>VWZX01007020.1:1812528-2412528 GCA_013399015.1 Galbula dea | reverse complement strand
CATTGATAATAAGGTTTCAGAATGCACTGTCCCTGACATCTCCAGTTAGTCACCTCAGGTATTTGCTGTTGTGTCTGACATTCAACTTTATCTCTAAAAATCATTATCTAGATTTCATCTGAGATCAAACAAGATTTTTACTGATATCGATATTCTATCTTTCATCTTTGCTTTCTTGCCCAAGCACTGGAATGCATATCTGAAGTCTCCTTCAAAATTCTATTTTCAAAGGTTTAATTTTTATCTGGAGGGGGGAAAAAAATATTAGAAAAATATTCAAATACATTGCATGACAAATTGTTTTTAGGGTGAATTAGTTTCCTTTTTGTTTCCTGTTGTTTTTCTTAACATATAAGGGCCTTATTTTATGAATGGTGTTAGTGGTTATGGATACATGCGTTGTTTCAGTTTGAGATCAGACATCATTCAGTGCAATATTGCCTTTTTTTTCCTATTGATATGTCTTCTAAGGTAGCAATACTGGTGTCTTTGTCTTGACTTGGCCACTCACTTGTTACAGCAAAGTGAGGCAATTTTGTATTGTTTCCCAAATGTCAGAAGTTGTCTTGGTTTGTGTATGCTGCCCTTTGGACAGGATTTTTCTGGATGCCAACTTTGAACTTCTCATATCTTCTGCCTCTGTCTTATTGTGGTATTTTGAATTTGCCATTTTATGAAGTGTTTCAATACCTTAAGATCACCTAAATCACCTAATGTTTCTCCTTCTTAAATTAAAAACAAAATATAGAGAATGTCCAGTTAAAGAATCGTTTAAATGCCTATGTTCATTGCATTACATTCGACCTAAAGGCACATATATTTGACAAGGTGTTGGAGGTGAAACAGTTCCTAGGAAAGTCCTTAATGCTTATAAGTTCTTAGCTATAACAACATATTGAATGCCAAGATATGCTGTGGGGGCTTGTTTGTTCCTGTGGCCATGAGATAGCACTGGAATATTTTATGTACATATTTTTCCTACTGGGTTTCTCCACCTTGTAGCATATGTACTGGCTAATATCACATGGAAGAGGAAGCTTAGAAGTATGATCCCTTTCCTAGGTCTGTATTGTTAAGGAGCACTGAGAAAAAAGAGAAAGGAACTCCTATATAGCAGATGAATCTGAACATATTTATTCCATGGCTTGCTACTCTTTTGTAATGGAGCAAGACTGAAAGTCTGTTTCTGCATATGTTTCCATTGAATTCAAGACCTAGTAATGCATAAACCATGAAGTATTTTTTTTAAGTCACTATTGCTTATCAAAAATTAATGAGAGCAACTGTGTGTACTCTCCCCTTTTTACTTGATGTATAAACAGAGCAGTGGGGTTAATTGTGAAAACTCTTTACTTTTGAGAGGGAAATAAAACCCACTCAGAGGCTGCCTTTTTTCAAGCTGTGAAGTTTTTCTCTCTGTAGCATATATGCCTTACTACAACCTGGCAAACCTTGCTATAATCTGGCAAACATACCCACAAAGAAAAAAGCCAGAGCCCAAGATAATCTCTCTCTCTCTCTTTTTTTTTTTTTAACAGCATACAGTAGAAACTAAGAATTCTTGTAAATTACTCTATAAAAGCATCAAAGTGGCATGCTAAATATTGCTCTCAGTGACAGTGCCGGTGTATGAACCTAAAGCTAGTCACAAACAAGGAAGTGAAACATAATCAGTTTGAACTCTCTTCTGAACAAACTTTACAGTCCAATAAAACAGAAATCCAGTTTAATCATATATCACTTAAGTTAGTGTAGTTTGCAGGGCCAACAGCCTAAAGCATACATTTCATGGCTGAAAGGATTGTTATTAAATATAATACCTGCCAAGAACTGTCCCAGTTGTATGCACAGTGTTTCTCGTCACTGTTTTCTCTGCAATTATGGCCTCTCATTTTGATTTATGCACATTTTTACCTAATTCCCCAAGCGTGTCTATACTTTTGGACATGAAATAGGCTTGTATTTTGGCAAACTCCAAATGTTTAAATGAGCCATTTTTCTATATTTATTTGGTGTAAGTGGTAAATAGACCAAATATTAAAATACATATTTTATAGTACATTGCTTACATACATTTTTAGCCAGTCCTGCAAATATTTCTCCAACACTGCTTAATTTCTGTCTACTCTGGACCTAAATGACACTGCAGAGCATAAAGCAGAGCTGGATCGCACTCATGAGAATAATACAGTTTGCTGGGACCTTTCAATCTTGCAGTGCTGAACATAAGGAGAGGACAAAGCTTTTCTCAGGAGGCATCTGCAAAAAATGCAATGAAAAAGTAGAATTAGACTGAGCCAAAGCCCCATCCTGCCCTAGTGAGGTGTTTTGCCAGCATGACTGAGAGGCAGCACAGCAACAATATGACAAACTGATCTATTTCCAGCCTCCCACCACTCATTACAGATGAATCAATCATTCTCCTGGGACAGTAGAGGTACATGATACTCTATGCATCCATATGTGTGTGGAATCACAACAAATACATTCCTAAATCCTTTTTGCAAAAGCAACTCATACAGCCAAAGTTATTTGATTCAGTGGAAATGATCACATAAAGTCTTTTCATTTATCAAATTATTCACAAAATACAGAGATAAATGTTCAAACTTTTTAGGAGGACTAACAGAATAATGTTAAAGACAAAAAATAATAAATGCAGAAATATTCAGAACAAAGCATTGGCAATGAACCTGAGAGGTGCTCAAAACTTACTGTGACTACAAAGTGCTGCTTCTCCTACTCACATTCTGCATCTAGGGGCTCCCTTCCCAGGAGAAAGGGCAATGACAATACTTTTCATATTATTAGTATTTCAACAACTCTTACTTTGTAATGTAATTTTGGGTTCTGAAGTCACTAGCTACCTCAGCATATAGAGAAGGGCAGGCTGTCTTTTTGTTTTCCTGCTTTCCACATCCTTTTCTGAAAGTCATATCTTGCCCTGAGTCTGATAGTCCTAGCAAAGCCCTTCACTTCGCACAGAGCTCAGCATCTGAGCCCCTCAAGCAGTCACAGAATGTCCTGAAGACCCATACCTTCTTTTCGTAATGGCCCAAAAAAGTTTATGAGCTAACAGCTGCTTGCTCTTCTTGTCAGTCACATTTCTCAGTCAGTGGCTACACATCTTCACATTTAGATTCACCATGTTACCCAGCAGGGAGAAGTCACACGCCTGACTTCTTCAGCAATATTTAATGAAACTGAAACTGAAGCTGTTTCAGTTGTTGTTGCTTTTACAGCAGTTATATTTTCTGGCTTAGTGGTCCAGAGGATAAGGTAATGAATGGGGAGTTACAATAAAAACCTACGTGTCTCAATCCTATTATTTCAAATTACCTTAAATTTATTGTGGAGCACCGGACACATGGTGTACAATTCATCAGCTGTAATGAAGTCATCTAACACTAGGTATCTAACTCTGAATAAAACTCCATAGGTTTCCCTTGCAAACAATATAGACACATAAGCAGCTGTAGGGTGATTAATTTCCTAGTAAAATAGGTTTACAATGGGTCCTATAAACTGTTCTGTTCATTAGACAAGTGAACTACCTCTCATGAGCTCAGACTTAGACATCTAAATTTTAGAAATATAAATTTCCTCATGATGTCTCCAATAAATGGTAACTTAGGAAATGACAGGATTTGTAAAAATGTCAGAACTTTGTGTTTCTAGTTCTTCATCACCCTCTAAAAAAATTACTAAGAAAGTTGTTAAATTCCATGTTATCATTGTTACTATTTCCCCTGTTTAGTAAAAAAAAAATTCTCATGGGGTTGGTTGATATGAAATTCCTTATGTTTGCAAAATCCAGCATTTTTAGTCTGCAAAATTGCTCAGATAGAGAAGTCAAGAGCTGGCGGTGACATAAACTAAAACAGGAAAAATCAGAAAGAGCTGTTTCATTGAAGGGGTTTGGAACATGTGGAATAAATAATAGAAGGGAAGGCTGAGGCTGAGAAGTGTAAATGAGTTCAAGAAAGTGCAGATTTCCTTCTTGAGCACAAAAGGGGTCAAGTCATAGAGTGAAAAGACAGAAAAGTGGGATCAATGTAAAACAAACAAACAAACAAAAACAAACAAAAAAAGCAGCCATGCTGAGCCAGATAACTTCTTTTTCCTGTTTGTAAATTTAAGGTTTTCAACAGGAAAAAAGAGTGACTACACAGATGGTCTGTGTTATTCCCACATCCTTTGGAACTCAGTTTCCAAAAATGTCACCTTGTTCTGTATACACTGTTTTCCAACATGTTCACATGCATTCTTGCTGTCAAGAATGGTCTACTCCATTAGCCATCACCAAGGGAAAATGTGTGTAAGAAAGGGAATATAAACATTAATAGCATCAAACTCTGCTGCATGAGAGAAGGTGGCTGGTGGCTCACTCACAGTGTGTCCGCATTTGCAAGGAATTTGGCCCCCCAAAAAAGGTATCAGCTGATACTGAGGACACTATTTTTGGTCAGTGCAGTTTTGGGCTTTCTTTTCATCTAGGAGAAAAATCCCGCTTCCTGCATCATCAGAGCTGTCTGAATGTTCCTTAGCTTGGTTACTGCAAACAAAGTAACCTATTAAGGGTCAGAAAACATTTAACACAAAGTGGAGCATTCAGTTTGGGTTGATTTTAAAAGGAATCTCTCTAGCACACGCCAAAACAGGTTTACAAAGGGAATTAACAGGGAGTATTTTTATGTTACTGCTTCAGATCAAAACATGCAAGAAGATGTAGTCTTTGTTACCCAAATTCATGCTTGACTAGCTCTCTTGGGTGTTTTAATTTGCTTTGTCTTACCAGACACTACTTCACTACTGAAACTACCTTTTGGATACTGTCTGATTTTCATGACATCATTACACAAAAAAGAGCAGAAAGCAATTAGACAACTTGTGTTATCCTACAAAGCAGTTCCACATTTGGGTTGAGGTTGATGCTTATCCTGTAGTGCTCCTGATCTTCTCTGAATGAGAAGTCTTGCTCGGTCTTAGAGCTCAGAGCCTTTTGAAGAGTCGCCTTTCCTTAACAGACTCACTTTGGAGTGAGTTGTTCTTAGCAATGCTTGTATAACATGAGAGTTGGGCCCTGTTCATATTACTCTTTTTTACCAAAAAGTCCTAAAAATTATAACTGAGAATACAGGCAGTTCTGCCAGTCTATAAACACCAGCCTACTAAACTTTACCAAATAGGCCAAATATCGCTTTAAAAGAAACCCAAAAAACCCAACACAAAAATCCCCTAAGCACTGAACTCCATAAAATAAGATTTCACTTTTGTCATAATCCAGCCTTACTTCATACAATCTCCAGACATTTACAAATATAATTTGTGTTTTTTAATGGTCCTGAGGTGTACATCAGAACTCAGCTTTATGAATAAGCATGTGCATGTTTCAGACTGCAATTCTTGAAGATTTTACATGGAATGTTTTAAAGTTCAGAGTAATTCATACACCTTATGTCAATACTATACACATAGTGTTTGTACATTTGTTTTGGAAAAGAAAATTCCTAACAAAAGCTCTGTACAATAAAGAAAATCAATTATGACTGATGAAAAAGCTGTCTAATTAAATATAAGGAGGTACTGCATGCTCTGCTGTTCCCTCACAAAATACAAAATAGATTTTAGTCTGAGAGGAACGTTTAACTATGTTAGATTGCTCTAAGGTGACTGAACAATTCATTCTTGTTCATTCCTTTACACTGTCTCTTTCTTTTCCTACACATCGTGTCTGCTGGCTCTACTGTTTGGTGTTTGCTGGTGTACTACATGATGCTCCACCAGATGCTAGTCTGTCAGATGGTGAGGCCAACAGTGGCATCATGAATATTTTTGTAGACAACATCATATTTTTCTTGCACTCAGGCAGCAGTACTGCCAAAAAGCTGGTTTTCTAGCTGTTCCTGTGGCTTTCTGTTCCCTACGTTTGAGTGCAACTGGGAACACAAGGGGTTAAGTGACACTTGCTTGCACCATGTCTGTCTCAGTGGCAGGGCAGGAGGTTATGCAGCAGGGATCTCATAGGAAGGTGAATGCTTCTCCTAATGAGGTGAAGCTGATGGCTCTAATGCAGTGGAACAGCTGCAGTGAGCTCTTTCCCAGCTCGGAGTCACACTGAGATCAGATTCAGCATCTAGCAGCTCTGTTTTCTTCACACACTGTAATTATGATTGATTCGCAAAAGATGTAAAACTCTTTACCTTTTTATAACAAGAGCTTTAAGTTTGTGAGGCACTGACGAAGAGAGGGGGAAGGAGGGTTGGTGCTGTTCCAGCAAGGACTAACTCCCTTCTGCCTCCTCCTTCTCCCGGTCTGACAAGGTTAGTTTCCTCTTTTGAGGCAGCCTCCTTTAAGTGCTGGGAGATCTGAGTGCAAGAAAGGACCAGAAATCCTGGCTTTAATTTTTACTATAATGCAAACACATTAGCCTGCTTTGTTTCAAATGCAGATGATATATAAAACGTAGACACGATATATTTGTGGCTTTTCTGCTTCATTATTAACAATTCTACCATTTCCATTAATGGCCCTATACCATAGTTAGACTTTATGGCATATATATTCATGTGATTTGCTGCCTGTGAAATTCTCAGATTGCTTCCCTTGAAGCTAAAAATTCAACAGAAAATGCCTGATTGCTCAAACTCACCAGCTGGCTCTGTTGTGGTTGTGCTTCCCACTGCCCAAACATTTAGATCCTCTCCCTCTCCTGGGTTCCCAGAGGTCAGGAGGTGTCCACATGGTGCATATTTTCCTAATAAAAATCCAAACCAAAACAAAAACCAACCAAAATAAAAACAAATTAAAACAAAACAAAAACCCAAACACAAAAAAAACCCCCAACCCAAACCCAAACAAACAACAAAAAAACCCCACTCCTGGCTCTTAGCACACACAAGTTTGGAAACGCTAGAGTAAAGTTTTTATTATGAACAAAATTATTTCCCAGAATTTCAAATTATCATTCAGCCTTTAGCTGTGTGATCATGAAAAGTGGACAGGGTACAGAGCAAGCAGAGCAGAAAACTTCAAGAAAAGAAATGATCGTGTTCTTTTTGGTGTATAAGCATCAGACTAGACAAGGACTCAGGAACCTTCCCTGCCAAAATATAGCTTCATTTGGACAGCTTAATTCTGGCAGCTCCTAACATTTGCTGATTTGACCCTACAGATGGAACACACTTTTAATACAATTTCTATATGTACTACTGTATAAAATGCGTTGTCTGCATAACTATACATGCTTTGTGATTTAGCAAAGAGGCCAATTTTCCCTTAAAGTTATAAGACAAAATAATGACATTGCTTCTGTGTTAAAACCACAGGCAGCATACATCCAACTTAATATGACACAGTTTTTTCAATTGCTAGGCTCAGTAGTGTTTCTAAATGTAAAGGCAGAGTTCAAAAATATTGTTAGGAATTTTTGAGGGAGGTAATAAATAAATTATAACGAATAATAATATTTTTAGTAAATTGCTGACACTTAAAGGAATAAAAGCTGTGGAGCCAAATTGAACCAGATGCTTTTTGAAAAAGCAATTTCACAAGTGGAAACTCTATTATCATCTCTGTGTGTTATTAAGACAGCACCATTTGTTCTACAACTAGACTTATTTGCCGTGTTAGATTAGATTCAGTTGGCTATTATGTATGGAATATACACTGCTGTCCAGTATGCACTGTCAAGTCCATAGAAGCTAAAACAGTATTTTCATCTATTTTTATTCATATATGGCATTTTCTAGTATATGTTTTTTCCTCTACAGTTTTGCTGTTGATAAAAATTGATTCTGGAAGAGAGGGGAGAAGTGCATTGGCACCATCAACTTCACAGAACATCAGAAACGTGTGGTAACAGGAGAGGGCATTAAAAACCCATATGTATTCAAAAACCTAATTCTGTGAGATTGTCACCATCTTTTGACTCTCTGTACATGTTGGCAACTAAGGTGAAAATTGTCACATAGATAAAACTGTATTCAATCTGAAATGACATGTAAAGATGACATTAGCTGTCGAGTTTTCCTGAGAGAAGAAGGAGCTGAATCTGTTGTATGCCAGCTGTGAAAGCCTGGGGCTAGAGGAGGGCTGAGATGTGTATGACGTATTGACTCTTAATGTATCTGAAGGTAGTAATTGAGGATATCCCTGGCAACTAGATTTTTTGATAATTCCTCTGTTGCTTTTGCCAACTGACAAGGACATAACAGACATGATAGGAACCAGAACAGTGTCTTTCATCTGAAAATACTGATTTTGTTTTTTTCCTACCTTATACTTTATCTTTTCCTCCTATGGTTTGTTGATATCAAATAACAACATAGCCACAATTATTTACAGTAAATAATTTCTTCCTAATATCTGATCTAAATCTACCCTCTTTCAGTTTAAAACTATTACTCCTCATCCTATGACTACACTCCCTGATAAAGAGTCCCTATCCTTTTCTCCTACAGGCCCCATTAAGTACTGGAAGGCCACTATAATGTCTCCCCAGAGCCTTCTCTTCTCCAGGTTGAACAACTCCAACTCTCTCAGCTTGTTCTCGTGGGGGATGTGCTCCAGCCTGTTGATCATCTTTGTGGCCCTCCTCTGCACATGCTCAAGCAGGTCCATGTCTTTCTTCTGCTGAGGGCCCCAGAGCTGGACACAGTACTCTAGGTGGGTTGTCATAAGCATGCAGTAGAGAGGGAGAATCACCTCCCTCAACCTGTTCACCACCTTCTTTTGATGCAGCCTAGGATGTGATTGGCTTTCTGGGCTGCAAAAGCACATTGCTAACTCTTACTCAGTTTTTCATCCACCAACACCTCCAAGTCCTTCTCCACAGGGCTGCTTTCAATCCACTCACTCTCCAGCCCATATCTGTGCTTGGGATTGCCCCGACCCAGGTGCAGGACAACTGGGTTGTCAACTTGCACTTGGTCTTGCTGAACTTCATGAGATTTCCTTGAGCCCATCTCTCAATCCTGTCAAGGTCCTTCCGGATGGCATCAGTTCCCTCCAGCATGTCAATGGCACCACACAGGTTGGTGTTGTTGGCAAACCTGCTGAGAGTGTGCTTGATCCCACTGTCCATGTCGCTGACAAAGGTGTTAAAATGGTCACGTCTCCTGTATAAACCAGGTTTTGTTGAAAAATATCCTGGCTACACACAGAAAGGTCTCTTCCCCTGGATATTGCATGATTCAGTCAAGCTTGATGCTTCACTAGTTTCTGGAGCCTGCGGAGAAAACTTGCCAAGGGTCGAAGTACAGTCAGCCTCAAGCGGAGCAGGATGAGCTCTGCGGGGCATCACTGATGAATGGAATAGAGTCAGAAGGACAACTCCCTGCTCCTCAGGTCACATCTTAAACACTAACTGTTGGTGAAGCTCTCACTGTAGTGAGGCCAGGAGCCTTGGCAACTGTCAGATTTTTACTGTATTAAGATAGTATATCACTGTTAAAAAGTAAACAGCTTCCCCAGATTAAGAGAAAACACTCTAAGAAAATCACAGGAGAAACATAGAATGCCTTGGAGTGGGGAAAGACAAGACTTCACTATTGTTAGGATTCTGAGTTGTTTTAATACCTCATCAGTGCTACCTTTTCTCTACTTTTCCATGTTTAGATTTAGTAATGTTGTAAGAGAACATCATAATTCTGCCGATCCTTGCTAACCTTCCTTTTGTCCTGGCTAAGCTACCACAAATATTAGTTTCTCACTAATAGCTCTGCTTGCGCAATTAACAGCTGATACAGAATTCTCTTGCCTGCTCTCTGCTGGTGTTGGATAGCTACAGCTCATAAGTCCAGACTTGGCTCCATTACATTGTTGGTTGTTAATCCGAGTTTACATTAGTTTCAAGGTGTTCTTGGTACTTGCTACATTAGGAAGACCTTACATCTAATTCTGAAAATTATTGGGCGCTCCTTTTTCATAAATTTCACCTTTCCCCCAGTTGCAGAGTCCTGACTTCCTTTTGGAGATAAATGATTACTGGCAACTGGTAACTTGCCCTTTAGGTAACATTTTCTGCAAAGGCTGATACCTGAGTGTTCACAAACCCTTGGTCTCTTCCATGAAGGTCCTTCCAGGAAATTCTACTGTGTGAAACAAATGCAGGACAGCTGCCCATATCTTTGATACTGATTTGCTGTTGCTAATTTAACACACTGTCAAAAAACATTGCCAAAAGAAGTCAAGGCCACTTCAGTTCTTCAAGTGAATGGTCTATTTTCCATCTTTGTCATTCAGATTACAGCCTTTGAGAGCACTTAGTGATATGTGGGTGTAACAGACAGGATAGTCAATATGATTTAGTTGCTGTTGAAAGAGTCTCACTTCTATTTCCTTTACAAACTACCTACTTCCACTTCCCCTTGCAAACAGGTAAGAATATTACCAGAAATCAAGGAGTTAATGGCATCTCATGAGAATTCCTGATTTCTCATAGACTTACTGCCAGTTTCCCAGATGAATTTGACAAGGGACAGACGTGGGGTGAGGGGGAGGGCATAGGGGAGTAGATACAGAGCAAACAGCTAATTTGAAACCTTTTGGAGACCTAGCCATCATTAACATTCTCACAGGTTTTTGTTGGGTTTTCTTCTTCTTTTCCCCAAAGGCAGGAAAAGACCAGCACATTAAAACTTTTTAGTCTTCTAATCTAATCTAAGGGACTCATAGCAACAGACAAATCTCTCCTAATTACCCCTAATAAGTAAAATAACATGAGACCCAAACCCTGTTGGACACATTCCAGGATTTTTCATTTCTTCAATTCTGCATGCTCTTTTACGATGGTAATTTCTTTTTATCTGATCTTCATTTCTTTCCTTTACAAATTAGTGCTGTACTTTTTCTGGCTGCCTGTCAATTTCTTTATAGTTAGGGCTCTGAAAAAGTTTCAAAACCAAACCCGCCTAGGCTTTTTGGGGTTCTTTTTGTTTATTGGTTTGCAACAGCAGAGTCAGTGGAAAGAGTCTTTCTTGGAAGTGCAGGGAGTCCTGCAAAGCCCTTCTGCTCTCCTTAAGAAGCCTGGTAACCATGGCTCCTGGGCTCTGCACAAGCTGATGAGGAAAGCTCTGTCTTTGCAAAGAATTCAGAAATCCTTAGGTAGCAAATCCTCTGTGTGTGTCTGTGTGCACATAGGTAGAATGAACTCATTATATGCTCCATGCCCACTGAATCCATATGTTTCAACTCCACCAACTCCTTTGGCTTCCTAGGCAAGCCCATCTGGTTGATACCCACATTTCTGTCTGTGTTATTGGCACTTTTAACCTTTCTGCCCACACAGTTTATAACATTCTTGGATCCAGTATGTGCAGAACGATAAACTCCAGGGTGTATTTGCTACAACAGCACTCTTGTTATTTTCAAACAGAAATTCAGATGAGTGTGAAATCCTTTAGGCCTTTAATGAGTTTCCAGCATTATCCAGGCCTGCAATAATTCTCTAGGGTTAAAAAATTGAAATAATTATTGACCTCAGTCATTTTTTTATTTATTTTTTTTTTAAATTCAGGTATAATTATTTCCTGAGCTGTCTGCACAGAGATATTCCTGTGGAGATTTAGATTTCCTGACCTTGGTCCAGACATTATCTCTTACTATGAATAAATTTACTCAGAAAGCTGTTCACTAAGGGAGTACCATCACCCCAATTTGTCTTGACCGGCATATGCCCATTGAAAACTTCTAGAAATTTAGCCTGAAATTAATGTTAAGTTACAGACATTGAAAGAATTACATTAGAAGCAATGGACCCAATGCAATAGAATACAAATACTAGCATCTATGTTTTGAAGGAAGCTACCCTTTTTATTTTTAGATATTTCAGTGGAGAATATGTCAAGGCAGTACACTAAAAAATGCAGAAATATCAAAGTCTCTATAGTTTAAAACAAATCTTTTTTAACATCACTAAAATGCTTTGGTGGGAAACATGTCAGGACTATAGCCAGTGCATTAAGTTCACGAGCTGGTAAGGACAAGCATTTCAGTTAGAAGATCTTGTGGCTTTGAGGTTCAGTTTAGAGCACATCACATCACATTCAAAATTACCTTTTTTGTTTGTAAGCATGCTGAGATGACATTGTAGAAAAGCACCTCTCCTACGAGGACAGATTGAGAGAGTTGGGGTTGTTCAGTCTGGAGAAGAGCAGTCTCCGAGGAGACCTTCTGGTGGCCTTCCAGTATCTGAAGGGGGCTTACAAGAAAGCTGGTGAGGGACTTTTTAGGATGTCAGGTAGTGATAGGACTAGGGGAATGGATGCAAACTAGAGGAGAGTAGATTTAGTTTAGATACTAGGAGGAAGTTCTTCACCATGGGGGTGGGGAGACACTGGAACAGGTTGCCCAGAGAGGCTGTGGAAGCCCTATTCCTAGAAGCTTTCAAGGCAAGGCTGGATGGGGCTCTGGGCAATCTGATCCAGGGGAAGCTGTCCCTGCCATGCAGGGGGGTGGGAATTAGATGATCGTTACGGTCCTTTCCAACTCTGGTGATTCTATGATTCTATAAGTAAGAAGAAGAAAGAGTCTAGCACTAGAACAATTTTACAACTCATTACTGGAAGTAGCACGAGGGTCTCTCTTATTTAGCTATTCCTCAATTCTCTCTGACTTTAGAAAAAGGACTGAGAATAAAACCATTTCCTTGTATCTTTAGTTTAAACTTATCTATTTTAATCATAATGGCTGGCCTCAACCTTTTTGTTGCTTAATCTACAATTCATAGTATTCAAAATACTTATATCAGTCCAGCTGCTTTCTGAATAATCTCCAATCTCTTATTATATTTGTTTGCACTAAATCAATATGACTCCAGCAAAGGCCACTGCAATATATAAATTAAGAAAAACAATGTTGCTACTGTACTTCATAGTATAGGACTTCATGTCTAGTTTTCCATCTCATCAGGAGATGCTAAGTTGTTTGTCAGCTTCACATAATTTTATCTTTTAAAGTTATACCATTTCTTCAATATGAAAAGAGTATATTTCAGTGGTTTGAAAAGTGTAGGAAAGTAATAACCATTCTGTTACAAAACTACAGGCAAGATATTTGTACCAGATACTTAACAATTCTTATTGCTTAAATTACAGAATATCTGCAGTAATATGCAAACCAATAATTTCTTAAGCAGTAGAAAAATCCTCAACAGCCATATATATGTACCTATACACATGTGAATGCAAACAACCCCTCCAAAACAGAATCACCATTTAAATAGGATGCCACCATGGAAAAGTACTCATAAATTTTGTAGCAGGATAGTCATAAGCCTATTCTTCATTCTTCAGTGCAATCAATAGGTAAGATGGTTCAACCATCAAATTAGCAGTGAATCACTAGGTCTAATAGAAGGTGTTGGCACACATGCCATGTCCCTATTTGAAAGTCAGATGGCACATAATCAAAAAAAAAAAAAAAAAAAAAAAAAAGAAAGAAAAAAAAATAGAACTAGGGTCCAAGTGTGAGGTATAGGCCTGTGACCTCTCAGCAAAGGGATTTTTGATGCTTCACTGGCCAAAGCTGCATACCCTTTGAAAGTCTTTTGAAGTCTGTCACTGGAAATTGGAAATGGATGAAAAATAAAACATAATTTAATTATCTTCTCCTTTTCGAATCTAGCTTTTGGAGCTCAGATAAAATCCTCTAAGTGAAAGCATTGTCAGCTGGATAAAAGAATTCAGATACACAAGATTTTTCTGTTCAAGAAAAGATTCATAGATCAGTTATTACCAGGCTTCAGAACTGCGAAGAACATTATTTATTTTAGGAGAGACAATGGGATCAAAACTTATTCTGATCTACATCTATCTAAAAAAATAAACTTTCCCACTGAGCTCAGTGACCTCAGTGCAGATGTGGAAAATCTGTTATGACATTCATTTTTACCCCCCTCAGCTTCATGCTTTCAGATGGTTTAATTATTCCTGTTACCAAATACAGTTCCTTGGTGGAACCATGTTGTTAAATAGAGCTATTTCATCACCTATTTGTCCCACAGGGTGGGACTAACTGCAGATCACAAAATATAGGCCAGCTTCAGTTAACCACAAGATGGATTGTCACAAGTAAAAGACAATAAAGGAATGGAAACAAAATCTTTTGTTCATGACCATGGCCAAACTTAAGAAACAATAAATACTTTTAGGGTTTTTTATCAAAATAAAAAACAGCAACACATTCACTTAGGCTTATGTAGAGTTTTGATGAACACGAAGTTTTTTTATTTCTAGGTGTTTGAACCACTTTTTCACAAGAAGCCTTTCACACCCTTTAAAAAAAAAAAGACTTGTAGAAATGAAGTGGTCAAGAAGAAAATGAAATGTTTTAAGCATTTCTATTTTTCAAGCACAAATTGTTGCCCAATATAAACATAGATTCACACAGTGTTTGCAGGATCAATGGTAGTTTTCAAGAGCTGAAAAACAGCTCTTAGATAAGCTGGTTCCTTTAAATAGGACATTCAGAAGAAAAGAAAAACAGGCTTTGTCAGGATTTTTAAAAATATAATTTTTACACCTTGTTTTTTTTTTAATTAGGACTTACATTTTCTGCCATTGGATGTGACTACTGCATGTATCAACATATCTTTAAACTAATAACATAATTTCAGTACGGGGCCAACATCACAGAGGGCCTTTGAAGTTATGGAAGTTACCGAAGTTATAGCAACAAAAAGGCAGAAATCATGTTCATGGATGCTTCTGGAAGTTGTGACTCTGTCCTGGTGGTGGCTAAAAGAACATGATGAATTGAGACTAATAAACCTGGCACACCACAGAGACATTGACAGCTGTTTATGTAAGGTGCTCAGATTGTTTCAAAAGAATTATTTGCTTTTTTAAAGTTTTCTTTGCAGCAATTTACTCTTGGTGATCTGTAAACACTTTGAAAGGGAAACTTTTGTTAAGTGAATTAATATTTCTTTTACTTTTAAAGTAAATAACAATAAATGACCAAATTGGAGCATGAGAATCACCTAGTCGAAGGCTCTGGGTAAAATAACACCTTTCCAGTGCGCAGATTTGAGGATTATTATCTTTACTGTTAGAAATGTGCATTTTATTTTTGCAGCACCTGTCTGGTTTCAGCTACCAGACATTAAATCCCATCACATCCCTGCCAGCCAGGTAGAAGAAATCTGTTATGGGATTTACACTTCCTAGACTTCAAGGCACTTGAAGGCTTGCAGGAATTCACCTCTGAGCTTTTCCTTTGATATGTTAAGTCTATGAAATACCTGAAGAGTCTGTCTCTTAAGTTATGTTTTTCCACCTCTAATCTTTCAGCTTTTTTCTTCATCTTTCCCTTTTTTCACTCTAGACACATAGAAGATTCTATGTGAATACAAGAAAAATTTTTTTCCCAGTTCTGGTGCCACAGCACTGGAACAGACTGCCCAGAGAGGTTGTGGAGTCTCCTGTGGAGACATTCAAAACCCATCTGGATGCACTTCTGTGTGACCTGGTCTAGGGAATCCTGCTGTGGCAGGGGGGTTGGACTAGATGATCTTTAGAGGTCCCTTCCAGCTCCTAACATTCTGTGAACTGTACAGCCTGGGATGGTGCTATAATTTCCTCTTTATGCAATATATCTTAGTACATCAGCTCACTGACTATAATTACCCATTGGACTTTTCTGAATAGCTGGTGAATTACTATCACACGCAGTCATGCACACAGTCCCCTTCTCCCGCTGCCTGATCTTCTGCATCATTCTTGCTTTTAAGTGTATATTTCTCTCCTGTAGTTAGAACTTCTATTTCTCATTTCTATGTGTGACTTTGCATTTCACTGTCACATAAAACTTGGGATCAGACAACCAAGCTTATCATTATTTACCACTTCCACAATATCTATGTAATTGTACACTTCATTTATACTAATGCTACATTTTCTTCAAGATTGCTGATTTTGAAATTAAATCAATGAGGCCCAGGACTGGTACCTAAGATGCCCCAAAACAAACACATCTTATTGATATTCCTCACCTACAGCTTACTATATTATAAAAATGGACAGCAAGCATTCATTCCCTCTACTATGCTAATTGTATGTTTTTCTTGCTCTTTGATATTATACTCATGGGTTATTCCAACTATATTGTATCAGTGCTATTAAATTTATCAGCCAAACATATAACTTTAGTTAAACATATAGCTTTAGCAGTCATTCCTTAAACCTTGCCAGCAAAACTGGGGAAAATATGATATTTGTATTTCTCCAGATAAAAGATGAGTAGAACAAAAGCCCAATAATACACAACAAACTGTCCTTTCAGGCCAGAAAGTACATTAGCTCTTGGTTTTTTGAAGATGGTTTTGGCAGATGATTATTTTTGTTCTTGGTGTTTCAAGCTACAAATACTGTCCATCCTCTTCCATCTAATGGTTGCATCATCTCTGGCTTAAGTAATTGGAAGTGTTCTTTTCCACAGAAAAATAGTCCCTTGTCATATACCGTAAAGCTTGTTTTATGGTGAGCCTATTTTATGATAAAATTTTTCGATATGCAATGTAATCTACAAACATTAAAAATTTAAGATGAAGTTTAATTCTTCCTCTTAAAAAATATAATTGCATAGCTATTCAGTCTCATTGCTGTCAGACTCACTATTTGGTTTCAGATGTACCAGCAAAAAAACACTTTATTTGTGTGTGGTAAAAACAACAAAAGGTCTTTTGATAAAATATTTCAAACAGTTTGAGTTTAACTTAAGACTTGCAACTGATTTAAAAAGGTTTGTAGTCCATCCCAATACCTGCTAGGTACAGGAGATCATGATCCATAAATCCAAACCCATTTTTTAATTTTGATGTGAACATACTTAAAAATACCAAGTTTCTATAATTTTCTGAAACTGAAAATTCTGACTGAGTGAAAATCCTTGTGCTTTATTTACTGATTACACTTGCAACCGTGACTACAAGAATGCCTCGTGACTTCATGTATTCCCTGCATTTCAGGAGCAAATATATGCAGGTGTGTTTATGTCTGCATATTTATTTATGTATTTGGGTGTTGTAACCTTATGATCCAAATAACATCATTAACATTGCTAGTGACAGGCCACAGGCTTTGTATTAATGTTGCAAAGCCTCAAAAGTAGGACTTGTCAGGCTTCATTTGTCTTGGCCTGCCTGGATCTTTGCTTTAGCTTGTTTAGCTAAAAGCATCTACTAGGAAACAACTACCTATTTTTTTTAGCTTTAATTTAGTTTTTTGTAATTGTGTGCTGCAATGTCTACTACTATAATAGTTCTGATATATTTTTGTGACTAATCAGTGGTCATAAGCAGCAGTTGAGTGCAGAAAGGAGTATCTGTGAGTCTAGAATAATGATGTGTTGTAGAGAAGTTGTAGGCATAGGATGATAGTAGAGTCCTTGCAAGTGTGGGAACAGGACAAATTCAGAGGCCCAGCACTGTAAATAATTAATTAGCTCTCAATTATTAATCATCCAAAGATTGAAACCCTGGAAAATGCATTAAACTGGTTTTAAACATAACAAAGAGAATAAACAAGTATCTACCTCATATAAGACACCATAGATAGTTTTATATCATTTCAGGACAAATGGAAAGATAAGCACAGTGTAGTGTGTGTTAATATATAAAAAAATAGCAGACCTGGAGTGGGGAGGAAGCAATCCTCACTCTCTGTATCATATTCTTCCCAGAGAACTCAGGACTTTGACAAGTTCCCATAAATCCTCCTCTCTTTCTCCTTCTCAAGAAAGACCATGCTGCCTCTAGTAACATCAAGCCCAGGGGAACAGTGGTGGGGTGAATACAACATGACCAGAAAAAGGTATAGGGATCACATGTTCACAGGGAGCATGCATGTGTGTACCTAACAATTTTACCTGTGTTAACAATTCCCATTGTATAAAAATTAGGTGATTTGGACTGTAAATATTACTACTGTTGTGACTGGATTAAGTAGAATTTGCAAGTCAGAAATCAAGGAAGAAAGCAAGCATGTTCTTAAGAGATTAACTTTTACTACTACCACAGTCCTCAAAATGAGAGGTATGGATTTTTTTTGGAAGATGTTAAGTGAATTTTCAGCCTTAGCCTTATTTGTAAACCACAGAAGGGTTGAACTTCTCACAGTAATGCCTTAAATGACTGACTCATCTATCCTCAAGAAAAACACAACTCTGATGTTTTCTGCACAATTCCCTAATATCCCCACATCCCACTATTTTGGAATTTACACCACAATACCTCCCAATGCTCTTTCACATAACTCTGTAATAAACACTCAATCCTGTTTTGCTGCATCTCAAGGTTGTCGCAGACCCTTCCATAACTAGTGTTATCATGAACTGCTAACTCTGTTCCCCTCTAAGCACTAGGACTGCTTAAAGGAGAACAGTGCTGGAATTAGTTTAGCAGCCATACCCATTACCAGTAATATATTTGGGTTTGAGTCGTGTGACCTTGGGCAAATCATTGAATCAAGAATAATCCAATTCTGACATTTCTACTCTTTCCATTACAAAGGCAAACTGAAACTAACATGAGTTAAAGGCAAGTGAGCCAAAAAAGAATCACCCTAATAGTTATTGACTTCACTTCTTAGTACAGATCTCCATAAACGTCTTCCCTGAGATTAATTTCCATTTGTCGGTGATCCTGTCACATTTGCAACACCAGAGGGACCACTCACTTAGATGGGTAAGAACTATTGTGAGGACTTATCACTTAGATTTACAAACTATGCAGCTAGCTCTTTTTCACCTTCCTTTTCCCCTGTTATACTTCTGACTTTATAGAGTTTGTGCTGAACCAGCAAATTTCCTCCAGGTTCAAGGAAATCTAATGTAGACACATCACTGTTGTTTCACCATGGCTGCCCTGGAGACAGTGATTGTGTGCTGGTCTTTCACTCCCAATAGCAGGCTGGCCTAGGAAAGGCACAAAGAAGCAGTTTTTATAAGGCTGTTAGCTCTTGTTGTAGCTGACTTCAAAACAAAGAAAGTCAAAACCCTATAGCTGTGTATGCAAAATCATGTAGTTAGTATCTCAAATTGAATCAGGAAAAAAGAGCATGGAGTTCAACACAGGGCTGGCTGGCAGTCCAAGCAGCATGCTACTGCCAAAACAAACAGTAAATTAACATTGTCATTAATTTGGCACTGTCTGTTCAAGACACTCATATCTCCTGGTCACTCAGAAACACACAAATCAGGATTAATGTTTGTAAAAACTCAAGATGAGGGAAAGAAGATTAGAGGGAAAACACCTAAACCAGAAATAAAACCTCATTTAAAAAAAATACCCCTTCTTATTTGATTTTTCTTCCACATGGATTCAAAGCCACAATTATTTCTTCAAGTCTGCCTGTGGTTATTGGTTATAGAACAGAGGCACCACCCCATGATCAACACCATTGATTTCTTTTACAGGGTATTTGATATAAATGTATATTTAAATGTTATTGGTACAAAAAAAAAAATCACAAGAACATGAGCAACAAATGCATTAAGAGAGATAAAAGTTGAGAGATAAGAGTTGAAAGCAGAAAGAAAAGGCTGTATATGCTGAGGAAATTTCTTGGGAGTTACATGCTGAATGCAATTAATTTATTTTTTTAAGAGCTTTGAAGTGTTATACTAATGTTAAGCAGTATTAATTCAACTGCTACTCCTCCTTTGACATGTTTAATTATTTCACAGCCATAAGCAAAACCCCTCTAATAATTAAAAATTATTTCTTAATCTGACTTTACTCAACCAACTCCTTATTGCATTCTCTAAAATTTCTTTAAAATTTCATTTTATTAGCCTATTCCCCTTTTTTTCAGTCTGGCTAATATGTACAACAATCTCAAAGTTTAAAGTATGAGAAATCTGTATTGTAGTACTCAGATCAACGCATAGTAGATGAAGGAGGGGTATTTTTGAGGGGAAAAATACTCTTTAAAATTGACAAAAAGGAAGATTGTATGTGCTGTTATAGGTATAAAGAAAAAGGCTAGTAATAGCTAGACTAATGAAAACATGTACACAATAAAAAAATAATAAAAAGAAAACCTTGAACAACTACGGTTTTTAATCCCTAGACTGTATGAGATAACTAATATGGATTTTGGCCTTGAGAAATACTCAGAGATTTCCATGACCATAACTGTTTGCCTGGCCCCATATCCCCTCTGCACACGACTTCTCTTAGGTCCAAGCAAACTCATTTTTAAGATATCCCATGCACAAGATTAGAGGAAACTGAAGAAATTCAAACACCATAAATTCATTAAAGTTGTTATTTTTAAGTTGAAACATGTTTTAAGTCTTGAAATACCCAGAGAAACATTCTGTCATTTGCTGGTGAGACAATAAATTCTGCTCATATAGTTGTGCAACAGTGAAATTTATTGCCCAGTTCAATCCAAAGTCTAAGGATGGTCATTGTGAAAAACCTAATGGTCTCAGTGAGTCTGAATCATCAATGGGTAAAATATAATTGTACTCATTAAAAATTTGATGCCGGGTTTTTTAGTGAAAAATTTAATATTTGAGGTTGTAAAACTAATGAAAGATTGTAATATTTTGATTCTTAACTGCCACTATATGTAACTGAAATTTTCTCATAGGAAAATAAGCTTCATGAAGAGCAAGAAAACTTCATTTTCCTTGAGGAACATCAGCACTGGCAAAGATCTTTTACTTTTAAATTTTTCACAAGGTCCAAGGTTTTATTTATGAACTGTAACCTTCTTAGTTTGTGTCTCAGAAATGGGACTGAGGAAATACATTTTTTTTAAAAAAAGGAGGGAAAAAGTTAACAGAAAAACAGAACATAGTAAATTTCTATCACAAGCCTCCTAACAGTTGTTGGGACATGATGTCATGAGATAGAACTTCTGTTTTACATGAGGAAAACAGTTGTAACTGCTTAATTTGCATTCACAGGTTACTTTTAACCCAACGTTTTTACTTTTGGTTAAAAGCATAATGAAATGAGTGTCACAGAATGTCCTCCAGGGCCATCCCAGAAAGCTGATATTCATCGTTACCTCCAGAACCTAAATACTACTTTAAAAAGTGCTACAGATTGAGCCATGTCAGCCAATTTTGAATAACTGAAAGGTTCCAAAAATTAACCCTTCCTGTGATGGTATCATACTTTTCTTAATCAAAAAAAAAGAAAAAAAATATCTCTTTTGGATCACAGAAACAGAAATAAAACAAATAATGCACAAAGGCTATTTGAAAATCAGTTGTAGAGAGGCCTACACAGATGTAAGCTAAAATATGCTGTATTGAAAGCACGTTCTTTTCACAGCAACAACGATATTCTTGTTTCTTAGATATTGTGCACTAAAAGCACATTCAAATTCCAAAGCTGTAATTGTTTTTGAATACACAGATCAAAAACAACAGTGCATTTAGTGGCCTACTCAGCACAATGGTTTTGTCAGTGGGTAACTAAAGGGACTATTGGCCTCATTTATCTCTACAACTTTCAAACTCAGTCTAGAAATCCAATTTTTGCTGACACGACTTCACTCAAAGTAAATAAAATAGATGCAACTATAATAGAGTAGTTTAAGACATTCTATGTTTAAAAATCTCTGCAGAAGTCAGGTTACAGAAGTGTGAATGTATCCAAAGTTCCTTACAAGTGGTATCTGAGTATACCTGAGGACAGAGACAAAACCAGAACCCCAAAGGAGGCATTTGACCCCTGACGAAATCAAAGAGCTGTCCTTGTATATCAGTGCCTAATTACTGTGACAGTGCTGTGGAAAAGTAGTGCCACATAAGAAATATTACTGAACTACAAAATTAAGAGTAGATGGAATTGAGATGTTTGCAGGAGACTGCTCACATCAAGACCAAATTCAAAGGCAAGGGTGATGTTTCTGATCCAGACAGCTGGGGTTCAGCTCAGGGCTATTGTTCAGCCAAGAATTAGGAATACAGAGTTTGGGCCCAGTCAAACTATTCATGTGAGATTTCTGACCTTGTTTAAAACTCATTTTCAGGAGTTGATGTCCTTCCTTCTATTTTTGAATCTAAATCAGAGAGGAAAACAATTTCTAAATCAGTCTTTTTTTAGAAAGGAGTGACTCAACAGACATATTAGTGCACTTAGACTATTTTATATCCTCTTAGGATATGTTTCAGTGAGGAATCAGTCCTTTAGCATGTAAAGATGAAGCCTGAAATCACAAACAGGATGTTCATAAAAAGCAGCACATTATGAATTACTCCAGAGTATTTCATAAGTTTATATACTTTTCCACTGGCTGCAGTCCCAAATGGAAAACTGATGTAGAGATGATTGTTATGAAATAAAAAATATGAACTCTCCACTGGCAGTGCACTAGTGAAAGGACAATAATTCATTCCTGGAGCATCCTGGAAAAGTTTGTCTCTTTTCTGCACAAATTTGGGTTATGTTACAAGACAGTTATAATTGAGGGAATCTCTACTGCTATGTCTTGAAAGTTTTTTTTAAATGCCAGCAGGAGACAGCTCAGTATGATAAATTTCCTTCAATGTTGTTGATCTCTAAAGGTATTGCAGCTTTTCACCCTATTTTCACATGAGATTTTTAAGAGGTGCTTTAGAAATGTGAAATAATCAAAATGCTCCTTTTCTGGTTGGTTTTGCACAGCTGTGCTTAACTAGATATACATTTGAAAAACAGCAGGAAAAGAAACACAAAACAACCAAAACCAAACACAAAAACCAAACACTTAGTACATTTAGTAGTTTCATGTGACACACAAGGACCATCAAGAATAAAAAATAAATGTCTTCTGGGCAGCTAAGACCGACAAGATGGAGGACAAAAATCTTCTTTCCACAGAAGTAATCTTTGTCATCCGATTGTTGGACACTTAATAAAACAAGGACAAAACTTGTATGTTGATCTATTTCCACATAGCACTTAGCCACAAAACACTCTAGGTTCTTGTAATGATCTCATTTGGAATCAGAAGTAGAAATACCAGAGAGTTTTTAAATACCTTTAGGCTTATATACAGTTTCTCTACTACCTCTATTTGAAGAAGAGAGAAAGAAAAGTAAACCACAAAAGGTGGCAAAAGATGGTAAACAGAATAACACAAAATGCATCTCTTCAAGATCCCCGAGACCACTAAATCCTTGTAATAACTAACCTTATCTTAGATAAACATCTAAATTTTAAATAACTAAAACAATCATTTCAGAAAATAAAATGTAGACATGTGTTAATAAATGTTTACCTATTCATATCTTTATAGTTTCCTCCATTGCTAGTCCTTCCCACTGTGTGTGAAGTTTTTTCACTTGTTTTTCCAGAAAATACAGTGTGGATCTTCACAATTTATGTCTCTCTAACTGAAAATAGAGGATCTGTCTGACAAAATGGCACAAAAGCATCTCAGCTTGCTAATCTAGCAATGAGGTCTCCAAACCATGGTCAGTGCAGGATGATAAATGATGCATGGGCTGAAGTGAGGAAAGGCATAATAGATGAGGCCCTCACGCTTCTCCAGTGAAAGCAGCTTCAAGTACCTGTAGCAAATGCATACAGCACAGGAAAGGAACAGGAAGAATGAAAATGCCATGCACAGCTGTAGATCTGTGAGGTAATTTGAACTACACAGATGTGGTAGGGTACCTTGTGCAGCAGGAGTGCTACAATGAATAAATAGGAGCTTTTTGGGAAGGACAAGCAAGGAGGAAAAGAGTCATCTTGGGAAAAGAATTTGGTTGAACGCAGGAAGATATGCCTGGGAACTCATGAGACACCAGACACAAACTTATGGGCAAAGATCAGAGGACAGAACAACACAGGCAACATCTTAGCAAGGTCCTACTGAAAGAACCTAGTGTGTTCAGAAGATTAAGGAGGAACCTTCTCATGGTAGAATTAGAGAAAGTCTATCTGGACCCACAGAGCGATGGCATGAAACTCAAAAACACAGCTGCAAAAAGGAAAATTCTGATTAGATATAAGGATATTTTTTTGACCCTGAGGATAATAAAATATTGCCACAGTTTCCCAGAAAGCATGTGGCATCTCCTTCCCTAGAAATTTTGAGAATGAAACTGGACAAGTCCCTGAGTAACATGTTCCAACCTGGCACCGCTTTGAGCAGGGGCTGCACTAGACAATGCCCAGCAGTCCCTTCCCACCTAAATTCTTATTCTATGAATTAATACAGGCACTTGCAGAGGGTCAGAGATAAATGAAATACTTAAATACAAGTAATATCTGCTGAGCAAGCTGTTGTTTTGTTGTCAAATCTATTCCTCTGAATCAGGATATGTTATCTCTAATGTATTCACCTCTCTCAGCAAGAAAGTTGCAATTTGCTTAATCTTATTCCAAGTGCCTGATTACAAGCCCTAATCACTCAGCAGACCTGACCATAACTAGTATCTGCGGATCTTTCCTTTGGCAGTTGTGAGTAATGGTAGACTCAGGAATCCCAAAAGTATTTTTGAAACAAATATTGTTTGATCTTAACAGTAGGAAGACATTAGAGCAAAAGATAGTTTTACAAAACTGTAAGTATGTACAGCTGAAATTCAGCTAATGAGATGTGAATGTCCACACTGTTTACATCTGAGAACGTAAACTGCTCTACACTGTACACATAGTGTACTACAAAACTGCCTATAACTCTACATTGATTAAATGGAAGAAAATTGCAGCCAAGGGCAACTGTCTTCCCCACAGGTATTGACACTGTTAACGTCTACATTACATTTAATAAATCCCAAGCTACAGCTCTAGCTTATCTCTGGAGTCTGGATTCCAGTCTACATCCCCAAACTTGCCCTTTAGCCTTTTCTGTTGAAGGTTTCTTCTTTTATTTTAATCCAAGTTTTCTGTTTTCTGCTCTGTTTTCTGATCCTGCTTAAACTGAGTGAGTCAGGTTGCAAGAATGTCACAAGTTCACATATAGACTGATGGAGCTGCAATATTCTGAAATGCTTCTATGAAATAAATACCAGGATTATAAAACACTGTTTACAGAGCCAATTTCCTGACAAATATGCTCCGTAGGTTCATGAAGTAAACACCACAACAATCTTGTTAAGCCACAACGTCCATGAAATATTTACATACAGCTTTGAATTTGTCACAATAATGTAAATATTTAAAGCAGTATCACTAGCATCTTGGAACCACTGTAGTAGTTCACACCCAGACTTATTGTTTGAGACTCTGCAAACACTGCCAGACTTTTTCAGCAACTTTTGACAGGTTCCTGCACGACTCTTGCGCCTAGTAAGAGTATATATTCTTCCACTAAACAGACATTAAAATCAAGACTTCTGAAAACATTTCTCCAGTTGTTGCTGTAAAAGAGTGCTGGTTATTCAGCCCATTGTACACAAAACATTAAGTAGTGTTGCAATTCAATTTTAAACAAATTTTATACATCTTGCCTGCAGAAAGTGAAGGAAGGGAGGATTCCAAAAAACATTTAGACATGCTTTAGAAAGAGCAAATGGAGCTTTCTTTATGACTTTGAAACGTGATCACTACTTTCTGGGACAGTAGTCAGTGCACAAACTAGAGATCATGGGGGGCAGGATGGAACTCGGAGCAGAAGTAAGGAACATCATTATATTCTAATACTATTTCACTCTTAATTCTGATTTTATGAGACCCAGCTTTGATATGCTGTTCATTTCCCAAAGCTTTCCAACATTCATGATTTTGGGGGGGTGAATCAATTTCATTTGTTTCTAAAATACAAAGAACAAGCTCTTTGATGAAGAGGAGTGCAATTCTGTTGCTTTCAGTAACTTTTCAAAGATATGTATGAGCAGAGGGAAAAGAAAGAGCCCTGACCTCTTTGAGAACTTATTCCAAGTTTTTCTGATTCTTTTCTCTGAGAATATTCTATTTCTACTAGGAGGGCTCTATAACACAATGATAAACATACATCCTATGAGATGAAGCCTTAAGTCACAACTGTAGAGAACAGCTGTGTTCTCTGTGGTTTGTACTCAGATCTTTAGAAAAGCAAAACCACAAAAACATAGTAAGTCCCCTTCTCTTTGTGCTTCACCTCTACAAACACGAGTCACTATCATTTTCTTGTCTTCTTTCCATTTCTCCCCTCCGGAAGTTCATTTCCTGAGGTTTGGCAGCCTACCAAGAAACCTGTTTATCAGCTTCAAAGTCTTTGATTAAACTTAGCAGTTTATATTGCCTCTTTTTAACACAAATACTTGTAGTGATGACAGCTTCAAGTCAGAGTTAAGGCTCATAAATCACTGAAGATTTTGTTTAAATATGACCATTTATTTCTCTTGGCCTATTATTTGTTGCTTATATTCAGCAAGGGTCAGAATATAGAGGATAAGACCCAACAAAATATTAATTCTAAAAAAAAAAATGTCAATCACATAAAGCCTCTTCTTTTCAATAAGACAAAATAGTTGTACAATAAAAAATAATTTGCAAATTTTAGACTCATTCTAATAACATTTTATATTGTGAAACAAAAAAACCCTAAAAAACAAGAACAACAACAACAAGATGTATAGCATGGATTGGCATTTTCACAGGGATCCTACAATAAATTCAGTCAGAAGAGAAACGTGTAACCTTTATTCTATATCCTATCTATATCCTCTTGCTCTCTGGTCTTGATTTCCAAGTGATAGATCTGTTGTACAGTTGAAAAGTTGATTACTACACTTGCAAAAGTGTCTTGTACACTTCAGAGAAATGGGGTTTCACTAGGGGGCAAAAAGAAAAATCTTTCAAAGCAAATCATGTAGTTCATGATAAAATTTCTTAGAAAGAAAAAAAAAGCCACTGATGGCTACAGTCTGCTCTTCCACTAGGAAGTACAGAGCTGAACTCAACAACTCTCACTTCAAATGCAAAGGCTTGAGCTTTACTCTAGCTTTATAAACCAATGGAAAGAAAGGCAGAAAGAAAACTTTGCTATAGCAAATATCCTTTTTTTTCCTCCACTCAGACTACGATTTTCAGTGGAGTACACCAGCACCCAACTTACTTTTTCCAACAGTTAGAGAGAAGAAGGGCCCTTACAGGAAGAATCAAAAACCCCTGCTTGTGACACTTTTTGAGTCTTCCACTTACAACTAACAGCAAGAAAAAACAGTAAAATGGAGTCTAAAATGGTATTTTAGCTGCTGTATTTTTTTTCTCACCACATTCATTTCAATGACTTTTAGTAGTACAGTTAATATAGCATTCAAGAACAAACATTCAAGTACAAGCACACAGCTCTTAAAAATGTGTGTGCATATATATATTAAAATACACACACACACACACACACAAAGTAGCCTAAATGTATGGCATAACCAAATTCCACCTCAGTAAATATGAATCATATTTTTTCACCTGGATTGTTTTTGCATCAGACTCTTAAGTCAGTTTTGAACTGCAGCCTTTCTTCTCTTTGATCTTCCCATAAATCAACATAGCAAAGGTTAAAATGACAGTTTTAACCATGAAGTACTATGCATTCAATATTTCTCTTATAATCGAGATGAAGACTGAATTATTCAAACCCTGAGTGATTACAAATCATATGTCTGCACTTTTTGTGAGTCAAAAAACCTCACCCAAAACAAGTTTTTCAGCATGCTAACAAATCTGTCTTCAGAAAAAAAATATGTGAAAAGAAACCATAAAAATAGCTCAGTTAGGATAAGGATTTACACAAGGCAACTGGTAAAAAGTCTGGCTGCAGACCTCAAGATGCAGTAGAGTAACAGCACCAGCTATCAATAGTACATCAGCTGGTTCCCTCGGGAAAAAATCCTTGTGTACTCAGGTGTACTGTACTGCAAAATTGACAAGGTTGTTTATTTTTTCGGTCCAACACAGGTCATTTCTGAAAGCATGGTATAATACTAGACCAGCTGGTTTACTGTGATGATTTGGAATAACAAACTTTTGCTCTTGCTAAAGAGGCAGATTTTTGAACAGTCTATCCTGTCTTGCGAGTCATAAAAAAAACATGGCCCTCTTTTCCTGTCATGGCAAATGGCAGGTAATCTTTTACTTTATACCTTTTCCTTTGTTCATATTTGTCATGACTTTGATATAAGATTATTATATTGTTATTATATGATTTTTACATAGGTTCTAGTTTATATTGCAGATGGCAATTTATTCAGGGCCAAGATTTTATATGTACATCTCTATATATTTGTGTGTATATATATATATGTGTGTGTGTATATTTACACACGTGACCTGGTCTCTAGGGAATCCTGCTGTGGCAGGGGGGTTGGACTAGATGATCTTTCAAGGTCCCGTCCAATTCCTAATATTCTGTGATATATATATATATACACACACACACACTATACATGACACCACAAATTAATTAGAAAAAATGAGAGCTATGTTAAACCTTAAAATGTAAAGCCCATTTTTCTACCTTGCACTGAAGGTGTGGGGAATCTAAATCATAAAGTCATCCTGAAACAGAGAGATTAATTCTAATTAGGACTCAGAGTAGAGAGACAAAAGTATTGATAAACAGCTTTCCTTTTTGTAGTGGTTTGCTTTTACTTTAAAAAAAACTGCTTGGTTTTCACCATAGCTTCATTATATAATATAAGAAAGGGAAAAAAACAACCAAAAAACAAACAGTCATAGGTAAGCACTAAATAATTGTCATCACTAAAAGACAACTCAAAAAATCTTGTCCTTTCAAGTAGGATGGTTTAAAGACTTAAGAGTTTTTCTTCTTACAAATTCCCTGTGAAATACCTGGCTATGAAGTGCCTATTTCACCCACCTTCAAGCATTGAAGCAGAGTCCTTGTACACAAACACCTCACTCTGTCACACTGAGGACAGTGAGCTAATGTGAATCCCTGCTGTGTCATTTTTCAAAACTCCTTATTATACTACCTTTTAACCCAAAAGTGATAGTGTGTTTGAAACAGATAATTCTTGAATTTTGATGTCTCAGCTGCCTTTGAGTAGCATGTAAATATGGCTACCATTACCTAATGGACTTAGCATACAGCCACTAGTTACCACCCTGAGAGTGAAGTACACAGGATGACAAAAACATCAAGCTGTGCCTGTACAAAACAGTTCTTTGGCTACTTCGTTCAAAGGGCCGTTATCACAGTCTTGGAAATTTTTGACATGGCTATTATGAACACCTGCTATAGTATCCAAGTCAAGCCTCAGGTAAACTAAATCAAGCCCTTAGACCTTCTGTATTTCCTCCTGCTAGTAGACTCCCAGGTTTCTCAGCAAAGTCTGAAATATTTTCAGCAAATGCACAATGCTATCCTTGTTCTAGCTACAAAATGAAAATTAAGATATTAAATGCCTCAGAACAATGTTTTTCACTGCATATTTTCATAACTTGTGGGATATAGACTGACCCACATCTTGCCACAATTTTGGCAAAACAGAGACTGCCTGTCTCATTATAACCCTCTTCTCCAAGTTGGGTTTGAAAGCTTGTTCAGCCTGAAGACAAAGTTGGTATTTCTGTCTTTCAGAATGCTTCCCTCTTATCTTCTTGACAATAAATAAAATGAGGACCAGCAAAAGACATAATAAGATCAGAGATTTCCCAGGGACCAGATCAGCCAAGGATTTGAAGGTTTCAATACATTTCCTGAAAAGTCTAGGCCTGCACAAGATGATGCACAAGTCCTTAATTCTCCTTTGCCTACACGTGGATCAAGGTTGAAGGACAGAATATCTGAGAACATCAGAACTTCCTCTTGGATACAGCAGAAACTAAAAGCTAAAAAGTCAAGAGGACTGTAAATTCATGAGCCATTCACAAACAAGTGTTTGTTTGAACTCCTCTGTAAAAAATACAGCTGCCAAGTTTCTCTTGTGGAGGATGTGTATGTAACACTTGCTGTTCCTTAGAAGCAGTGTCACTTAAAAAGATCTGTCTGAAAATAGAGTGGGATTGCAAAAGACTACTAGGAAGAAAACAAGTAAAAGCAATCAATTAAGGTCAGCATCCTATCAGTAGTAGGAGAACAGGTTTAGCCAGCACACAAAGCTCACCACCTGCATCTCCTTTAACACCTCTTCAATCCATTGCTAGAAGTGATTAAGATTCTGGCAGGGACATTTTAATTTCATGTTTGAGCAAATTCTGAGTATTGAATGAAATTTCTTGGCAGAGAACGCAGCAGTGAGGCCTTGAAAAAGCAAGCTAATATTATAGTTAGATTTACTATTTTGGTGTTTGTTTTCCTAGAAATCTCTGGCAAATTAAAACTCTAATAAAAAATTAATTTTCTGTACCAAAAAAATGAAAAAGGCTTGTTATGTGCAACTACTCACCCCTCACCCCTGTAATAAAGCAAAACTTCAGACTTTTGTAGCTTTCTGTACAGTGGTCTGATTGCATCTTTTCAAGGTCCCTCTTCACTTGAGATCAGCATTTAAGCTTAGGCCCTCCCTGCTGTTCTTGACCTGAGCTACATTGCTATGTGCCAGATAATGCACCTCACTGATGTAGACCTGATCACAGACTAGGCTTGCTGGCTTGGCCTTGGACCTGCCTGTGGCTGGTAAAGTCCCTGCCCTGGCAGTCCAGGCATCCCTCATGTCTTGTGGCCCCCAAGGAGCTGCCCATCCCCACTGCATGCTGGGTTTCTTCTTAAGGGAGTAATTTTCAGCTATACCACTGTGTCCAGAAAGATTAAAAAAGGCTAGGAAAGTTCTTGCTCCCTTTCAAAGCACTTGAACCCCTCTGTGCATCTGTCCCTCCTCAAACAGATCTGTGTATAGCTGAGCTGTAGTCTGAAATGTGAAGGAAATGTTCTTGTCATGAACACATAACATTTCAGACATGGTAACCAGGACAAACCAGTACAAGAAGTCCTGTCAAAGTGAAATCATAAAGAAAGGGCCCCTTTCGAGCCCAGGAAAAACACCAGTAATATGTTAGGACATTCATTTTCAGTCAAAGTGCTAAAGTTCATGTCCCAAATCATTCAAAGCAAAGGCCTTGACCTCAGCTTAATGTTACCAAGTTAATAATAACAATAATATACCATTCACTCTTCAGGGCTGGATGGCATATAGTTTCTCACTAAGGCTGTACCTCCTTTTTACAAATGTCCAAACTAGATATGTTTTGGAAGAAAAGTTTTAAGTTTGAAGAGTAAACATTTCTCTATGACAAAGATATTTAATCTGAAAACTCCTGATGGACTCTCATGCCAGAAAAAACATCAAAAGAATTTATTGTATATAGCCTGTAATTAGCTCCTATTATGATAGGTTGTAGCTTTATAAATCGCTTTTTATGTTCTCAGTGGATTATTGGTTTTGATTGTTGATTTTAGTAGAAATCCATTTTACTCTCCTTAATTAAGTGTTTAGTTTAGAAAAGAGACAACTCAATGTGCAGACTTCAATTGCCTTAAATCTCCTGCAAGGAGCTGGTACTAATCTGTTTCTTCATGGATAAAGGAAAAAAAAAAAGCAGTGGACTTACATTGCACTGACAAAAGTCCAGGTTAGTCACTGCAACTAAGCTTGCTCATTCCTCCCCCCACCACCCCTGTCAGATGGGTAGGAGAATCAGAAAAAAGTAAAACTTGTGGGTTGAGATAAGAGCAGTTTACTAATTGAAATAAAATATAACAATAAATAGTAATGAAAAGGAGAATCACAGATAAAGAAATAAAACCCAAGAAAAACAAGTGATGCACAATCCAATTGCTCACCCCCCACAATCTGATGCCTTGATTCCTGATGTGAATATTTAGTCAGCAGTTCAAAATGGAGTGTCTCTGATTTGCATCAGAAACCTCAGGAAAAAATACCTCAGGGATTTATATTACATAACAAGGCTTTTAAAAAGGCAAAGCTTGGCTCATTATTTTAACTAGTCCATATTAAGGAAATAGATGCAAAAGAGATATTTTCAGCATGGAAATTTATGTCAGATATATTTGGTGAATGCACACATTCTTTCCTGTTTCTGTATATAGGACATAATTATTTACCATTGCTTTAGGTATCAAAGAGAAACACTGAACACACAAACCACTCCTTCAGGAATTTCAGCATTCACAAGCTTCTTATTTATATACAGATAAAAGGCACCTGCAGCTGTATTTCATTAGAACAAAAAATGACCTTCAGTGACCAATAAGGCTAATCAAATAAAAAAGTTTTTCCCAAAGGGCATAGCACTACCCATATTTACCATCAGAGACAGTCAGGTTAGATTTAGGTAATAAGAATATGTTCAGCCTTCCTCAGACTTTTTTGTATTAATCACATTGCATTGTGTACACTGCATCTGTGCTTGTGTACAATAGGATGCAAATAAAAAGAAATTACAAGATTATTTTTAAAAGGTAAACAGAACTCTGTGATACTGTAGAACTCACTAAATTGAATATAGAAACATAGAATTGCCAGAGTTGGAAGGGACTTTAAAGATCATCTAGTTCCAACCCTGCCTGGCAAGGACACCTTCCCCTGGATCAGGTTGCCCAGAGCCCCATCCAGCCTTGCCTTAAAAGCTTCCAGGGATGTGGTTTCCACAACCTCTCTGAGCAACCTGTTCCAGTGTCTCACCACCCCCATGGTGAAGAACTTACTCCTAATATCTAATCTAAATCTACCCTCCTCTAGTTTGCATCCAGAATATAGCACTAAGCCAACCAGGTAGCATAAAATCCTGTAATGTTTTTCCTGGGTATTTTTGAAAACAGTGGAGATGGATGCTAAATAGAGAACCTGTTAGACTAAAGTAAGACATGGTGCTTTCTGAAGGCAGAATGTGTTTTGCTGACCTTTCTGCATTAAACAGAGAAAATTGTTCTCATATCTGCCTTGATAAGATCTAATCAAGTAGACACTCTGCTATGGACTGCATGCCACGATAAATAGGGACAATTGATAGTGCCTTGTGCCTACAATAGTTCACAGAGGTCAAAAATAAATTTTTTAACTACCTGCCTTAAAAATACAGTTACTGAACAGAATTCTGTTCTAACCCAAACCATAACAGGCACTGTCATTTTCTCACATTTCAATTTGTTTGTTGTAGAATGCTAATATTTATTACTGCAGTATCAAGACCTGTGTTCATGTCCAATTTTTGTGGACAATAAACCACTACATTTTGACTGCATTCTTGGGTCCTACAAACTCTTCTTTCTGAGTAATATCTGAAGGAAAACATTTTTGGAGTGCTTGAGTTTTGTATTTACTGAGATGGATGTTAAAAGCTGTTTAATATCAGTGTAGTCCTGGTGAGATGGATTGTTCAGGGAGATGCAATGAGAGACACATCATTAATATACCTATTCAAAATACTTCTAATAACTTCTTTTCTCAAAGTACTGAACAGTGCATACTTTGTTTAGCCTCATAACATCTCTGAAAAATAGGGACATTATCTTCATCACTAAAAACTAAATGCGGGACAACCATGAATCCTCTAACAAAGCAAAGACTGAAACACAAGTCTCCATAAATTTACATCTTTGCTGGAGTCCACTTTCTCTATTTCTGTAACTCTGAAGATTACCTCTCTAAAGAATATCATTCTATGCTACATATTTCTCCAGCTACTGTAAGCAGTGGCAGAGAGAAGAAACAGATTCTGAAAATCAGAAGATGAAGGGAAAAAAGAAACTTAAGCACAGAGTTGCTGGAAATAAGGGCAACCAAAAGTGACTCAGTTCATAGAGTGGAGTTTTTTACATTTCTTTAGCCCATGTCATAGAGTACATCATGATCAAAAGAGGTAAACACAAAAGCATCCTAAATTGACATCAAATATTATAGGAGTACTTTATAAAACAGGAAAAAAGGTTGTAGCAAACAGCCCTTTTTCCACTGAAATTAATTGAAAATGTGAAGTGTGTTAGACTACTTTACTTTCCTAATCTAGGTTGCTCAATATCTTTTTCTGTTTCTTTTTTCTCATTTCACAAGATAAATCAAAGAAATTGGCTTAGCTTTCCTTACTGCTTTGTTTTCTGTTCTGTCAGGAATCACTGCCCTTCTACTCCCCTGACTGATAGTTCAAGAAAAGGTTTAGAAGCAGACTAAACAGGTTGAGTTGCCTTGACTGATGGTACAGGAGCCAGAAATCTCCAAAACAACTTACTGCTATCAAAAATACAGAAAGGCTTTACTAGCTTCATTAATACAGACTGCCCTTGTTTTGAGTCCATCTGAAGTCTTTGAACAGAGACCCAAACTCTCAGGGCAGGCTGCTAGAAGGATGACAGACCTGGCAGTTCTGAATTTGTTCCCTCCCACATACAGTGCAAATGCACTGTCAATTTTTATAAATTTAAATCTTACATAGCAAAGATTGTGGATCTTACATCTATGACAATGGTGCTACATACATTTGTCTCCTAGAACGATATTCTGCTCCAGATTCCAGGAACAGAAATATGACTTGAGGTCTCCTCCATCTGGAGCTGTCCACAGTGACCTTCCATATAATTTACCCACATCTTTTCTGAGCTTCATGTAGCACCTAACAGCCCTTATACATAATTATTAGCATTTTATAGGGTTTTTTTAGTTCAAAGTGTGTGTAATAATCCTATTAATCATTATACCTATTCAGCTTTAACTTAGTCTTTCAGTTATTGAAGGGAATTGATATAAATTAATATAACTGAAAAGCCGTGGCTAGTATCTAGTATCAAACATCATGGCTTCAGTGGTTTTATGGTCATTTCAACTTACTGTGGATTGGGTCTTGTTCAGCTGCTGCCATCACACGCCTCCAGCCTGAGCACAAGGAGAGAAATGCTTCCCTGGGAGGTCTCAAATCAGCTTGATCTATACAGCTCTTCTAAAAATTTCTTCTGTGCTATCCAATAAGCAGCTCTGGTGGACCACAGCACTGCAATAAGAACCAAATATCTATCTTGTCCCAAATGTATGGGTCTAATAGGTAACAACTATCTTGCTATGGTAAAAGAAGGAGGAGGTAAAATTCAGGTGGAGTGGCACCCAACCTTCTGAGCACTGAGAAAACTGGAACATTATATACTAACATTTTTTGGACTATTACCTTCTTCATCTTCCTCCATGAAGCCAGCACAGATTTCATTCATCAGTGTGGCTTTTTGATGCCCTATATACAATAAATTCATCCCCCCACCACTTTTAACTAGAGAAGAACTACTGATCTAGAAAAATCGGTCATTTTGTTATTACTTACCATAGAATGTAATTAACTGACTAGAGCAGACATAGTTTTATAAAACAGAGTCCAATACAACTTATTTATTTTAGTTGAATTCTGTTTGTTCTGTGAGGAGAATTCAGCATAGTTCTGTACTATGCCCTGGCAATATACTTTACTCTTCAGCTAATAACATTTGGGGTCTTTAATAATGCCCCGTTATGCTTCTCCTGGGTCCTTTGCTCCTGATGTCATGGACTGAATCATGTATTTCATTAGAGAATAAAACAGAAGTAAAAACCCACAGAGTCCGTGACAGAGCTATACATGTATGCAGTGGCTGCACTTACTTTCTCACCAACTGTATTAATTATCAATTTCAAATACATAATCTGGAATCTACATACTGCTGAAAGTAAAAGAAGCCAAAAAGACAATTTGACTGTCTGCCCCTTTAGAATTTCATTTCTTTGGTAAAACATGTATTTTTACTTGAGTGGTTATTCACATTTAAAAGAATTTAAATTTTCTTCATTTACATTGTTAAAGTCTTCTGACAGCAACAGTGCATTGAAAGTTTTAGACCTGTGACATCTTTATTCTGTTTCTAATTAAGCCTCAATTATAAGGCATAACCCCTTGGCCACATTTAAGTTCCTTTCCCAAATGCGTACCTTTGGATTTACAGTCACCTTTAGTAACAGGTAATTAGTTTAAGATCAATATTTTAGTCAAAGCAATAACACTGAAAATAATTGAATTCAATAATTCTCATGCAACCAGCATAGCTATTTTGGGCTAAATTGGCCACCTTGGGATACCCACTCTGGCTCTATTGCGCTAGTGAGAAATGTCCTCTGACATTCATTTGTTCCAAATACTTCTTTGCGCCTGTTCTGGGGTTTTCTAATAGATACACTCTCCCTCCCCACTTATGATAAGGAACCAAAATTGGACTGCAGCTCCCAAGGCATTTAACAGTACAAATATAGTCTAAAATCAGACTACAGACTCTCAGGGTACCCTTCCTGTACAATAAAACTCATAACATTTGCCAAAGCAGCTGAAACTGACAGACCCCCCTCAACAGTCCTAACTCTACCTGGAAGAGTATCTCAGGGGAACGTAACCTAAATAGGTCAATGTAAAGGTACATGATGTGCCCTGGAATCAGGTTATTGTATGTAGGTGCTGAACCCTCAAAGGCAATCTAGGCCCATAACTTAATCATCTCCAATACTCTTAAGTTCCTTTTCCTTCTCTTTTTGCCCCTTGCAGTCATTATTATGGAATCATAGAATGGCCCATATTGGAATGGACCTTAAAGATCATCTAGCTCTAACCACCCTGCCATGGGCAGGGATGCCACCCACTAGAACAGGCTGCCCAGGGACACATCCAACCTGGCCTTGAACACAGCCAGGGATAGGGCAGCCACAATTTCTCTGGGCAACCTGTTCCTGTGTCTCACTACCCTCTGGTTAAAGAATTTTTTCCTAATATCCAATCTAAATCTTCCCTCCTTCAGCTTGAAGCCATTCCCCCTTGTTCTACTGCTTTCTACTCGGGTAAAGACTCTCTCCATGCCTTCTATAGGCACCTTTTTGTTATTGGAAGGCTTCTATAAGGTCCCCCTGAAACCTTCTCTTCTCCAAACTGAACAATGCCAATTCTCTCAGCATGTCCTCATAAGGGAGGTGCTCCACCCCTCTGATCATCTTCACAGCCCTCCTCTGGACCTGCTCTAAAAGGTTTTTATGCTGAGGACCCCAGAACTGGATGTAGTACTCCATCTGGGGTCTCACAATAGCAGAGCAGAGGGGCAGAATCACCTCCCTTGACCTGCTGGTTATTACTCTGCTGATGCAGCCCAGGATATGGTTGGCTTTCTGGGCTCCAAGTGCACACTGCTGGCTCATATCCAGCTTTTCATCCACCAGCACCCCCAAGTCCTTATCCACAGGGCTGCTCTCAGACCTTAGACTGTCAGCAGTGAAAAATTGTGTGTCTAGAATCCATAGTTATTAGGCTAGGATTACCATCATGAGATGTAGGCTTTTGCACTTGCAGGTGACATTAACTGATCACTATAGCCACCTCCAACTTTAGGACTTCAAAGTACCAAGTGGGCCGATGACCTCTTTGCACTGTGCACAAACACTTAGTGAGCAGGAGACGTAAAGACCGAGTAAACACAATGGCCAAAAGGTAGGGGGAAAAAGAAGTACATGGTCAGAGCCTTGTAAGAGTTGGAAACAGAATTTGGGGTGCCCAGCTCCTAAGCCATGAAACATTTTAGCTCAATATTAAAAAAAATAATAATGCTTTAGATTTATTTTTTTCTGAGCTGTTAATTTTTGCTGGTATCCTCCAATTCCTAAAAAGAAATCTCACAACAACATACTTGAAGGGAAAATGTATTTTTGCAAAAACCTCTTTCCAAAGAAGTGACACAAGGAATGAACCACCAAAATCACATCCTGTGAGCAGTTGGAGGAGCAGGCAAAAGGAATGTCTGCAGAGTAATAATGTGAGCAGCCTCACTCCATTACTCTCAGTGCAATTGATTCTGATATATCCCTTTTATTATCCTCACTAAAAAGCAGTGAGGTGGTTTCCTTTTCATCCTCTCCCATAATGACTTAAGGATATAAACTTTATTTCAACATGGATGCACTTCCTGAACCAAAAGTGTGATGTTCAGCTTGTCAGCAACTTAGACATGATCTTGCACACCAAATTACAGAATCGTTTCCAAAGGCTCTGTTCTTTCTTGTTATTCATGTAAAACTCAAAATAATTTGTAAGAAACATTATGTTAATTTGTAGGACTTACTAGAAAATCACATAAAATTTTAGTAGGGATCATAAATTACCACCACTGTGGTTATCAGAACACTTCGTATTCTGCTAGGATTTTAAGCTCTAGTTTCCACTGAAGTCAAATGCAAAACTAAGAATCAAAGTGGCGCAGAGTCAGGTTTCATGTTGTCTTGGCCATTTGTTGAAAATCAGGATAGCTATAACAGTAGTTATGCAGCTGAAAGTATTTTAAGAAAACAGCAGGAAACAAAAGATTATCCCGAAGAGGCAATTCCAGATTAACCCTTCTAATGCATTGAAACTCACTATATTGCCCTTGTTCTGACTTGGAAGAAGGTCCGATTTTTTTATTTATTTGTTTGTTTTAAAAAAAAAGAACTTTTTTTAAAAAGCTGTGCTTTTCATTAGCAGAATGTGTTTTGTGCATGTCACAGAGAGCTGGACAGCAAGGGTGAACAGTAAGAGCTGCCACATGAAAATCTGTGTCCTTTCTTTTACTCTCTGTCTGTTCTGAAAATTATATGCTGCCTTAAACCATGTTCCTCACAAATACTTGCTGAGAACATGGTACAACCTACTGCAGACAAAGTATTGAAAAAGTAATAACATGGAAATTACCTCCACACAGGGTCTGTGCACCATGAAAGCCCCACCTGAGCACTGAAAATAGGGTTTTAATTGTAACATAAGTATTTCTGCTCTGCAGAAAGAGACATTTCACCTGAAGAGAGCCACAGGTCTGCACAATTAAGATCAGAATGAGCCAAGGACAAGGAAACATTTATATTAGGATATGGTTCACTTTTTCCATGTTTTTCAGTGCACTTGAGACACTGCTTAAGAAACACTGATAGCTTGTTCCTAGAGCAACTCTTCTGTAAAGAACACTTATTTTTGCAAGGCCTGGCAAATTGGTTTAATTTAACTTGCCATTAGACTTTATAGTGTCCTCTGCTTTACCACACACATTTTTTTTCCTGATATTTTTAGTTGTAATGTAGAATAATCACAAGCTCCCTTTAGCACTCCTTTCCTGAGTGGTACTAAGTGTAAGACTTTCTTGTGGGCTCCTTTCCATATTGTGTTGCCTTTATATTTATACTAAACCAAAAAGAGATCTTCATGAATGGACTATGTCCCACTACAGAGATTTATTCCACTCGTTTCAAGGTTAATGACACTGAATGGATGCCAAGATTTCTGCCTGCATGCATCACAAGGAAAACTGTTCAAATGATATTTTGCAACTTTTTTCAACGTCTGGACTACAAGGCCCAAGGTATATTTTTCAAATTGTCTATTAACATCTCACAAGGTAGCAATATTTATCATTTCAAGTTTCCTGCTGGAACAATTTCCTCTGACACAATTTCAACACTTCCTCATTGAATTTTTACTGCTGTACTGAACAGTGCCAAAGGCTTTAACCACTGTAACCTCATCAACATCTTCACACTCAGTTTCACAGAACTGAGATTAAGAGTAGGCTTTTCAAAGCACTTAAATGACTTAGAAGCTTACACATATTTTCTAAAAATGAGGTGGACATGTAAAAAAAATTCCATAAAAGCCAGCAGCGTGTCTAACTTGCTCTCACAATAGTGAGGCAGCTTTCCATCAGGCAGTTCAAGTGTTAGTGGCCATCTAGCTACAGCAATATAGAGTGTAGTTTTTGCTAAGAAGCCTAGAAACATTTTGGGCCATGGTTAAGTTGTTACAAGTACACGAGACCAAGGCTATCCCAGATTGATGCTAAAAATTGCTAGTAAATTAAAGGCAGTCTGCTATGAGCAGAAGGTCCATTCTGCTTATAATAAGTTGCACTGTGCTCTCCACATTTCTATTTTACGTTATTGGAAAAGTGTTTCTGAAAATCAGTTTTAACCTTACCACAATACATGGATAATTTCGGTTTTCTTTCTACAGCTGTGGTGGGTTTAAGGGCTCCTCCCAGCCCCCCACGCACAGCAGGTAAAGGAGAGACTGGATTGGAAGTTAAAAACTAAAAACTGCTTTAATAATAATAACAGATATAAATGAAACAAAATATAAACAGGTACANTACAGCTTTGGTTTTCTTGCTCTACAAAACTTTCAGACTCCCTCAACCTCTCTTCCTTGCAGTTTCCTTGCTCTCAGATTTCTACCACCTTGTCCTCTTTTCTAACATGTTTTTTTTTCAGATATTTGCAGACTCACTTTTAACTCTCTCTCCCACATACTCCCCTTACCTCCTCAGATTTGCTCTCTTTTCTCATCTTAATGACAACCCCCTTCTCATCTCTTCCTAATATACAGCATGTCAACATATACATAATAAATATTTTTACCAAGAGTAACTCCAGCAACAATGGAATTACTGGTGACTGTGGAAAGCCTATAGACTATGCAGACCATCACGAAACTTTGTTATATTTTATTTTGGTTTCTTCTATAGAAGGAGAAGAAAACCACAAAGCTATAATTGAAAAACAGCAAGTGGCTTAGACATACAACAGTACTACCATGCTGAAAGAGATCAGAATCTAAAATGTTTTGTCTTGCTGTTTGTCCCTGGTAGGCAAGGATATATATACAATCAGTCACTATGACACAATGGATCTAGTGAAGTCACAGTAACCTAGATTGTCAGAGCCATCCAGCTCTGAGTCTCCCATGTATCTTTCCTATTCCCTACATACACTCTTACAGGGGTGTGCCCAACCACTTCTTTCTATTCTTAGGGATGGAAAAAAACAGATAAACATAGGCCTTATTCCAAAATCCTATGACTTCTCAACCAAAACTTGGCAAAAAATTATAATAAAGTAACATGCTGAGCTTCAAAACCCCTAGCTCATGCATGTTGTACCAAAGTTCCTAGAAACCAGACAGGATCACCTGCTCTCCAGGATCCTGCCTGAGGACTTGATACATACAGAGCTCATGTGAAGGAGACACTGATAATTAATAGATCTGTATCTCAGCACAGAGACCAGCATCATTTCCTAGGTAGGAAATCATGTCAGGGAAAAGGAGGATTCATCCTCCTTCTCAGGCAGGCACAGCTTAGCACCTGCTTTGGTAACACACTAGAGTATTCATGCTCATACACTTTGTCAGACAGGTAAGTTGACATTGCTTAGACTCCTCACTTTATCTCACCTCTTTTCAGCAGGCTGACCTCAAGCAACGTTAGATGCAAGGATTCTGTTGAATGTCTTCCATTTCACCAACAGTTCACTTCATCACTCCAGGCTGCCTTCTTGTCACCAGCATCTGTGCTTTCTCCCTATTGAAAACTATTTTCTCTGCCTAAGGCAATTTAAAATATCAACCTTTTTTAACTTTCAGAAGAACCCTAAAACAACTTGTGTTCCTAACAGTCCTTAACATCTGCCCTCTCTTCACCTCAAATGTCTGTCTACTTCAGGCACATTTCTCCTGTCACAGTCTCTGTTCAGCCTCAGAATCTTTCATTATCTGATTCCAACCACATACAGCCAAGGACGTTGTTCCTTGTAAGAACAGTCTCCCTCTTTGAGATAGGCACAGAAAGCAGCAACAGCAGTCTGCTGTGAAGAAACCTGGAGTCAAATAAGGATGTAACAGAGATAAATGGAAATAGAGAATAAAATCCCCAGTCACAAGGTAGACTAACACTGGGCAGGCAGTACTTCCTGCCAGAAGCAGAGCATCTGAGGATCTGTTTCTTTCTTTTTCCTTTTTTTTTTTTTTTTTTTTTTTTTTTTTTTTTTTTTTTTACAGTTTGGCACTGCTTTACATAACTCATCATGCTAACAAAGTATTTTATTTGAATATTAAAAGGCACTCCAGGCTGACACAATTAAATCTAATTAGCAAATCCCCCTGCTCCTGACCACCTAATCAAGATTTTACCTTCTAGTCTTAAACTAACTATAGGAACTCAAGTTATTTCAGCCATTACAGCTTTGATTATACCCCAGAAATATTTACAGAAATTGGATTTTCATTGTTTCCATTTTCCAGAAGCATCCACCCAAAAGTCCTTGCAGATTTTGTGAGACCTACATTAGCCATGGACCATGATGTTTAAGGCCAGGCTGGATGTGGCCCTGGATGACCTGGTCTACTGCATGTGGCATCCCTGCCCATGGCAGGGGGGTTGGAGCTGGATGATCTTTAAGGTCCCTTCCAACCTGAGCCATTCTATGATTCTATGTCAACCAAATAGCTGTCAAAAACTGCTAGACCCAAGTACTGCCAAAAAACCCCAACCAAACAAACAAAAAACCCCCAAATTCTCTTCTCCCCAGGTACTCTGAGCTTCCCACAGGATTGATTGCAACTGCTAAGGACATGTTGGACTTCACAGAACAAACATCAAACCTTAGAATTCCTTGGGAAGTAATATGGGTACCAGTGCACCCAGCAGAGCTGGACCATGCTGCAATCAGGAACTGTCTCTGTGGATCCTGGCTCTCATGATTTCTTCCCTACAGTGAACTTCAACAGCACCGACTGAAAATGGCAAAAGCACGAAAAGCACATGCCACAGTGATAATGGAGACAATAACTTGAAGCAAAGGAAGTTACAAGAGACAGATTTATATCAAATATGTCACACAAATATCCTTGTGTGAGTCTTCAGCTACAAAGTCAGTTTCGTGCCTCTTACAGGTTAAGCCCAGATGGTCAGAAGGACCCCTTACTGCTCACCCAGCTGCTTGAGCTAATGCACCTGCTGCTGTTTGCCACACTCCGGGCTCCTCCTGCTTCTTACAGCCCTTTAAAACCCCTGCGGTGATCCTGCCTCCACCCCCTCTTCGTCTGACTTTAAGGTGTGAACTTCCGGGTCCAGAGAGGGTGTTAGGGTGCTAGGGTGCACGGGTGCCCCGGAGATCAGGAACTCTCCCTGAACAGCCTGGTCCAGAAGTCACACCCAGACGTACCTCTGTCACACGGTAGAACGATGTCAGTGACACTACTTCTATTGCCGCCGCCGACACAGACACACTCCTTAGTACGGTTTCACTGCGTTTAAAAGCCCCACGGTGCTCCCGGCTCCACCCACTACTCCTCTGATTGGGTGTCGTGGACTTCCAGGTCCGGACAGGGTTTTAGGCTGGATGGGTGCCCCGGGGATCGCGAACTGTTCTCGGACAGGCAGGTTTAGAAGTCACCTACAGAGTTACCTCGGTCACACTGTAGGACATTGCTGCCGCTGCCTTACAGACACTTCTTCAAAATAATTCCTGAAGCATCGATTTCCTACCTTAAAGGCCTTGAAACATCCACTCTGCTGTTCTGGATGAGGACTTTAACCAAAGCAAGTATTTTTAATCAGAAGAATCTCACTATCTATAACAATTCTGCAGGATCCAGGAGATCCAAAATCTGAATGCATGCCCTGCATAAGTTTCGACTGTATGGCAAGAGATAATTTTAGATGTATACAAACTGTGATTGAATTATGTCATTTGCACTTTGCTTTTCTCCATAGGCCTCCTTTCCATTACCCCAAAACTCATGCCTATTGTGTCCCACTTATGATGAAATAGCAGCCTCTGTTCCCACTCCTCTACAGACCAAACCTTTTCACTTTCCAAATTTTCACAGCAGCAGCTTCATGCTACTCCCAGGCTTCCCCCTAAATGCAGCAGGTATTCAGCTGCAGTACTTGTATATACTTCTGAAAATTTCTCCTTTCAGTGTTTAAAAATGCCCCCCTGCAACACTTGCACAAACTCTGATGTCTGTGAAATCTAGCAAATTAGTAGCTTGAGCTATGGCCTATCACAACAAGTAAATACTGATTCTTTTGTTCCTTTCACTATCTATTTACTTCAGCAGTCTCTAGCTGATCTTTAGACTAAATTCACTGTGAACAAAGCAGTGATTTTATTTGATGTTTATTAAGAATTTACTACAGAAGATTTCAGTTTCTGTGGCTTGAGGCTAAACTTGCTAAAGTCTGTTAGCTTTTTAAATATCTATTTATTTATGCCAGGCTTTAAAAATCATATCTGGAGACAGAATATCATCTAAAGAGAGGTATTTTGGGAATCACTCATGATGGTTAGAACTAAGGAACAACAATAAAATCTACCTCTAAATAGTGTGAAACCTGGTCTACAATATCTGATCTTGGAGAGAGGGCCACGTGGGCATATGGTGACTGACTATTCAGAGAGAAAACAAGCTCAAAGCTGGCTCAGTCTGAGGTGGAAATGGCTTTTTTGTCCTTGCAGATTTCAAGTTCTGATCATGTGAATGATCTCTTTTCATGTCTAAAACTGGTTGAAGGTATGAATGGGGGGTCATTTTGGACTCAAGCATATGTTATTCATGATCCACTCAAAGGTAAATTAACCTGCCTGATTTCTGCAGGAAAACAGGGTTTATTGTTTGATTTTGGTGTTTGTTTGGGTTTTTTTCAGTTGGTTTGACTTTTAATTTAGATTTATCAAGGCCTCCATCCCATTTGGAAAATAACTTTTTTTTTCTCTCAGTAGTTACTACATACTGTTAATAGATTTCTGTAATAATCATAATTTGATTTTGGTAAGAAGTTGGCAATTCACTGCATACAGTATTCCTATATTTACATGAAAATGATAGAAATCCCACTATGTCAACTAAATTTCTAATTCCTGATAGGTTAAGGTATACAAACACACCAATCATATCTAAATGGAAGCTCTGTCCCTCAAATCTACTGTGAATATATCTTAATCCTAAAGATAGCCAGTGATCTCTGCCAACCACTGTATCTTTTAAAGTTTACTACACTAAATCAACTCCAAACAGCCTTTCAGTATTCTTGAGCAATAAAATAGAAATTGTAAAATATTATGGTTACTGTTGTTCTTTTAAAAATATAAATTTTCAGGTTCCATGACTTCTTTGCTTTGCCCTTCATTCCATAGCCTTTACTGAAACTATTGACGGGAACAAAGACCTTCACAAGACAGTCTAAACTCAGCAAAGTTTTATAAAAAAAAATGTTTCAAACTGTGTGATAGAGCAGCTCATTAGTTGTGCCTCTAGTCAATCACCTAACTGAATACACATATAACTGATCCACCTTATCAGCAAATTTGAAGATGTTATTTTTACTATCCCAGTCTAATAACCATATCAGAATTCATTGCAGACCTTTATGAACATTAAAACTGTCTGCTCTTTTTACTTGTGAGAACATCTATTTCATCATCCAGTCATTATGCCAACACTGCTTTTAATCTGGTTTTATTTTTTTTGTACTTTGTGAACAGTTTTAAATATTTGTTGATTAAGTGTTAGTGCTTCCCTTGCTTCCATTTTCAACATTGTCACTGAATGCAATTAATAAAACCCACCAACAGTCAGTGTATTTTATCCAAACAATTCTTTACAACTTTTGGGTTTATCTAAGTTTCCCTTCTAATCTACCTCCAGTTTCCAAGTTTCAGTGACTATTAACAATTTGCTTTATTAAATGATTCCTTATCGAGAAAGCTTTTAATGACACTTTGTACAAAAGAATCTTCTGGCTTTTCCTATTCATCCAGCTTTGCTTTGCAATAGGTTGTGAGATAAGACATTAACAAAGACTGCTTCAGGGATACCACCTCTTTCATCCTTCTGCTCGTGAGCATCTCTGAGAATAAAGCCCAAGTGAAAACAGCTCACATACCACAAGTTGGCACATGACCCTTGTAATCTGTCTCTGCTTCAAAGTGCAGTGAGACTTTCTCTGTTTCTTCCATTAACTGTGCCAAAGAATGCAAAACTTTTTTCCATCTTTTTGTACATATATGTAAGGTATTTTTTCCTGCACTTCATCCTCAGCACATTCTCTTTTCAGCATCAGTGTAGTCTGCCTTTTCAGTTATGGACCTAGTTCTGAAAAGTCAGCTCTTCTCTTACTTCCCAGACTACCACACCATGCCTTTCTTCTCCTCCCACTCTAATGGCAACATGTAGAGAAAAGAATCTCTTGATATCAAAAGCTCATCATTTTGCTGCATTTTAGTTAGCACTCTGCAGACTACCGAAGCTCTTTCCTGCCACACTATTGCTCCAGTTAGCTACCAGCTAGGGAGGAAATAACTGACTCTTGTAGTGTCCCTGCTGTGATTTCACAGAATTGAAGTTCCACATGAGACAGGTAAAACTAACAGGTCTGTCTCCTAACAGAGTTTTCAGTGACACTGCTCTCATCAGCTTAGCTCAATATGCAAAGAACAGAGGAGGAACTTAGTATAATTTCCCACTATATAAACTCAAACACATTCAGATTCATTGCTGTGAACATGACTTTTGTTATTCAACGTGTGTATACAATACACACAAAGTCAATATCCATTTAAAAAATCTATTCCATAAGAATTCATTAGAAAATCTGTAGATTATCAGTTATATTTTGCTTTATAGTACTCCCCAAGGTCCTTCCCATGACACAAGTAAAGGGATGATTTTCCATTATCCCTCAGTTAGCTGACATATTTCACTACAATTCTTTATAATTCAGTCTTCAGGGATTCTCAAACATTTGATCAGATACTCAATTTTTCACTAGCTTTTCTTGAATTCTTCCCTTAAATGTAATCAGTATGAGCAGTGCTTGACATTTGTTATTAACGGTGTTCAATGAAATACAAAAAAGCAGGATAACCCCTAGCATGTTACCAACTTATGAAATCTATCTGACAGGAGGAATGAAATGCTTGCAAAAAAAACCCATGAAGTTTTGGAAAAGAATGAATTTCACAATGATTCGGGTGCAGATCTGGAGAATGAAGTAAGACAGGCAATGTATGACACTATATCATGCAGTTTAGTGTTCTTGAAAACTTGCTTTTCCAGTAAAGATGTTCAAAGCTATAAGATGCAGTTAGAGAAGGTTTGGTTTCTTGTTTGGGTTGCTGCTTTTCATTTGCTGACATTTGTTTTGTAGAGGTTTCCTCTAAATTCTACAAAAATCATCTGCCTTTTAAATACAAACAGTTTCAGAGAAAGGCATAGTCTGATTTCATTTTCAGTTTAGATGAAGCAGAAATGGGGAAAAAAAGCACTGTATCATTCATCATCAGATTTCCTCTAAAGAGCCAGAAAATTCCCCTTCAGATGCCTGAGACTTGGAAAGTGCAGTTCTTCGAAGTGGGGAAGTAGGAAACTTGGCAGGTTCCTGCACTCAGTTCACCTAAGTTTCTAGCTCTAGTCTGTGTTTACTGCTCTGGTCCCCACCTTTTATACAATTGTTCTAATAGGGAAAAAAACCAAAAACCAAACCCCCAAAACAACAAGAAAAAAACCCTCCATACACAAATTACCAAATGACAAAAATACCCCAAACAAACCCCAAGCAAACAACAAAGCCCAAGAAATGTTAGCTTCACAAAATCTGGTATCATGTGAAAAAAACACCATGGAGGATTAGTTTTAGTGCTTCCATGCTTAATTTCTCCTTATAAAACAGCAGGAAACATAAAAGCAGCAAAACACTAAGGGAACATCTATAGGGGCAAGTCTGTTATATCTCGGGCCAAGCCTCTATTTTTCTTTCATTTTTTTAAATGAAGAAATGGGCACCTGAATTTTAGCTTCCCAAGCTAACCAGTAAGTAAACAAATAGATGGCAAACTGTACTTCAAATAAAAATATAGGAAGGACAGCAGCTCCTACTGCAGTGCTAAAGAATGCTCAAAGAACAGCCTGGGGATGTGCAGCCTTGCTAGGACCTTTTACACAACACTTGAAGCTGTTTGCTGGCAAGCTAAGTATACAAATACAGGAATTCCTAGGTGAAGCCTAGAAGAAAGCCTGTGGGTATCAGCATAACAAGTGATCACAAACAAGTACAGTGCATTTCTAGGAACATCCCAGATACGACTTGATTTCAGACGTGACTAGTTTGGTAGTTTGGTTCCTGATGTGTTTACTACTACTCCTTGTGCTCAGATCATGACATGCCTTGGATTAAAACACTTGTGTCTTTAAAGAGTTTTAGCTAAACTACAGATTTCAATGCATATGTAATATGTGAAAAGCCTCCCTGATATACAGAATTCATTTAAGCCACACTAGGAACTACTTGGAACGTAAGGTAAATAAATTCCTTTCTTCTCCCCTTGTTTTATTTTTGTAACTTTCTATGGTAACTTTCTGTAATTTTCTAGCTGTTAGTCTTTATAGTGTTGGGAAGAATCCCAAGGAAAGAATTACTGTGACATACACAATACTGAGGAAGTAATCTGTAGAAAAAGGAGAGGTTTATATACTCTTTGGCCACCTCCTGTGTTATTCAGATTTACTCAGTGGATCTGACAGAGGTCTGCTTCAGCATCTGGATTTTATCTCCTTTAAAACACCAAGACACAGGCTGGTCCTAACTGATGCAAACCAGAGCCTGTAAAACTTATACTTCCATTACAGAGTTAGATGCCCAGTCTAATTGCTCCAGTGTACAGCATAGCAATACTCAGGCTTGATAAGAAATAGTTCTCAGGACCACATTAAGACCCTCATAGCATCTCTCTCTCAAATAAGTGTTTGTCACACTCTTTGTTCAGTCATCTTGATTCTTTTCAAACTTTGCTCACATACTGAAGACTTTCAACCTAAGCTGTAGCTTAAAGAACTTTTTTCTGGCTGAGTACTTCCGTGTGACAGATTTAAGCAGAATTCTCCTGTCCTACCTTTTTAATGAAAGCACATAAGCTGTTATACCTCATTTGTCATGCTGATTTCTCTTCTCTTCTCTTTAATTCATTTTTATTCCTGCTGTGGGAATGACACCTGCTCTTCTTCCAGCAGCTGTTTTTTTTCCCCAAACGTGCTCACCAGGATACTGTACATCAGGGTGCAATATACATGCTGTAGGCATGGTTTGAGTTACGTGTCAAAAGTCTCACAAGAGAATCATTTGTCAGGAAAACCCTAGTCAGGACGTTCTCAAACCTAAACCTGCACATTCTCTTGCTGACTGTCAAGAGGACCACAAATCTGTATGACTCTAGGAAGTCTATCACTACAAAGTTCCAATTCTGTTGGCCAATGACAGTACCTCATTCGTCATGGATTTATACCACTTTACCTAAACAAACAGGGAAAAAAAGCATTTGCAAAAGCTTCTCTATGTAAGAGAGGCAGCTCTGTGCATGTATCTAAATCTAGCCCAATCACACCTGTCCCATTACAAGCTAGCTAAATCCTTGAATAATGCACATTTCAGATGCACTATCAGGAGTATCTGACACTGAACAACTTCATCTAATGGCATTGGATGTCATTGTGGTCATTACTTAAATGTATACAATACTTTCTCATGGAATGTCCAGAAATCAGATTAATAATATACAAAAGTGCCTCAATAGGAATCATAGTACCTTACTGCACAGAGTCCTACAGAACCCAAAAGATGGCCCTGAAGAGATGTACCACTGAACTATTCTCCTTGTTTGCACCCACCTTAAGCACTCCAAGCTTGGGGCACCATAAAGGATACTTGCAGAGCCCACAGTGTCCATGTAGAAGCCGATGCTCATATATAAAGGGGGAAATACAGGAAACATGGGGAGGCACTATGTCAGGAAGCATAGTGACAGGATGAGGGGTAATGGTTTTAAAATGAAGAGGGGTAGATTAGATTAGAAAGAAATTCTTTACTCAGAGGGTGGTGAGACACTGGAACAAGTTTCCCAGAGAAGCTGTGGATGTCCCATCCCTGAAAGTGTTCAAGGCCAAGGTGGGATGGGACTTTCAGCAACCCAATCTACTTGAAGGTGTCCCTGTCCATAGCAGGAGGGTTGGAACCAGATGATCTTTAAGATCTCTTCAAACCCAAACCATTCTATGATGGTTAGCCTGGCCATTCAGACTTAACAGGCCCTTTGAGAACTCTGAAGTCAGCTTTTCCCCGTCTAACCTACCCATTATTTACTATATAACTCTGTCCTGCATGTGCAGTCAGACCTGCTAAGACTGCATTTCCTCCTGAAGAACTGATTGTTCACAACAGCAGCAGAGGCAGCATACTTTTCACTCTACCACCAAAAAAAAATAAAATAAAATAAAAGGGCAAGCACCCCCTCCGCAGAAAAACCCTAACAAATTACACTCCTCAAGTTTGAAAAGAGCTGTGGGGCATGTGAATTCCCTCATGTGAATATGAATAGAGTGCCTGGGCAGGAACCTCCTATCTTCTTTTGCTACAATGTGGAGCTGGGCAGGACACCAGCCATCTTCCACACTCAGGACTTCAGCTGCCTGGGCTTGGGGCCAGCAACCAAACTGCATAGCTGGAGGCCTCAAAGGAAGTTGCAATGAAGACAGCTAGAGGCAGAAAGCAAAGGATGCCTCCCCTACAACTGTCTTGGGGTCACTTATAAGCATAGGCTCTCACCCTCAGCCCCTGCCTGAGCTATGATGAAGCAGCATTACAGATGTGCTTCAACACTGCAGTTTAGACCTGGACTCAGCCTAGCCTTAGACCTGCCTTCTGACTGCAATATGGACTCTTAGTTGAGCCTCGTGGCTATCCACAGGCCTGCAGAATTGGGCTTTTGCCCTGCCAACTGCAAGACTACACTAGGTTCCCTCTCCTGTCCCCTGACAGAGCAGTACGCCATGCTGCTCCTGACAGCCATCCTCAGTGCAGAGATGCAAAAGAGGGAAGGAAAGAAGAGGGGAAATTGCAGAAGCTTTATATATTATATTTAAAACAAAGTAATTAACAACATCTAATAATCTGAATACTTTGCTGCTGGCCAAAAAAATGAGACAACCTTTCTATTAGTCTGCTAATATATGCTGCATAATGTTTTCTATGGGGCCAGTGAGAACATATTTTATACACCTACTTTTGGTGATAAAATCACCCATCAATATCTGTGCATAATTCTTGTAAACATCATTGTAAACCCATAGGTTCTCAGGTCTTAAAGGCACCATGTGAATAAACACTGGAAATGCTTGGCTAGTCATAACCAATTATAACCGAGAAGGTCAGAATTCCGCACACAGACCTAGGTCTATTTAAAAGCTATTAGATCATCTCTATGGGCTGTTCAGCTGTGCTGAATCTGGACTTGGGCAAAAATTCATGTGTGCAGTCCAACACGTGGGCTGTGGTCCCTAAACAGTCAGCATTCAGCTGTCCTTTTCCCACAGAGGTACCTCGACCTTCTCTAGATGATCTCCAGAGGCTGTGTGCAGCCTCTCTCCAAGCAGCTTGCTTAATCAGGATCTAGAACCTGGCCATTCTTCTGCTTAGTACACCAGGGGCTTGGTCCAGGAAACATTGTCAGATGAGACTCAACACGTGCTGTCAAAATCAAATATAAACAATAAAGACAGAGGTAGTGATAATCTGATAAAACACACCTGGGTTGTCTCTTACCATAAAGTCTAGCCTTTGAGCACTAGGCAGAAAAAGAAAGGCAGATTAACAGGCTAATCAAGTGCAAACCTATCTTAAATACTTCAGTCAATAGGCCAGTGTTCTTCCTTGATCTCTTGGTGAAAGATTAAGTGGGACAGAGAAAGGCATCTTTGGTATTGTGTGGGCAGAGCAGCAAGCTTGGAGAGATGACCCAGGGTTTTACTCATACTGCCAACGCTGCAGCCAGAACTTGGAGTACAAACATTGGACTTGCTGCTGTGTAGTGGAAGCACCTCATTAAATGCTGGTTTGAACTCTGCCATCGTTTCTGTTGCAGGTCTTTTTTAGGAGGATTTTTATTCTATTTTCAATCATACTGACAGGGTCAGAGTGCCTTCCATTCTCTATAAATTTCAGTATGTACTGGGTGACTTCCTCTGCTTTTCATATTTTAATTGCTTTGTCAAAAAGAGTAATTCAGGGTCTTTGAGCAAACTCCCAGTGTGGTTTAACTGAAGTTCCAAACATGACCTCTCCTCCTGTCAGAGAACTGCAAGAGCAAACTCTATCCTTACATCACCGAAGCATTTGTATGCTTCTCCTTTTTTTTTTTTTTTGGTGTCTCTGGGTGAGAACACATTGCTTGTGTTCTATTTCACCTAAGGAGGGAAATGAAAGGTCAGTGTCTCAGTCTGTATATTTCAACCTTCTACAAGCACTGAAATTCAAACCAAAGTATATTTTTAAAAATGTATTTCTGCCAGGGTGAATGAGAGCCAGACAGTGCACTCACTCATCCTTTTCCTTCAGTTTCAAGGATTTGAATTGAAATTATTCATTCTGTCACTGCTGTACCCAGACCTTGTCTAGATTAATGAAGCTGAATGTAGAAAACTTTAAGAGAGATTATTAACTTTGTACTGAGTGTGGATCAAATGCATGGTCCCACACTGGACCTTGCCTTCTGCACTAATGATAGTGATTTATCTCTAGGCTTTCAGTATTTAAAGATAGTTTGCCTCCCAAATACACATCAATGAAAATGACTGCAAGACTGGACTCTGGTAAGACAGGACTCTGTAAGACAGCATGTGTAACTGGCACATCTTCAAGGAAATAAAGGATAACTTTATTACAGGATTATATATCTTAAGGGATTTTGTTCTAGTCATTTGTACTACAGAGCAGTAGTTGGTGCTCTGAAGAATCATTGTTTCAATGCACGTTTTTAGTTGCATAAGTGTTTCTTCCTTTATCTAAATAGTAGACTATTAGGGAAGATTATGAAAAATCTGCTTGGATTTACTCTTAGAGAAACTACCAAAGTGCTTTTTAAGTTTCAGTCTACTATTTTCTTCCAAGTCAGAATAGCAGACCATAGCTATTATCTAGTATTTCTTGAATGTAGCTTTTGGGTTTATTCTTTGCTTCCTATGCCATCCAACAAAGTATTTTTTCTGCCACCTTCTCCCTATTCAGTTCACTTGTAGTGCAACATGTATTTGTATTACTAAACCTGTTAAATCTGTCTTTATGGGAGGTGGGGAGATGGGAATTGAAACTCTGACCTCTGCATACAATGTGATCTTGTCATTTCCAGATTAGACTGCAAAACTCCACTTAACATACTTTTTTTCATTAACCAAGATGCTCCTTCCCTTAAAAAGAAATTCAAAATGTCTGTTCAAGATTCTTTTTTACATGTTTTAAAACTAGAAGGTGACCATCAAGATATATCATTCAAAGGGATAAAGACAGAGACAGTTTGTGCCTAAGCAGGTCAGTGATTTCTCAACAGTATGACAGGAAAACAGTTCTGTCTCTTAACAAATATTCTACACCTATACTATTACAGTGTGGAAACTGCCTCACTGCATTTGTTTAATGCAGAATCACAGAGCAGACCATCCTTCTTACCTTGCCTAAAGAAGTAATCTTAGCACTTGCATTGTGGTTTAACAAAACATTTTTACGTCTTTTCTCTTTACTTTCAGAGAAGCAATAGCAGGTATATGCAACAACCCTGAGCCTAGAGCAATAAGACAAGGGCTTTACCTCCTTGGCTTTAGAAGGCCTTTGGTCTTGCACTTCCACCTCTTAGGCAGGTGTGAAGTCACATGCAGGATAGGTGTTGTTTCAGGAGCCTGGAATACTTCATGTGAGACTTTTGACTCAAAGGTGGCTCTGTGAGCCTGGCAGGGAATTTTCCAGTTCAGTGTAACTCCATCTTTTAAAGGCTTAGCCCTAAGCGTCTGAAGTAATATTTAAATGATAATGTTTTCCATGGAAGACGTTACCCCTACTTCCTAAATGAGAAGCAGACTGCCTTTCTGTCACTTCTTCATCATTTAGCATCTCTAATTGTGTCATCTCTCAGCACCACCCCAGTGATTGCTGAAGTGTCCTCAGGCCTTCCCCTCAACTAGAAATTTTCAAATTTCAGATTCCTTTTGATCTTATTCCCCAGTCTGGAACAAGTAAACATCCATCCATGAGTAAACATGGTCTGCTGCTAGTATCTAGTCTGCCAGTCTGTAGCTTCCTTGTCATTTCCCCACCAGCTCCTGCCAGTCTCTGATACCACCTTATCATCACCATTCTGTTATTCCCTGTGGCTTTCTCACCTGTGATTTAATTTCAGGTATCCTGGACAGAATAATATCAAAGAGAAAATAGTGAGACCCTTGATGCTCATTAGGAAAACATGAATATTTAATTTATTTTCCTCAGCACACCCTTATCACTTCTCTGAAAGTACAGTAAAAACTCATGTGAGAGCTCACACCAGTTCTGCTCTGAGTACTGTCCAATTCAGCCACAAAAATGCAAGATCTTAATGATTATCATTCACTTTCTCTTTGCATACTGAAGAGTTTCCTGCCTCTGACCAAAATTTACATTTTCATTTAGTTGCCCCTGTACAGTTTAAGGTTTTATTTTCCTCTTCTCTTTAATTGACTGGCTTGTGTTTTTGACAACTAGAGAGCAGTTAAGCTCCACCAGGGCAGACCCCCTCCCCGAAGCCAACTCCCTTGACCCTTAAGGCATTTCTGTGAAAGCAGCTGCCATGAAAGTAATTTGTTGTTGATCTGAGTCCAAGAAATAAACATCCTGTGTTCCATATATGCATATTCTGAGCTACACTTTAAATGTCACATAATTTTAACTTTGTATATAACTGGAATGTTTCTCCCTGCAGCTTATACTTTTGCATTATGCATTTATGTAAAATGCATTTAGCCAGGAGAACTCCTTTGAAATTTTCAACTTTATTCCATGGGGCAAAATTATGGACTGGCATGTATTTATAGAAATCCAGAAATAGTTGTCTGAGTTACTATATAATTTAATTTTTTAATTTGAATCTAAATTTAACACTGCTTTCTTCCTTTGTCTGAAGTTTGATTGACTGGCATAAAAATCTTCCTATAACTATTGTTTTTGATTGGTATGCTTAGAAAATATATTTCCATCTTGTCCTTTTGGAATTATTTTCTGAATATTTTATCTGTGATAATTTTAATCTTGGTCACATTTGTAAGATGCTACACAACAGTTCTATGTGTTGCAACAGTTTCTCATGTATGATGATGCCTTTTCCTCTGTGGGAAATACTTTCCTGCATTTAAGTTATTCCATGTTAGTAAATCATGCAGGCTGTACTATCACATTACTGTCTATTTACATACTTTATTAACTAACATACCAAAATGATGTGTAGCTGTAATCTACTTTCTAGATTTATAGAATATTTGATAAATAATCTTGTCACATATTTAAATTTTCACTCTTTGCAAACACAGCAAAACGAAATGAAGGTTTCATGCTTGCATACACCAGTAAAACATTTACTGTTTTATCTGATACTCATTTTACACAGTAAAAGTTTTCAAATTTTTCTGTGCAGTTAATTTTCATCAAGTTTACACCTTTTGTTTGAAGTATGTTAGAAAAAGTAACCATGAAGCTTTCTTCCTACTATTTCCCATGAAGCTCTGAGGAGTGTTGCAAAACCAGCCCCAGGTATTCCAGCTCAAACCTATGGGAAATAAGGACTATAGACAAGGTCTGTGAAAAAATTACTTTCATCATATAGCTTGACAAGGTAGAACTGCAGTTCAGAAAACCAAGGAAAGATTGAATTAGTCTAGTTTTCTACAAATTCCTTCCTATTCATTATTATCCACTTAATCCAATGTTTATCCAGGTGTCCATTGCTATTCATGAACACTGCCTCACTCATACTAGTACCAGAGATCTGTAGTATATAGGAACCTGTTTATATACATACACACACACACATACATTTACATATTTATATATAAAAATAAATTTTGGAACCTATCAAAGCATTTTTTCTAACATTCTTGTTCCAAAGGTATTATTTCAATGTTACTCTGCCTTTCAGTTACTGCTTTGGCTTACAAAAACTACAGCGGCTCCATGGCTCCCTACACGCATGTTCTGGCCCACATTAGGTCCCTTGCCTAGATGAGGGTGCTCATAGGATGCTTTTTTTTATGCAGTTTTTATTGTACTGCTTGCAGTGTGATTACTAGAAGTTCTTATCAGCATACCACCAAAAAAAAGGGCAGTGGGTGAGGAAAACCATATCATTAACTGAAAGCGGTACTATGAATTACCATGGTGTATTTCTACCAACAATTATTACAGCAAAAAATCAGTAGCTTCTGATAAGAGATGGATAACTCACTAGGAGTTTATACAGCTTGTTGATCTAATAGTGCCACAGGCAATTATTGGATTTAATTACAGAATTGGTTAACCCCTCCAACCCTACTGCCAAAAAAATACATTTGAATAAATGCTATCCAAATAGAAAAAAAGCTAAAAAGTCTTTCAGCAGATCCCACCACATCTCCCATGGTTTCAGAGATTTTAAAGCTAAAGGGACAGTCATACCATCTTATCTGAGCTTCTATCACAAGTGTTAAGATACACTACCCAGTTAATATTTACATTTTTGAAGGTTATCTGTGTCAAGTAAGACTCATGTTTACTTTCATTTCAGCCTTAGGAGTTAAGAATAGACCTTTTATGACATATACAAAGAAGACAATGTGGAATGGTCTCATCTTAGTTGTAGCACACATGTATCTGTTCTACGCAAACTGTCATGAGCAAACATTACAGTGAAAACAGTCCTGCTACCACTAAGAGCAAACCCAACAAGTGAGAAAAAAAATCCAACTAACAAATCATTATTATAGCAATGCCCCACAATATTGTATCTTCAAATTCCTAGCCTTTTTCCACCTTCTATTCCGTTAGCTGTAGACATGTCCTGCTCAGCTCCCTGTCTCCCCAGGAACTCAGCCAAGCATGCCCTTTCAACCTACCATGTCCACTGACAGGCAATTTAAGCATTGTGTAGGTGGCAGCAGTTTTTGCTTTATTCTTCAGCTGCCTTGCAGGTATTTTGATGGACTTAGAGATTGTGGAATTTACAAACATGTGAAAGGTTGAAGGATGTGGTACAACTCAATAAACCAAGAGTACACCAGGCACTGGAGAACAGGGCAGAAAAGACTAACAAGGAATATTCAACATTACTTTAAAAATTAACAGTTCTTTGCCTAAAGGTCAGACCTCTGAACAAATGATCTTTAGGGCTATAGACAGTCCCTAATTTTTCTCTCTGCAGTAAGTACCCACAATAATTCTTAACAAGAGCTATTATGGCTTCAAAAGGTACATCAGTCTCCTTAGGATCTTGATTTCAAAAAAAGTTAAACTATTTTGTTTCTCACTCTTGCAGTGGTGCAGCTCATCAGTGTAATCTGCTCAGGAGGTAGGGTGGATGACCTGTTTTATTCGAGTCCCCAGCCTAAATCAGTTTCAATTCCACTGATCTGCCTTACCCTGAACTTCTCTTTCCACAGAACAGCACAACAACAGCATCTCTGAATGAGAGATTTTGTGCAGGCAACGCAAAGTAAGAAAACAAATTTAACTATGCCAGTGTTAAAACTCCTTTAGATGCTAAGGTCTGTGGTCATGTAGTCTTGTGAACTTAGCAGAACAGAAGGTTTTCTACAAACTTTATACACAAAGTACATAAAACCTTCAACAAATTGCATCCCTCTATATCTTCCATCTGTATAAGCTACAAAACAATGCTCATTTCCATTTACTAAATGAATATGGCTATGCAAATTCATTTTGAAATGGTACATGGTTTGTTTTTATGTTATCAGCGTGAGAAGTAGGTGTAATTTAATTGAAATTAAAAACAACAGTGACTTGCTATCTAGCAAAATGAACTGTGCAGCCCATTCCTTGCATACTGCTTATTAGTTTCCTTGGTAACTTGTAATCATTTGCCTTCCTAAAACAGATGAGATGTCAACAAATATGTACTGTAGTAGTGGTTTGATACATCAAAAACAAAAGTACTATAATGACAGCATAATAAATCTTAATATGAAAACTTAATGGCCACAGTAGTAACTGTAGACTCAGATTCATGCTGCTCACAATTACATACTTTTATTTCACAGCATGGTTGTGACATTCAGTAGGACATGAAGCACCTTCCAGCACCCATTCTGAAATGAACTCCAGACTAAACATTTGAAAGCAGTTATTTTATATACTAATAAAATTCTCCTAATTAAATGATGGCAACTCTTCCTAGAGTGATAGTACTAATCAAAGAGATCTTATTCTGATTAATTTTAGTTGTATAAATGTCAACAAAGGCAAAATCTTTATAAGCTGACATGGATGTATTCTCAAAGTCTTGCAACAAGTTTATAACTGTCTCTACATACTTTTGACATAGTTTGTTTTCAAGGAAATAACATTAAGAAAAACCATCAAAAAATACCCAACAGAAAACAAAAAAAAACAAACAAAAAACCCCAACAAAACAAAACCCAACAAAAACCACCAAAACCCCCCCCACAAAAATCCATCAGAGTTCTCAAACCAAGAATACAGAGGACAAACAGAGTTCAGCTCAGTTTGGGAGGAGATACTTGACAGTTTCCAGAGTTTGAAAACAGACTTCTGCCAATTGTCTGCATGATGTACAATAAACAACGTTCAGCAAGGAGAAAAAGAAAAAAAGATAGATAGATAAAAGAGCTGTGAAGGAGTTGGAAGTGAGGGTGGATTTTCATGGATTACAAAGGCATTGCTTGAGCATGAAGGGGTGAAATCAGGAAGGCCAAAGTTGGAGCTGAAACTGGAAAGAGATGTGAAGGACAGCATGAGATGTTTCTGTAAGTATATCAGAAAAAAAAAAAAAACCCAAACAAAACCGAAGAAAATGTTGATCCACTGCTGAAAGTGACAAGGGACACAGAAAAGTGACAAAAAGGCATTGAAAAGCTTGAGGTACTTTAGAAATGCTTTGTACGATCTACTATTATGCATTGCAAATCTTCTAGCCCCATAGTAGATTTTGGAGGCAGACTACAAGACAGGTGAAAAATTGTCTGGACAGCCATGCCCTAAGCTACTATTTCTAAATCTAACTGACAGCCTGTTAGGAGTGGCTTTCCTTAGGGGTCAATACTAGGACCAATACAGTTTATCACCTTCAGCAGTGACATGGATAATAGCACTTAAAGCAATCTCTTGAAGCTTGAAGGGTGAAAGAGCACATGACATATAAGAAAATGAGTTTGCCTGGAGGAAAGCATAAGAGGGGATATAACTGCCGTCCAGGTGTGAGACAAAGTCAAGCAGGAGTCTTTCCAGAGGTGCACAGTATAAGGCCAAGTAGCAATATATATTGCAGTAATGGATTTTGATTAGACATATTAAAAAAAAAAAAATCACAATTGTTAAGTTCTGAACCAGGCTGCCTAGAAGATGCTGTGAACTTCCAACTTCAGACATTTTTGAAACTCAGCTGGGTAAAGCCCTGAAAAACCTGAACTAGTTTTGAGGGTAGACCTCCCTTGAGTTTTGGCTTAAGGATATCCAGTGGTTCAATCTAAGTTTTCTGTGATTTGATAATTGAATATTGGAAACTGCAGCTTAGACAGGCTCTTGGCCTCTACAGACTTAGTTGGCAATTGAAGAGGGATTTAAGATAACAGCAGTTATGTTTAGAGGGGGAAAAGTATAATTCTGTTCTGCCTGAAGTCATGGTTTGGAGCTATGTTTCAGTTTCTGAATCCTTGTGGGCAGCAGTTATTTTGCCCTTTAAGTCTGCTGTGAAAACTGCAGTAGACTGAGGCACCTGTAACTGTGATGAGGGCCATAGCGGACTCTAATCTCTCTGAGGAAGTAGCTACTACATAGTTATCTCAAAGGTTCTGTTACAACTTACAAATTGCACAGCACCTTTTGAAAGTAGAAAAACACGACTGTTCTACAAACCAAATACCTGGCCAGATATCTAAATAGCTTTCTCTTTCATGGGATTTCACCAAGTAAAGCAGTGCTGACCTGTTCTTAGCAAAGGACCAACTCTACAAATAAGGTGAAAATTTGCAAGCTTCCAGCAATGCAGCTAAAGTAGGGAACACAAAATAAACAGTGTAAAATAGACACTGAGGAAAGGAAACTAAAGAAATACATTAATTCCAGGGAAACCACCACCAATGTCTGATGTAAGTAGGAGTAAGCTAACTTTCCCCAGCTATTCCACACGTACTTCCTTGAGTTTGTTTCATCTATATTAAATCATTTGCTGTCTCATTTTTGTTTTAAATCTGGATGTTTCTAACTGTTAAGTGATTTGTGAGCCAAGTGGGATAAGTTCTCTGATCTCTCCTCTGCCCCTGCATACACTTGCAGTGGCAGAGATGAATTATAAATCCACATGTGCCAGTTCCTCCTAGGCTTGTTTCTTAACACACTTGGGAAGAAGAGCTGTGATCTGTTTTATTGTGGTCACCCCCTCTGCTCTCTAATAGTACATGAACAGCACAATGGGTGCCATTGTTGAAGCCTCTGGAAATTTTAGCAGCTAGGTCATAACAGTGGGATCCAAAAAAGAAGCTAAATATTCAAAATAAAATTTGAGTAGAATTTTAAACATTTTTGGTCCACAAAATTCCTTCTCTACAGCTCTGGAAATGTTTCAATCATCCAAGTGCCTGCATTTCCCTCCTGTAAAGGCTCACATGCTGTAACACAGCAATTGACAATGCTGATGCCTAATCCTAGTGCTAATCTATGCACAATGGTTTTCCAGATTTCAGAATGCCCATTTAAAGGAGCAGAGGCTCAATGTGTTAAAAAAATACATAAATCAGAGCAGGAAGAAATTCTATTCATAGAATCTGTTGACACCTAAGTCTCCTAAGACTTCACTTACACACTGCTCAGCAGACTGGCCTGCCTGTCTACTGGACAGCAAGGGTGTTTTGCAAGAGAAACTGACCTCTGATCCAAGCCACATGTTTACAACATGGGTGTTGAAATATCTAAATTTCAAAGCCTAGTGTCTGTCTTGAGAATCAGCAAGTGTATCCCAGATGACACCTTTTTGCTGGGATCAGGGAGAAGGCATTTTAAAACACTTTTATCTAGTTAGGCTCTTAACAAAACATTGTATGTCCTACAAATAAAACTTTATCCCTTACATATTCATCTCTCCCAAGACTAAGGACAATACCAGCAAAGAAATTTATCCCAAGCTGTGTTGTCTCCAGCATGGATTCTTTGGCTCTGTAATTTTCAGAGAGGGTAGAGGAAGCCAGGGACACAAGACTAGCTATCTGGCATATGAAGCTAGTTGGGAGTTGCAGAAACAGTCAGAAGATTGGGATAAATTCTTCAGTGGACAGGAAGATGTGTGATCATGAATGTAAACATATTCTTCCCATGTAAATTTTATGGGAAATGGTATTTTGGCAATGCTACCATTTATATTGGCTGAGCATACTAGTCAGTGTATTGTTTAAGCCCTATAACGGGTGGATACTCATGAGTTTCATGACAGTTCAGTCACTGGATAAGACCTTAGACCAGATCTTATTCTCCTGTAACCAAACACAGCACTTGATCAGAATCCACATTTAGTAGCAGATGCCCATCTTGAATAGTTGCTGAACGAACATTTACAAAACAATCTCCCAGCTGCCTTCACTAGACTGCAAAAAGAAGCCCCAACCAAAACCCAAAACTTTTGCAAAAGGTCCATTTCTTCAATTTCTGCTGTTTCTTCACCACTGATTTCTCCATCAAACCCTATTGCCAGAGTTAACCAAAAACCAATATGTTACCATGAAATGTAACAGGACTTGGAGCCAGGTGAAGCTAAGACCACACAGCTGCAGTACTCAGCTCTTTGATAGCTACAAAACCATGTTTTGCTACCAGAATAGTTTCTTGCTCAGCAGTCCTAGAATACATATCAAAATATTTAGACTGTTTATTTCCAGGTAGTTCTAGATGGGGAAGCTTCCATCCACCACACCTCAAAAGCGCTAAAACCTGATACGATAAGTACATCTTGATGTACTACATCTTGATCCTACATTTTGATCCAATTTATAGTTTGTGTCAGAATAACATGCAACAGTCAACAGTTAAATTCTTTAGGAAATAAGAGGGATCTTGCATGACTGTTCATTTTCATCATTCATATTTCATTTATTGTAGGTTAGCATAAAGAAGAGAACATGAGGAAATAGCAGTTGTCTTAGAAATTGTTCACAGCTGTTGTCTCTATGGTAAGATATTTACTGTGGGGTATAATGGTTTTTAACAAGGGTCACCTCCCCGATTATGGTTTGACAATAATACCTGTGTTCTAAATTAAATTCTGAATCTCAGACACCAAAAATTGCCTAGTAAAAAAATGACGCTATACTGAAGCTACCTAGCTATGAAGCTAGCTCTCAGCTTTCAAATGAAACAGCCTCAGCCTTTACAGAAGGAACCCCCCTGCATGAAATGAAAACTTTTTATTTCCAGCCAACAAACAGCTCTGTGCAGTGAAAGCAAACCCCTGACATCTGGTAAAATGCTAAACAATTGCAGTTTCTCAACTCCAGAATTTTTTAAAGCAACTAACAAATAGAATGAACTACATTCCCTAGAGCTAATTGAATTGTGTTGGAACTAAGTAAGGCATGCCACTGTTCTCAGAAAACTTTTGTACGCCTATTATTATTTACACTTAAGAAGATTTATTCCTGATTTCCTCAATGAATGTCTGCTTCTTTGATTTAGCATGATGATCACACACTGTGAATATTGGTGTTTCACTGAAATGCTGGTCAGGGGGACATGGGCTCAGCTGCCTTTACTTTGTCATTTTTGTGGTCATGTGTAAACCTCTGTGCTGCCATTTCCTTTTCTTCTCTTTGAGGCTGCAATTTCTAGAGTCAAAATAATCTCTTCTACTTTTTATGAATTATGTGGTACCATTGCCAGGGCCCTGAGCACATTCTCATCCTTGCCCTCCCAGGGGTCCAGCTGCCTGGGCTGGAGGTCAGTTCTAACATGGCATGGCCATTTAACCTGGGATCAGACTGCTGAAGAACAGCAAAAGTGGGAGATGGAGCTAAGAGACAACTTGTCTGGGTCTTCTGCTACTTAGCCTAGGAGTTGCATTTAAACTCAAGCTCATCCTTCTTAGAGGATGCCTGAGCCATGCCATAGGTCTACCTGTGCCTGGCACTGCACCTTGCTCATCCCAAGTCAGTCTTGTTAAATCTAGCCTAGTACCTGCCTCATCACTACAGACTGGCCTGGATAGTCCTGGGCTCTCAGCTTACCTTGTCACCGACCCCAAACGTGCTCTGCTCCCCTTGCTGTGGGACCAGTCCCTTGTTATTGAGGCCCCGACCAGGCTGCCTTTCTGCTACCCTTGGTTCACAACTCCTCTGGCCCTGTGGAGCAGCCTAGCCTTCCTGCTTTCTGAAAAGCACAGTGGTTTCCTGGAAGGATTCCAACATGTTAATTTCTGCTTAAAAATCAAGCTAAAATCCCACCAGAAAAACTCTAAATACATTAATACACTTGATGTAGTAAATCTTTCACTTGAAAAGAATTCTTCACTCCTAAGATTGAAACAAAAATTATTAACAAAGTGGGGGGGTTTGTTGGGTTTTTTTTTGTTTGTTTGTTTGCTTTTTAAACACTCATTTTACATATGAAAGACTCAGTTTTGTGAACATGCTTTACCATGTGCTGGGCTTCACTTTGGCTGTCCCACATCCTGAACTAAAAAGCAACTTTCTTGGATTGGATTATTTTTGACGTGTAATATTTGCCCAACTTTTCTATCATTTTCAGACACATACAGCACAGATGTCTACCTCTCATCTATCATCCAATGCTTCTTTGCAACCTCTGAAGAAAATAAGCACTTCCAGGGCACAAGACATCTCAACCTGCAGTGGACTTTTAAAAGAGGGCAGCAGTATCAAATCCCTAAATACGCATTTAGTGAAAGGAAGCTGTTGAGGTAGAGATGTCTACACTGCTGTGGATGGTAAAGAATGAATCAATCAACCTAAGTGATAGGTAGGGACTGGGGCAGTGGAGGAATTGCTTCAGTGCCTAGGAGCCTTACCTAGGTTCTAACGCAAATTCAAGTCTCCAGAAAAAAAATCAGAACAGACTGCCAGTCTTCTCATGAAAAACTGCAAAAGCTTCTTAGTCAATGCTGAGGTGTCATGAAAATTACTTTTAATACCTCTATTTTACCAGAAACTGAAATTCTTATTTTATAAAAAGTCTTTAAGTACCAATACAGCAAAACTAAATAAAGAATGACCAAGCTATAGTAAAATGGCAACATTATCAACCATGCTCTGCATAATTCTGAAATATAGATTTCCAGTAATGGATGGCATAATCTTTGAAGACTTTGAATTTATACTCAGGATGCCTAAATTAGAGATAAAATAATGGACTAAATAACTGCAAATCTACAAATGTTGCAATATTTGTTTGATGAGAAACTCAGTCTAAACTGTATTTAACATTAATTAAGAAGCCAAAAATTTAAATTATTTTGGCCTCATTTGAAAGGAAAACAGAAGGCTTCCTTTTTTAGCCAAAACATTTTGGATTATGTTTTTGTGCTGTAGTTCACACAAAGCTTTTAATTCTGTAAAATGTTTTGGAACATATTTCATATGGAAGACTATGCCAAATAAAATAACATAGCTGAGCATATCATTGAGTTTTGACTCATAAGTTTTGGGGTTTTCTTTTTTGGGGATAGATTTGTTGGTTGATTTGGTTAGGGGTTTTTTTCCCCCCTTTGGTTGATAGCAAAACATGTCATTGAATAGAGAGCAGGAAAGCATAAAGTTTAAATCCAATCCCCTCTGAATGGGGTAAATCTGTGACTTCTCTAAGGAAAAAAAACCAAAACCCCAAACAAAAAAACCCCCACAAAACAAAAAGAACCCCCCCCAAACCACCAAACAAACAGACAAACAAAAAACCAGACAGACATCAAGTGGAAATTTATTCACCTATTACCTTAAGCCTGAACTGAATGCTAAGTGCTGAGACTTAGTCATCACCTAAGTCCAGTAACTGCAAAAAGGCCTGTATTTTATTGCTGAACTTCAGGAGCTCCACAGTTTAGCTGAATGGCTCCTTAACCAGCTGGCACAGGCATACAGCATATAAGCACTCATACACTGAAGAACACAATTCACAGTATTCAGTAACCTCAGTGAGCAGCCTGAAATGAGACAGGAGCTAAGAGGACTTGCACTTTGACTTTAGCCTCTTATTTTGTTACAAGGACTCCATCTCAGGTCCTTGCCTCCCTTTGGGATGCTCAGCCAAGTCAGTCCTTGCCCAAGATAAAAAAACAAGAAACACTGAAGAGATTTAGCTGTATTAAAGTGTCATTGTTGAATTCTGCATGTTTTCATGAATTCAGTGAACTATAGACATCTTTTTGTTTTCAGTACTGTTAAACATTTTCACTCAGTTGTCTGAATTTTACAGGCATGAACTATGCTTAGCAACTGATCATGATAGATGTATTTTGACATGAGATTGTCTCGGAAAACTATACTGAATCCTATTTCAGCATGAATGTGACAGCTGACATGCAATGCCCAAAAAGCCTCCACCAAACATATCTACCTACACTCAGGTTTGGAACACTTAATTTTCTGACTGACAATTGTTATGTGAATAGATAGGTGAAACAGACCCTGGGCAATATTTAGAACTCTTTTTCCTATCAAATGCCAAACCCTGTATTTCTAACATTTCTCTCCTTGACTCAGCAAGTCACTAAGATCTTTTGGAGCAACAGGCAAATTACGCACACAGATTGAAGACAACATAGACCTGCTGACTGGCTCATTGTGTCCAGTTAGCTGCTGCCACAGCCAAGACAGCACAGAACCCCTTTTTTAACCAGGACAGAGCCCACCTGAGAGGCACCTCAGCTTTTCTCTGCTTTTTGACACCTATTCTGTGTTTTAACAAAAACATTTTCTAATTTTTAGCTAATTTTCACTGGTGAATTTATAGACATTTATTCATGTTGTTCTGCTTGAACACTTTCTTAACTTGAATAGCTTGCTTCTCTTCCTGATGGCTACCACTGTTTCCATCCCAGGATGTGTAGGGAGCAATTGCATCCCTCTCTTTCCCTCAGCCTTCTGATTCTTATTTTAAGCATATAAATGTTATTGTATTATTTTCTTACATACTAGGTTCTCTACTTTCCCTCAACTCTTTTCTAAAAGACTTAACTGTACTTGATCATGACTCATTGAAGTTATCAAAACATAAATTTTTATTCTGGGGTGGAATAACATAGAAAATACCTCAAATAAAAGATTTTCTTTTTTTAATATCTGTATCAGTTTTGTGACTTGTTGTAAACAAAGGTAATACCTGTTGGCTGTGCTCTTCTTCAGCTATTTCTGACTGCTGACTTCTTAGTGCTACTTGTTATCAGATTCAACATACATCATTCTCCCTTTCTTTCCTATGGAGCTTCAGCTCCTTTCTCTCATAACAGTTCTCAAGGTCATCCTATTATTTCTAGAAAATATCATGTTCCTCTCTTTACTAATGATAGCTCCTAATGTGTGTAATCAATAATTTCAAGAGAACATGCTTTTTTCCACATGCACTCACTAGTGAAACCAGATACAACCTAAAATAGCTCCTGAGGAGCAGTTTTCTACCTTACCTCCCCACGCTAATAATTCTACATGCAGCCTTCAGTTAGTTTCTTTCAAAATTCTCAGAATCCACATAGTACCATCTTTTTATGAGTCACTATCTCAAATACTTAATCTAATCTGAAGCAACTAATCTACCCTTGCCTAATAAAGAAATTATCAAAATATTGATAGCTTTGTCTTACCTCATTTTCCTTTGAAGAGATACAGTTGTTTTACAGCTCATTGCCTTTTCCACATGGTTGATAACTCTGACCTTTAAAAAGCTCTCAGTCAGGTGTCAGGGGTTTTAAACAGCAAGATACAATTGCCCCAGTCAACTCCTTCCTTTTTTTTTTTTTTTTTTTTTTTAATTAGAGACATAATATTGACTATTTATCAGTTAAAACTACTACTACAAACCATCAGACCATGAAAGCTTTCTCTTCAACTTATAGAATCATCATCTAAATTTACAGTGTTTCCAAGTGTCACTAGATCAGGGCCAGTTTTTGTGAAGCCTGCAATACTCCTAGTACCCACTCATTTAAATGTGCTTTGTATCTCTAAATGAAGCCCTTATGCTGGTTATCAGTAAGGCCTAGGAAGCATATTTCATTATCCTGATGAATAACTTGGTCTTAGGTTTGAGGTCTTTCACTGCAATGTTGGAAGTTGTCCATAGCTGGAAATAAATTCTTCAGCGATACCAACAAATTTCTCCAGTTCCTGCAGTGCATTTGTTGGGGTTCAACTCATTCTCTTATTTGAGTTCAGAAAGAACTTCCCAAGGTTTAATTGCCAGAACTACTACCCTCTCATTCACTAATATAGCACAGCTGTTGGACTCATCTGGTTGTCCTCCTGGTAGTTCTCTGACATGGCATCTTGTGCTCTTCATGACCAGTGCTTTCAGTGGGTCCTGGTAGGTTTTGAAGCTTTTTTACTGAAGTTTAAGGTGTTTAGTGAGTTGGTAGCATCGAGTAGATGATTTGCACACTGCTCTGGATTAAATGTCTATTGCATAGAACAGTGATCCATCACATCCCATCTCATGGAGCAGAACTGAAGAGCTTGTAAAGTATTTACTGCAGCTGAGAAGTTCCTGACAGTTAGTTGGAATGTAGATATCAATAAAACAGGAAAGGCCAGTATCTTTTTTTTTTTTTTTTGCTACTGCTTTTCATAGCTTTGTAAATGAGATTGAAATAGCTCTAGCTTTTCTTCCAAGGATTCAGTTGCCATGAAAAATACGCCAGAGGAGAACAGAGAATCTCATACAGATAGGGAGAAGGCTTAACTGAGGCACAGCCTATCCGATTGGTTTCAGTGGCCACCATTTAAAGCAGCCAATACTGTAATGAGGGGCTTAGTGCAAAACTCCAGTCACATGCTTGGTTAGATTATACCACTTGAAGACAATAAAGAACTACTATATTACACAGTACACAGTCATATGCCCATATACTATATTATACACTCCATAAGTGGGTGTTGACTTTTATTCCCTTTTAGTGGTCCTTGCAGTGTCCTGTTCTGCTGAGGGAGTAATGAAATGTGATTCAGGAGAGGGATGGGAGGGAAATAAGAAATGAAAGTATACAAGAGGAATATCTGTGCAGACATTTATGTAATCAACTACATGGAGGCTAGCGTGTGAATCATTGGATAAAGAGCTATAGCTGCTTCCATCTCCTTTCTATAACTGTAAAACCAGTAGAAGGAAGAAATAGACCTTTTCTCCTCAATTAACACCTACATTTCAGCAAGCTGGTAGGGCTTCAGTAACTGCAGGAATTGGGGGGGGGGGAAGTGACCCAAGGTGAGGCTCATTACATTTTCATTTGTTGTTCTCAGGTGCTCCTTCTGAGCTCCAAAACTTACCTTCATGGTTTTATTCTGATGGATAAAACAGATTCAGGCAGCAGTTTGACTGGCAATAATGTCATGGACAACACTACATTTAAAATACGTCTGAATGAAAGATTACACTTGGGAGGGCAGGGTATCATCCCCCAGACTAAAGCACTTGTAAAGAAATCCTCAAATGGAGATTTTTCCAGATGGACATTCTCTAAGTTATAAATATGACAGCATGACCATATTAGGAACCTGTGGGGGTGCTGCCCCTCCCCATTGAGCCACCAGGAAGTTTTAAGGGAATTGTAACATGCTGTTATAAAGGCATAGCTTTGCCCATATGCTACAACCTCACACTTTGTCGTGTCCCAAAAGAATGTCTGCACTTGGCAGACTGTGTTTTGAGCAGACAATTTTCACCTGATACGTGTGTCAATGAGAACTGTTCCCATGGCAAATGACAGCCATCAGCTGCAAGCAGTGAAAGGGCTGAAGTTGTTAACAAATGCTGCAGGCATTTGTAGTGAGAAAATGGGTTATGATTTTTATCCTTTTTTCTATTGATTTTGAACTCAGCAATACATAATTATTGTTACTGAACATAAGAAATAACATTTAATTTAATTAAACCTTTGAAGAATCCCAAAAGATGAACATTTCAGGAATCTGTGAAAGAGTAAAGAGCTGTCAGTGTCATAAAACTTTGACTAGATTAGGTAAAGAGCACTGAAATATACAAAATGCTTTCTATTCATAATATATGACTGTTACTATGGCACTGCTATTTTAAATTCTTCATTCAATTTATTGACTCTGATCGAATGATCCAGCAGGGGCCTCGATGAATACCAACTTAAGTGCATATTTAAACTTAGGCATTCTGTCCATTCATATGGCAGAAAGATCTACAAAAACAGAAACACAAAAGAAAAATCGAATAATAACAAAACCAAATAAAAAATATGAACATCCTGTCTGGAGACCCAGGTGATGAGGAGATACCGTAATATATTGGCTGGTATGAACAGACATGAATGCATGGATTTCCAAGGAAAACCCTTCTGTCCTGTAACTGTCTAATACCTGTGTGATGAATAAAATCAGTGAAGTGCCTAAGCCAAAGAAAGGCTTCTGGGTTCTTTCTCATCATCTTTCTCATCAGAATTATTTTTTAAGTTATCATGACCTCCAAGTTTCCTGTATTTTATCCAGAAACTCCTGAATGTCGCAGCTCCTTAATGCTTCACAAGTTCCATACAAGAACACTGCCCAAGGAAAAGGGATGAAATTAGTTTATCAGTTTCTTTACATTAACTCTTCTTATTTCATAACTCAAGCATCATCTCAGCATGAAGCTGATCACAGGAACTAGGAATCCACTAATCATGTTTCAGGTTCAGCGAAGTTTCTTTGTCAATATATCAATACTGAACTAAAGTTGAATGACACTTAATTGCAGTACACAGCATGACTGCAAAAGACCTCAAGCACTCTGGGCAAAAAATTGCCTCTACTCAAGTCAAAGATCTTTGCAAGTGCTTTCATGAGTCCCTCAGTTAAGAGCATTTTGGTTTTCATAGTATTCTTAATTTTGGTCTGGAGCACAGACTCGTTCAGCCTCTGACATTTTCTGTCATCCTATAACCATCCTCCAGATAGTTACATTTACTCCTAAATGGTCCTGAATTTTAATAAGCCTGTAGGTGTGAGAGGCATAAAGTTTCTGTCCTTGGCTAAACCCTTAACTGTGTGTTTGAGATTTCAACTAGTTTAAGATAGGATTTATCAGTATTACTACTTCTTTCAGTCATGCACTGAATACCAGCACAGAAGCTTCTATGTGTTTGATTCACTGGCACAGAAGTAATGTCATTTACAGATAAACAATGAGAATAGGGGAAGAGACGATGTAAAAAAAATCCCCTGTAATATTTTACATAGTATAGGATCACATTTTCATGTGCATGTAGGTGAATAGGAACCCCATGGTAATTTTCTTGTGAGCTTCAGGTGCTTTGAGCCTTGAACTGTGCTGAAGCTAATTTTAAAAAATGGAAATTCAGAAACCTATGTTAATAAAAAGAACAGATTCTTTATAAAGTGATTTAGGCTTCCAACTTCACATGTTTTCAAAGATATTTGTGCTGCCAAACAATTTGAGTAGCTGTGCTTCATATTTAGCAACAAGAATGATGTAATTGTGAAGAAACCTCTTCAGGTCTTGCTCCTCAGTCTTATGTTTGTAAAATGAGATTTAGTGTTGCAAAAAAAAGAGAAAAAATAGGATAGAAATTTTCCAAAAGGCTTTGAAGAGAGTTTAAAAACTATTCTTTTACTGGGAGCAATAGGGGCTCCCAAGTAGCATGATTTCAGCTTTCAGAGAACATCAAACCAATGCTCTACTGTAACTTTGGGGATTAGAATAGAAGTGACTAAGGGCAGGTCCATTCAGTTATGGTGTTCCTGGCATAACTGGAAGATAAAGAGTATGAGACATTAAATTTACCCATACCAACCTGATATTGATTTAGCATCTGAAAGTCTTTCCTTCTTTTAAAATACAGAGCCAATTGTAACATTTCAGTACTAAAATGACAGATGTCATTCTTCTAGTTATATTAACTTTATTTAGCTATTCTTAATTTTATATATTTGTAATTCACCTTAAAATAAAGATGTATACTTTTCAAATACAATATTTTTTGACATGGCTGGTTCATTTTTTTCTTCCAGTTCATTTTAGATCATCATATTTATACAATTTTCTTACTGACCTCTCACATCAGCTTTTACAGCAGCTTTCAAGAAGTTAACTGATTTCATGGTTCAGAGCAACGATGATCCTTCAGAACACAGCTTTGAATCCAGAGATAGGTGGAAAAATGCAGATAGCGTAAAAATATAAATATATATCCCTCCCACAAAAGCACCATCTCTTCTGGTCAGAACAGGATAGTCATTCTTTAACACTTTGTATAGATTTTAAGAAAATATCCCTGAATCTATGTTTTTCAAAGTTCATACCCAGCCATTTCCCTGCAGGCTGATTTCACACTGTTATTCCAGTGAGTGACTGTGTCTTCAACAAAGCGATCTGTTTCCTTGTGCTCTAAGCTTTCTCTTGGCCCTGGAGTGTTACTGTAATATGAAATATTACATACAATAATATACATTTTTCTTTTATAGGGGTCTCCATATTGGAAATATTGACAGGTAGGTGTAAGGTGTCTTCTGTTTGCTAGCTCCTTTGTCAGTTATTGTGGACATACCCTTGACTGGAAGCTCCCCTTGCTTAATCAGATAACTGTGCTAGTATTTTCCTTTACATATATATATAACATAAAGCTCTTGATCCAACATGCTGCGTATTATGTTGACTTGTTACTGACCAAGAAGGGGTGGAACAGCAAGGTACAGAAAATCCACTATACATTCTAACATTTAGGCTTTATCCTTTATTAGGTAGTGAGTAAGAGACATAAAAAGAATTGAGTTTGTTGTTTACAGCTGAAATTTAAGAGACTTATGTGAACAAAAACTTGTTCCATAGATCACTGTGACAAAAGAGGTCCAAGAAAACTGAAGGTGTCATTGCAAATTAGCTGTAGTTGGAATGACACACTCTCTATTTCTAGCAAAACTTGTATTAACTCTGCCCTTAGTACTGTGCCTCCATACATGCCACAGGCCACAATTTGGCAAGAATCAGCCTGTTGATTTTGATGGCATCACAACAATATGGCAGGGTGTACAGCAGGTGTCCACGCATGAGAAGGCCGTGCATAAGAGCCAACAGGGTAATTGTGGGTCTCCCCTTTTCTCATCTGTGTGTTTCTTCGTGCAGAAAAGATCACCTGCCTAGACCTTCTCCCTTCCCAGAACACGAGTCCTCCTCTTCTCATTCAGCAAGCTCTTACTTACATAGGCTATTACAAAAGGCTCTGGAGATAAATGGTGGTTCATGGAGCACAGCTTGAAAACTGGTGCCCTATTCAAGGAAGAATTTGAACACAGTTGGTAATGGCACTACAACTTCTGCAAAAAAATGGAAGGTTGAAAGCAGGCTTAAAATACCAAGGACAAGGTTTTGCAAAGAGGAGTTGAACCTTACTACACTACATGTATGTACCCATATCAAAGGAAACACTTTCTAGCACCTGAGTGCTAGGTGCAGGTTTGGAAGGCTGGCCTGTTTGCTGCCTCTTTACTGGGAGCTGTAGAATAGGGAGCCCTTTTACGTGTCAGCCCCTAGTTATTTAGGTGTTTAATCTTAGCTTCTAGAACTTATTCATACTCTTCTTGTTTTGGAAGTTGGGTGAAGGCAATTGAGCTACTAAGAAGCCCTGAAATCACCATCACATCTTTTTCATGGCTACACAGAGTGAATTAAATATAAACAGAAGCCCATTTCATTTCAAGGCACAAAAGTTTGCAAATAAACTGGATGAAATACAAATACACAATATAGAACTTATTTTAATACTTGTAGATAAATAAATGCATCTCTTTGGAATTCTTTGGACACTGACATCCATGGAACCTCTTCTTTCTCTCTTTTTATATATATCTTTTTCTATAAAATCTAAATGCAGAGAGGTTTAAAAAAATGGCAAATATGAATGTGTATGATGAACTGCAAGTCAAAAGTGCTGTATATTCCCATCCTCTATATCTTCCAACTGTCCATATTAACCACAGGCAGTATTATACCGCAACCACATGGTCAATATTTTGCATTACTACCTTTTAATAAACTCTTCCAAATCATTTCTCCATCTAAACTTAAATTATGTTTTTTAAATTTTATTCCCCCTAAACGTATGGTAGGCATTTCACTTAGCTATGCATTAGAGTGGTTGCATGTGACTCAGCAGCGAACTCCATAATATTAATAGATACTTTTCAGGTCCCTATGGAAAAAAGCAGGCAGCAAGAATCAGATTCAAGAAGTCTATTTTTTTCTCTGCTGTTTGTTACTTACCACTTAATGACCCACATGTGAAACTTAATGGTTATATACTTACTTTATATAGTAGATTTTCTGTTTATAAGTTATTTTTTCTTACTCTAACATATATACAATATATCTATATATACCCCTGATAAATCTTACTTTAAAGGGACACAGTCAACCCCTTTAAGCCTCACAGTAAATACATAAGGCTTTAAGCTGTCCATACATAAAGGTCAGCTACAGAACTCAAGAGTCCCTTCAGATCCTAAAGGTTGTATTTGTTCCAAACCCACAATGTGCAGTTATCTCGTAATATGTATCTCGTGTGTTGCTCTTAACGTTTTATAGGTATATTAAGACATTTTATATCACATCAGTAGGAAATAAAACAAGAGAATAAATCTGTTTCTACGACTAAACCTACTGCAAAGTATTTCACCTGCATCTACAGACACTCCCACTGGTGTAATATAAAAAGACTACGTGCCATTCTTGGGATGAAATTCTGGCTACATTGCAGTCAGGAGGAACTTTATACTGACTTAAATGAGGCCAGGATCTCTCTCTTGTTTTTTGTTTGCTAGTTATGACTATGTGTAATCCATTTGTGTCTTCCCTCTGCTCAACACTAAAGTGTCAAAACAAGAGTGTATTTTTTCTGTCCACTGGCATGCCTTATACATTGGTCTATCCTGTACGCATTTCATCTTTTGAATATACACACACTGTACACATACATTCCCCGTTAAATAAAAGTTTGATCTGTTCTGTGTACAGCATCCAATATTTTTTCCCCTACTAAATCTTCTTTAGCATTTACTTTGCCCTAACCACAGATTATCTTCACACTCATTCTTCTACAGGTGAGAAAACAAAAATTGCTCACCAGGAACAGCTCCACATTAATGTTGTCATTTTTGACTACTTACCAAAGTGACATAATTTGTTCATTTTATCTTTTGCAACTCAGATAGAAACCTAGTGGCATAGATAGAGACACAATACTACTGTTTTACAAGACATCTATTGTATCTACTGTTGTTCAGATAAATACCCAGTAATTGCTGATTTGGCAGGAAGATTGGTAAGGGTACTACTATTCACAGTGTTTCTTTTTTTTCCTTCTTCTTTAATCTACAGAATAAAGTATTTTATGTACATTGGAACCAGTTAATGCCCTTTAGACAAATCTGTAAGTTGTTTCATAAAGCAGGAAAGACATTGCAGGGAAATATGTGCCAAAAAGCACAGTCAAAAGGCTTTATAAGTTTTATATGTCACTACAAGTCAATGCTGGAGATCAGTTCTAAAACGATCAATACTGAAGAGGAATGTTCTCATCTGGAGAAAATACTGCCCATTCCCCCTTTATTAATTTGTTCAGTTCTCTATCAAAAGTCCTGGCTCTTCATATATACTTTAAACTATAAATAAACACTGCATAGTTCAATGTTCTTGATTTCTTATTTTATTTTCTTTTCCTTTTTTTTTCTTTTTTTTGGTGTTTTTTTTCTTGTTTTTTTTTTCTTTTGTTGTTGTTGTTTTTGTTTTGATTTGATTTGAAAAATTATTGCAGTACAAATTCCTGTTTGGAGTTCAGTAAGGAGCAAACAGCACAGGAGTATGGGTGGTCCGTATTGGCCCTGGAGCTGGTCGTAGGAGTGCTGGAGGAAGTGCTGAAGTCTGGAAAAGAGTGGCTGCTGGAGCTGTGCGAAGACTGAAGGGGGAATTCACAGCCACAGCAGCAGCTGCTGCTGCAGCTGCTAGTGGATTTGGTAAGATTCGTGGAGCCATTGGCTTTGAAGGTTCCTTTGAAAATACTAATTTTACCTGTGGGGAAGAGAGAAAACAAACAAACAGAGAGACATAATTTGTTCATATTAGCTACACGGCAGGGAGCTTGACTTAAGATTGTAAGTGCAAAAGCAAGCAGGAGCAGCCTCGTAGTGGCTACTGACTCTGTGAGCTGCAGGCTTGTGACAGCAGGTATGAACTCGCACACTGGAAAAAGTTATATAGGATTTGGTTTGGGACAAAGAGTTCAATGTTCATGCCCAGCAGCTGAGACTTATAATTTGAGATGAGAAATCAAAGCAAACCTAAGAAAAGGGGCTGGGCAATCTTCACCAAACTAAAGCTGCATGTACCCTGCAAGAATTAAATAAGGAAGAATTAGCCATCAATTAAAAGACACCCATTAGGACAGATTTATGAAAGGGACCAGAGTAGATTGAAAACATATCTTATTCCCTCATCTCACTAAGAAGATACGTTTATTTTTATCATTAGGATGAAAGTTTTACTTCAAATTAAGCTCTTTACCCAGCTCCTCTTTATCTCTTCTGCATCTTATAACAAGCAAATAAACAAAGCTTATCTTGCACCAGTTATGAAAATCTCCTGTTTCACATGCTCAAACAGATGACGAATTCTATGGGTGCTGCTGTATGTCATCTTGCTCTGCCCTCAAATATTTTTCACAAAGATACTGTACATTCTTACAAGGACTGTGAAAAAGTGGCAGAGATTTTAAAATGTTGTCATGAAAAAAATCTTGCCTGTGTCACTTAGTATGGTGCCAAATCATGGCGTTTTTGTTACTGTCACTGAGGCTTCTGGTTTAAAAACATTTAAATCGTGAATCTTGTGCACTACCAACTACAATTTAGAAAACTCCTGATTTAGAGTTTCCAAAATGAAAAACAAAACAACAAACAACCAACCCTGAAGCTTTTCCCAGGCTGACTGAAAATACCTACAGAGATCCATTATTATTTAAGAGAATTTACATTTTGTATATGAAATTAATATCAGAAGAGTCTATATAGACTTCCGCAGATTTCAAGTTTCTAATGAGATGTGAGGAGCCTGAATACTTTTGTTGTTCTGGTTTAAGTATGAGATAAGAACAGAAACTTCATCTACTGACAAAGAAAAGTTCCTGTTGGCTCTGATGGACTTTTGGTGGGTCTGTGTCCTGGTGTGACCTGAGGCCCTTTGCAAAGAACATAAAGCTGCATATATGGTATTGAACATACAGAATTCGAATAGATCTACCATGCTGTGGCACATCTCAGTGTAGAGGCACTTCTGGAAACACAATTTCTCATCCTTGGATTGAAAGAAGTTTTTAAATAATTGACTTGCACTATATCAGTCTGATATTTTCAACTCAGCTGTACCTGGTGAGCAAACAGTCACAAAGTAAAGGGCAGGAGTAGTCTGGCATGAAACGCCAGCGAGTTTTGTCATTGCACTATCACTATGTTCCTAAAAACCTGTCAGTTCTTCACCAGCCAGATGGATACAGGATTTTCACTTTTCCTAATATGCACTGACAACTCTGTTGGCCTCGAGGTCCTTTAAAGCTCTGGGAGAGACACTCGAAGAGGACCAGATACTGCAATTCTCTTAGCAGAGAGAATAATGGATTCTAGATACAAAATTCCTCACGCTGCCTATGAAAAGAAATGATCTGATCTTTCCTTGGTCAGCATAACACCCACTGATCCAACTTGTCTTCTTCCCTTGGGCAGCATTTGACTTTTTAATCCTTCTTACATTTTTTAGTAAACAGATTTTTTCACCTTTGTTTAGAGCAGACAAAAAAAAAAATCCAGAAAACAAGCTAACAAAACCACTAAAAAACTAAATTAAAATAAACCAAAAAATCCTGAATACTAAGTACAAAAAAAAATCACCCCACCCCAAAACAACAGCAGTCTAGAATTTCCAGTGAAGAATGTTTTCCATAAGAGCTATTTTATTGCAGAAAGTTTGAACACTTGTTGCTTGAAGAAGTATCAAGTAAGACAACATTAGATTTCTTAAACACTGAAATTGTACTTTGGGAATTTATAGAGTTTTTTTCTCTGAAGCATGGAAAACTAGACTAGACAAAGCAGTACAGATTATATTAAAAATTGGCATTGAAATGTTTTTGGTCACAGAAAGCCATGAAAATGTAGTATGTCATTTTTCTAGATACATTCTGCAGGAAAAAACTTCATAATGCTCATTCAGTTCGTGTAATAAAGAACAAAGATCTTATATGGTTGTTATCTTAAAAGGCTAGGACAATCTTGCCATTCTTGGAGGAATCAGGGAGTTCTAATGAAGTTAGATAGCTTTTCAGTTGATTTATCTACACTGTTCTGATTTCAAGATAGCTGCAACACTAGTAGTATTTAGCATATACATTGCCTTGCACCCTTATTTCAAACCTCTCTGCAAGTACTAATTAACTCACAGGTCAACATAAAAGTAAAGTAGCTAGCATTCGTGTAATTTTTAGTGAAGTAAACTAAGAAACAGTAAATAACTTGAAAAAATAATAAAGAGTATAGAAAAAGTCTAGGGCTTATCAGAAATATCGTCTCTTGCCATCTAATGACCTTTGAAACAAGTTTGTTTTCTGGGGTTATTTAGACTAGCTACAAAAATGAGCACCCATAGGTAGTAGTCAACACCTGTCAAAGTATATAAAAAGTCCTTTCTGGGCTTCCATTGGCTCATTCAGATACTTGTATACTCCCATTACTTATACTATTCTCTCATTTTAAACATTTTTCCACTTACATTTTCTACTCAGCAGGTTTAAAATAAAGGCAAAATAAAAGGGTGATTGACTTACCCCTAGAGGATGTGTTCCCTTTTGGAGTTTGTTGTAAGGGCTGTATTTAGGTTTGGGTGGCTTCCCAGCAGCTCTGTCTTTGTGCCTTCTACTGCTTATGTGCTGTTAAAATACAGTTGGGGAAACAAAAAAGAAGAGTGATAGATCGTTATTACAAGTTGGGCTTTACTGTACTACTCTACAGATGTCCACAACAGCCTTAAACTATTTAAATAATAAATGGGTATAGGGTCTGTTCCAGTTTGAATGACCCTTTGTGCATCACATATAGGGACTGTGATTTTCAACACTCCTCAGTTCAACTCTGCTTCCACTGTAGTCAATTATTTTCTCACCTCTCTTAAATGAAGTACATTTTTACTTTGTTTTTCATTCTGAAGAGAGTTCTTGCAAACAAAGAAAAAGAACTAGACTTTTTTTCTTTCCTTACAGAAGAGAAATATTACTATTGTCCACCAGTGAATTTATCTTCATTCTTGAAAAATTCCTTAACAAGTACTTAATTCCAAAAGGCATAGGGAATTAAACTATTTGTTCTTCAGACCAAATGCTTTGTTCATCTGAAGAATGACTGAACATAACAGTCTAATTGCAATTTAGAGGTCATGCTTCTCAGTTACAGAGTTATCAGTTACAGAGTAACACTGATAAAAAAATGCTGCAAATCACCTCCATCCCTCAATTCTAAGCAGGTTATTCAGTGTTCTGAGACAGTACTGGCTGCACCCACTTCCACATCTTTGTCAAGTGTACTATCAAGCAGTACACTAAATGGCAAAGTTTATTAGCTCATGACAATTAGAGTAGTCTAAAGACAGCTATAACGTGGCAGCTTACAGCTTCTATAGCTCTTCAAGAAATATATATAATCAAGAGCTTTTGAGGAAGTATATTCTGTGCATGGGAAAATCATACCCAAACCAAAACATGCAGCGAGGCAGGGAAGTCCAAAGGGCAGAATCTGAAAACTCCATTTGGATGAGAACTGTTAGATTGACACATGTTAATTGTATTGGTACTTTATCACCATGAAAACAAAGAACAGCCAAGGATTTACACTCTGCAAGGCAGCTGAATACCTGTTTCAGTTGTGTCTCAGAGTTTACGTGCACATCACATATTTCACAGTGAAATGTTTTGTTCTGAAGGCCTGTGTTCCCTTTATTCACAGGTCCTTTGCCTTTTACACCTGCCCGGGGAAAGGCTTTTATGGTTCCACTTCCATTCCGAGCTTCCAGCATAGTTTTGTGCTTAGTCCCTGCAGACATTAGAAATGGGAAACAGAAACAACTTTGGCAATTGTGTTGCATTCATTGTTTTGTTTTTCTTTTTAAAAGAAAATCATATGAACCTCAGCTTGGTGCTGTGTGCCATCCTTGCAATACGCCTGTGTTTGTCTGTATCAGATTCATACCAATGTAACAGTATTTCACATCTGATATTTAATTATTAAATTACATATCTGTAGGTAATGCACTAGAACAAAGCAGCCACACCAGTAAGTAGTGGCACAAACAGGTATCCTGATGTGAAGTTAAATGGGTGTAACTTTTCTTATTAAGTCCTGCTGCTAATAAGACCTGAATTGTAGTTGCACAGGAAGAGTAATTTAGCTATTAAAGACATAGTTGGCTTTGATTTGTAGACCTTCTGAATGGATAGATAAACAGTATGTATTAGGTAGCTTACACTTAAATCCGTAATTAACTAATTAGTCCCCAAATAAAAAAGGGGCAGAAGCTCCTGACAGCAACCTATGGATCCTCAATGGCCTGGACAAAAGCTGAAATGTGTGAGAAACATACATGTGAAAAAAATGCACTTGCATTTCTTATTGAAATGAAGATTGGATAGAAAAAAATAGTGTCTTGTTGCTTTACCTTTATTCAGACTAAACAATTTCTTACACTGTTGACTTCTGTGCAGGTAGTGTCTGATGATAATGAACTACTACTGTGTACAGAATTAGTGTTCTTCTGATAAGTGTAGTATGCATTCACATATACACTGTTATAAGCATTCATGTGTGTGAGCACACAGTTTATCAGCACAGACAGCAAAAACTTGGAGGGTTGTGCTTAAATATTCAGATTATTTTTATTTTATTTTACTCTCATCTTGAACAAAAAGTATAGAGTCTAACTCTCATATGAAGTTAAATATGTGAAATAGGTACAGCTTTATGAACTTGAATTTCCATCAGTTGAAGATCTGGCATACAGAAAACAGCATTCAAAACTGATTAGGCTTTGTTTCCCATGAATACTAATTAATTATAATTTCCTTTTTAATTTAGATATGCCAAATATATTTCTTTTTAATTTTTTTAATGACATCATAAAACCATTTATCATTTTGCTGCAGGTATATCATCACTGTCTTTTAAGTTGCAAGACTAAGGTTCTCTGTCTCTTAAGTCTGTTTACCCTGCTGGCAGGTAAACCCTGACACCCACAATCAGTAGTTTTTCTGTAGGATAGTTATAGGTATTCATTGTCATCATATTAAATCCCAAGATCTTTTAAACCTGCTCATGACAAAGCCAATCAGTAAGATGCTTAAAATAGTGATTGTGAATGATGACCCTCTACTACTGGAACTTATTAATGCTACTAGCTATAATAATTAGAAAAGGTTTAAAAATTAAGAAAGATGGAAGTAAGCAATTGCCCATTAAACTCTTATGCAGCAGTTGCTATGAGTTGATGAAAACAAAGGAAAAATATAGATAATTTTAAGAAGTTATTAACAGACAATATGGAGCAAAAAGTTCTCTCATCATTGGACTCTGACAGACTGGCTCCCACTCCTTTAATTTGTTAGATTTCAAACAAAACTAATGACATTCATACTCAGTTTGCTAGCTGGCACAAACAAAACTATGCAAACTCTGAACACCAAAGGTAATGAAGCATGAGCTGTCATTTAGCTCTATAAGGTTTGGAAGCTGCAAAAGTAAAAATGTAAGAAAATGGGTAACTTGCATGCACTAAGATTTCTTTCTTCTCCCTTTATGAAAGGCTCCTTGCCTGTCATTTTTATTCTTTAATAGTTAATGAATTCCATGTAATTGCCAGTTTTCTGCCACCTTTTTGTCCCCTGCTGCAAGAGATCTAATCTGTTCAGGGGAAGATAATTGCTGAGCTCTTGAGACAGAAGCAAAAAAAAAAAAGGAAGAAAGAAATACTACTCCATCTCACCACTGTTGTGTGCCTCCAGCTGTGAGGCAGAGTTGACAGCAACTTTGCATAGTGAACAGTACAGCAGTCTTTTTGCTTTTTCTTCCTCAGTCTCAACAGAAGGGCATGTGGTGCTGCTAGTGGCTGTTGTGGGGATTTTCTCCACTTTAGAGGTGATCTCAGTTGTCATAACACTGCTCTTCCGGATTTCCACGGTTGTTGTTGTTGATATTGCTGGTGTCCCTGTAGTAACATCTGTGAGCAAAGAGAGGAGATGGAAAGAAACACAAAAAGAAAGGTTGTGACCTTGGGCATTTGCTTGTTTGCATCCTATTGATGTAACCAAATAGAAAGCCATATTGTGCTGGTGATGGTTTGACTAATAGTAATGAAGTACATCTGACCTTATTCTTTGTATTGTGTGGTTACAAAATACACTACTCCCATGTATTGAAATGCCACATATTCTGTCTTCTGCATTCTGCTAACATCCAGTAAACACAGAATTCATAAACTGAAAAGACAGGTCACTAAGACTGCACTGTACAAGTGAAAGGTAATCCACTAAAAGAGATTGTGTATGTTACCAGAACAACAGGCAGTTAAAACTTAGATACAGCACATACATAAACTGCCACAGTAGCATGATACTTATATTGATTGAGTAGCCAAGCTAAGGTTTTAACATTCTATACTAATAACAGTAAAATGAAAACAATTGTATGTTATTGACATCTGATAAATGTTGAATTGATACTTCACTTGATATTAATCAAAGCTAGTATTAAAAGAATTAAGGTAATTATTAAGACACAGTATACATTTATCCATACATTACTACTATCCATTGATGCATACTAACAATACATACCACTAATAATAATTAAATATACAACATTCTATACCTGAGACCTACACAAACACTACTAAGAGTTCTGTTCTGAGTATCAGTGGTACCTTTGGAGAAGCTGTAAGCATGTACTTAACTAAATCTATTTGGAAACCTATTGACAACCTTAGCTTGCATCTAAGTAGTCTTTTCCTGTAGTTTCCAAATCCAAGACAGGGAAAATACCCAATGATATTGTGGTTTGAATAATATATACATGACATTTGGATATGGAAGTATTACTTGGTAGTTTAGTACTTGGGAGGATAGAGGACAGTAAGATCCGGTACTGAGCCAGTGGAGAAGACGGCAAGTAAGGGACAGGAGAAGGAGAGAAGGGACAGGAGCTATTCTGCCTTTGTTGTATTTTGTCATCTTAAGCCTATTGAGTAGCAGCTTGCCCCTTAAGAAAGATATTCCTGGAACTGAGTACTTTCTAACATAGAAAGCTCATTTTGGTTTCATACATGCCTTGGTATTAGTAGTGTTGTACCTGCACTATGCTTTATTCATTGCCTTCTATTAGAAAAGGCAAAATAACAGTTCTTTGGCTTAAAGATCTTAGTATGTGCTATGATGCAGGAGGGACACAACTAACTGATACTGCAGAGCTATGTTTCAGACTAATACAGTTCAAAACCTCATTAACAAAGGACATGCCTAATAACTTAGCAGACAATAGCAAACTGGGAACAAGCACAAACATATGGACAGATATGATTCAGAACAATTTTAATGCATTGGAGAAACAGTCTAGAAAATTAGATGCTTTCAGTAAAGACAATTAAAAGAATCTGCACTCAGTAGGATTAACTGATCGATTAAAACAGGATGAAGAGCCACAGCCTCTGTACTAATTTTTGGGGAGATTTTTTTTGTTTGATTTTAGGTGGTTTTTTTTGTTTCCTTGCTTGTTTTTCAAAGAAAGTTCTCAGTAGTGGGTAACAAGATCTCTCTCAACAGATCTCTTATATCACCATGTTATGAAACAGGTCCCCACCATATTGAAAGTGCAAAGTGAAAGATTTATGAAGTACTTTTTTTCTCCTCTAATCAGTATTGGAGGCCCTGTGTCTAGCCTGGGGACTGCAATGTCAAAAATGAACAATTACTTGCTTTGTTGTTAATCCAGAAGAAACACAATGCAAACCAAAAAGAAAGGGGTTGTGAGGGAGGAAGCCAAAACAAGTTAGAAGTTTAGAAAACATGGACTGAGAATATGGAGGTTGAAGGATAAACACTAACAACTTTTTCCATATCTGAGTAAGGTAGCTAAAAATAAGAGAATAAGCTCTTCTCCCTGATCCTTCCTAATAGGAAAAAGACTACTGGATTACATCAAGAAAGACTTAGAGTAGACATCAGGAGATTCTTTGTAATACTAAAGTTTGTAAAGCCTGAGAATAGCTTACCTAAAGGAATCTGGAAATATTGCCTACTGGAGGACCTGAAACCGGCCGAACAACAAATATCTGCAAGAGTACCCAGGCATGATTCCCTTTCAGTCACTGGGACTAGGACCCTTCAAGCCATATTATTTCTATACATTGTGTGTTTTGTAGTGTTTCTATATATTGTCCCAGAGGATTTTTAAAGATTATTGTTCATAAAACCAGGAAAGCAGAGTCTGTCATCTGAATATTCTACATATTGCCAGACATTAAAACATACAGCAAAAATAGGTCCCACACAAAGTCTAATTTTTTTTTTTCCTGAGAGTGAGTATGGAAGTTTGATGGTGCAAGGACCAGTATTTTGCCTTAAGCAAAATATAGATTATAATTTATTTTCCATATGAAAACTTGTGTCAATGACCAAAAAGAGAACCAAAAAACCCATCCAGCCTTAAATAACTGCAGTTTTTTTCTGTTTCAAATATCTGATCTCCTGTATCTATGTTGATCTAACTGTTGCAACTATTTTAAAGTGAAAAGAAAACACAACCAATTACATCAGTCCTTTTAAGGATATTCTGATACATGTGTGAAAGCAGCATCATATATAAATAAAACTAAAAATTATGTCATCAGCATATTCTCCCACTAATAAAAGAAATAAAAATCAATGTTCAGTGAATATATTCTGACTTCAGAAGGTGCCAGATATCAATACATTATATATTCCTATAATGCATTAACAACATCAAAAAATATACCAAAAAAATAAAAGATCATCATGTAAAAGCCATGACACATTTAAATATGCAAAGCTGCTCCCCCTCCTAAACTTTAGAATTATCTGAAGGAATTAAGGAGAAAGCATTCTAAAAGCTGTCAAGTTAGCTTACAAAGAAAGAATTCAAATCCTCATCTCACCATAACTTCTAACCTAACCAGCATGTGTCTCTTTAATATACAAGTGTTGCTGCCTGTACACAGTTCAGTGCCCTAAATACAGTCTACAGCATTACAGATATAAGGAATTAAAACCAAAAACCAACCAAACAAAAAAACCCACCAAAAACCAACAGAAAAGCAAACACCAAAAAGGAGTAGGATTTGAAGTGATGAAGACTGAATCAGTATTTCTTAATATTATGACAGTGCTTTAACAACTGTTTCTTATAATGATCTAAAATAAATAATAAATGATCTAAAATTGAGCTGGAGGTTCAGTCACAGTCAAATGGAAGATTTGTTTCTGGTGACACAGTCTTGCAGCACTATGCTATTTTCATACCAGTGGCCTGTAGCAAATATTCATTATTGCAACTGTCACTGCTCAGCTTTGGCATAGAAGCTGATTGTTAATATTGCACGGAACTGAAGTCCAGCGGCAAAAAATGGGAACACTTCAGGACTGATAATAATCCACCTGTGTTTCTAGTCTTAGTATAACAATGGCATAAAAATTAAAAATACAAACAAAACCCCAAAAACCCATTAGAATCTGATATTGGTCACTAGCAAAATCAAACATCTATTTTAACAAGAAGACAAAGCCAGATGAAAAACATTCACTGGGAACTGACTCCCTTGGGTACTATAGACACCACAGTTCACATGGAAAACTGCAAGTGTGTGATTAAGGTCCTCCTGAGTAAACAGGATTAATTTTATATCTGAACTACATGACTTATGAATTTTCTTCAGGCTGAAGAAACAGAAAATTTCAATTCATGTTTTAACCCTGAGTATGTGAAAGTCTCACTCATCAGTTCTTTCTACTAAACATAAGAATTCCTTATCGTGAAACTAAATAGACCCTCTGAGAGAAAAGTGCTCCAACTTCAAACAAATCACAACTATTTATGAGTCTGTTTTCTCTTCCACAATCTCAAGTGGCATGCATTTAAAAATATCCAAGCATTGTGGTCTCATTTAAATCAAACTTTGCCTTTGACATAAAAGGATTGAACATCCTTTCAGTCCAGGAAAAAGCAAAACCAAACAACCTACCGTCCCCACACAAATTAGAAAGCTCTTTTCTCATGACAAACAGAATTTAATATGAAATATTTCACTATACTGTAAGATCTTTTAGTATTGTAAAACCATTGTCAGCTGGCTTTCTTATAGCAAACCCACATCGGGTAACAGAACACTCCTATATGTGTCCTTTACACTGGCATATTCAAAGGAGTCTCAGTATATTATTTTCCTGCCTACAAAGAATCGAGTCATCAGTTTCCTTGGGCTGCTTTGAAAATCCCATATTCCATGTCCTCTGTGAGAATTACATTTGAAGATAAGAAGTAATTTCTTTTGAAGCTATAAATATAACAGTGGAATATATAAAAAACCAAAGTACCATCACCAAAATAACTGCAACTGACTTCTTTTTGTGCTTGGCTGGCTTTCTGTGCTCCTATGCTAAAACATAAGCACGTGTGCTAGCACATTGGCTGGCTCTGGCACTTAAAATAATCTGAGGAACTTTAACTCAAATGTATTGACTCCTCCTCCTCCAGTTACAGTCAATTCTGCCAAGTCCTAAGATGACCTTCTTCATTAATTAGCAGTACACAATTTTCTAATGAAATTATACCTCAGTTTTACTAGAAGTTCCCTTGGTTTGAAGCACAGTTCATTAATCCTGAACAGGATTAACCACAGAGGGATGACTGCATTCCTGTTGAGGTTAATTGAATGGAGCTGGCAGCAACAGCAACAGCTGGGGGTAAAGGGCCTGTGGAAAGGGAAGGAGGAAGGTAGGGAAATGTCACACTGTGTATGAGTTTTGAATTCTCAGGCAAATGTAGCTGACTGGAAGGAAAGGAGATAAGAAACCATCTATTTTTCAAGCTATTTTAAGGGGCTCTTGGTGATGACTGGGTTTGAGCTGTCCTTTCTATCATATGGATTTCTCCTCAGCCAATCAGAAGAAGAAAAATGGCTTTCACCAGCTACAAGTGAAAGGGTTGCCATGCAAGGAACTGCAGGAGGAGGAATAGGTCACTGGTCGATGCTGTGCTTAGGGAAGAACAGGTTGCTGGCTAAAGCTATGCTTGCCATTTAATTAATGAGATTCGTGTAGTAAAAACCTTCAATCTGAAACCAGGACAAGGTGTTTGCTGACAGGATGGAGCTCACAGTCAAGTGCAAAGAGGATTTTTGGAGATTGTGGTCTCAGTGGCTCTGCTAAAAGAATGCTTTTTCTATTTTGACTCCAACTTGGAAGTTCTACATCAGGCAGTGTGTTAAGATTCAATTTTGATAGTTCCATTTTTTTTTTGGAGGCTGCAATGTAAAACTTTGCTTTTAAGATAAGGCATAAAACATGCACATGGTGGTTAGATCACACATATAGAAGGAAAGCTGTATTAGCTTGTACATCGGTCTCTCAGGCTTGGCAACATCAAAAACTATGCTGGCAAACTGCCACCAGTTTTACATCTGTGCAGGCTTCACTATGCATTTCTCAGCTTTTAAGTAAAAGCAAACACAATCAAAAATATATTTCTAGGTAGCCTTAATGCATGAGCAGAAATTGAGCATCAGCTGAGTTTAACACTAGTAAAAAAACAGGGAATGGAAAACAATTCCTTAAAAGCCCACTATAGAAAAAGATTCTTTAAGACATACTGTAGTAAAATAAATTTGCCTTTCTGTAGCATGGAGGCCAACATGTGCACAGCAGTCTCTAGCCATACTATTAAACTCTTATCCTCCAAAACAGGGCAGTTGTACATGAATCACCTGTTGCTCGTTGGCTCCTACTGAACTCCAGACTCTACTCAGGGATTTCTGGGACATTCAGCTTCAGCCAGAAGTCCTCCAGACACAGCTATAGCAGTGGAAATGAATGGATGGTTGCATTCCTGCATCCAGGAACATCCTTGGCACCGTCTGAATCACTAGTTTAGAGAGTAGTCACAAAACACTATTTAAAAATAGGTCCTGCCTCACCACCAAGGGCTAGGTGATATGTACTATATCTAGTTAGTACTGCAGGCAGTACTTCCTCAAGGAGAATTCAGGGAGCAACTTTTCTGTGTCAGTAGAAGCAATAGCTTCAAACAATTACCTCCCCATTCAAACAATCATTGTGGCTTTAACTCAAGCCATGTACGTGGAACAACAAATTGCTGTTACTGAGGCCAGTATATAACTGTAATTCAGTCTCTGCCCCTTACTCCTCCTGCCCCCACATGCCTACCTCGCAGATAAAGGAAGCAGCAGCCCAGCTGTGTTCTTTCACCTTGCACTATCAGCTATAGTGATGGAAATGAGGTTTGCAAGGGGCTCTCCTAAACTCTCCTCTTTTAACAGACACACAGAACAGACATAGTCCAGGCTATACACTACTGGAGACTAAGAAGTATTTTTCACAAAACAAGCGTCCTTGCAAAGCCTAGTTAAAACTCGATATCAAAACCAAGTTACTGTGGAATCTCTCCCCCAGAAATCTGCCACTGAAAATAAAGAGTGTTGGAGAAGTATTAATCACTGGCAGAAAGAGTGAAAATGCATTGCTTTCACTAATCATCTAGAATAAGGAAAGTATGAGTGAACTGCACTGCAGATTAAGTAGGATTACTCTCCATTTTAAGCAGGGAGTTGGGTTAGTTTTTTGGGGTTTAGGGTTATTTTTACATTTAAGAAAGTTGAATGTCCTTTTTAAAACCTCCACCTAAACTTTAAATTTCAAAACAGATCTATAGGCCTAGGAGTAAATTAAAATAACTAGAATCCAACACAGAATTTCTAAGAACTCTGACTTCTGACCACCCCCTACATGTAAAACCTAATGACATTCTCCCGTCTTCAATCCAGGAATAATTAAAGCTATTCCCTTTACAGCAGCTCACTTCCTTTACTGGAGAACATTGAACTAGTAAATTTGGTTTTGGCAATAGACTAATGTTGTGTCTAATATAGGAATTGTCAGAAGCTGTACAGTCAGTCAGTCATGGCTAGGCTTCGCATATAACTGTATAACTCTTTTCAGTGGAGTAAAAGCAGGGAGAGCAGTGAGAAGACATACATTCCTGTCTTCAAGTTCACTGTGAGTACACCTGTAGCAGATGTGTTTTGTGAACTGACCCACAATGGCTTTCTTGAAACGACCTGCTCTTCCATAAGTACTTGAGATAGATACCAAATACCCAAATTTTGGAGGAACAAATTTCACAAGGAATCAAAGAGAGAACAGAACCTTAGATAGTAGTGTTATTATCTTTAATCTCTAGAGTAAATAAGTGTTTTGTCTTTTCTGCTATCCCATTTAGATTTTTAGTAGTCCTCTTAAGTCCAATGCTTTTACAAGGAGTTTTTCCTTTGGCTCATCCCATAGTGTTGGTAACATGTTTTATAAATTGACAGGCACATCCCAAGAGTAGCACCCAAGTGAGTGCCAGGGAAATCTCTTGTAATTTCCAGGGTCTGTGAAAGGATCTTTTACTACTCACAGCTGCAGTTACTGTGACGACCTATTTAACGTGCTCTTACACCTTCAGCAGGTTCCATCATCTAAAATAAATGTTCCTACTGTTGCTTGTATCCCCTCTCCAATCCACCACAGGTCACTTCTGGGCTAGGGCTGAAACAATGGGCTTATGTAACACCATGTCATCATTATAGTTAACAACACTTAACAACATTGAATGATGTTTACAGAGAGTTGCACAGACAATGTAGACCAACAATTTCTGAATAACGTGCTGTCATCATAGTTCTTGGCATGATTTGCAGGTTTTGTTTGCCTTTTTCTTACTTTTTTAACAAAACAATTCTTTTCTGCAAGACTACTAGTCTTCATTAGCTAACATGTCAGTCTTTCTTCTGCGATCAGGCAGCCTGCTACCAACTGCATTATTAGTTTAATTATATTAGGTGGCAGAAGAAACACATTAAGTAAACCACAGTGAGGCTGGATGGAAGGTCTTGGAATTAGGCAAAGAGAAAAGGAAATTAAATTACCTTAGTAATTTAGTGAAGTACTTCACACCAGATTTTCTCTTTGGCAGAACAGTCTGAAACAGCTCTCTTCATCTCTTCCAGTGGTGCCCCTTGGCACCATTGACATGTACTCAGAAGAGAGGTTATCACTGCTTTGCTATTTGGGATATTTATCTCTTCAATACCTCAATTTTATCAGGCAAGCTCTCCACAGAATCAAAATGGAAGAAGTGATGCTTTCCTAGTTCAAAACTGTTCTGGTGAATTATATAAAAATATATATATATATTATATTATCTAAAGTCTTATGCATACAAGGGAATCACAAAAATAGTTCATAATGGCACCATGCATAGTTGTAACTCCTAATTTCAAAGTTTATAGAATCAAATACATTATTTGATTTAACCAACTACACAAAAAACAATGATGGGTTTGTATTTTAGGACAGAAAACTAGAAGAATGGATCTTAGTAAGGAAATGACTGCTCTTAGTTTGCACTGACATAAGAAGAGAACAGCTGCGTATTAATAAAAATGAGCATCAAAATGGCAGTGCAAGACCAGCTTTAGCAAACATTTGCAGGATCTCACACGAGGAATTTTAATTCTTGCTACACTTTGGCCTTTTCTTATATATTTTTTGTAAGGCTAGTATTAAAGGCCTGTGTTATCTGGAAAACTAAAAGTGACATACAGTAATACTCATAGTGACATAGTTAATTTGTTGGATGGTTTCATCCAATACTTCAAAGACAAAAGTTCTGTCTTGCTGAGTGAAGGTAGCTACATTGTAAGTGGTGTGATTCTTAGGTAATTAGTCATAGGCTAAGTGAAAGCTGCAATCTATTCAGAAGAAATGTCATGGAGGGACATTAACAGCCCTATGCAAGAGGAGCAAGGCTGCTAATAATTGCACACCATTTGTGCTAGTTCTGTAATGGTTGGTCTTTTCAGATTTTGTTTTCCAGTAGGGGAGGATATTAATGAGCATAATTACAGTTTTTTATTAATTTCTTTGGTAAACCCAAATTGTCATTCTCTACATGTGCCACATTATTCTTTGTATGCAGTTCTTTCCCTAACAACATAACACAGTAGCAACAAAAGTGGTTTCAGCTTCCCTTCTAAATGTGGCTGCAAATACCACACCACTTGCAAGATTATACCCTAGCTCCCTCTGTTATTTTTTTCCCTTTCTTGTACATGACAGTTATTCAAACATCACTAGCTCTGACATCACTCAGACCCAGCATTAGCTCTTAGAAAAGAGAAAGAGAGAAAATAAAATTTCTCTTTAAGAGCATAATTTACTATGCTGCTGGTTGCTCAGTTTGCATTTGTCATTTCTCTCTCCCACATACACTATAACAGAGGAAATGCATAAGGGTCGATGAAAGCACTAGTATAAGCCCAGATATTTGAAAGATGCTGTCATTTGTGGCTATTTTATGAACAACAATGTATTTTTCATATTCATGTTTACATAGTGGCTAGGTGAATAGGTGGAATATGCCTGCCTCAAGAGCCTTACAGCCATATAATGACTTATTAATGAACATGGAAATTCAAAGTATTACACATCTGCAACAATCAGATCACCATTCTACAGCCACACCTTCACACAGCTTAGCATCTGTGACTTTTCTTTAAAATTCAATTTTCCTTCATAAAAAGTAATATTTTTGGTACTTCTATAATGCCATCAGATCTTAGCTCAACAATTCCAGTTCAAAGATCTACTGAGAAGTAGAACAGAGAGAGAACAGGGAAAAAAAGTAGCAACTAAAGGACACAACTTGAAACAATAATCAAGAATAATTCTGTATATGGTCTGGGGGAATGCTGGAGAGCTAGAGTTTTTTATGATGTAGAGTGTATTTTACTAATACACGAAATTAACATGAATATAATTATACCACTGCAACCCAAATTTGTTTATTTATAATCTACAACATTAAAACAAATGTTTTATCAGTAATCTGGAAAATGGAAGAAGTTTGAAGCATTTGGCTTTAAAATAACCCTTCTGTCAGTTTTCTCTTAAAGCTACTGTACTATGCTTCCAAAGTCTATTCACTATGTAGCACATAGAGTAAACCTCTTGTGTGTCCAGGTAATAGTGAAAGATTTGTAATGGCTGTGCACTGTTCACACATACATAGAACAGAAGACACTTCCATCTTCCATTCCTTTGGCAGGACATCACACTGGAAAAACACTTGAATGTCTACTTCTAAAATGACTGTGGTGACAAAAAAAATTGCTGAAGATCAGGGTAGACATGATTGAACTTGTTTAACCTGGAAAGTGTGCTTTGCATCACCAGTAAAATTCAACAGGAATGGAAAGTCAATAAGTCAGTCATACATCATAACCCAGAGATGACAAGCAGTGCTCTAAAACCATGTTTCTGTAAACATGTTATTAAAGCTTTCAGACATTTTTCATAAGAAATTAAGGTGAAGTTCCAGAGGTAAGCAGTGTATAATTCACATAAAACCAAACCGCTTCATTCCTTCTATCCTTAGTCTACACTTGTTAGCAAGGTATAGTAGAGATGATATTCTAACACTTCAAATGCTACAGCATGCAGTAGAAGATGCAGCTATAAGATGACAAAAAAATTCTTAGAAACACAGAAGAATAGACACCCCAATTTTTCATGGTGAGGTAGAGTGGAGTCACCATTAGGTACGAGAGCAAAGCATTTGGTGCTTCTTTAATATAAGCAGACCTCAAAGCTATAGCTGCTTCTTAAGCCCTTCACCTTTGAGGGCTATGTTTTAAACATTGTTTTCAGTTGTTAACCACCCATAACACTTACAAAGGCAGCTTGAAACCAAGTAAGGGTAGAAAAGCCAAAATGGAACTTTCAAAAGCAAGCAACCAGCACAGCTTCCTATTTACTTTTTCTTCTCTCTAACTGGAATTTTTTTTTTTCCCATAACATTTGTTATATATTTTTGTGTGATATCTTATGTCTTGTCTGTCTACTTTTCTATGTATGGGAAAAGCTAATAAAAAGCCTTGTATAATAAGCAAGCAAGTCACCACTTAAAATCAGCTTACTGCCATTTCAATACTTAATCATCATCATTGTCTTCATCAGGCTGTAACCCCTTCACTACATTGACAACAGAACTTAGCAATGCCAGAAAAGATGATCTTGATTAAAATGTCTTCTAGTCTTTGCTCTATATCTAAAGACATAGCCCACAATAACATTTCAGTCCCATATTAGGTAGGCTTCTGACTACACATGGGATTTCTTCTAACATGCTGTCTTAGGCAGAATCTCAGAGAACTTGACCACTTTTGGAAAAAAACAGCCTGCAGTGATTCCAACCTTCCAACTTCTATTGCATAGTTTGCATCACAGTTTACGTTCCTATGTTTATTGCAAGCACATAAGCAAGGCTTGTGAATAGATTTCCCTCTGAAGAAACAGTCATAGCTTTAAATCATTCAGTGCATGAACCTGGGAGGTAGCAAGCAGGGTTTTCTGACATGTTAATCACAACTTAGTCAACTGATCAGTATATCTACCTGAAGACTTAAGTTTTTTCACTAATTCTACAAAAATAAATATGATTGGACTGGAAAGCATCCATGCCTAGTAACATATTTCTTTTTGTGACTTTAGGCTGTAACAGATGTTTCAAATGTCAGCAGATAGGGCAGAATTAGAAAGGATAGACAACGTGGACAGGGGAATTGCAGATCTGTGTCTAATGCCAAGCAATCTGCAGATGGATAGCTGATTATCAATTCTTTTATCTAAATTTATTAATACTTTTAATCAGCCCAAATGTGCAGTTGCCACAGTGCCAAATGAGATGAGTCAGATAAAGATCTCTTCTTTGCTCTACAGGGATACTGAAAAAATGCCACAAAACAATTGACATCCCAGGAAAAGCAAGTTTTTAGCAAAATATTAGGATAATCAGTGTTTTTTAAGAAATATCTTTGAAATTGATTCTGCAAGGTTTTATAGAGCACACCCATCTAGCATATTTCCCTCAAAGATATAGTTTATAAAAAAACCCCAGGCTCCTCATTTCGTTGCACATAGGTGAAAGTCTCTTGCAAGCCGATTACATCACATCTCTCACTGCCAGGTTATCCTCTGAATGCACTTCATGACCTAAAATATTCTTATCAACAGCAATCACTAAAATTAAAGAACTACTTTGTATGATCTCACTTTTTTGGATTTAGTATGATAGGTTACTGCAGTGATTCTGCTAAGTTTGCTACTGCTAATATTGGTCTTAAGATGTGCTATAGTCAAGTCTTCTCCAAAGCAATCACTAGGAGTGATGGCAGCCCCCCATCATTATGGGCTGAATTTGCATTACCAGAGTCCTGGTTACTCTGCTTGCTTGTTCCAATGTAGCCTGAGACAACAAATCAGAATTTCCACCAAAAAAGGAGCAAGATAAATTGCAAAGTGCATGAAAAATCCTCAAAAATGGGATTTTGCTATAGATTCCTTTCAAAAAAATAGTGTGTTTTTGCTTTCCAGCTATTTGTATGTCAGATTATAATTACTGGAACTAAACAGTTGAATTTAAGGGAGGGTGGCAATACCTTTAGTCCTGAATTGGGACCTATCTTTTCTTAAATATAATTTCTCATACCTGATAGCAAAGTCCATGTAGTTCTTTATATGGGTTTTTCCCCAAACAAATGCTTCAATGATGTTTTTTCTAAAAAAAGAAAATAAATAATGCCAGCATCTGTACAATAACAAACCAATCTGCATGCATGATGGAGGGGAACAAATGGTAAATATTTTTTTGCTGTTTCAAGCTTCCAAGAGGTAATGTTTGCATCAGCAATAATAAATCAAATGAGTTTGGAAATTACGAAAAATACCTCAGCAATGGTCTTACAAACTGGAAACATATATGTAGCTAAAACGTTTACCTATTCAGCCTTTAAAAAGTTTCCATTAATCTTTCCCACGTATACTGGGGTTTACTTCCCTTTGAACTTTAAGGCCTTTAATGCTTTTTACTTTCAGATACTCTTCTTTTTCCACAGCCTAACAGCTCGGTAATTCACAGGCTGTTGCCTTATGACCAAAGTCTTGCACTGCACTGGCTGTATCAACAGTATCAGCAGCTGCTGTTAAATCACCTGTCAAATTTGCAAAATTCTCACTCGATTTACCCTGAATATCAGATTTGCCCTTTTTGTCCATTTTTCGGTTCATGTTGTTTACACAAGGGATCTGCCAGGACCAATGGACAACTGGCTTAAGCTTCATGCACAGATGATCCTTTAACACTAACTGTCTCCCTAGTAGGAACTGGAGAACAGAGCAAAATTCAAATGTAGGTTGATGTTTTAAGTACTAGGATTCTTGAACCATTGATTCATGTATGAAGTAGACAACTGCATCTGGAACACCTAATTGGAAAGCCAACAGTCCAACCTATTGTGCAGATATCTTACAACTTCATTTATTGCTGTGTAATACAGTAGTCTGTTTTGGAAACAATTTTACCACTTCCACATGTGGAACATAAATTGTCTCGCATGTGCAATAAAACCAATTTCTATGAAAACTCATTCATCAGTGTAGATCAAATAACCAAAACACAATCTTGCATTACGGTCTTTAATGAAACATCTTCTACTCCAGACCAAAATGTCTAGAGTCAATAAGATCTTATGAACACTATTCTTATCAGTTATGGCAGTTACGTGAGGTCTCTTACAGTCCTGGAACAGATTTCTACAATGCTGGAGGTGTAGGGTTATAAGGGATGCTTTGGGTCAGAAGTTTTTTCATCCAGATGATAAGAACTGCATAATCACTTCTATATCACACAACCAAGAATGTTCCTCTTGGATGCCATGGCACTAACAGGGGACTGAAAACCCTTCAGCATTTCCTCAGTTCTTTCTCCCCCTCCCTACAAACATGACTAGATTGAAATCCAGATCTGCCAGATCAAGTCAATTCAAAAAAATTCAAGGTGAAAAGCACCAGCTTTGATCTACAATTACTACTATGAGTTCTGAACATAAATCTTACAGAAAAGTGCCCAGAAAAATTGCTTAGCTATAATTTCACATTAGTAAATCTGTATCACCAAGAACTCCATAGCTCCTTAGTATCAAATAATTTTTTTTATGAATGCCCATTCCAGTTGCACAGTTTAGGATGCTGCATTATTTTATGCACAGTTAAACACAGACACAATACACACATACACACCCCATGATATTTTAATATTACAAAAGTATCTTTACTGCCCCCCCAGTGGAGTTTGTTGTGCTAGGAAGACAGTTTTCAGCCACTGACAGTAATTTTCACCTCCTGTTAAGGTACGCTTTTAGCATATTGAATATGTACCATGTTGATGCTTAAACCTCTGTAATAAAATGTGATAGTTGTATACAGCAGCTCTATTTGTCAATCTGTCTGTCAGGGACACACCTCACTGCTTACTCTGTGTAATGGGTCTAGGGAATCCTGCTGTGGCAGGAGGGTTGGACTAGATGATCTTTCGAGGTCCCTTCCAACTCCTAATATTCTGTGATTCTGTGATATTAAATTGCTTACCTGCATGAAGAAAATAACATTTGTTGTTGTCTCGTTTTATATGAATGGACCTGCTTGCCTGTTTTCCTCTCTACATCACTGTTTTACTTTGAGCACTCTTGTCCACATACTTGACAGCAAGAGTTAACCCTTCAGTATTTTATGACCTCTGACCTTTCAACCAAGTTTAGGAAAAAGTTTCAAGCTAGTGTAATAGCAGTAGTAGTAGTACCTACAATATTTATTTCCTGATTTTGCACACTGAAGTATTGACCATGATATTGTAAACCTCTTTTGACAAAAATAGCACACAAGTAAGGTGCAGTTGGGACCATCAGCCTCTTTCTGTACCAGACATTGAACACAGTCATTAGATATTTTTTTTCCAGTGCTCCACAGGTTATGAGCCAATTCAGCACTTGGTGACAGAGGGATCTTCTTGCTCATTTTAAGGGATATACTCACTGAACTCTGAGCCTCTTGACAGAAATGGGTCAAGCCCACTTTCTGTAAGGTTTTCTCTTTTTTTGTTTGTTTCATTGTTGAGAGTTAGTACGCGATAGGAGGGTTTCAAAGTCTGGGTTCTGCTGCTGTACCTACACCCGAACAGTATGAAGCCAGAATAAAGACTTCTAAGGTTAAACAATACACCTTTTCTACTCATAGATTTTCCTAGCATGTATACACAATACAATCAGAATCATTAAAATACTAATACTTCACATACCTGTATATCTGCAGCATCATGTTAAAAAAAAAGAAACCATTGTTCTAAGAGGCTTACACCTTAATTTTCACAACCCAATCTGTACTACCAAGCTTGTGTACAAGTCTTTGTAGGATTTATGTTGTCACCTGAGAATATTAAGATGTAGAATATGAAATTTCTCCACAAAAATAGCCAGACAGTAAAGCAATAATGCATTTAAGATCCTTGCATCACTGCTGTGGTACAAACAGTCATTTTGTACCACTCAAAAGGAACCAGCGACCAACCTAGGTCAATATTCTGCCTCCAACAGTAGCTGACACTTGAAAGAAAAATCAAATCAAACCAAACCAAACAAAAAAAAATCAAAATAAATGAAAACAAACCAAATCCCAAACCACCACCATTTCAGTAGGGAGTATCCCTAGGGAAGATCATGACATTGTGCCAAGAAAAAGGCTTATGTCCAAATCTGTATAAAAGGAGACAAAATTTTTGCTTTGAAACTAGCTAAATTCTTAGACAAACAATTTTAAAACACAGAACCTGTACTTTTTAAAGCTCCTTCAAACAAGTCTTTAGTCTAACCACACCATTACTTTTTCACCCTGGTTCTCTGAGATGCAGCCAGTGCTATGAAGAAAAACATTTGTTTGCATAAATATTTAAAAGTGTTGTTTAAATTGGGGAAAAAAAAAAGCCAAACCAACAACCCAAACTCAAGACTGTAACTTTAAATAGTCAGAGAAGAACAGAAACTGTTTTACAATCTTAAACACAGGGTTTCCATTTAGGACTGCAGACAGAAAATAGAACAAGTAATCCTGTCTGACATCACTGGCAAGACAACAAAAAGTCATTAAACAGGGCAGCCTCCAGAAGAAGCGTAGCTTTTAAACCTGTCTAATACCAATGAAAAATGAGGAGCTGGCAGAATGCTATAATTTGAGGATGTGTAGGCGGGGACAGAGAACTTGGAAGGAGCAAGGAATGAGTATTGTAAACAAAAAGAAACAAGAATAACCTGGAACAGGAATATCTGAACGTCAAAGCACTAACCAAATACTAAGCAATGATCAAGGACTTATTCCCTATATTTGGTGCTTATTTCTTTACATCTTATTTCAGCTACTGATGTTATATTTTGTTGCATCCTAATTTAAGGGTATTTTTCATCAGCTCAGTAGAACCTTTTGGATTGTAAAGACTGAATGATAACAGTGTCACTAGACGTCCACCTCTTCTAATCCCAGCATGGATGAGTTCCTGGCTCTGTACGTGCCCTGGTGAAATGGTAAAAATACTATAGAATTACACATCAATGGGGCCTGACCACTGAAATTAGAATTGAGCTGCAGTTTGGGCATCAAAGCAAGCAAATGACAAAAGTAATAAGTTTTCTCAGTAGATTTAAATGTCATTGCTAAAACTATTTAGAAGAAGGAAGTTCTGGTATTACATATGCTAAGTGGGGTTGCCTACTAACATGGTATATCCATTCTCCTCTTACAGCCTTTTGGAATTCTTTAGTTTGGCATTTCCATCTAAGAAAATACTTATTCTGAAGAATCTGCTCAGAGCAGGCCTCACACACACCAACAGCTCAGTTTGAAAATGGTCACCTCCTTCCAGCACCCAAGCTATGAAATAAGAAGATGCTTATATGCATATACATATATATATATAAAAATTTGCGTAATTTCTGAGGTTTTTACATTTTCAGACCACTTTTCTCACCCAAAACAAAAAAGTAAATAATTCCTACAGCTTTGTAGTTTAAACATTCTGCACGAAATAACTTGAAAACTAAGTCAAGCCATATTTACCACTATCTGTAATAATCTGATGGTACAAGCTGACGAAGCATTATATTTTAACATTAACCACCTGGTCTTTAGCCCTTTATCACAATTCTATCACAAGATTTAACGTGCATTAGTCCTCACTATCTACAACATCTTGGAAACCTGAAAAATAACTTTGCCTAAGCAGCTTTCTTAGTTTAATCTCACTTTTGCCAGGCTTTCTGCATATGCAAGCCCTCTAAGCGTGACTCATTCTAGTTTGGCTTTTTGTGAACCTTTAAATCCTCCTGTCTTTTTAAGGACTTATATTACACATGTGCTCAAAATTGCATACAGCTGTCCAAATACAATCTTAAAAGCCCCTTGGTGCATTGAAATAATTTCCCCTGCATTGCACTCTGTCCTCCTCTTTAACACTAATAGTGTTCTGTTTGCTTTTTTGTTGTCACTTATGTGTAATACTGAGTTTGATTCCTTGATTTTCTACTGTCACACGCAGATATTGCTCCTCATCTGTATTTGACAGAATGTGCCTCTTAGTGTATCACCTGGCTATTCTAAAGCCACTGCTCCGCTGTTTCATAGCGATCTGCTTGAAGACACACAGGAAATTTGCCCACTGCAGTTTCATAATAAATGATTCTTCAAAATTAAATTTTATTCTTGTATATTAAAGGCCTGACACAGATTCCTATTAAATAAAAGGAGGTCTTTCATTGCTGTTATAGGGTTGTCCACAACTAACTGGTTTGTTTTATTTGTGTGTTATTCGATGGTGTTTAAAAAAGAACTATTATTTCAGTGCTCAACCAATCTAATGACTATCTTCCTAGAGCAGCTAACTGATCCATTCTCTCATGCTGCTAAAAATTACCAATGAGCTCAATCAATCAATACAATGAAGGGTCAAAGAAAAAGTATTTTTTTGCCAAAGTATAGCTAATGATGTAATTTTGCACTTAAGAAGGCAGAGGAGGGACAAAGAAATGATTGGAGGTCTATTTCATTTGAGGAATGATAATTCTTGTACTTAAAAGGCTATTGTGCAAGAAGACACTAGCAATGCTTATTAAGAATACATGTATTATATGATATAAGGCTTCCTCTCAATTATCTGTTTAAACATGAGAGTTGAAAAAATTGTAAATTACAAATATTGCCTTGTGTCAGGCTGAAATATGTACCTTTTTTCATGAAAACAGTAAATTACAGAACTATAGAAGTTATTAATGAAGAAGAATATTATGTTAAGTTGTCCATCCCTTTTTCATGGGTACAATTACTTCCTTATTTTGATTTTCTGTGAAACATGAACATGAAACCAAAAGAAGTCTAAACTAGTAACACACACATCATACATAGAATAAAAGACAGTTTATGAAAAGATATAACTGTAATTTTCCATCTGGCTACAGGTTTCTAGAGGCTTATTGAAGACTGTATTGGATTTTAACTCAAGTCTTAAAAATAATTTTTCATATTTTCTACACTTAGCTTTTTAAAATTTAATTTATAATTGCAGAGTTAATATTGTGTTACAGTCCGAAGAGATCTGTTTCTGACTGACAGATTGAGGACAAGAATAAGGCATGGAAAAAATAAGAGCTACAGGTAAGAATGGAAAAGGGGGAGAGGATGTAACATAGATGCATGAGAGCACAGTGAACAAAAGCTCTGATAGAAATGTTTCCTGTAGCCTTTCTTTAACTCATTTGCCCAAAAACATCTTTAAAAGTAGGAGAAATATGCAGTGTTCACTGCCCTCTAAAAATCCAAACACAACCACACACACACAATATATTGGTAAAACTAGGAAGCCTAACATCGGACACATAATTCTTAACATGCCAAAGTCCTAACACCAAACACGACACACCAAAACTGAGATCAGTGCAAAAATCCGACCACAAATCCAGATGCATATTTTTACATTAAAAAGCAAAATAAAGTGTGATAGCAGAGGCCAATGAATCCACAGTTATGTATCATCATTAATATGTTTCTGCAGAAAGGATTTTCAGTAGTCCGCTGATAGCTAATAAAGTTACCATAATGCATATGAGACAACAAACAGCACCAAGTATCCAGACAAAAGGAAGGAAAGTGGAAGAGCAGGAAGATCCAAGCACCCTTTGAGTTCTCTCTGTATCCCAGACCCACTGCTGGTGAGACAAGGGAGAAGGGTGTGAAGATTCAACTTCAGAATGCAGTGATTTGTCTGTGGTTTGTAGGAGAAAAGCAGGAATTATAGGTCCCCTTTATGAATATTTAACTAAAGACAACATGTATTTTTTTGGTAAAGGAGTCTCATTCTCATCTCAGGCAGAGAGTAGATGAGTGTGATGCTTAAAATAGGTGAAACACCAAGCTGCAATTGGAAGTTGAATATCTTTTACTCTGTCCCCAGTAATAATCCTTTGACAAAAGAATATGCTATGTCTGATTCCCAGTACAGCTACTCTTGGTCTGGATAACCCCCTTTACAAATAAAGTCTTCTAAATGACTACAGACCTCCCAAAAACTGCTGTTAGGTTTTGTTTGTTCTTTTTTTCACCACACAAATTTAAACATCAAGAGCTTTAATTAACATTAGAAGAATTTTCCTCCTGTGGCCTAAAATCCACATGGATTTCCCCTGAGACTCCTTAGTCCTGGTAGAATTAGTGAAACAACTTATCCTTGGCAATATTTGCATGATGTGCCAGGAATCTTTCAGCATGAAAATCATAAGAGACAGAAGAGTAATCAATTTGTACTTGCTAGGAATGCTCTTTCCCCCTTGGCCAGGACATCAAAACTGAATTGTTATTTGACTATATTCTAAATGCTATATTTACCAATGCAAACACACAGAGAGAATGCATTCAATTTGTCAAGTCATTTTTGTCCATTTTAGGAAAAAATCATTATGAATGTCCTAACTACCCATTACTGATGACATTTTGAATTGACTTCTCTTCAAATGAGCACAAATAGTTAAGAATGTTGTAGCCAATGTATGCAGTCATAAGAAATAAATTCCAACTGGAATGGGAAAGATATCATGTTGATGCATCTTGAGGAGAAAAACAAACAAACAAGCAAGCTACAGGTAAATGGTAGATTTTTTTTTCATTTAGAGAACTTTGGAACAAGAATATTGGAGTAAGAAATGTATGAGTCAACATTTCTGTTAACATTATAGGAAGAAATTGATTTACACCTCTTTATTCAGGTGAGAACTGAAATGGATAAATTCATATTTTTATCTTTGTTTCTTTTTCCTAATTCCTTTACACTGACTGTGTATACAAATTATACATCTGAATGAATATTAATGGCAGCCTCCATGGACTTGAGCACACAAACACAGGATGATTTCTGAAATTAAGTGAAGAAGAGATATTCAGAAGGTCACGGGTTTTTTAGCTGTGAAAGTCACATCCAAAACACTTATCTGGAAAAGGAAAAAAATAGAAATGTGGCAGAAAGCAGCATTAATTTCACATATGCTAACAAACAATGGTTTGCTATTGTTCTTAGCCTGCACAGCTTAAGCCTCTTGAACGTCTTTAACTAAACTTTGCCCATTTCTTGTACTGGCCTATAGAAAAGTCAGTATTTGATGGGAGCTGGCATGGAAGACTGTGTGAGATACTGTGGTCTCACTCTGTCTTGGGATAAAATGTAAAGATGACATCTCAGTTGCTGCCCCAAGGAAAACAGGTTTATGTCAACACAGTGAAAAATAAACACTGCATCAAAATTTTCATTTTCAAGGAACTTTAAAAATTTTCTATTTATTCTTTGATTTCTCTTGATATTTTCTAAAAATAGTCTTACTTCCTGTGTTAGATTTTAGAAGAGTACTTAAATGGTGCATCATGGTTTAAGGAATGACATTGTTAGAACATGGAACATCTTACGGTCTTGAAAACATACATGGGAAAATAAACATGCTCATTAAGAATACATTGATAATACTCAGAAACAAGAGTAAACTGATTTAGTTAACAAGATATCAAGCCTGTAAGAAGTAATTTGGACAGTGCTGATGAAAATATCTGCAACACAGCAGAAGTCCCAAATCTTGAACCTGAGTGGACTAATTTATTTCACAAAGACAGTAAAACAGAAGCCAACATGTTTAGAGGGTTCTCATTTTGTTGCAGTTTGTAAGGCAGCAACTCTCATCTGAATGTAATTCACTCCCATTCTCCTGAGAGCATTTTGCAACTCCCTTTGTCAGATGGATTGGTCTTTTTGTTTGTTTCCATTTTCCTTTTTGTTTTAAATTTTCCTCTTGAAATATACAATCAAAAGCAGTCAAGGAACATAAGAACATAGAATTCAATGTTAAAGTAAGTTAAGATACCCAAACCCAAGTAAATGAAAATCATTGTTAACAACAACAACTAGGAAATAAGTGTATATAAAAATGACCAAGAACTGAAGAGAATGTCCTTAATATAGAAAAGTTAAAACAATCATCGCTCCCATGGAGCAACTCCAAGAGAAAAAATGGAGCAGAAAAAACCCAAAACAAACCAAAAAACCAAAGAGAGGTCCAGTAGTCATTATTTGTATATTTCACAGTAAAAAATTACTTTCTATTGTTGAACAAGGTATTCAAGTAGCCTCTTTTCTCCTGTGACCAAAAAGAATGGTGACAGCAGCCATGATAATTTCCATAGCATATAGGCCCAACTAAAACACAGATAAATTTTCAGTAAGACAATGAAGTTAATACGAGTTCTCAGGAAACAGCCACCTCCACTTGTGTATGTCCACACTCACAGACACACATAAGATAGTCTTAAAATTGTACATTCTGCTCAAATGTTTTGTTTTCATTCTTCTGTGATCTCCCCCCCGCCAAAAAAAAAAAAAAAAAAAAAAAGAAGATACATAGGGAAAATCATAAACAACTTTTTGGCCCTGAGCACTTTCCTCAAAGTACTTACCAAATACAAAAACAATTACCACTTTCCACTTTTAACATCTTAAGCCATCAAACTGTAAACAGGAACAGTATGAACAAGATTAAGAGCTTAAAAGTTCCTGCAGCTATTCAAAGATTAGTCTTCTACAAACTGCAAGAAAAACTGTTGCTTTTGGCTTAGCTGAGAGCTCCCCATGCTTCTTATGTCAAGCTAAAGATAATAGATGAAAATGTTGCATATGTATACAAGTAACTTGGGAGGGAAACAGATGCTTTAAATTGGCCTCTGTGAAGCACTGAGAGTGCATATGGGGAATACTATTAAAGCATAGTCATTATATTACTTTTAGTACATCTAGTTTGAAGGAAACAGAGGCCAGTTAAAGACTACCTTCTTTGGAGATTCACTTAGGGCAAACATTAGCACACTCTTTGTTAATAAAACACATTTAGAAAGCATCTTCCCTAGTAACGTGTATTACATAGCAAGCTGGAAATAGCCTAGAGAAGCTGTGAAGCATGAGAGATACAGCAGAGCCTGAACCTGCTGTCTTAACCAGCACTTCTATTCCAAGCAGCATGTTCTCTTCGCAGACGCTTGCGACACCTCAAATCTCAAAAGAACTATGTGTTCAAGCAGGAATCATAAGACAGAAGCTCAAATCTGGTTCTTATTCATTCCTCAGTGTAAAGTAACCTGGTTACTAAAGCTACAATAATAGTATAGGGTTGATTTAAACTAATAGACAGAAAAGTGTTTCAGTGTCATTAGTGTTCCTTGAGTTAAAATACAAAACAAACCCCATAACTGAATCTTTAGGGGAGATACACCTAGTCCATCTCCAGATAGCTACACCTGAGCAATCCCTTCTAGGGTCTGGAAAGACACAGAAGATTGGCGTGATATATTTTGGACAATTTTATTAGAGTGAGACAAAATGCTCTCTAGAAGAGCTGATTTCATTCTATTGACTGGAAAAAAGATAAAGAAAACTCAAATTGCCTAATGATAGGTGAGATGACTTCAAGCCCATCTATGAAACCCACTTGATTTATTTGTGTATTCTTTCTGTTTCTCCTCTTACATTCATTTTGGAAAAGTAGATAACTGAATTGCTGTATGGACTGAAGAGAGCATTAACAATTTAAGTTTCAGCTTAGATCGACCTTAGCTGAGCAGGACATCAACCATCGTCATTTGACCTTGTTTGTACTTCACTCCTCCTGAAGGGAATAGTACATGGGCCAAAGTAATCCTGAAAAGTGAGTGACCTAAAAACCTTCAGTGGAATTAAAATGTGTAAGCAGTTGCACTGTCTTAAGCAGTTGTTAACTTATTTCCAAGCAGACTATTTGAGAGATATACACTGATCATTACATAAGCTAAAGATCAGATGCTATGTAAAAGCATTTATCAATGTTAATTATAAGAAATCTGATGAATCCTTAATTGTTTATGTAAAACAAGAGAAAGAGGAGGAGTGATTCTGGGTATTCAGCACGGGGAATTTCAATGGTAAAAACAGAGATATCTCTGAAATGTAGATAAAAAGCTAAGAAAAAGCTTTAAGAATGCTTAAGTTCAGACTTAGAAGCTTAAATTCCACATTTCAAGTGTCTAGGACCCGAAAATCATTGCATTACGAAACTCCATGGTATCTTTGCTCCATACCTGCTCCTTTGGAAAACAGTTTACAGACTTCTTTCTATTCTGTGCTCCTCAGACATAGTACAATAAAGAATCAAAATAACACTATCATTTCAAAACAATAGCATTTTTCTTAAACAGAGATTTACCAATTTTTCTTATTAGAGATTACTAGTCACTAAAGCACAATAATGATGATGACAAAAAGAAAAATAACATATAACAATTATTCTTAAAACTAATCACATATTAAAAACAAATACCTTTGGTTTTCAACTTAAAACCACTACAAATTAGGAATGGGATTTTAGCTTCATTACAGCTTACTTGAAACAATCTTTGTAGTGATCATGTACTAATTAAGATTCTGAATCAGTTTTTGGCATTAAGGAAAGAAGTTCACAGAATCACTAATTACCACACATAACAATCTCAATTTCCCTGCAACAGAATTTTCCTCTAAGGGTATGGTTTGGATGTTTATTTGTTAGCTAGTGCTACCAAAATAAAATAATAAAATTTTTTAAATAACCAAACAACCTAAAAACCCAAAGACAAACTAACAAACACTATATATTGGTAAAACTAGGAAGCCTTACATCATCCACATAATCCTTAACATGCCAAAGTCCTAATACCAAACAGCACACATCAAAACTGAGATCAATGTAAAAAATCCTCCCACAAATCCAGACACGTATTTTTACAATAAAAGGCAAACCAGAAGAATCTTGAATTAAAAAACCCCAACCAAACAAGAAACAAAACAACTGGCATTTTCAAGAACTGGAACAAAACGGACAGCCAAAATTCAAACTTATGCGTTTTATTTCTTTTGTGAAGTGATAATTCTTGTAACTTATTCCTTAACTAGCTTAAATCCTCGTAGTCGGCTGAGCAGAAGACAAGTGTTCTGATGTGTGAAGAAGAATTTGAAAACTGTGCAGAAATTATAGCACAGTGAATGAGTTGACATCACATGCTGTAACTTCCTTTTCATGAACATATGACTTTTAGAGACAGACGCAGGAAGAAAGGATACAAGTGAAAATCTGTATTATTGCTCAGTAGCTTGCAGATAACTACTAAATAGCCTAATTTTTGTTAAAATTGTGGGAAGAAGTTGACTTACTTTGGAAGACTACGTTTCTGTGGCAGTAAATACTACATTTACGTACCTCTATAATTTACTTCACTTACATCTGTCTCTTATATTAATATTCATTACAAAAGTCCTCTTCTAATATTGATTGATTTGACAGGAATGCATTAGCTATAACAAATGCTTTATAATGTTCTCAGACAATATTAATACAAGCAGAACCTCTGATAATTAGTGCTACCTAAATATAAAAATATTCTTTTTTAATTTGAACTTACCCTTTCCTCTTCTTCCAACCCTAATACAATACTAATACAGGTTTTGATAACTATACATTAGTCAGAGTCATTCCTAGGCTCACCTTGACTTGCTAGCCCACATAAAAAAATGAACCAATTCAGTCTTTTCAGAAATTTTAAGATACAAAAATTGTTATGATGTTTTGGTTTGGGGAGGGATGTTTTAAGTAGAAGTAAATTGCTTTCCTTAGCTGTGATCTCTATTTTATGTCAGAGTAAACTGACTCTTTCTTCCTAGGAGATGACTTGTCCATGAAAGTTCCTTATCCATATATAGTCTGAGAATACAGGTAGAATTTTTACAAGCATAAAGTAGAATAAACCTGGCTCCCAGGTTTACTGCAGCTCACCTAGACAAATAGGGTCTGAATTTTCAGGGGATACATAAGTAAGGTACTACCACAAATCACATTCAAATCTTGCAACATAAACATGCAATAAATATGGCTTGTACGGTCAAAGTGCAAAGAGATAGTGCTCCACGGCAAGGAGCTCTTATGAATAAAAAAATATTTACAGAACCCTGATGCAGACAGAGTAGAATAATTATAGCTCAATTTCATAAATATGTTCATTAATTCACTCAGAACAAAACACTGAAAAACAAGGTGCTCTAAAACAGATAGCAGTGGTTTTGCTTTAACAGCTATGAGTCTATCCTGTCCTCCAGCCAAGATGCCAAAAATTGAAAACCAAACACACTATAATCAACTATCTCAATTTCTTATGTTTTCTAAGACATCGATATATTTTATAGTCTAAGTTAGATGCCAGACTTCTCCAGATGGATGTTTGTCATGCAAAAAAACAGGCATAGTCTGGACCATGAAGTCCATTCTAGAAGGCCAGACTCCGAGTCACCTTTGCAAAAAATATTCAGGGAAACCATTTCTCATTCCATTATATCAAAGGCAAACAGGTAGTTAATACCAACAACAAATCTATTTAACTACCTATAGTCCAGCATCTTAAAATGCAGAAGGCATAACTATTGCAGGAGTAATTTGTTTGCAGTGCAGAGCAAAGCATGTTCATCGCTTCACGTAAACTTACATGTATAGATCAAATAGAGGGAAAGAAGCATGTTTTGTCAGCATCAGTTTGAAGCAGATAATTCACTTTGCTGTATTGTGCAACATCACTTAAATTTTCCTTGTATCAAAGTTGCTACTGTTGGGATCCATGAGGGCTGGTAAGTTCTCCACCCCAGGGAGGCAACAGTCCCTTCCTCTATAGACACAGAAATGCCCTTGGCAGAGGGTATGGCTCAAAACAAGTACTCCAGAGCTATTTTGAACTAGACATTTTTGAGGAATATATAAAATAAATAAATATAAATACCAGACAGGTAGTTACAGTACTCTATCTAAAACCTAAAGCTATTAGTACTTTTTGTTTGGTGGCTTCTGGGGCTCTGGGCAACATAGCTACCAAATATGCAATGCTGTATATAGCATGGACCTCTAACACAGCTCCACTAGGCTTTGTTCCCATTTTTCTACACATAAAACTATCCCAGCTTTCTGGGATTATTTCCTCATTCAATAATTCCAGTGCCATCCAATATAACAGTAATGTCATTAATTTGAATGGATATTGGATAACCACTTCTTTGAGCCTAGAACTTCAGTATTCAACTCAACACTATAGCAATCAGTGATATACAGTAAATATGACTTGTCTTAAACTGGCTGTGAAATGATCAAAATTTAAGTCTCTGAAGGCTTCTTCTAGTCAATTTATGAACTTTATTGCCAATACTTCTTCAGCTATTCAGGTCAGATGGCCAAAAAAATTCCATTAAAATAAAATAAATAATAATGGATTCTTCAAAAACAAGTTGAAGCCATTAGTAATATATTAGCTATAAATATTGAAAGTAAATATGTCTTTACTCAGGTCACACAATCAGAGACGTATTTTAAAAAAGAAGACAACAACAAAGAATCACATTAAAAAAAACCACATCAAAGGTACCACAGAAACTCCTTACTTTGGTAAAATATCAAATCTTGTCTCTTGATTCAGAGGCTGCCCAAGTATGTAGAAGTGACCTTGAAAAAGATAAGTATGTTCTTTAAACTGGTACTGACAGACTCAGCAGGACGGGCTCAGCCACTGGAAAGAACTCCGTGCCAGCCATAAAGCAAGTGTGCACACAATATCCACTGCTCAGAGCACAATGACACAGTACCAAAGGAATATCAGTGCACTCCCAAATATGTAAGGCTGTACATGTCAGCAATATAGCTCATGAGTTCCATGATGACAGCCATCTTGATTAGATGCAGTCTCCATAGCATCTGAGAAAAACACTAAGTTTAAAGTACCACAGCTCCATGCTGGAGCAGAAAAGAAACTGTGTGTTCCAACTTTCTTGTTTGGGTTTGGTTTTTAGTTTTGTCTGTTTGTGGGTTGTTTTGGTTTTTTTGAGGTTTAGTTGTTTTGTCAGTTTTTTCTTTTTTTTTTTTTTCCCCCATAAACAGCATAAGAAACTGAATAAAAATAATACAGTCAGAGGTCCAAGATAATACAAAATATATCATGGCCTGTTTTGGATGAACCAGATGAGTATCCCCAACACTTGGATTTTGGTAGGTTTGTTTGGTTTTTTTTTAACTTCCTCTGGAGAATTTTTTTCCCTTCAGTATTCTCATTTCAAGGGTTTACTTTGAAGTGTCCTGGAAAGTGAAGTTTTGCATTTTTAAAAATCTCTTTAAAGTACTAGAAAGACTATTACCTGAAGGAAACAATGAGACAGAATTCCAGTCACAGATGGTTCTTCTAGACAATTACTGATTAACAAAAACGTGGCACAAAGTGCTACAGTGTTGACAACCACATTGTTAATGCTAATTAGTAGGAGTGGGCTAATTCAAAATTCCATTAACATGCTTTCTTTGTGTAAAGTTAGTTAGGAATTGTTAAAAGCTTAAAATGACAGTAGGAGATAGTCATGAAACAGGCTTCACAGTTATGACAGAGGACAACCAGGGACCTTGGCTTAAGTTTTATAGATGGATTAACAAGTGTGGATTTTCAGGAAGGAAGGGTGAGTCATAAGCCTATTGCCACAAAGGCAGTGGTTAGTGAGTTAAATTTCCTAAATCTTAGTAGTTTCAAATAGAAGTTGATTCATATTATGAGATACTGGCATCCATGCTATTGATTTTGTACAGAAGCTTTCCCCAGGGTGCCTGCTCCCAGGGGCTGTGAGCGTTGTCACTCCTGTGCACACATTAGAGGTGTCCCCACTAATGATCTATTAAATTGTGCTACTGAAGCTTACTTAACACTAGTCATACTCTGTGCAGCAGATAACACAAACCATTGCCTTTGCTCTGCATCTAGTGGTGTAACAAGCAACTAGCAACTAGGAAGCACATGCAAGAAAAGTGTGACAAGATTGTTTGGCACGATCTGCCACATAATTCAAGCTCCTATGTATTGCCATCAACAACTGCTGCTATTTCCTTATACTTGACAACAGGAAAAAAAGTAGACATCTTTCTGTACTCAGAAATGTTGATTTATTAAGGGGAACTACCACAAGCAAATTCAACTAGATGGCTGAAGTGAGTAATCTGTTGATGCAACTTTTAGATGGATTTGCTAAGATGAGGCTAGAAACTTGCAGTTATTAAATCAGTAGAGCCGAAAATGAATTGTAAGTAGTAAAATGTAGAAAAAGAAGGGATTAAAACGCATGGCAGCTGTCTCAGGTCTTGTATGATAAGGTGAATGAGCAAAAGAGCTCATTTGAGTGATCTAAAGTAAGAAAATGGCTATTTGCAAGCAGAAAGGAGATAACTTGACAAGTGTAATAAAGTCTATTTTTTTAAATTTGCATTCTCTGTAATATGTAGCTGGAAACAGTTACTAAAAGTAATGCTACAAACTGTTTTGATCAGTGCAGATCTACTGGATTAAATAAGTAGATCTTCTAAATTTCCTAAAGTGTTTATTATAGGGCTTAAAACTAGTAAGAGGTGGATCAAGGACGTGGAAACAGTATTAAATTCTGATTGAAAGAAGTAGGAAGAATGCTTGAAAATACAGAACTTGGGAATTAAAATACAAAATTTAACTCTCACTTCAAGTTCTGGTAATGAGAGAAAAAGAAAATGCTAAAGCAGGTAAAATAAGTCTTCCAAAAAAATGAAACATTTTTAATTATCTGGAGTCAATTTTGTGACATCACTAAGGACAGTGAGAGAGGGTGCAGGCAGCTTTGCACCATAAAGTCTTTGTCTATCCAGACAAATCTATACCAGGAATTATAAATTTCTAGGGTTTCATTTAATCAAGCATTATTCACTTGTCCAGACCGGTAGGAAGCACAGAAAGGTAAAATATTATGTCTTAGATAGGATATACCTCAAGAACAAATTCTTGAGCTTTGAAAATGCATCTTGTTTGACTACAGATAAATAAATTGGTCTCATGCTTAAATGTAAGTACTACTAACTTCCACATAAAGAACTTAATTATAGTCCACCTCTAAATGTATAATACACAAGATCTGCTGTCACCAGTCAGCAAAGACATTTTTTTTCTGTGAGGAGTCAGGAAAACCAATTATATATTTGAAGCTAAAAAAAAAGTATATATGTCTACAGTTTTCTCTGACATACAACAGAATATTTCCCAGAGGACTTTCATTATTAATTCCTGTGTCAAATCTAATAGCTTTGGTCAAATGATTATGACAATCCCACAAGAGATTTTGTATATGTTATAATACTTCTCAGTGTTAAAACAGTTCTGTCCTGATTGTGAAATGAAGGTATTTTCCACTTGCAGTCTGGTTACTGCCACACCTCCCAACTAGGAATTGTTTTACTATTATATTATTGTTTTCATGAAAATTTTTATAGACCATGATCAAAATACTGTTTACATTCTCTTTGATAAGTAAATGCTTAGGTTGATACATCTATCTCATTAGGTCTTTCACTACTAAACCTGTTTGTCTTTGGATCACTCTGAATGGTGCTACAAGGACATTGTATAGCAATGGCTCCAAACAATTAGCACAGTACATTTACTCATACTCTTAAATACACTCTCCTCCTTTCTTGGTTTAGGTATGACAAGAATATGACATGAAAAACAGAAAACAATCTAAGCAAGCTCTAAAGCAAGTTTGGAGATGAGGTTGCCTTTGCTTTAAAAATGTCCCACATAAAACGAGTCCTCAAACAGATAACAAACAATAATTTCCTATTTCCACACATTGTCCAGTCAATACGATAGCTTGAAAAAGCACAAAACACTTCAATGAAGATTACCTACTCTTCTGTTGCCCTCAAAGCAGACCTTTCTCATTTGAAAAATTCCAGACTCACAAATACTAACAACCTATCTGAGAACACTGGATCAAGAAATGTCTGCTCTATTCCAAATTAGTTCATAAACTGACAAAATAAACACTTACACAATAGTAACAGGTTTCTGAATCTGATGCTTTACAATAAAAACTTGAAAGAGGATCTTGAACTGCAATACTGTAATTTAGCTGAAACACCAATGGGTGGAACTGCGGAGCCTTCGGACCCATCCTGCTTGCTACTGTCAATGCCATTACCAACATAATAACAAAACACACCATGAAGAAGAAGTCATTAAGCAGATACATGTTATACTGCTTGATCCAGTTTTTAGACCAATATTGATGAATAACTGATAAACAGATACGTGATAAACACAAGATTACTGTCAAGATTTCTAACAGTTACGACTATGGGCATGAAGCAGCCAAGCTGACATTCTCCTGAGCTAATATAAAAGGTCCTATTTAATATTTCAATCAAAACCACTTTCCAGATAAATTAACAATCTCATTGTTAGTTTTGGAATTTCATACTGATTCAGTAAGCTGATACAGATGTTGTGACTGACAGTAGTTTCTATCTGCAGGATTATTCGAGCATAAAATTGTTGTCAAGGCAATCTCAATCAAAAGCAGCTGGGTCCACAGAAAACACACGGTGTTCATATGATGAACCTCTCAGCATACATAGATGCAAGCAAAGAAGGATTTTATTGCACATTCATGATCAATTGAGGTGCACATAAATGACTGTAATTTTTGTATCGCCATTTAGCTACACTCTGAAAGAAAGAAAATGCCCTAGTTCTACACAAAGATCAAAAGGGAAGCTATTGTCTTCCAAATTGCCATCAAGCTCTAATGCGAAATTGGTACAACAGTCTGTGGAATGCTGATAACATTTTGTGCTGCAGTTAGCTACGGATTGTCTGAAGTACAGAGAAGTCAAAGCACAGTTTATTTAAAGTGACAGATGTTCTAGTATTGATGAACTTTACTGGTTTGGGCTGAATTTTCCAGGCATACAATTAAGAGAACTGATAGCTGTGAAACAGTAATCTCTGATTCCCGAGCAAGTGACAAAAGAATCAGACCATCTCCTTCAGACTATAGTTTCTTTTAAGGATTTTTCATTCAAATAATAATAATAATATAAAAAACTGAACTTCAGAAGTGGGTGATTAGGAAGTGGACCATGAAGCCCTATAGCTGGCTCTAAAATCCATGTGTGTTGTGGTAATCACCAAGCAAGTACTCCTCATTTATATTTTTTCACACTTGCAACTTAGGAATCTGAAGAAGTCACTTGCCAAAAGAAAAATGCACTTCATGATATAATAAAGCATATAGAAACAAAACAACAGCTAAGTTATACAAACAGACTACACTGAATTACATTCTTTGATTAAACATCCTTAATGTAAGAATTACAACGGTCTCCACAGTCAAAGCTTTGCCACCAAATTGCACCCTGGGATCATATAATAATTTTTTTCTTCGGCCACCAGTAGATTTTTAATAGTATTAAATACTATTTGGAATCTTAAACACAGTTGACATTTGTATCATTATTAGAAACAGAATTTCTTTTAGTTACAAAAGATTACAAGAAAATCTGTCTATAAAAATGCTAATAGATAGGCAATGGCACTTATAATTAAATATTTGTTAATGTCATAAGTACAACAGTATATTTCCTCAGCTTTCATTAAAAAAGAAAAAGTTAGTGTGGCTTTATTAAGAAAAAAGGATTAAACAAATAATAGAGTAAATAATAAAATATGGTAGCTACACCAAGCAACACCAGAAATAATCCAATAATTTTTAATATATGGAAGCTTTCATAAAGCTTAAACTGTTACCATTACCAAAACACATTTATAATTAAGAAAAGAAAAAAAAACTCAAAAGCTGAATGCAAGGGAAATAAAATGAAAGTGGAAATAAAAGGAAAGCAGAGATATGAATAAACTGATTTTCATTTTCAAATGTGAGTTTCATTCCATTACAGGTTCTGGAGCTGGAAAAGGAACTGCACAAATACATCTATGCACAGAGCTAAAGTACACATGGCTTTGAATATCTAAGTAATATAGTGAAGTAAGCAAGGTGTGCTAATGCATGGTGTAGGAAGAAACAACACTTAATTACCTATCTTGTACAGAGAAGGGCAAATATTTCCAACAACTATGCAGAAACATATTCCTACAAATATATTGAAATAACATTTCTTCCTATTTTTAAATGAAACTGCTATAGTACAAGTTGTTAATATGTTGTTCTCCTATAAAGATTCATATGATCAAGTTTTCATTTGAGCACTACATTTTAAAACATTTTCCTGCAATTTCGATCAGAAGTTTTGTATTTTAAAGGAAGTAGCACATACTGAGTAGTAGCAGAGTCCCTGACTCCCTACTAGAGACCTGAAAGAGACACAACATTCTAAAAGGATGTTTTCACTAGGAAGCCTATAATTTAATGTAATATGAGAAAGATCAACTTCATATTTTAATACTAAACCATACACATTCCAGCAGTCTACATTTATTAGACAATTATTCTGAAATTATTATTAGTGAAATGGAGTTCGCCATTTCAGTAATGGCATAAGACATTGTGCTCACTGTACAACACATTGTTGCCACTTCCTACATATCTACAGATCACATATATGTGATGACACTAAGCTGGGTGGGAGTGTCGATCTGCTTGAGGGTAGGCAGGCTCTGCAGAGGGACCTAGATAGGCTGAATCGATGGGCAGAGGCCAATGGGATGAGTTTTAATAAGGGTAAATGTAGAGTCCTGCATTTTGGGCGTAACAACCCCCAGCAGCGCTACAGGCTCGGGAAGGTGTGGCTGGAGAGCTCCCCAGCAGAGAAGGACCTGGGGGTGCTGATTGACAGTTGGCTGAACATGAGTCAGCAGTGTGTCCAGGTGGCTAAGAAGGCTAATGGCATCCTGGCTTGCATCAGGAATAGTGTGACCAGCAGGAGCAGGGAGGTGATCTTGCCACTGTACTTGGCACTGGTGAGGCCACACCTCGAGTACTGTGTGCAGTTTTGGGCACCGCAGTTTAGGAAGGACATTGAGCTACTAGAGAGGGTGCAGAGAAGGGCAACTAAGCTAGTCAGGGGTCTGGAGAACAGGCCTTATGAGGAGAGGCTTAGGGAGCTGGGGTTGTTTAGCCTGGAGAAGAGGAGGCTGAGGGGAGACCTTATCACTCTCTTCAGCTACTTGAAAGGCCATTCTAAGGAGGCGGGTGTTGGCCTCTTCTCCCTTGTGACTAGTGACAGGACTAGAGGGAATGGGCTTAAGCTGATCCAGGGTAGGTTTAGATTAGATATTAGGAAGAATTTCTTTACTGAAAGAGTGGTAAGATATTGGAATAGGCTGCCCAGGGAGGTGGTGGAGTCACCATCTCTGCAGGTTTTTAAGAAGAGGATGGATGTGTTTCTTCAGGGGATGATTTAGGGATAAGAGTAGTGTAGGGCTATCGGTTGGACTAGATGATCTTGAGGGTCCTTTCCAACCGTAATGATTCTGTGATTCTATGTATACACACATTCTGTGAAAGTAATCTAAGAAGTCCCAAACAATAGTCGAAGCTGAGGAAAATCCTGCATAGCCCAATACTTTTGTGTGCAACTGGATTTCTGATGTTTTCTTACTTATACTGATATAAAACCAGATTTGTACTACTGACCTTGGATACAAGACAGTTCATTTATCTTGTCAAGGATCTAATTTAAAGACTGATGGAAAGACTCAGACTGGATTTAAGGCACCTTGGAAAATTCTTCAAGTTTATACAGCATAAGATAAAAACTTTTGAATAATACATTTCAAAGCTTAAAGCGATGTCTTTTTTCTTCAGTTATTTTTTCCAATCACTAGATCATATTTTGTAAACAATAAATCACTCTTTCAACACAGCATTCTCCTTTCTGTTCTGAACATGCCAACAGGTAACAGCAGGAAATCTTTTAAACATGTTTGTATGTTTAGAAACACATTTTCATAAATACCTTTTGACATTTTTCCTATTTTTCCATGCCTCAGTTCTTTCATCATAGAACCAAGTTTTTTCTTTTTTTTTTTTTTTTTTTTGGTGACATACATGAAAATAATGTCATTATTGTTTTTTAAAGCAGTCCCAAGCAATCCCATTACAATTAGGATACAAATTTCCATGAAAATGTATGCTGTCTATAATAAAGGGATATAACAAAGGTATATATTATATAGAGAGAAAGATTTAGAGGTATCTGTCTATAATAAATATAGCAAAGATGTATCTTAAGGAAAGTACCACACATCTGCAATGTGCTTTTTCCTGTACTATAATTGGTTAGCGCACATCCATTTACAATGCTAAACTTACTGCATCAGAAGTAGTCCCAAATGAGCAGTTTTCAGCATCAGTAGAAACATCTCTGTTGTTTCAGAGCTTTGACTTTTTTGCCATGTCTAGTTTAGGCTTGTTTTGGGAAAAGGGGTTGATTATGACTAAATATGAGAACTGTATTCCTACATACACAAGAGCAGTCATATCTTGTGAGATGCTAGACTACCCTTCAGTCAGCTTGGAAACTTACAATAGCCACATATTTAAAATGCGAGCTTAATAAAATTCTGTTGACTTTACCAAATACTCACATACATTTTATTTGAAAAGGAGTAGCTTTTATCCACACAATAACTGAAAGGATATCATTTCACTCTGAAGACTCATTTAAGCAGAATAATTGGTATCAACAACACTTACCTGATTGTGTGGAATAGAAGTTATACAGCTATTTTCCAGCTCAAAAACATGCTATAGCCATTTAAAAAAAATAATGCAATGTTTGAAATTTATGAAAATTAGTTTTTTACCAGCATTACTTTTGTAAGAGGCTTCTAGACACAAGTAGTGTAATTTGCAACATTTTTTGTGGTTAAAAGAAATGTGACATATGTAATTATTTATAGATACTGCATATTGACTAGGAGGTTTAGATCACTTGATATGTAATAGTTTAGCCCCTATAAAAATTAATCAAGTCATGAGTATTGCATTTTGTCCTAAAAGAATGACAAGCCTCTTTTCACTTAGAGAAATTAGTTACATGACTATCATAGTCTCAGCAGCCTATTGAAAGGACTGAAAAAAATCAATACCACACAGAAAGATGGATCGAGAATGAATCAATGTGGCAAGCACATAACCAAACAGACATGGAATTAAACAAGGAAAATAAAAAAAACAAAACCAACAAAGCAAACCAAAATAAAAAGTCCAACAAAACCAACAAAGATTGTCGCTTAACCTGTTTTGTCAGAGCTGGTATTGATGGTATTGGTAGTGATGGAAGTGAAGGTAGTCTTTGCGCTGTCCTTGGTAGTAACAGATTTCTGCTTATTTTTCATGGCTTCCAGTGCTTTGAGCTTCTTGGCATGTTTAGTGCCTTTGTAGTGGGCCGCAGCCTGGCTCTACAAAGGAGAACAAAATGAACCATGCAATCAGGCTCATTTCTAAACTGGCATTCTCTGTATTAGTACAAATACAGACTACCTTTCAATAACGGGTACCATTCACATTATCCAAGTAGTGACCAAACAGAAAATTATATTTAGAATGATGCTTGGAAAACAATGGAAAAAATACTTAAGCAACACCATTTTGAAAAATATAGTATATTACTGTGGAACGGTATAATATTTTCAGACCAAAATAAGGTTGTTTTAGTCTACCATGCTACCATTAGTTTTTCTATCAAGACTTTTTTTGCTTCTGCATAAAAAAAAAAAATTTCAGGCAATGGGGGGGAAGGCACTCTCTTCCCATTGGCTTTGCACTTTTCCAGTTTCTATTTCAAACTAGAGATGTTGTCAAAGCTTCCTTTAAAGAACAGTTTACTATTAACAGTGGTAAAAGGAACTTCTCAGCAAAGACTAACAGAAAGAAACAAATCAAAAACAAAATACAAAAAACAAACTACAAAAAACAAACCACCAAAACCCAAACAAAAGAAAGCAACACATAAAGCACTTTCTTCAAAGCCCATTACCAAAGATTTAACTGAATGTGAGGCAAATATGCAATTTGTTGCCTTTCTAAAAAAAGAAAACAAAAAGATTACTTTGTCCACCTGCTGCAAAAGATAGCATTTGAAATTCAAAGCCAGGAGCATCCTTTCAAAAGAGAAATCTCACCCAAAACCTATTACAGTCCCAAATGTAGTTTGGATACTTAACATTAATCTAAAATAGATTTTTACGTGCATTGCTATTAAGATTTATGTATAGTATTTCAAGATTAAAATTTACACAAACTCTACTACAATTAGTATGAATATTCAGAATTTATTTCTTCTCTAATTATTTAAATTTTTACAAAAAACCAGTCTTGCAGTTAACAAGTTAACAATCTGAAAAATTTCTCATCTTTTTATTGTCGTATTTCAAACTTCATTGAAAGAAACTCCTTTCTTACTTGAAATTATTAAGAACCCAGAAAATAAGTCAAAATTTAGCCACTATAGAATTGAACAAATGAAATGCAACTATGCTGGGCTAGCCCAAGGACCCACGAGGGTCAGTATTTTGTTCGTGGCATGAAACAATAGCAGATACTTAGAATATAAAAGAAAGGTATATGCTTCCTATTGTGGAATCAAGAAGAAAAAAATACGTAGGTAATTTAGTGGCTATAAATTCAAAGAATCAAAGGGATAAAAAGACAGTCGTTTGACTCACTTAGCCACCTGTGCAGGTGGAAGAATCCTGCTTTATCTGGCAACTGTTAATCATTAGACCTTTATTTATTGTGCTGAATTTTGGGGAAATAGAAAGTTCTAGTAAATATCGCAGCAAGTGCATATTAATTAATCTTGAGATTTATCACTTTGAATGTTCATGAAAAGTCATGATTCCTTCCAGATGCCTGAGATTTGAGAAGCTCAAAGTGAGTAAGAAAGAAGTGAGAGATCTTGTTAAAACCAAAAAACCCACATATATACGTATGTGTATACATGTATAGATATACACATATGCATGTGCTCTTGTATATTGAGATGCATCATTCAGTTTGGTTGAAAAGCCAGTTTCTCTATAGCTAAAATAATGTAAATATTGTATTAGGTACCCTTATTGAAAGAACACTGGACAGTGAAGTTATTAATTAGAAACAACTTGAACAGAAACAGCACAATCATGCACCTTTTACAATTCCCAACACAAAACATTGACATACTCTAAAGCCAAATACAGTCAAGAGATGTTAATAATTATTAAAGACCAGTGTCAAGTTATGATGATGCATTAAAAATGACATTATACAGTACATCCCCATGTCACTGTCATGTTAAGTATTTTAGAGTTTCTAGTCAAATTTTATTATCAGTCAGCTCCAGATCCTTACTGCACTTGTTTTCCTGACTAATAGTGTCATTCTTCAAATATCAGAAAGGTAGTCAGAACATGGTCCTTAATACAGAATCATGAATGTTGGTATTAATTTGATAGACAGCTCAACTTTCTTCACAGAACAGTTAGCAGAGCACCATAGATTTCTGTCTCCTGGATCCATATAATTATAGAATCGATTGAGTTGGAACAGACCTCAGAGGTCATGAAGTCCAGTTCTCCTCCATCCAATTTCTGACAGCTACAGCTCCACAAACCTCAACTCAAGCACAGTGTTGGATGCAAAAGGAAGATGCAATGAGAGCCTATACAGAAATTGGTGACATTTTTGGTGTTCTGAAATACATGAATGAATTTGCTCTAAAGTAGAAACACATCACTCAAATTTACAAGTACAATGGCTGCTAAACTGAGTTGTCCATTATTCACTTCCCACAGAGCACTGTCAGTTTACCCAGCCTTCACTTAAGTGGATCTTTATGACTTTTTTATTTCAAATTTAAATCCCCATCTTCTGTGGGTTGTGAAGACATTTGAGCTTGTTTCCATATAACTGTAGCTGGCACATTGATGGTAGTCCTATGTGAGAGCAAACAGATTGCTCCTAAGCATTTAACCAGCCCCAAACTAGCTTATACTGAACCTCTACAACTGAACTGGAACCTTAAAATCAATCAATCAATCTATTATTATCTTTCCTTGCAGGAATACAATATAGGAAATGGAAAAATATTCGTAAATATCTTTTTCAGTACAGCAACATAAATATGGTACCTCACCAAATAATTTACTGCAGGCATAAAAGAGCTAAAATAATCTTTACTGTTTAAATGGCATTTACTTGTAGCTTATAAAACTCACTACTTAAATGAGTACCTAACTTGCAAGTTAAATGCAAAAATAAGATGCATCATAAAATGCAATTACTCCCAGCTTCTCTCATATGAAAGACATTCAGGACAATCGTTAAGGAAAAATTCACTATTATTACAGAACACTTCATAATCATAGTCAATCAGTCAGCCTAAAAACCCTCTACTGTTATATTCTGTTTCTTTTCTTGGTTACAAAAGAACACATTAGAAGAATATCTTAAGAACTTACTTTCTTCTTTCATCATAGTTTCCAAGTTTACTTCTTACACAGTTTCCACATTTTATAAACAGAATTAATCCTAGCACTGTGAAGATAAGTCACCATCAGCTAATATATGACCCTCTCAGTGACGGAGCATGAGAATTACGTCAAAGATTGCTGGTACAACATTACAGAGAACTTTAAGAAACTATACCCATTCTTGATGGTAGACTGCTACTTCAGATATGAAGTTGAAAACTCAAAGATTCTTAACTAAATTTTGAGGGATCTGATCCTGCAAATTCCCTGTAGACAAACTCTAATGGGAATTATTTCAAGGAAATGGCAAGATATCCAAAAAGTAGATCACTTTTCAAGGTTATTTGTAACAGAGTCCTGCCTATTAGAGTAGTACAAGTCAGTTTAAGCATCTCTTTCAAAAACCAATTTCCTCTTATTCCATGTATCTATCTTGAATAATTAGGGACCTTTCTAATCCTTACATTTTCATAATTTTTCCAAATTGCTAGAATATAAGAAATGTAGAACATTTATTGTGTATGTGTATATATGTGTATTATAAACACAGACACACACATACCAAAATGAATAAATAATTGACATATGCAATTAGAAATAACAGCCATAGTGTCAAATCTCAGCTCTACTAAGTGCAATATTGTTCCACAATAACCTAAGATATCATATTATCAAGCAAATTTCAACGTGTGACATACAATGAGAAAGATAAAGTTTAAAATGATCCAGACAGTATCCTCTTCCAATTACAGTCATCATATCTACACGGAAGTCTTCAAAATAAGGTTATCTGCCTGACTAATGTACTTCAGTGAATCATATGTCTTCTCACTCAAGTTCTTTAGGCAGTGGTCTAATGAAGTTATTTTGCTTAATTTTGAGACAAAAAAACCTCTCCTCCTGTTCTCAAAGTGTTTTCAACTTAGTAGCGCTACATCTTCTATTCTTTTCATATCCCTCCGGTCCACCTTATATTTACAGTCTACTTACAGATTGTTTTTCTGCCTTAGTCATTCCTTCAATGCAATACCTTCATAATAAAAGTCTGCCCAAAGGAAAGAACTTCTTTTAAAAAGTGTAACTAATATGTTCCACTGATATTTCCTCACAAAAATTCATTCCAACCATCCTTCATCATGTCTTTCTTATTTTGAAAATTTTGAAAAATGTCTATGGTGGAGACTGCTCTGTTTTATGCTGTCATCTGGCCAATCATTAGCAAGGTTGAAGTTTGTCTCCATCCATACAGAACCCAAAACCAAGGGCTGAGAATGCTGAAAATTTCTTTTTGTCTATCTCACGATCTATCAGTAGATCATGTCATTTCTTTTTTTTTTTTTTTACCAGCTACTGGATGCTACCATCACCTCTGCTGTTATTCCCAGTATAATATATAAATATATTCCCAGTAGCAATTTTGGCTAATACATCAGTAACCGATGTCAGGATCTTCCAGAGTAAAAAGCCCTAAAAACAAGAAAGTGATTTTCCCAGTTCAAACTAATACTATCAGACAGTACACATGGAAAGTAATAATACAGAACCACAGAAGCCAAGAGGGCTTCTGTCCTTGGTGAAGTGAGGGAAATCGTTTGTGAGATGCCTATGCTACAGATTGTCTTTATCTCCGACCACAATATTTTCCTACAGTTGGGCTGTCAATAAGTACTTCAAATATAATTTTACAGATGATCTAAGCACAGAAGAAAGTGATAAAAATCAAGACCTTTTTATTTTTGGAACAAGCATATTCTTTTCCTAATGACTCCAAAGCCTGGCATAAGTGCTCAGGAAAGGTTGCAATACACAGCTGAGACATCTGTATACTACCAGGTATGTGCTATTTACATAACCTGAGCTGATTTTTACAGAAGTTCTCCAGTAAGTAAATTGAAGAAGTTTAGAGAGAGAAAGTCTAACAGCCTAGGGCAGGTCTTTTACTGTGAGTCACAGCTCATAAAATGAGAAGAGAACTGCACAGTCTTTTGCACTGAGATATATTTACTCTATTTAGTAGGTAAGCTTTTACTTGTAGCTAATTTAAATTTTCAAAAATAATTCCTTACAAGTCCTTCTGGGTTCTTTTTGCTCAGTGAGTACACACAGGAAATTCAGGGCTACTCACAAGTCCTACGCTTACTTTTCAGTAAACAGAGGAACTCCACGGACTTCAGCAGAGCTTCACAGTCTCACAGCATAAGAGACAAACAAGGTAAGTACCTGTTCAAGCCTTTGCAGAATAGGTTACGTGAGGACATATAATGTAATTTTTAAAGGTGATGTCACCACACTGACATGTCAATTATTGAACAAGAAGAGTATCCTGATTTCTACCCGATACATACAAACTCAATCTGCAGTCAATTACAGTATAGATAAATGTTGCCTGTTGTAATTTATTTCTTCTGTTAAGTTTGCCTTTATCTTCTGAATTGTGTCATTTCAATTTTTGTGCACTCTCTCACCAACACTACTCTGTAATACAGAGCCAGAGATGTAATTACATTATGCACTCAGATGTAACTGTGGCATAAAACATCAAGGGTATATGTAATGTGACTTCTTTCAGACATTCTTTGAGAGAAAGGTTCTGCCCTCCAAACTATGGCTTGCCAATTTGCCTCTTTCCCTAGAGCCAAATATACAATAAGGGAGCAAGTACCAAAACAGGATATTTCTGTAGGAAAGAAAACATTCTCCATTATTATGGCAGAATAAAATAAAAATAAAGTAAAATAGAATAATAGAATGAATAAAAAGAATACATAGAATATTGGTTTTATGCAATAAAATAAAAGTCCAAGCATGTTAATTCCCAAATACTTAAGTTTCTCTTTCCTTCGTAAAGCATTTAATCAATATACTCATGAACATACCCTGAGACTCAAGGATTAGAGCAAATGGGTGCTTTCTGAGCTCACTAGCTCCTTTGCACTAACAAAGCTTCTCCATCACACTCCTTGTGCTTATATTCCTTCCAGAGGCATTTATATAATGGTGAGAGACTGCACCTGGCAAGAATCTGCATCACCTTGTGAGAGACTGGTATTAACCTCACTCTTATGGTAAAATCACCTATCCTATATTAGAATCACATATTTTCATTATGGAAAGGAGAAGCTGTTTTATCTTGGTCAGATGCAGGTCAAAATTTCCTACTTAATATCACTTGTCTCTTAACACAGTATCTTTATGATCATGTATCTGCTTGTGCTGTAGTCTCCCATTGAGAGTGAAACACTCTAAGCAATATACAAAAAACTGCCTAGTTATAACACACCTCACATAGCGTTCCAAGTAGCCATACACAACATCAAAATATGTATGTACTGAAGGGAAGACAGCTCAAGTATCAATCTCTTCGCAGATCTGACATTTTTCTTTATGGACACCAGTACTTCATACAGCAGAACAAAAGTTCATTGCCTGTTGAAATTAAACAGACTATTTGCTTTACTATCTATTTTACCCTTTTTATTGTGAAGAAAGATCAGTTTTAAAATCATTTTGACAAGGTTTTCAAGTTCTGGTCTCTGGAACTTCTTACTTACTGACTTCCACAGTTGTAACAGCTGCTTTTTGGAGAGCTCTTTTGATGGGGAGATAAAACATGGTGTTCTGAAAACTGGTGTAATCAATGAAATTGACTTTAACATATAATCTCACTGTATTAATTGGCAGCGTCATTTATTTTCCCATGGCAAATCTTACTGTAGTCTCAAGAGAATATGAAACATTTTTTTATTATTCAGATTAACCAAATGATTAATCTCAGAGTAATTTGAGAATGAGCTAGAAGGTTAACTTATATATTTATATAGTTATGCATATGATAAAATAAGTCATGTATTAATTCAGCTTAGTAAATAAAATATATATTTCTCCAATTTGAATTTGGAACTGACATATTTGAAACTGAGAACTGAGCAAATGATATATGCCATCGTACTTTTGTAGAAATGTACCCCAGCCTCCCTCCACTAGCAGTAGACACACCCACACATAATTTATTGTGTTAACTAACACCTTTTGAATACTATGTTAATAACAACAATCCTAAAAGTGAAAGCTTACATACAATCTATCTATGAAACAACAAGGAAGCTCAATATGGTTGCTATTTACTTAAAAATGAGTTTAATAAGGTAAATGTAAATCAATGTTCAGGTTATACACAGATGATGTTGACTTAATAACGGATGCTGTCAAATTTAAAACAAGTGCTTTAAAGACAATAATTTTCTGAATAGTGTTGAAAAGCTCAATCTCTTCTGGTGTCATCTGAAAAGGAATGACAGTGGTGGATCTGTGGCCAACACTCTTTAGGATTCCAGTCTGTCACAGTTCACAATAGCTAATGGGAGTCAAGTGTATACACATACACTTACCTGCCCAGAGCCTCAGAGTTCATTTAGAAACTTCACACTGAGTATAAAACACTTGATTCCCTCTGCACCCAGCTTGTGAACACACAAATAAAGAAAGTGAGTGGTTTTAGTGTAGCTCATCAGAGTGTCTACACCTGGTTTCTGTTGCCAGGGAAACCATTTTCATCTGTTTACATTCATAATAGCAATTTCATTGAATTCTGGGTTTCAGGTTTGTTGTTTTTTTTTGAGTGAATCAAAGCATCAGGGAAGAATAGTGGTGAGACATAAAGAAACCGGAAGAAATTTTACAGAAAACAGGAAAAGCTTAAGAAGTTCACATTTACACTCCTCTTAACTCAGTAGTATTTGAACTGTGTATTTGAAATTACAAGTTGTATTATTTTGGTTTTATGTACAAAACCACAAAAGAGTACATGGAGATATTTTCACTGTGCTCTTAAGCACAATCTTACTACTTTTATTAGAATTACTCTAATACTATAGTTATTAGAAGTTTGTCAAGTTTCTCTTCAGAAAAATGTTGATTTGACTTCCTGATTTTTTTATTCATATATACAGTTATACAAATTTTTCATTTTGCATTTTCAATTTATAATTCAAGAGTTATTTTAATATAAATCTTTCCTATGTTTTTAGACCAGCTCCTACCTATAAGTAGAAATTCAAACCCAAAAATAAGAAACATAAATGCTCAAATTTCCTGATTCCAGCTCTGTTTTATACGGAGTTGGGTGTAGGTAGGTGCTTCCCAGGTTGAATCTCCAGCCTTTTTTTAGAGGGCTGTTATGTGTATGTAAAACATTATATGAATGTTTCCACTGTGAAAAGTTTTCACAGCTGCACAAAGGCTGATAATTTAAGGCTAGGACTAAGATGCAAGAGTTTACAGATTCTTTCATTCTCCTCAAATTCCAAGAGGAATCCAAGCCACACAGATTAAGAAACAACCATGGAGAGGAAATGTGTTTTCTTGGAATAAAAGGAGTCTCAGCCCACTAGTTCCTGGCTCATTCAGACAAATTTTCTACCTCTAAGAGGGTCCTATGCCAGTGGTTTGCTTAAAAAGTCCTACTGGATGTTTAGACACAGGACTTCTCTCTTGAGGAGGAAATGCAGCTTATATGAAAAAGAGAGAGGAAGAAACAAATTAAAATGAATAAATGCTATTTCCTACTCTAAAAACACAAAAGTAAATTCTGTTCTATATAAGGAACTAATATTAATACAGAATAAATGCCTAAGTAGTGATAAAAACTAGCAGCATACCATGGAAGCAAATTTGCATTAAAAACTAGTTGTATCTAAAAGATTTGTATAAAATTTTAGCCATGGACACTTGATGACCTTACCAACCAAGAAGAAATTATATTTTCAGAACTAATGAGGTATTAAAATACTTCAGTGAATAATGAAGAATACTAAATATTCCTTCTACCTTTTAAAAGTAATTCATTTAACAGTTCCCATTTCCACAAGCTGATGTATAGAAGTACACTGTCCTTAAACAACAGATTGAAACCCTTTTCAATGTTTTGTATTGAGATAAAAGTTCAGAAGAAAGCATTCCTCTTTAGACTTCTAAAGAAAATAAATGTCAGAGGCAAAACACAGCTACTTTACACATAGCATTCATGGTAAAAAAGATCTCCTGATAAAGTCTGCACATGGGACATGCAAATATGGCACAATGAGACCAAGCAGACCTAAGGAAAAGCTAATATGTCTACCCTTGTCTCTACAAAATTACTTCTGGAAAATTGGTTTCTGCAAAAAGTTGTACAGATTTCTGAATCTTTTTTGAATAAAATGAAAACATAAATCTTTAACTTCACCTCCAATGATGAACTGGAATTGTGAAAAGCTCTCAGTTTACATCTATCATGTCTCACATCTGTAACAATTCTGAGCATGCTTCAGTATGCTGTGCAACACTCCAAAGTCATATGATGGAGGATATCCTACTGAACACTTCTAGCTAAATGAACATAGAACTCTTAACTAAGGAAAACTGCTTGTTGTACATTTGGGGTGTATGGACACTTCGACATTGATACGGGCACAATGGGCTTCAGGATGCTTTCTGGAGCTCAACCATAACTGAGTACAGGTGAAGGAGCAATATGGTATAGTGCTTTTTTTGTTCATATCCTTATGACTTCTAAAACTGAATCCTAAAATAATTTTAATATATTATGCTTGCTACTATTAAATTGCATAATCCAGTAGGTGCTTTTTCCCTTTGGATATGTATTAACAATTTACTTTTTGCAGACAAGTGCACAAATATGATTAGCTTCTGCAAATTGCTCCTCATTCTGTTACTGGTATGTAATTTTTATATTATTGCACCATAAACAGATGCTATTTTCCACTATATATGTAGAAGCAATGACCTAATTCAATGTGTTAAAAAACCCTAAAATATTTTTAAGAATGAGCTATTTGCTTTTATAGTCCAGGCTCCACTGAAATCTATGTTGAAATCAAGGAAGTTAGCAAATTACTCCAGAAGCCCTGTTGCAGAACAACTTTCTTTAGTTAATTTATTAAAATCCTTAATCTGTTCTGCTACCTTCCTAACATACATATTACTGACCAACTACTTGCACATTGATTTAGAAGCTATTTTTGAGCGTAGCTAATTATACTTCGTTTCTTCTCTCTTAAAGAAATGACATTTTGGCAGGCACTTTACAACAATTTCAATATGCACTCCTATGAATTCATTATACACCAATATTTAGAAACAATGAAGCATGCTATTTTCATTGCCCTTTGGAAATTGCAAGGACCTCCTAGCTGACAGGAAAACAAAAATAGCAAGAATGTTAACTTTAGATTGTGTGGGTGAAATCCTGGCGCCACTTAAGACAACAGAAACGTTAACTTTTATTTCACCCTGGAATGGCAATTGAAAACAAGTTTGATGCTCCATCTGGACCCAGAACAATTTCACTCAAATGGAAATGACTTGGTTTGTTTTTCTGTTCTTTCTTTACTGGCTTCTACTTAACATTGCAAGAGACAACCACACCATTTGAGTGATCTGTACAGGAATATTTTTGTTTCTTTTATAATACAGCAAACCTGTTTGTGAAAGGTGTGTATGTATGCGCATATATATGTGGCTACATACACACTGCAGACAACCTGCCATATTATATTAGATGGAAATAGAGAAAAAATAGAAATTATATTAGATGGAAAGGCTTCCAGAGGGAGTACATTTGATATATATACACAGGAGACATGCAGCTATAAAGCTAACAAAGACTCTCACATTTTTCTCAGAGATATAATGCATTGTCCTGCTTTTTTTTTCCGGGTTGCAAATAATCTGTGTAGCAGATGGACAGATAATAATCTGTTTGTAGAGAGATATAAAGCCACAGCATATATCAGAAACACTACATAATGATATCTAGGGAATAGAACATCAGAAGGTGACAGATAACCCTTAGAACTCTCAGTCTCAGCTGAAACTGTGTGACTATTTTCATCCTATTTCTGATCTTGGAGCCAAATTACATCCCATAATCAAAATACTCCCCAAATTTAATACAAATAAATAACTCCATTTATCTCTCAAATATACTGCATTACACGATTAACCATTTCAATAGCAACAGTCATTCTACCACGAATGAATCTTAGACCAAAAAACCAAGGAGCGTACCTTGCAAGATCAATAAGACTGCAAGTTCAAACAATGGATAAGGAAGGGAAATAGCACACAACAAACTTTGTGATTGTAAAAACAAGTACTTGCTGGTGTAGGTTTCTATGATCTATCAAGTTTATAATAAATATTGTCAGTGAGTCATGTAAGTCTGCCTGAGAAGAACTGTTAATTCTCTGAGGGCACTTTCCTGGCTTTCAGAGTTCATGGTGGCCCTAATAGTTGGAACCATGTCAACGCTGTGGAAGCCTGTGCCATTCTCCTTGGAGGCACGTGAGGCCCCCACTTCCAGCTCTGGGTGAAGTGCCTGTGTGCCACCTACTCTGCCAGCCAAATCATAAACTGGATAGACATTTACCACTTAACGATGAACACACTTACCAAGTAGTAAGAGTTTCCAAATGCACAGCACTGTGACTGTACCTCAAAGAAGGCAAGAGTATGATCTCAGGTACTATTCACAGACCTAGTGATGACAGTGAATTTCGAGAAGTCACACTCTCTGAACAAGACACCAAAGGCTGTCAGCACAGATGCACGGATGTTACACATGCTGTGTGACATCTGACAGCTTGCAGGACTGTTGCAAAGCCATTAACAGATGAATAGGTCAACTAAGCTAAGCTCAGGACAGCTGGCCTTAGTACCTTGAGTCCTACCGGGTCTGGACATGATTTAACTTCTAAAACATTCTCTTTTGTAGAGGGTTGAGGCTTTAATTCAGTGCTGCTTCTGTTTCACCTTCCAGATACACTTTAAGCCTTGATGTTTTTGTCCTTCGGTCTCCTAAAAAATACATTTTATTGCATTCCAAATACAAACCAGATATTTACTTCCAGCTGAGAGTTTTAAGATGCATTAGCATCTTCAGGCTTACGCACAATGAATCTAACAGGTTTCTTCAGGCAGACAACAGACCAGGAATGTAATTAGGAGTTTTAAGGCTAAGCCAAAGGGTTTATCAAGTCCAAACATGGTAGGAGGACAAGCAGTTGTCCACTAACGATGGATTAAATGTATAGCCGAACTGTTTATTCAGTGAAGTGCCTTTCAGTCCATCAAATACATGAATTCTGCAGGTTCATAGGCTCCAGGTGGCCTTTTGACTACACAGCTTATTACCACAGAAGCCAGCAACAGAATTTGTTGTCTATGTGAAACTTTGCTCCACACGGCTGTACAGTTCTCTCTCCTTCTCCTCATTCCAACCAGTCACATCTCCAAAATAGAGGTAGAGTCCACTACTGTTTGTTAAACAAACAGAAATTAAGGATGACCTTATCACAAAAAATTGGCAGCTTTAATAAGTAGGCCCGAATATGTGGTTACTTATATAGTGCAAGAATGTCAGAAAATGACCCGAGAGTTGGTATTAAGTATAAGATTATCATCTATCTCTTGTGGTGCTGATAAAAAAGAATTATGAGAACTATGCTTCTCCCCAGGCAAAGGGCCTCAAGGGCTAATCCATCACTTACCAGTCTGAAAATGCACCTTTGCACACAGCAGAACAGCTTGTAGCAAAATACTAAAGGCCTCCATCTTGTCCTAAATGCAATTCATGTTTCTCTAAACAGCATACTGAAACATAATGAGCCTCTGTTAGCTTCCCAACCAAGCAAATTCCTGGCTTTTTAGCTACAGTTCAAACCCATCAGTTCATTATGAATATAAGTGCTCAATTAAAAAAATGCATATTCAGTGTTGGTAGGACCGCTTTTTATAGAAAAAAGGAGTCCTGCCTGCAAAACCCATATATTCTTGTGACTGCAACAATTTCAATACCTGAATTAAAATTCATAGTCAAATTACTGTTAAGTAGCTATAGTTCCACACTGTGAATCAATCTCTTACTACTCTGTTACCAGCTTCATATCAGGAGCAGCCATAATAAATCACCAAGCTGATTTCCTGAGGGCATTGGTAGATGTTGAGGGCAGCACACTGAAGTGAAAAGTAGATAAATATTTTTGGCCTTCATTTTCCCATTCAAGGAATACAGAAACCAGCATATTTTGTTTTTTCTGAATTTTCTGAATGAAGTAACATGTAAAAGTAAAAGATGTAAAAGTAAAGATTTTCTGAAAGAAGTAACATGTAACTTTGGTAAATTTAAAAATACAGATTTAAAGCAGCTGCCCATTTGAACTATTCTAGACTCCTTTTTGTCATTATCCCTTACCACAAAAAACAGAAAAGAGCTCATTGATAGACTTCAGCCAATGTAAGTTTTATGTAGCCTAAAGTAGCGAGGGCTGACTTTAGAGAAGATCTGAATCCTAAGTAGCACCAGCTGCAGAATGTCCAGTTGATAATCTCCTCCTAGTTGAAAAACTTGGAAGCTGAAAGCCTTTCTGAAAAACAAGACTTTCATTGGCTAGACTAATGCATTTCAGAATTCTGTCTTCAAGCCTTTCTGGACTTGGACACACTTTATTTGGTATGACTTCTCCTTTGCTTTCAATGATATTTTTATGATCATTCGGCATGAGTATCTCCTGGATGGTTATAATTTTTCTCCTTCTGTTTACTCTGCCATCTGAAATTTTTTATTTCTCAAATCACCTCTTTTCTCTCATGGTATCATAAATGTCAGTCATGAACCATGACAGACTCGGAGTCTCCTTTCTTTCCACATATTAATCTCCTACTCCGCATCATTACGCCTGTTATTCAATATTTGTCTCTTCTCTTACATAGCTCCTTCTCCCTCTTGCATGCCATAGAACAACACACTTGCTCCAAGCATTTATTCCATAAACCGCAGATGCTATTCTAACATTATCTAATAAGATGAATCATATTCGTGCTGGTTGTCAAAGCCTCTCTTTTTCAAGAAAACTTAAAAATGGGTTTCAGAAAGTATTTCTACATTAATTCATTTGCTAATCCCCTGCTGCTCTCCCTACTTAATGTTCTTGTTTCTTTTCTGATTTATTAGAAAATAAGATCTCTAGAGAAAAGATTTAATCTTACACATCTGTAAAGCACTGTATACTGCACGGATATTTAGCTGTAGGCTCCTTGCATAAATGAATCATGTTACACTCCAGGTTCTAAATAAATTACCAACTAAGCATTACTTCTACTATTTTTAAGATTGTTATTACAGAATAATTCAGATTATACAAATCACATGTTTCCTGAGAAATCATTTCCAGTGTATCTGATGATTAACAGCTGATTATCAATGGACACCCAACAAGAAATACGACAAAATCGCTAAGACTATTTTCTTTTGGGACCTTGTCTTTGGTTCTGACTGAGGTAGCATGGCCTGATGTCTGTAACTAAACAGACATCACAGACACAAAAGAATTAATCCTCAAAATGATTACAAGTGATACAAAAATCAATTAGTAAGAGTTATCAGAGCAAAAGCCAGGTACCTTGTGTCAGGCTATTTGACTAGAATTTTATCAGAGAAGAAACATCAAATACCTCTATTCAATAATGAAAGAAAAATTTCTGTTACGTCATTACAATAAGTGGTGAGACTCTTTGGAAAGGTAATGCAGATGGATGTACCCTGTAAAATAAAAAATATGCAACATACTCACATTAATTACTAAACCATAAAAATAAACAGGTTGTCACTTTGGAAGAACAACTTCTACACAAGTGGTAAAATTCAGTATTTGGCCAACAAGCTATTCAAGCAGACAGAATATAAGGAGTGGAGCTTGTTTGAGTGATTATTTGATTTGCATTTTAGTGCTTTTATCATCAATTTTGAAAGAAACAAAACAAACCATCTGAATGAATATCCCATAGTTTTAAAATTACTGTATATATCATTGGCTTATTAAATTATGACATTTTTGACATGTTTGGTATTGCTGTGTAGACTGAGGTGAGAGATAATAATGCTGAAGTGTCTGCATCTAATGAAAACATAACACCTTCTATTTGGTGGCACGGCTCCCTGCAAAAAAGCAATACATCACTGTCCTGAAAATGGCCAGCAGAAATAGGGAAATGAGCTACTCCTAATTAAACCTTTTATGTAAAAACATGATTGCTAATCAAATCTTTATTACCCCCTACTCTCATATTCTAGTTTCTACACCCTGTAGCCCTTGAAGTATCAGGTTTACAGTCATATGTTGTGGGGTTTTGATATTGTGAAAGGATAACTTGTGACAATTCTAATTTAAGAAGAATAATTTTAAAAGTGACTGTGGGAGGAAAAAGAATGGTACAATTAAGCTACATCTGGTTATTCTGACAGCTAATAAAAAGGTCTATATTTTGCTAAAAACTTAAATATAAGTATTTACTTAAGCTGAAGTGTCATCATTCTTGTGACAACTGAAAAACACCTTTATCACAAGGAAGGTAAAATGCTTGGCATTTACCCCTATTGTCAAAGTGTTAAAATTACTCGGTAATGATCACAGCAGAAGACAAATTTCCTTTAAAGAAAATTTCCTTTAAAGAAAGTTGCTTCTTAATTTTTTAATGACTTCATTGCTATGAAGTTTGCTACACAGCCACTTCATATAATTTGAATATAAAAGATAAATATTACCCTAGCAAGTATGTGACTAAAAGCCAACAAAATGGCTTCTGCAAAAATTCTGGGCATGCATATACTAAGTTTCTCCTCGTGGCCCATAACCATTTAATTTTTAATATATACAGTGATAATTATTGCAATATATGTACAATGAAGTGAAAAAGTCACAACATAAGATGTTATTTGAAATAGAAAAGCATTCTTCTTCTAATCATGTAGGGAAAGATCATCTGAACTTATTATTTTTGTCAAAGAAATAATAAAATCAAAGCGAACACTGACAACTGCAATAAGATTCTAAACATAAATTAAAATAATTCAGACAAAAGGCTTGAAGGCAAATAATTCTCCTATTGAGGGATGATTTTCATTTGTCACCAGGTGTAACATTACGTGCACTGATGGGCTGATCAACAGAACAGAACTTCTTCCCAGCTGTAATCAGGAGTGATTGATGGTTGGGACAAAAAAGTTGATTATCATGACAAGTCTACTGATGCAGAGAAAATAGGTTATGCTGGGGAAAGGATAAAACCTGTTCAGAGACTACCTTCTAAAAATCTCCTTTCTAAAGAATAAAAAGAAACATTTATGCCCATCCAAAAATGAATTCAGTGCATTTACAACATATCTATATCTACAGCTATTCCACCTTGACACAATAAAACCTATATAAACCCAAACAGAATAAACTCCTGAATTTTTAAAATCACAGTTTGAGATCAACTCATCAAACAATTCTATATATGCAAGTACCTATATGGTCTACTGGTAGAGCATTGCCTCAGTTTGAATACATTGTTTTAATTCATAATCAAGCTTTTAAAGGCCATAGGGGAGTTAGGTGTAAGTGCCATATGGATTCTTTCCTGAAAAGAAGTTGGTCCCCTTTGGCCATTTTAAACCTTTAAAGCCTTCTTTTTCAATCGAGTTTAAAAATACTGCACAAGTGGAGGCAATACACCTCAAATGTATAGTTCAAATATGTGCTTTTTATTCCAATATAAAGCTTTAAAAAGTAGATATTGGGTTGCACTTCTACACCTTCAGAGAATCAGACTCCCAGCTGTTAGCTATGACGTGACTGAGTACACAGAATAGCAATATCTCCAGAGACTGTAAAAGACATATGAAGAATGATAAAAGAATCAAGAACTGCAAAAGTCAGGCCTGGAGGTTCTAGGGTGGAATATGTTTACATCAGGGGCAGTTATGTTTAAGTCTCACAAAAGGAAATATTGTATTTGCTACAAGAAATGGCTACACAGATATAGTGAAGAACACACCACAGGTAGCCCAGGGACGGCAATTTTACTAAACATGAAGAGAAAAAACCTAAACAACCAACCAAACAACAGTGTCCAGAGTTAGTGTAAGATTATTTGAAAAGACTTTATGCCTGATGGAATAGAGTACAATCAAGTAAAGGAGTGACTTTACTTTTAATGAAATTTTGAAAGAAATTAGGATTTTTTTTTGTTTTAGAAAAAATACAATTTACATAATTTAAGTCATTTTGATGGGGATCTTTCTACATCACACAAAATTGCACATTTTATTCACTATGTGCTTTTTCAGTGGACCAGACTTTGACATATAGCCCTGCCTATTCCTCTTCTCCCAGTTCTTCTTTATGCCTTTATAAGTGACTAAGAACGTGAGACAGGAGGAGTTACTTACCAGCAGAAAATATTATGCTGGTTTTATAGTGAAATTTGTTATTTGCACCTATTATTAATAATCCAGACTCTTAGATTCTTTACTGTACAAATTCCTATGTAATAAATACATTTATAAAGAAGTTACAATAGACCAAATGAAACTAAATGAAGAATAGACAGCAAAGAGTTTACAGTTTACCTTCCTTTTAGGTGATGACTTGCTTATGGAAAGTGGTTTCTGTAGAGTCCCCATCAGAGTTGTTCATAAATTTCAATTGTTTATTCAAGTTGACTGATTTGCTTCCCACATTGAGTGGGGAAGCTGACAGGAAAAAAAAAAATGCCTCAAATACAAATAATTGTATGTCAAGAAGGGATAAAGCAGAGGGTTTTTCTCCTTGCAGTTGAAATAAGCAATCTTCTCCATAAATGGAACATGAGAGAATTCGAAGAGACACTTCTTTTCTCCCTTCATAATGTGCCTTCTATACTGTCTGTGTTTTTCCCTGTCTGTACCAAAATTCCCTGGTGTATAAAAAGGTATTTTTCAATGCACAGTTAAAAATTTGCCCCAAAAGGACAAATACTTCAACTATTCACTTCAGTGCCAGAAGCAGAAACCTTTTAAACCTGTTTGTCTCCATATTCTACAGTCAGAATACTGGTCATTAATCTTCTGCAAAATATAAATAGGACTATCGGATAGATCCATTGCAAAAACATTTCTAGCAAACTGAAGTAATTTTCAGAAGACATCAAACCTTCCACACAATTGACTTGTTTTATCAAAAGAATGAATGCTTTGAAAATGAAATAATCTGGTAGGATGATGTGCTGGGTTTGTGTCTGGCAGGGTAGCAGAGGAGAGGGCCACTGGTGTGGCTCCTGTCAGAAGCTTCAAGAAGCTCCCCTAGCTCCAAGTCAGACAGACCTGCCTCTGGCCAAGCTCAAGCCAATCAGCACCCCTGCAATAACATATTTAAGAGGGGGAAAACCTGGGTTTGTTCCTTTGTTTTGGAGCTCTTTTTCTTTTGGAGAGGAGTGGGATAGCAGAGAAACAACCATGCAGACACTGATGTCAGAGGTGAACATGGGGAGCAGGCACACCAAAACAGCCCTTCCCCTTTGACCTGTGGAGAGATGGCAGGCTGAGCCTTTGCAGCCCTTCGAGATCAACAGTGGAAAAGAATCCTTTCTGCAGCTTGTAAGGGAGAGAACACCAGAGCAGGGGACCGATCCAAAATTAGTGCATTTCTCTGAAGGAAGCCTACACTGAAGTGGTCTGTCACTGGGAGGACCTTTTGTTGTATTTTCTCCTCCCCATCCCACCAGAGTGTGGCAAAAGTGAGTGAGTGGCTGCATGGTGCTTTTTTGCTAGCTGGGCCTAAACCACAACAAATGAACAGACGTAGGAAGCAAGAGCTGATAAAAGTGATTTTAAAAAGGCTAAGTTTTACATAATCTTTAAGTCCTAATAAAACAATGGCAGTTGATTAGCTGAATGTTTTAATTTCCCCAGGATCATGTTCCTATACTGACTGTGATGTTCAGTTGACATAGATATTGGGCATTACTCCATAATATCTGCTTGTGCAGGGATCAGGTAGCTGAAACCACTAGACTTTGGTTTACCCTAAATTTATAGAATAGAATCATTTAGGTTGGAAAAGACCCTAAAGAGAATTCTACCATTAATCTAACACTACCAAACCAAGTCCCTAATCACCACATCTACACATCTTTTAAATAACTCCAGGGACAGTGATCCAGTCAATTCCCTGGGCAGCCTCTTCCAATTCTTGATTTAGACATTCGCTCTTCAACTACCACTGCTGAATGTGACTGGAGAGTGAATTTTGAGAGGAAAACGTTAAGTCTTGTAGTATGAAAAGAGTGGACACCAAGGCACTCCAACTTTTCCCATCAGCAAAAGACTGAGTAACCAGCTGATATTAAAAGCATGCTTTCTTAAAGATCAATAACTTTCCTTCTTCCACACTACCACCTTGTTCTCAGGCAATGTTTCTCTGAGCCTCATACCTCTGGGTGGTCCATGTTCTGCAACAGTATAGTTTTCTACACAGAATAGGCTGCTTTCACTACAAGAATGGAGATAAGTACAAGGATTAATAAGGAGTTTGTGTAGAGAGCTCCATAGCTTGTGGACCACAGAGAGTCCACTGACAGCAGTTACCGAGAATCACTCAAAATTATTTCATTTGTAGGCAATGCTTAAAAGGCAAGTAAGTATCCACATCCTTAGGCTACCCATCAGGACACTCAAGTTTAACACCTCCAAAACACTCTGAAGCTGAACAAAAAGGTGCTGCATCAGATATGAATCATTTCTGCTTCTAGGTTGTATAGCTGTATAAAAGTACTCTCTAAAACGTGAAAATTATGGAAAAATTATTTTACAAATAAGAAGTAAATTATTTATACTTTCTAATCAGCATTTTAGAAGTGCTCTGAGAAACTGGAGGTTATATGAAACTTCATGACTATTGTTCAACAGAGTATTCTGGATTTCATATGTTCTAAATTAAGTTACTTATTTCCAAAATAAGAAGAGGTTACTCACAATCATCTCAGAACGAAACAACATCTAACAGAAGAGAGAATTGAAATAAAAAAATAAGATATTTTATTTCAAAATAGAACACAGTAAAAAAAAAAAAAGTGTGAATTCTCTAGTGTGGGAAAGACCAGATCTGCACAGGACATGACTGCAGCTCATACTGGAGCCTTTAAAACTCCAGTCTAGGAAAGAGGAGGTAATGCTTCTAAAATGGGCAGACTAGGCCTGTAAAAACAGACTCCACTGAATATCCAACTGGGCAAAAGAAAATACTAAATGGTTCTGAAATTTGTCATGTATGCAGTGTAAATACAAAATATTCCAAGTTATTTGATTAGAATTTTTGAATGCCAAAAATCATGTATCTTGAATTATTTTTTTAGCAATTCTTTAGAGTTTCCATAATGTGTTGATACACATACCAGATATCCCATGGGATCTCTGCATTAATCAGTTGCTGTTATTATTTGCTACTTTTTCCAATGAATACTATAAACCAGTATCTCTGGAAAAGTGTTGACCTAATAGTCTATTTCCATTCTGAGTCACATTCTGATCTCGAATGAATGGCATGTACAATTCCACAACTGAAATGAGCATTTCTTTCTCCTTACACTGAACTCCATATAGGAAAGATCATGCATTATTAGAAAGAAACAGCGCCAGGAAAGATTGTGCGTTATTAGAAAGAAGTGCATATATATATACACATACACACGCACAGAGATATATAACTATATAAACTATATATATAAATAACTTTTTATATATTTTTTTTAATATATATATATATAAAGAGAATATATATATATAAACAGAATATATAAAGAGAAAGCAATAAATACTATACCCTCATAGAGGAACACTGACTTTAAGAGGATGCTGAGCAATCTCTTAACTGTTTGCACAAGAAAATCTCCTCCAAAAACACAGATACATTGAAAAGACAAGAAGTAGAATTGTTCTGAGCTAACAGATAACTGTGCTTGACATCTGGCAATACCTGCAACAAGTGGCTTTGATTGAGAAAGCTGTGCATTACGATTCAAGCAGAACTTGTTGGTTTTATACCAAAGCTGGGTTCTAAATCTAAAGGTTAATTGGAAATCTGAATCTAACCCCTAACTGGAGGCACAACAAAAGATGTAAAAAATAAAAACGTGGTTATAGCCACAAACAGAACAGTGATTAAGGCAAACATACACAGCTTCAAATACCATTTAAGCATATCTCTGAAAGTTGAAAAATAACAGATTTGAAATCAGAAAAGTAAAATACTAAACAACTTCAAGCAGTTAGCTGTATCAGCCTTTCCTGGTTCTTAGTGGACTAGCTTTTTAAAGTTCCTCTCTCTTTTCAAACAGAGGCTGCAGGCCAGGTGCAACGATCACCTGCAGGACAAGAAATGAAATCTCTACTACCTCTTCCAAACAATAGAAACAGGTTTGTAAGTTACTTGTGCAGGAGATCATATATAATCTCTCTCTCAGCTCTGTGAACACACTCATTGTTTCCTGCCTGTCCTCAGAAACAGGTATCTAATTTGTTGAGACTGTCTGTCAACAGGGAGCCCACACCTGTCTCTTGGTGTTTCCTTCCAGAACTTCACTACCATTATAGCTAGAATCATTTCACCAAATATTACAGCAAAAAAATTCTTGAATCAAATCATGCTGAAGAATTAATCAAATTTATTCTTTGATCAAAACCAAGGAATACAAAAATCATCTGGTTCCTGTTCTCTTATTAACCCCCTATCATATACTGAAAACCTACTATGTTTTCCTTGTCTTTTCCACTGTACATCCATCTAGTTCTTTCTACCTTCCCTAAATGAGTGAAGCTTTTTCACATCTTGTCATAGTAGCGGATGTCTTCTAAATTATGCAACTAATAATGCTTTTGTTAAAGTGGGATGACCACTGCTGCAAATAATTCTTCACCTGAGACGTTGCCANCGGAATCAGAGGATTAGTTGGGTACTTTTATTTTTCCTTTTTTGACTCCCAATAACAATTGTTAATGTATATTTGGATTGTGATTCACTCTCAACCCTTTTTGCCTATTAAGCAGACATTTCTTACTTTACTGCTTGTGCATTTAATTTTTCCAATCTAAGCACAACAGTTTGTGCTTTTATTTACTGCATTTGTCGGCATTCTAAACTACTGAAGATAATTTTGGACTGCAATCCTGAACTTGCCAGCAACTACTCTTTTCATTCTGTTGTGCAACCAACTTCTAACAATTTCACTTACATCCTACTTTCTTTACAAGACTGTCACATAGTACTGTATCAATTCCCATTAAAGCCAAAATATATCACATCTGTTTATTCCCTATTATCCATTAGACCAAGTACCCTGTCAAAGGAGAAAATTAGATTGGTTTGACACAATTTGTTCTTGACAAATTTATGTTGGCTGTTTCTTACCATCTTATTATCCCCTAGGTGCTCACAAATTGATACTTTAATCATTTGTTCTAGATACCATAACTTAAATAGCATATAAGTGCTCTGGTCCTAATTCTTTCACAATGATATTTAGAACCACAGTAACATACTGTGGAGCTATACTGCATCCTTATCCTCCAAAAAATTCTTCACTACTCTTTTGCCAGAACAACACTTTTTGAATCCTGACATCTTCATATGGTTGAACTATATATTTATCAGCAGTACCTTTGCTTTATAGAGATGGGAAAAAACAATGTGAAAAAGCCAACAAATAAGGACTCCATGACAAACATTCAGCTCATGATTTTCAAGAGAATATTACTACTTTTGCTATTTACATCAAACAATAATTTCTGGAAATCTTTTTACAGTGTATCATAATGGAATTCAAGCCCTGTGAGTACATAAAATTTCTGCCCAAAATTTCTCTAAAGGCAAGTTGGGTTATCACTCAGCTATCTGCATTAAACTAGAGAGAAGAGATGGAGAAAATCCCTTTGCAAAACTGACCTAGTTAACAGACATGGTCACTACCTTGATCAAACTATGAAACCAGAAATGTGGGCAAAGGAAGATCAAATAGCCAAGACAGGTGAATGGAAAATTTAGTAAGCTCTTTTTTTCCCAAGCCACAGGGCTGTTTAGATTTTGTTTGTTTATTTGTTTTTAGTTACCACTCAAGTTAAAAGAGAATCCATTCCTTCAACTACCTGTAGGCACATGAGCAGTCCTGCTGAAGTCAGCTGGACCCATTTTACAGGGTGTTTTTAGCAGGTGGTTAATGTTTGCTACAAATCATGCATTTAACAATTCCTCTGAACTGGTGCAATAGCTCACAGAAGCTGCCAAAAATCTAAGTGGCAACATACACGCCAGCAGTTAAGCACATATTTAAATGCTTTGCCCTGTATTGGATGTACAATGTGAATGTAAATGTTCTACATAGATCTCTGTCAATGCAAAACAAGAAATAAAAATTCATTGCATGAAATGTACTCTACAGAACCTCTCTCTGCTATTTTAACGTGTTTTCTCAGCATGGAGAGGCTTTGGCTACTTGCTCATTCCTACCTTTCCTTGTATGAGAGGATTTATTTTAAAAAGAAATACTGAACACACAGCTGTCATGAAGATTTATAGATAACTCCTTTAGAGAGAAGCTAAACGATTTTAGACTATTGTACTGCCTTTTCTCATTTTTCTTTGAAATGTAATTTTGATACCATGTAATCAGGAAAAAAAGCTCTTCTGCTCTGAAAGAAATCTGTATTAAAGGGAGGAAAATTTTGTATTTTCTGCAAAAATGAAAAATCTCTCAGACCAGGTTTATTGTAAACATTTTCATAATACTGTCGTGCAGTAGGTAAATGGAATTTCTATTCATTACTCTCTGATAAATCCTATCCCCAGCATCTAAAAATAAAGACACAGTGGTAGAACAGCCACAAAGCCCTAGGTTTCTGAAAAGAAAAGTTATTTATTGTTGTTATGGTTTTAAATTGTGTTCAACAAAATATAATGAAAATGAAAGGTAGGTATATTCAATAAATGAAAACTTTTTCATAATAAAAGGAGAAAAAATTACAGTGTGTGCACTTGCCATTCATATAGTAGAGTTATCAAAATATGATAGCTAATAGCTCTTTTTCTTCAAAGCAGTCTATAAGTCTCAACATTAAATCTTTAGTTTATTTAGCACATTCTTGCTCCGAAAACTGGTAGACATTCAGAATTACCCAATCAACTGAGGAATTTAGCTCTGCCTATTCCCCTCACATTGCAGAAAAGCATTTCTAAACTGCAGTGGAACACTGACTACTTACTATTTCTTGAAAAGCCTTAGCAGAGCACGCCTAGCTCCTGTCAGCTGGAACATTTTTCACTCCGTGTATTAATCTGCGCTGGGTATCTGTGAATGACTAAACCATTTTAATGATGTGTTCATCTGCTCTTTTACCTGGATCTTTTCGCAAAGTAACAAATGGTATACCCTCTTTGAAAGGAGGTGTTTCCCTTTGGTATGTAACACCAAAGTGTTTGATGTCTCTTGCAGCTATGCGCTTTGCATGATTCAGTACAACATGCTTTTTCCTAGGACAAAGCTAAAACTTATAAGTGATGAGCTGGGTTGCTCAGTCACTGGGATCCACTGTGGCCCAGAGGTCTCCACTGTCCCCCCACTATGAACAGCTCAGTATCCACAGTCCAATTCTAGCTTCTAGCTTCTAAATGGAATAGCCTAATTTGACTTCTATGACTAGCAGGAGGAAGGACTCTAGTGGTTGTTTTTGGGTTAGATCTCATTCTAAAAAACATTTTTATTCTGACAGAACTAAGTTCCATACCTATATTAGTAAAATAGGTAGCAAATGAAAGTCATTTGGTAGGGGAAAGTAAGTTTCCACCAAGGATGCCTATGTCAAGAAAATTCTTGGAAGGACTAGAATAGCAGAAAATCTATTGTACTGTTAGGTTCTGTCTGCACACACATTGATCCCAGAGAAGGAAATAAAGGAGTTAAATTCTAAGAGGCTTTTCTGTGACAGAATAGGAGCACTACAGCACAGCTTCCCTGGGTAATTATGGGGGATGGGATTCCTCTGTATATTAAAGACCATCTCCAGTTCAGCTTGCTCTACTCCATTGCTGAAGGAGTGAGAAGACATAAGGTAGGAGCCAACTGGCAAAATATATCACCTGCCTTTTTTTTTTTCTTCTTTAAAAGCTTTTACTGGACAAGAACATTAAAATACAATTCTGGCAAGACAGAGATACTGTTATAACGGTAGAAAAACAAAGGTAAATCCACAAGGACTCTGTATATCTGAATAACTTCTAACATTTACAGGCTGAAAAGGCAGGCAGATATAACCAGGACTGGTAAAAGAATTAGAACCCAGCAACTATTTCAGACTTATTAGCAGTAACGGATCAATCTATTTTTCTATTTACACTCCATGCAGCACAACTGAGGTTGATGAGCTTGCAGGGATATATCTGCAGGGAAAATCTGGACGGGCGTATAAACACCACCAAATAATTGTGTTTATTTGAAGCATCCTACAGCCTTTTCATCTGCTGAGTTACAAACTGACATCACGACGTTTCATTTAGGTTCAATTTATGCAAATTATTGCACATCCTAGAAGATAAGTACATGTTTCTAATCTGATACAAAATGACTGACTTACATCAGAATTAAATCTCAGCTGGCAAATGTTGCATGATATGATTTGCTTTCTTCGATGAGGAAGAGGTACCCCAAATGTATGATTTATTACGGCTTTTTGAATTGGGTCCATCTGTAAAGAGAGAAGAAAGGGAAAAATAAAAGCTTTTGCTGTTCCACGGTATGCTATGTTATCTATTGTCTCAAAACAGATCCTGCATCATGCCATACCTTACACTTCATAGAAAACTATTACTTCTTGTTTGAAATGAATTTTTTTTGTACAGTTCTTCAAAGAAGTAACGCAGAAAGGAACAAAGAAATAAGTCATTAGCTTGCTTGGAATAACTATACTTAGTTCAATTCTATATGCACCAATCTCCCTTTACTGAAAAAAGCTAAAAGCTGTAAATACTGAACGAGTTTACCTACAAAAACATCTGTGGTTTGTTTGTTTTTTACATCATAGAATAGCTGTCTCACTAAATAAAAAAAGAATATTTTAAATAAGATCATTAAGGAAAAGATCAGTGGAAATCTGAAGGAATATTACATACAAATAATCTCACAATAACATACTAGAGCTCAATATCATGAAAAAAGAAAAATTCCCAGGAACCAACAAATTCATCTTTTCCATAAAACATCTACACAACTTATAAAAAACTCCAATCCTCCAAAGATTATACTCAAAACCATTTTGAATAAATGCTACTTTAAGGATAAATTTTGACTTTCACAAAAAGCATTATTCTGAACTCTAACAGAATGCTGATCTGGCAGTGTCTGCAAGTCAGGAAGCCATTAAAAAATGTACCATTTTCTTAGAGAATTTCACAAAAGCTACTCAAGAGACTTTTCTACATGGAGGATTGAAACTAACTTTGCCAAATTCATTGCTTAAAATGATTTATATTGCTTTTTCACAAGAACTATTTAACAGCTATTTTTAAAATCTAGTAATAGCTTCACAATAACTTGGTAAAGTCACTGAGTGTTTCTATCCTTAAATTGTACTGTTAAAAATTCACAGATTTTGATGATGCCAATACAGCTAATTGTCTAACTCTGATGATAACCAGTATTCACACAGCATAATTTGTATATGTCTTGACAGAAAAACCTTTTTCTATGCTCATGTCCCCATAATTCACTTTTTTTCTAGTCTGTTAGCAAAGGGTTATTTGATAAATAAAGAATCAGAGCTTTTCCTTAGAGTAATCAATTATTCATGGAAGCTGTAATGGTAGACAGTCATGGCCTCTATTGCAGCGAATCCAGAACAGATCACTACAGAATTTTTTCATCACCTGGCAGCTGTTCAGTGTCAGATATGAAATAGGTCATTAAACTAATTCCTGTTGAAAAGGAGCTCAGATTGGTTAAAAAAAAAAATTAAAAAAAGGAACAAGAAAAATGGCAATGCTTTATAGAAAGATTGGGAAGAAATGCTCAATTTGAACATCCTCTTTAATTTGATGTGAAAGTGAAAAACCTCATACATTTGTGCAATTACCAGCATAACAGAGCAACAATCTCATATAGAAACTAGGAATGCCACTGTAACATAACCCCCCAAAAACTGTGATGGCTATGCTCAGACTATATCACCTCTGAAACACTACAGCATGCTCTGTAAGACTTTCAGGGAGATCAAACCCAGAAAGAAAAAGCCCACAGTCCAAAACCACTACCGTGTAGACCAGAAAGAACTCTACCACATAATAGACAGTAACAGGTCGTCTTTTTTTTCAATGGCTCTATTACCCGAGAGGTCACTTCTTATACCAGCAGAACCAACAGACCTGTATCCAGCATGACCTGGTCTTAACCAAATGCTACCTCACTGATGCTGAAGTTTGGAGAAATGCAGCATTGTTCCTTACACCACTGCTCGTCTAAAATACTTAGGGAAACCTCAAGCTCAGATATATGAATAAGTCAGCACATGGTAACAAGAAACTGTGCATTCTTTGATCTAATTTGCCTTCTCATTAACCAGAGTTGTGAAATATTATTAGTTTAGCCTTCAGTGTTAAGATATTAAACTCTCTTATATTATCTCACAAGTGCCATATGTTAAGAAAGTCAACAAAAAAAGTTCTAAATGTTATATGAACCATGGTCATACTTCTCATAAGATAGAACAACTAATATTTTGAGTTGGTTTTGCCCATCTTCACAGTAGAAATTCAAGATCCAAATGGGGTTGGATTTCTGGTGGAACTGATGCTTATATATTGAGAATGAGACAATTTTTCAGAATTCAGAAAAGTCATGAATGTGTGGGATAATTGGTCTATTTCATATTACATTTTATTTTGGTCTCACAGAAAAATGTGGTGTTTCTTCCTTAATCACTCTACAGACTTTCTCTTGTTTATCTGCTAATACAGAAATTCATCTGAACATTTACCTTTCTGTTCCTAAAGATGTAGATTTCCAGATAAACAGCGAGATGGCTTAATTGTGAGCTGGATAATTTACGTTATGTATGTGGATCTAAATGAAGAAGTGTTATGGATAGCCTCCAATTGACTAAGAAAAACTACTTCAAAGTAAGAATCCCTTCTCTGCCAATTGCTATTTGATACTGCAAAACAAAATTAAACTTCAAGACTTAGCCCCAGATTCTAATAAAGTTAGGGCAGAATGGTGGAGTGGTTTTTGACATTATTATTTTTTCCTGGAGATTTCATTTGGGAAATACCACCAATCCATAATTGCAAATTAACATCCAAAAGCACCAGATAAGCCTCCAGAAGATTTATGCAGGAAATTTGAGAGCGGTAACAGGATACCAAGGAGCAGCATGATAAGCATTCAGATCTCACAGACACTGGAAGACAGAGAGGAGCCCTGCAGAGAGTCAGAAGAACAAAGAGGGGCAGATGATTGCCAGAAAATAGAGAGCAAGGATTGCAGGGAAGTATAAAGAGGGAAATAATATCATGTAGCTGAGATAATCAGCAAGTGCTGAGATACTTAACAGAACATCCAAGCACTTATGGGCTCACTCAATGTTACTAATTGCACATATAAATTATATTTCAACTTATGTATTTGCTTTCAAAATAAAAGTTATCATGATAAACTTGGATAAAATTGGCTTTTTACTCATTATTAGTGCTATTTTAGAATCACTGGTTTTAAATTTTTTTGCTTAGATACAACTGATTTAATTAATTCCCATTTAAAGTGAACAAGAGAGAGGTTAGCAATTCACATGAATGATCATGATTCAGCTGTCAAAGCTGGGCAGGGCAGTAAGGTTTGCGAGAGGTTTACTTAATCTGGCCAACATATTCACACTGCAAGTTATGTGACAAAAAGGGCAAGCTGCCCTGTGTTTGATTTATTCAGTACCTTTTGCTTTTCTACTACGCAGCACTAGGTATGTATTACTATGTAGTGCAGACTGCACCACAATTTTCCCTGTGGTCTGTTCAGGGATAGCACATTGTTCAAGGTTCACTGGCAACCACAAGGTAACTGTTAGTTTGGGCTGTGAAGACAAATCTGAAAGGTTTCATATTTTGTTCAGTATTTTTAATACATAAAATACACAGAAATAATATTGCCTATTTTTAATTATTCAAGCTGAAATTTATAGAAACATGTTATTATATACTTTCTTTGATCTAATACTGTACTCCCTTCCCAAGATCCTCAGTAAAATCCTGGCTTAAAACAAGGGCATGGCAGAAGTTACCCTCTTACTCCATTTTCTTAGCTTTGACCTTACCACTGTCAGTTGGTTTTGCTTGCTTCTTTAAAATTCAGTCCTGTCAGACTAATGACCTTAGCCACATTTTTCTTCTTGTGTATGAAAGACCTCTTTATTTTACGGATTGCAGATTAAAGGAGTGGCTGTTTCATTAACATTTCTAGATGAAATATCTACCGTAAAATCACCAAGAACTTGACTCAGGAGATCCCATGTTATTCTGTGTGCCTGGGCAACTATTCCAGAACCACTATAGCTGCTATCCTTGAAGACCTTCAGTAGCCAAGTCTCCATCTCATCAAATATCCACAGAAAGCAGCACCCAGGCAGGTAAACTTTACCTACAGAGAAATTTTACTCTTCAGAAATGTAAATTTTAACAAGATTTTCACAAATAATCACTAAGTGGTTGGGGTTTTTTTATGAAGACTTTTTATTCTGAAAATGCAATTTAAACACATAACTCTTCCTGATTTTCAACAAATGTTTAATATATATAATTTTTTATTAGTCCTGTTATGTGACTTCTTGTCCCAGAGACATCAGAGTATGCCTAAGTCAAAAACGCCAAACTGATAGCAAAGGAAAGCTTGCAAGTTTGATCTATAAAGGCTCAAATCACAAAGAGATAAGAAACTAAAGGGAGTTATTTTATTCTGTATTAAAGCCAAGGGGCATGACATGAACATTTTAAATGCTTGAGCTTAGCAGTAAAATATCTAACATTTACAAACAAAAGCATCCAGGTCAAAGGATGAATATAATGTGGGTGTTCAGAGCCTGTTCAAAACATGTCATAGGCCTAAAACAATCAAATAAGTAAGGAAGTATTTTTTACCTCAAAGCCAAATAAATTAGCTGCAAAAGATTGACTCAAATCACTATGGTCCTATACTAAGTGAGCAGAAAAACACATGAGGTCATTGAAGCTCTCAGGAAAAAATTGTTGTAGATCATTTTAGTGGTAATTTACAAAAAAAATTACCCAGTAAAAGACTGGCCTCCATTACTCAAACAGGTAAGTGAATTCAGTGACACAGCTATCAACATCTCTCAGAACTTCCTAAACCCCAAATGCTAACACTAATGTTACAATGAAAATAACATCGAACTACTAATATTCTGCATATGGTTTCTTAATGTAGGTCTGTATTTCCACAAACATAATTGTTGTACTCACAGTTAAAAAAGTCAAACAAGCACACTGTAATATTTTTATGCGTATACACAAAGTATTTGTATTTCCACTTACAAGTTGGGACTTATGTGAAAGATTTTAATTATAAAATTGGTAAGAAAAAGATAACTCAGTGGGTTCTCCTTTCATTCATTCTCTTATGTTCCAACAAATGATGAAACTAATAAGAAAATTGGAAACATTGTAAACCCTGTACCAACCTCATATGCAATGCCTGACCAAGGAAAAAATAGCAGAATATTATCAAAACCTCCATGGTTTATACTTACTGGATGCAGTTTTAACATCAAGCAGTTCAAATATAAAACTGCCTAACTGCAACATACGAGTAGAAACACAGAATAGCAGTTACTAAAGATACAGGAAATCTCAATAATACAAAGCCACTATCATTTATAACTGGGGGAGTTTCTGAATAAGAAATTTTCTCAGGACATAATTTGACTATTTCCAATAGACATTTGAGTAATTCCTCTCTGATCTCCACAGTATCAAGAATTCACAACCATTTCCCCTGCAATCACACAGAATCACAGAATCATTATGGTTGGAAAGGACCCTCAAGATCATCTAGTCCAACTGATAGCCCTAGACTACTCTTATCCCTAAATCATCCCCTGAAGAACCACATCTATCCTCTTCTTAAAAACCTCCAGGGATGGTGACTCCACCACCTCCCTGGGCAGCCTATTCCAATATCTCACCACTCTTTCAGTAAAGAAATTCTTCCTAATATCTAATCTAAACCTACCCTGGCACAACTTAAGCCCATTCCCTCTAGTCCTGTCACTAGTCACAAGGGAGAAGAGGCCAACACCCGCCTCCCTAGAATGACCTTGCAATCGTGCTAGTCAATTATCGAGATGCAGTAATATAATACATATTGCATTACATTGTTATTTTACTACTAATACAAGAATTTTGATGTTTTGGAGAACTGCTGGACATTCAGCCTTATGTTGCCCATATAGGGTGTTCATATCATGCACATTGTTCAGCTGACGGGTAGCGCCTTTTTTTCCAGGTGATAACTAGCATCTACTGCAGCTGTATATTCAAGCTGGACAAAACACACCGAATAGGTCTAAAACTCTCAGAACGTACTGGCCTACTAGGTGTCACACACTGTAGTTCATTTCTGTGCATGCACATCTGTCTCAAACCTCTTTTAAAGTATTTATTACCTGTGTATGTTAAAGAGAAAACATCTGTGCAGCACATGTAGTAGGTCTGATACATTCCAGAAGTGACAGACCTATAACTTACAATCTACCTGACACATTCTTACTATACTGATGCCCAGAAACAGAACAGTTCAGCAACTGCACAGTGATTTGATCCTAAGTACATTTGATATTCTGTATTTCCATAGGAAATACATCCCATTGTCAGGTCTAGCAGTCTAGGAATTTTTTCCAACATCACATTAATCTGTAAATATGAGTCTTATAATCTCATCAAAGAATGCATTTCAAAAGGAATGATGGGACATGTTTAGTAAGCATAATTAAACACACAAAAAATGATGTATATTCAACAATATTTGGTTTCATGTGCAAGAAGAACAATATGATGCCAAATGGTTAAAATAGATGTTCTAGATATGCTACCTTGCATGGCTTATCCTTTTACAGCTAGTTTATTCAGTATTGCCTGAGTAATTATGGGTAATAATTATGCAGTGAATTGAACACAGCATTACACATCTTTTCTTAGTGTCCACCATTTATGCTCTTATCAATGAAAAAGGGTAGAACTAACATGATGTTTTTCATGTACATAAACCAGAAATATTATTCAACTAAATATAAAGTAATTTATAATCTGCAACAACTACAATAATACACAATATTATTTTAAGAAGTAGTATCTAGCAAAAGAAAACTGTAGCCACATCCCAAACAACGTAGCTGGTTTATCTAACTTAGATGGTACTTCAGAATGAATTACCAAAGGAGACCTTTTATTGTCTTGTTTAATCACAGAATGAAAGAATCATTTTGGTTGGAAGAGAGCTTCCAGATCATCAGGTCCAACTGTTAACCTAGCCAAATTACCACTAAATCAGCACCACAACTGTACTACATAGAGGGCAGCCTGTTCCAGTGCTTAATCACTCTTTAGGTGAAGAAATTTTTCCTAATATCCAATCTACATCATCCCTGGCACAACTTGAGGCTGTTTCATTTTCTTCTATCGCTTATTACTTGGGAGAACAGGCCTACCCCCACCTCATTACAACCTCCTTTCAGGTAGTTGTAGAGAGAGATAAGGTCTTTCCTGAGCCTCCTTTAATCCAGGCTAAACAAACCCAGTTTCCTCAGCCACTCTTTGTAAGACTTGTGCTCTAGATTGCTCACCAGTTTCATTGCCTCACCAGTGCTGAGTACAAGGGGACAATCACCGCCCTAGTCCTGCTGGCCGCACTATTTCTAACACAAACCAAGATGTTATTGGCCTTTTTGGCCACCTAGACATACTGCTGGTTCATGTTCAGGCAACTGTTAACCAATATCCCCAAGTCCTTTTCCACTGGTCATCTCTCCAGCTGCTCTTCTCCAAGCCTGTAGCATTGCATGGGGTTGTTGTAACCAAAGTGTGGGACCTGGCACCTGGCCTTGTTGAACCTCATACCATTAGCCTCTGCCCTTCGATCCAGCCAGTCCAGATCCCTCTGCAAAGCCTTTCTACCCTCAAGATGATCCCACTCAGCTTGGTGTCATCTGCAAAAATACTGAGGGTGCACTCAATCATCTCATTAAGATCATAGTATCACAGTATGTTAAGAGTTGGAAGGGACCTCAAAAGATCATCTAGTCCAACCCCCCTGCCAGAGCAGGATTCCCTAAGACTAGGTCACAACAAAGCTTCCCTGACCGAGATTTGAACCCAGTGAGAGCGCTCAATCCTAACCACTACCTTCTCAGACAATGGATAAATGCATTAAAGAGAACAGGGCCCAATACTGAAGCCTGGGGAACACTGCCTGTGACAGTGATCTTATAAGAGTATAAGGATTTATCTTTGGGGTGGACGGGGTCTGTGTGTGTCTTTCATTGTTTGGGAGGTTTTTTGATTTGGTTTTGGGGTTTGGGATTTGTTTTGTTTTTAACAGAGCTATTTAATTGGAGCAGTTGTTAAATCATCTTTCTGAAGTGATTCTAGTATTTCTTTCTTGCCACCTTCATTGTTAGTATTTTCTTGTAGATTTTTCCACAACTAAATGAGATGCTGAGGCAGCAGCATTATTTCTGGCAAACTGTTTGAATATACAGAAACCAGCCAGAGAAAAAGGATTTGCATTCATAGTAGTATTGCACACAAATACTGTAACCACATAGAGATTATGCAAATCCTTATACTCTGATTGTCTAATAATGGTTGTCAGTCAAATAACAAGAATTTGCATATGCTAAGGTTAGTAAGAAATAATCACACAGTGATTATGCAAATTGAACACACTAAACAACCTGTGAAGGACTGTCAAAGTGGAACAAATCTGTGTATGTATGTGTACGTATGCTAAATACAGAAAAACACAGTGCTAGAAGAAGATTAAAGCTGCAGATTAAGCCCTTAAAAAATGTGAAATGCCTATAAGCCTTAATTTAACATCTATATGAGTTTAGATTTTTGAAATACATTCACATTTTTCCTGAAAGATTCTGGCTTTGTTCTGTTCAGAAGATGGACAATGTTCACTTAATGAGCAACTGTTCAATGCTGTGTTTTGTCCAAGGTGTTCGGTGAATAGCCCTAGACCCCATTTACTGTGTAAAGCTGAAATCCTTTTCAAAATAGGAGTTAGCCTATTCATTGGCCACCCTACGGTCTTCATTGACACAGGATGTAAGTACTTCAGAAGTATAATTAACTCATCTTCAAAACTTCTTTGTTAGACAGAAGATGGTATTTTCTCAGAAATGAAGTGTATACTAGTTCCAGTTACTCAACTGACTGTACGTAATAGTACTTACTATTATATGGCATTTCATATGTTAACCACACAGCTTCTGACTACAGATCCATTTGTGAATGTAGCAAACAGACTAAATGTGGTCTTACAGATGCAAACTGGACTCAGAATCCATAAAGTTATCTGAGAAAATTTTGGGTTAAGTGACTTGCCTTGCATCTCTCAGAACAACTTTTCAGGGTGGTATTCAACTAGTTTTCCGGAATGGGATAGCCCTTTCTTTTTCTTCAGTCTCATCTCATTCAAAACACATTTTTCAGTTTCTTCAACAAACAGAGCAAGAATACCACGGATAATAACCTTCTGAATTACAAAAACCATGATTGTTCCCCAGTGCTGATCCAAAGGACACACAAAATTCTACCAGACCTAAAAAATTCTCTCAAACGAAAGAAGATGAAAGGCAACCAAATATGGTATGTTTGTCATATTGCTCAATTATCCAGTGGACAACACTCAACACAGCAATTGCAGCACAAGAAGAGACTAACATGAAACAGACCACCTTTAAAGTGGAAGAATGAACTCATTCCATTTCGAGTGGGCATTACCACATTGATGCAGAAAGAAGTAAATTGTTTCTTTTCAGCTGCTCACTTAAATGAGCACTCACAGATGGTAAAACATGATAAAACCCAAACCAACTATTTAAAACAAAAAGAGATAAATGTTATACTCTCTCTAAAGATATCAATAAAGATAAAAACCTACAGTTAACACATGCCATTTGTTTTCTCAGCTTCAACCAAGAACAAAGTAAAAATAAGCTCATGAGAAAAAGAACACATTAAAAAACGCTAAGGGCATTTTCATGTTTTGTGCTTAAGACAAGAGCTGGGAACAAAAGGTTGGCAGGCATAATGAGGGTTACACAACAAATTTCCAATAGCACCATTCATATGTGAATGAATTTCAGAAAACTGGATCAAATATTTTAATTGGTGTTTAATAATAGTGGCTCCTTCTAATCAAAACAACAATAAAAGCGGGATGTGTGCCAGACACAGAACCAGCAGACAGGCACTTGATTCACTCTTACAAGTGAATTGCTCACAAGTATGAGAGTCCAAAGCAGTCTCTGCAAACTACTACAGGTTTTTCAGAAAAGTGGCTGTGTACATATGTGGTTAAGGAGTGGAAAAATAATTCTGCAATGCAACCTTCCTGATCATGTCACTATGCGCTTTTTGCCTATTTTAAAATTTCTTCTTATTAACCATTTTTATTCTGGTGACTCCAAAGAAATCCTTAAGAACATAAGTGTAGAGTATATTTAGAATGTTTAAAAATATATATTCTTACCTGAAAAAGTCCAAGGGATGCTTCAAACATTATTAAAATATGCTATGAAATCTACACTTTTATAACATATCAACACATTTCAAAATCTGTCTTAGTGAGTTAAGAATCAATACTAGAAATTTACAATTCTTAAGCCATACTTGTAGAACCACTGAATAAAAGACCTTAATCATTTAATTCATACCTCACACCACGAGAAAAAAAAAAAGTATTATGGGGACAGAATATTTTTATTCCAGGTTTTGGCAAGGGGTGTGTGAGCAAACAAATATTGTAATGAAGCAAAGGCTACAATACAGTAGTTGAATGTTGGAGAGAGAAATTTTTCAGATTTTCATTTTATAACTCTCAGAGTGAAACACTTCAACATATCATTTACCAAAGCTGCTCTGCTTGTTCAGCCATGAGGGCATGGGCATTTAATGGTATTATTATTTGACCACAGGTGCTTTTTTCCAGAGGTTTCTTGGTGGGTTTTTTTGTTTTGTGTTGGGTCTTTTTTTTGTTGTTATTATTTTTTGTTTTGTTTTGGTTGGTTGTTGTTTTTTTTTTTTTTAGCTCAGCACTGAAAAAAAGCATGCAAAACACCTCCACTCCCTTTGTTCAGAGGAAATGTTCTAATGTCACTCTTAAAAACATTCAAGGATATCAAACTATGTGAACAGCTGCCATCATATTGCCTCTCATCTTGAGATTCAAGACAATTTTATTTGAATTAATTTAATTAGCAGTAGTCAACACAGACAAATAATGTTTCCTGGACTCTTCATATGGGAATTAAAGTGCTATAGTTTGCACATGCAGCTGAACATACCATTACAACAGGTAATGGTAAAATGAGGGTAAATAGTGTGCACAGCTTCATAGCCCTCACACAGATCACTAAGAGCATTATATCTCATTGCATGCAAAAAATACTTTAACTTTGCTCAGCTCATAAATTATGGTCCACAGGAGAAGTCATTAACGTGATTACTTCCTCAACAACACTATTAGCATTAAAATCTGCCAGAATTTTTGAACTGGAATGAGACTGTGTGTTCAGGAAACTTGCCTCCACTAAGAGAGATAAGAGAAATTCGAAATTGGAAAATGAAGAAAAAAAATTGTAGTACCTTCTCCAGATATAGTTTGAGATCTTACATAATAATGAAAGACCTTGTTGTGCTTAGTAACTATGTATGAATAAACACCACTAGAAATTAGTACTAAACTGAGCAAGATCCCAAGAAGATGAGAGAAAGAAGTAGTTAGAGAGTGCCTTGAGCTTTCATAACGAATTTGTAACTGCAAATTTAAGATCAACCTGATTTCTTTCAGATTCTTTAGGATACAGAAAGTAGGAAGAGGCAGAAATGATTTAGAAAAAAATGTAGATTATCATATTACTAACCCAACTCCACCAGATGAAGCATCTCACATTTTCTTCATGGTACAAAATGAAAATTATATTCCCTTTTGATGAAAAGAACACCCTTACACCTGCACTGGGCACCCACATTGTGACTGTAATTTTTGAGTAATTCTCAACAGATTGCCACTGAGGTTCATTCCAAGTCTCCTGTCAGTCTTAGTGACTGAATCATTAATGTGATCCTGAAAGCACTGAACAGCTGTTGAGAATACAGTTATGGCTCATTCGCTACTTGAAGTGCTTTAATCCCTTCCTACCCATCTCTGAAATGTGATTCATTAAATAACTCTCAGTGTGTTTAGATATCATTTGGAAAAAGATGAAAAGTTAACAGCATGCATTTCCATGCAATTTCATCTTTGAAATTTTATCTGAATGATATGTCAAAATTAAAATTTGGAAAAAAGCATTGCCAGGGAAGTACCATTCTGATCCTGACTTCTGAGCTTTTTGTATATCAAACCAGAAGAAAATGAAATAAAGAAAGGAAAGAAAACCTGTTGTTACTTGGATGCACACAGAAATATTAGCCCAAATTAAGCCTCAAAACAGGCTTAAAGCAGCAACCTCCTCTCCTTCCAGGAGACCACTACCACAAATAAATACAAATATATCTACAAAGTCACAAATGCGGAGTTAGTAGTGGCCTTAAGTTTCTGGGACTACCTCAATTACTTTTGTTTTTTTCTGTTGAGAAAGGACAATAAAAGGAGGGGGGATTCACCCATTTTTCCACTATCACGGCTGATTGTGATGTATTTTCTTTCTACACTAGTGATTTGATTTGGACCTAGTTCACTTCTTTTCTTGAATTCTCTGATTTTTTTAAAGTTACTCCATAATTTTGGTCTCTCAAACTGGATGCCCTTACCCCAAATCATCTCCAACTATGTTGGTGATTTATACAGATCCTGACACATACAAGGTAGTCAGAGGTTCATGGACTAGGTGAGGAGTGTAGTGCAGGCTACAGTGCAGTGCATAAGAAGGCATGCTCTGTGTCCTTCCATTATAGAACCCCAAATAAACTAATACATGTGGATGGGAATCAGAATTTGGGCAAAAAGGAAGGGATGAAGCAGCTAGACACCAGAATACTGCTGGCAAGAGGCCTTGAGAGTTATTCCATCTCTTCAGCTGACCCCCAGGCAGAAGGGCAGTATCACTTAAAGTTCAGTAAAGTTAGGGTGCTGCTGAGTATTTAGAATTAATCAGGTGGAAAAGGATTTCATGTATATTATGTACTTAAATACAATAGGAAGTCTCATCTGAGTAATTCACAGTCCTTTACAAAGACCACTTAGAGGCAGGTAATTAACATATAAAAACTGAGCTGCACTAGAACTTTTGGCAAATCCACTTGTTCTCATTCACAGCCTTCTGCCTTAGCACCAGAAAGCACAGGCACAGTTGATTCAAAATCATCTATGCCTGGAGCACCTTGCACAAGTACCTGTGGGTGTGAAAACAGGCAATTTTATTGTCTGTGAATTGTCTAGTTGTTGCCTGCAAGTCAAATACTTACACTAGCAGTGCAGCTGTCTCCATCTTTTCAGAAAAGAAACTCCACAATGCACAAACAGCCCAGCTCTGCTGTTTTGAATGATTACTTTTTTATGTATAATTTGATGTCTATTGATACTGTATAGGTGCATAGTCTCTGCTTTAATAGTAAAAGCTGTACTTTGGCGATATCTATGCCACAGAAAAGGTAAGAGGGACCTGATAAAATTGCAGCAACTAGTGAAAGAATTCTGAAAAAACCCCAAGATGACACCATCTTTCTATCATCTTGGATGCTTTCAGGGCTCTCAGCCTTAGGACTGGTTCTATTTTCTACCCATTTAATTATTATATGTTCTAGTTATTTAATTACATTAATCACCAACAAAACTACCATTCCTCCTGCTACTTTAAAGCACTTTTTGCTTTATGTTGAAGTTACATTAGAGATGAACCCTAACCACCAGGACTTATTCCTGCTTATGATATGCTTATGCTTTGATGGAATAAGTTCAAACCAAGACTTGACCTTGAATCTCAGCTTTAACAATTATGTCCAGATCTTAATACTGATGTAACGGCATACAGTCATGGGCCAGGATTAATCATTAATGACCACGATCTTTGTGACACACTTAAAAGGCCAGGAAATATTATCCTCATCTTACAGATAGGAAATGAGAGTAAATAACGGTTCAAGGTCACCATGGAGGCCTGTCTGAATGCTGAGTTGAAGTCACCACTTCCTCCACCAATCTCTTTCCAGCTCCGAGCACCATCATTGTCCAACTTCTCACCAGACTCCATGTGGCTCTTGGTTCTTATTTCAAAAGAGAATCTGACCTAGTAGGAGGGAAGCTATTACCCTGGCAGCTCTCAAGGAGCAGCTGCAGGCACAAACAGTTCTGCTATGGGATAGGATAACTGAAAAAAATACTTTTCATTCAGGAACAGCTGCAAACTTCAGGGCTTCAAACCTCTACCCTTCTTCTTTTCATGTGTCTTCTTAAAAGTGCTGTTGCCTTTTCAGGCACTACTGAGAAAACTGTACTTGTTGTAATCTTGTAATTTGCATAGCAGATTGCCTCTGCAATTGTTGTGCTCACAAGTAGAAGAAGAAGCTAGGAGACTCAAATTCAACATTTAAAACAGCAGCATAGTTTGACATATTGAAAAGGACTTGTATCTGTTCAGACCCTTCCAGGCATGAGAAATCCATGTTATTAAAGAAGGCATCTGCGCAACAAGAAATTTGAATTTATCATTGAAAACTTTTTCTTCTTCTTTTCCTCTTCAAAATAATCTTCATTTCTTTGTGAGGAGCTGCACAGCACATTCACAGCACACAGCAGTGTCAGCTGATTCTGAAAAATCCAGTATGTTCTTGAACATCATCCATTATCTGTTTACAAATGGTATTTCTGAAACACCATTATTCTAGTAAGTGTTTTTAGTTTTTCTTTCAGATTTATGAGCACTGAAATGGTATTACCAGTGCATACTCTGTTTGTCTTTGTTACATCTTGTCTTTCTCATTATTAATTGCAACTGAAAGTTTAACACTTTCATTAGCATTATGCATTTATTAGGGTGGGAATTTGTCACATCAGTTTGATATTGATAAGACAACACTACAGCAAAGGCTCACAATCAGTGTAGGATTATATTACCTTTTGCTGAGCAAAACTGAAGAAAAACAAGCCAAAAAAACCCTATGTGGGAAAAGCTTTTACGATACCAGATAGGTCAGGTTTCCCAAATGTTAGCATTAAACATGAACTCAAGTAGAACACAGCATTTCCTGGGTGCTTTCTGGAAGACCAGTACCTCATAAAATCTGCTCTTGTGTGAAGCTGGTATCTGAATTCGTACCCAACACAGTGTTTATCAGACCTCTAACCAGTGCATTCATGACAGCTGAAATCTGAAAAACACATATCTTCTGGCAGTACCTTTCAACTCTGTGGAGTCTTCACAGATGTCACCCATAACTATATGTACTTTCCTTAACACTCCTTGAGTAGAATGAACACTTTCCTTAACGGTGGTTAATTACTATGCAAATAGCCAGTAATTGCACCAGTCAAAAGCAAAACGTGCTACAAGAAGCACTAAAACACCGAACAAATCACAAACAAATAAAACATCAGAAAACACAAGTAAAAGCAGAAATGAGAAATGACTAGTACAAGGCAAAAGTTAATTATTCAGAATGGGAGAAAAACTGTGTAAATTTTCAAAACCTATGCTGTTTACAATGATGTAAATATAAAAGAGCAAAGCTACAACTTTAAACTGGCACATTGCAATTCCTATGTTTCTATAATTATACTTTTGCTGTCTCAGATTAATCAGGGGAGTTAATGATGCAAAAAATTACATTTATAATCCAGTCTGAATTCAGCCATACTACAAGATAAGATCTAAGTGCCATTAAGGTAAATGGAATTAATGGGCTGTCCCTGGCAATCTTTATATCTATCAGTTACTAATTAACATTCTTCTGCAAAGAATAATTTATAAGGGAAAAATACATACAGAAGCAATAATGTTAAAACTTGCAACACACTGTGGTCACAGGGTAGTCATGCAACTGTAACAGACAACGTATCGTGCTCACTTCAACAGGGAACAAGAATGTGCCAATTGCCACTTCAGTCAGTAAAATCTTTTATGATAAGTCATTTATTTTAGGTGGCAGCAAATTATTACTATACCAAGGATGAACTTTTGTGGGAAATGCCAACTTCAGCTAATAGAAGGACTGAGCTGAAGTAGCAATAAAACCCCAGTAGTTAAATTAGTTACTAAGAAAAATGAACATTGTATGTTATCTTTGTAGATAACATAGTATATCTGCTGCTTCCAACATATGACTCCCAACTTGATTACTGATTTTATGCTTTCAGTACTTGCATTAGTTTTAAAAGTGTTCCTGTCAAATCTTTACCACAATTTTAATTTGGATCTCTTTTGTTGTCTACTTATGACATAAAAACTGCTGCATGATGCTTAAAAAGCACTTAAATTAAGTCTTTTTTGAAATCTTCCGTATCTTCTTGCTGTAGAATGTATGCACTATTATTTCACATACCAGGAACTAACAGTAGAGAATAAATCTTACAGCAAACAGTAGAGCTTCAGAAGCTATTATATGCCTCACTTCTTTCTGAAAAACAGAAAACCACCCCAGCCCCCTCAAAACACACTCAGTAAGCCCACAAAAACATCTCTAGGAACAGACCCACAGATAAGTGACTTGTGGCCTGAATCAAAATCAATCTGCATCTGAAAAATATCACTGAAGGCTGTAGTAGTTAGTGGTTTTAAACCAATATCAAGATATTTAGGTTTACTTATAGCATGAAAATATAAATGTTAATCATTCTGAATTTATACTTAAAAAAAATTCCAGCTTAGAGTTAATCCTTTGAACCACTAGTAACAGTATTATTCCAAGTAAATATCACAGAATTAGGATGATTTTAATCTTCCTAGACCCTGACCAAAAATGGTGTAACTACAATATGCTATATTACTGCCAAAAATTGTAATAATAATAATATTACTAATATTTATATAAGTAAGCTTAATTAAATAACAACAGCATTCCCTACATTTCATACTTATTCCCTATGTCACTGGCAATGAATTTTAGGTTTATAATATAGACATGATGATAGACACTAATGACAATTTAATGCCTTCCAATTAAAATTGAAAGGCAACATTTAGGATATTTGCACATTTTTCCAACTTAACCAGTAAGATGCCAGCGATAAGAAAAAATCCTAATTTTAGAATTTAGCATGAACAGCTACTTTGCACACACTGTAGATAATTAACAGATAAGATTTTTAATTAACTTGCAAAGACTTCGCATAATTTACCACTTAGGGAAAAAAGCCTTTGACCTCTTGAGAAAATTAATTATACTTCTACAAAAATATGTTGGTAAGAATTGGTAAGAAATCTATTCTGGTGCTACAGGAATAAGCTCTAAGTGTTCTAACATGCTGCATTGTAAACATCTCTTCCCTTTTTCATTCCACCATGACCTTCCAAAAGAAAATACAGTCACATTCAGAATTAAATGCCTGGACTGTAGAATTTTAAGCTGAAGGGCAAGAGAAATTACTTAGAAAATGATTTACAGATGTTGATAAGCTTGCAGAGAAAAGACTGAAACCCACTATCATAAAATACAACAGACCTAGTGAATTTGCTGCTTTGAGAGTACAAAGAGAAACACATAATTTCATGTTTCTGAAAGAATTGAATGAGATAACAGATAAATTCTGTTGGGACGGATCTGACTGCAATGCAGTAAACGCTAAAGAAGATGCTCGCTCTTTCCACTATACAGTATGGCACATTTGCACTGTAACTAAAAATGCAACACACAACTTCCATTCAAATCAATGCTTTTAAAAAAAATATTTTTAATACTTCTGATTATAAAGCACATTCAGTAAAAAGAAAACAAAACCAAAACCACACAACACATTGTAGCACTTTACTTCATGCAACTGCAACAGATATTTTATTTCAGGGCCTAGTAGTGCTTCTACACTGGAGGTTTTGATAGGCTTCCCCACTGTAACCTCTCTTTGGAAATTTACAAACATCTTGAATTATATGCTTTTGCTCTGAACTTTATAGAAAGGAAAATAAGTTCTTTTCTTAGGGAGGGCCTTTACTGACCTAAATCAAAAGCAAATGGAAACACCATGTAAAGGTATCTTCAAACACCATGTAAAAGACAAATATTTTTGTAATGCAAAAGACAGATAAGTAAGCAATTACCTGACAATGTGGTTCCATCCCTGTGTTTATTTGCTTTCGATAAAGACCCTTATGTTACCAAGAGGGCTGGACTGACCATTCTGCACAGTGTAGTTCTTCCGTTTAGTCATCTATAACACAATGTGTTAATCCACCAAAAGCTGTTGAGTAGCAGGTAATTGTGTATACTTTTGATGTGCAAATTCATACTTATATGTTTTGAAAAACCATGGCCTACCTACAGTCCATACTGGATTCACAACAACATAACATTCTATCCTTGGGTGCTTTATCTAAATTCTCTGTCTTACAGAAGAGTCTACCAAGAGCTGGACAAGGGGGTGTAATACGTTCAGTGCGAAATGCAAAGTTTTAGGTGGTTGACATGCTAAAAGTGGTCTTTGTCATTCTTGCTTATATTCACTGTGTGTTGCCACATTGTTCTGCTTAAGAACATCCATTATTCCTTTATCTAGTTTGTAAGCCACTTTTCAACCAATATGAAAAGTCAGAGTATGGCACTTCTAAATGTTCCATACACAAATATTGTCATAAACATCTATTTTTTTAAACTTATTTATCTTAAATAAGGCATTACCAATTCATATAGTATACTGTGATAAATTGCCATTTGCAACTAACCTGCATTTGTCAAAATAAATGAACAAAGTTCATTGTATGATGGTACAAAAAATATAGATGTAATAGCAGAAGCTGCAACATTCCACTAATTCTGATTTCTTAATTCAATAACAAATCTGCCAAATAGACAACTTCATTATATTAGGCCAGTAACACAATGTTGTGGAAGCTAAGCACTGGAATGAATAGGTGAAAGGACCCTCTATGTCAACAAGCCCAGATAAAGTCCTGAAAGGGAAACAATTCCTCTGGTGATACAAAAAGTTTAATCTCGGACCTACTACTTATCCATCTTTTTCTCAGCTGTTCCTGAAATTCCCTGAGGCAGAGAAACTGTTTATGTTATGAAGCTTCTCCAATAAGTTTGCCTCTTTAAGAAGCAGACTAAAAAAGTATTTCCACAATATATATATGTTAACAGCCAACACGGTGGCACAAGGTCATGTTTGTAACCTGTCCTACAGTCTCTTAGTAAGGAATCTTCACAGAAGAAAAGACTTACCCTGTTTCCTGTAGTTAGCTCCACCTTCAACCAGCTACAATACCTTTCTCACTCACAGGCTGGAGACAGTTACAGCTACCTCCCTCCACAAGCATACCTCTGAGATGACAAGTGCCTTGTTTTGCACTTCTCTCTGTGCAAATACCAACGGCCCAGCCAAACAAACTTAATGATATTGGTGCCACTTCTGTTACAGTACACCTATGGGAGTTGACCATCTCTAGAAAGTGCTTTGAGGTGCCCACTGCAGAAGCTGATAAGCACCCTCAAACAATTCCTCACAGGCAGAGGGATACCTTTTGCTAAAAGGTGCCCATGAGTAAGGAGAAAGGTTAAGCCTATCCAAGAGGTTAAACTTACTTTTAGATTTATCCTGGTGCTTCTTAGAGAACTCAGTTACTTGTTTAGAAGCAACATCTAACTAAACCTGAGCCAGGAGAAGAGCCTTCCTCCCATACTTTTCCTCCTACATGTTCCCAGTCAATATGTCTAAGTATTTGCTCTCTGTTGATTCACTTTTTCTCTCTAGGCAGGAATTAATGGCTTAAATATTCTTTTGATCTAAGATTCTGGCCTGAAAAATATAAGCTTGTTAACTGAGATGGCAACAGGAACATCAATATTTTCTGGTGACAAGGCCATCATTTTTTTCTGTAAGGAGTCTAAATATTTATTCTAGAGATAATGTGTATATCCTTTATTGTTTTCTTCAATACCTGTTCCTCCCTTGAAGCTTTGTTTGATTTAATTATTGAGCCAGAATAATACCATGCAGGTGATCTTATGCAAATATAATGTTCATACAAAATAACACAGCTTTTCCACAGCCATATATAAAAATACTTTTCCCAATGCATTTGTGATTGATTTCTGGAGGTGTCTTTTCTTCTTCCTCCTCTTTTTTTTTTTTTTTTTTTTTAAAGAAAACACCCCAAAACCAAAACCCCAAACCCACACATTGTTTCATAAACAACAGATAGTTCATAACCATATTTAAGTGATAACAGATCAAACCTAATTTACCAATGCTACTGTATCAGTGAAGGGTTACTTAGCAGTGTCAACAACATACTGTCTACTGTGTTTAAAATCTGTTTTAAACAGTCACATTTCCTGCTGTCAGTTGCTCATTTTTGCTATCCAGTGTTTACGTTGCTGAATGACAGAAGTACACTTTTGCTACCATGGGAGACCAATCATTCCTACAAATACTGAAGAGTGAGCTTCTACTCTTCAGCAACAGGTAGCACTTTAGGCCATAGTTTGACAGGAAAAATAAGACTGGAGAGGTCCAGGGTATATCAGTTTAAACACACAAACCAATTTTGAGAGATGTTGAGTTTTTCCTGTCCCTTCTGACTCACCACCTTAATAACTTGGACTTCATTCTTAGAATTCGTCTCTCTTCTTCCTGTTTGTCAACTAGGATACCAAAACTGCCACAGTTCAAGGGGCCTTACACATCCTGAACTAGTCCCTGCTAAACAGAGCTGTAGTTACATGGAGAGTGGGACAGTGGCACTGTCACATCATTGGCACTGGTGAGGACAAATCTTGAAGACGACCTTGAAGATGAGAAACTAACTGATGACATATGATGACATTCATAAAGTTAGTAAGATGAAAAAGAGGCATTCTAGTGTGAGATTCATAATCAGGAAGGCATAATAAAAGAGCTTCTAAACTGCTATGTGAAAACATGGGAAACCAGTAGCTCAGAGCTACAGTACCTCATATGCACAGTAACAAATGCACAGGTTGACAGAAGACACTTAAGGCTTTATTTTTAATGTTCTTGGAGGAAGTGGAACAATTGCCTTAGGGTCAGAACTGCTTATTACTTCATTCTTTTGTCTGCTGCTCTATACAGTTCCTTGTAACATACTTCTTTTTCCAAAGAGGCTTTCATCACAATCACCTTGGTTAGTTTACCCGTAATGAAAATAGAATCATAGAATCACCAGAGTTGGAAGGGACCTTATACACTCTAGGAATCTCCTAGGCTGCCTCTTCTCTGCTGTGTTGAGTTTCCAGCAGACACCTGGCAGGTTAAAGTCTCTCACAAGAACAAGGGCTGGCAATTTTGAGACATCAGCCAGCGGCTTGTAGAATAACTTGTCACCTTCATTATCCTGGTTGAGTGGTCTATAACAGACTCCCACCAGGATATTGGCCTTCCCCTTGATTCTGATCCACAGGCATTCAACCTTATCGGTACTGATTTCAAGTTCTACAGAGTCAAGAGACTCTAACATATAGAGCCACCCCTCCATCTCTCCTACCTTGCCTATCTCTTCTGAAGAGCTTGTAGCCATCCATGGCATTTTCAAATCTCCTCTTCATATCACAGTCTTGTGCATGAAAGGAAACAGCAACTACCTTATCCCACTCCAGAGATGAGTCTGCAAGTAAGTAGACACTACCCATTTTAGAAGAATTCAGGTTCATCTCTTGCTCATCCACTTATCTCCTGTAGTGAATTAAATAAGTGTCTTTGCACCAAAATTATCCCTAAAGAGAAAATGAAGTACACAGGATGCTGAAGGATAAAAATCATTGAAGACTGAGATATTCAGAAACTGACTAGGATCGGAAACTAGGATCTACTTCTGTTTGCACCAAGCTGGCTTTGCAGACAAGCATGAAGTTCATCCCCTATCTCTTCGCAAGACATAATTGTACAAGAATGCAACTGTCCTGGAGTCCTTGGCTATTTCTAGCTGTCATTGTACTTAGAAATAAAAAGAAGAATATAAAAAATGAATATATTTCTCAATTGCAAATCTGTTGAATGACTGAACGTAGTTCGTTGCTTGAATTTATATAGCCATGCCAAACTCACATCATGATAACTTTATATTTCCTAAGCGTGTGGATATGTGAAAAAGGGGAGCCTGTGCAGCCCCTACTGCAGTGGCTTCTATTGCCATCCTTGTGCATTAGTCTTCAAGCAACCCAGTGCTGGGTACTCAGAAGACTGCTAGGGTTAGCACTTCACAAACACAGCAGCCCTACAATGAATAGGCAACATTGTCAGATGGGAACACTCTAGTCAGAACACCACATCCAATTTCACTACTGAAGATAAATATGAAGAAAGCATGCCCATGCACATACATACAAGCCAAAACTATGAATTTCAATAATAATGTTATTAAAATGAAGGGAAAAGTTAATCAAAGGAATTTAATTTCAGACAATGTCAAAAGAAGACATTGTTCTGCAGCAGATGTTTTGGCAGGAAGAATTCATACCAAACTTCAAGCTCTAATTGAGAGCTTCTCCTTTATAGTGTGAATTTTCCAAACTGAACATCTCAGTGTCTAATTGAAGCACTCAAGCAGTATATGTTCTGCTCAAGTACGTGCATGAAGTTTGAAATATTGTATGTAAGAGGTACTAAGGTCTTTTATTTTCAAGGCACCAAACACCTGGATATTACTGTCCTTAATTTAATGCTGAAGTGTAATTTCAATTACTAAGAAGTGGCTTCCTACTGATGAAAAGACAATCTGTAAACATCTAGTACAGAATGATGTCACAGTTTAATAAAAACCACCAATTTCCATCCATACTTCATTGCTCTCTTGTTCTGTCACCATACAGAGACACCAAAAGGTTTTCAATATTCCCTGTCAGTTCAAGCCAAAAAAGTCTGTGGCAGTCTAGTTGTTGTTTTTTCTACCACTAAGTTTAAGGAGGTCTATCACTTTTCTTTTTAAATCATTGCATGAATATGAATTTGAGGCCTACCACACAAATAGAGCAAGCCATTTGATCAAACAAACAAATAAATAAATATAGTTAATTTAATTAACCTTCTATCTAAGGGAGATCCAATAGACAGCAATGGAAATAAAAATCAGTTGTGAATACTAAGTTAAGAAAAATTTAGTAGTTAGATCATATGCTTCTGAGGAAGATATGGTAATAAAGGTGAAAGGTATAGGAAAGGTGGGGAACTACTCAATATCACCAGAAAGACCTGTAGATTGCTGCAGTAAATAATTTCAGACAAAGTTTGCAACAATCTAAAACTGTATACTTATGCAATATTTTCACATGTTTATCTAGAGATGGGGCAATGAGTTAGTCCCCATAAAGATTAAACAATAACAGTTCGAGTTACCTCTAACACTTATTATATATATAATTTTTTAATTTATCTGGAGCAATGAAAAAAATGCCTTTGGGCAATAAGGCATAATTTTGCCTTCAGTATAGCTCTGATAAGCTATTCAACTGAAAATGGAAATTAGGTGATGGCATCGAGCAATCATCACTGATAAACTATGATAACCCAATATAGATAAATATTCTGTAGGGTCAAAAGCACATATATTAGAATCATAAAAACTTTTATAGGACAGATATCTGTAAACCTTTATCACTTGTAGGACTCTTCAGGCACAATACATTTTCCAAGCTTTCTGTGAATATTTGCCTTCTTTTCAAAACACCATCAAAACATTAAAACAGCCTGGAGGGCATGAGTGCACTATCACTTCCTGTTAGAGAAATGGGAAGTAAATCAAAGTACTAAAAGGGAGAAATTACGTTACCAAAGTCAGAAGAAGCTTGACTAGGCCCTGGGGATTTTCATTAGCTAATGAGGAGCGCAATCTGCAGAACTAGTCAAGATCCATTTTGCTGAAATTATTGACCTCTGCCAACCTGCTCAGGTTGTCCATGCCAAATGGTGCAGAAGAATGCTGGACTTGCTTCAGATGAGCGACTCAACTGAAAATCAAACAAATGACCAATAGCCACAGACCTGGTCAGTAATGTGTTTGGACTTCACAATTTAAGAAACAATTGGATCACAACCACTGTCTAAGCATATTGTCTCATGTTGCCATTTAACCATTTGAATGGAAGGTAGCCTACCAATATTTTAGCAGTATTTACTTCATAAAACTCTTCATACAGATTTCAAAGGCCGGTCCAGCTAGCAGACATATGAAGGAGCAGAAGTGAAAGAAAGGCTGCTAGTAATTGTAACAAAACAGATGGATGGTAAAGCCAAATTAAAGTTACTTTGAATTGATATCTCTTGTGCAAAATTAATGATAGATAAATGAGACAAAATAAGGCCTAAGGATGTGTTTTAAAAAACTAGAATTTCAGCTTGAACCTTTGAGGTTCAAACTCATTATACTAACTCGAACAGATTTTTTTTGTTCTATGTGCTTCAGCTTTACTGCTTTGAGGAAGAAGTACATTAAAAAAATCTACTTCAGTCTCAGGTAACATAAGGAGAAAAAAACCAAAACCAATGCATGGCTAGCTTATCATCCAGAGTTTTGAGCTGGCTACAAACGGCATCCAAATTCACTCCCAAGCTTGCAATGAGTCCCCACAAGCTCCTGTTAGCAGGACTTCCCTAAGTTAAAAAAACTAAAAAACTACCTGAATGGTGTTATCTGTATCTCTATCAGTCCTTCCTCAACTCAATTTTGTTAGAGACTTGGGGTTTCTCTATCATTCTGTGCTATGAATAATCAAGAACAACTAACTGGAATAAATGACTTTCTTATGCTGTCATGTGACAAAAAAATAACAAGAAAATGCTTTATTAGAATAGCCTGGAATCCACACATGTTCATCACCAGCTGTAGCTGTCTAGAAAACCTGCTGGTTATATAATCACCTTAAATCCCTGCATAGGTTGAAGACTTAAATGTTAACGACAGCTAAAGACCAAAGCAGATGATTGTTAATCCTTTTCTTATTTAAAAGAAGTTATGCACTAAATAATATATTATTGCATTATTAAGTGAATTTTTGCTTTATTGTTCAATCTTGCGTCTTACTGAAAAGCTTAACAAATGCTTAAGATATTCAATTACTTAACTTGAAGTTGTTCTTCATAACCTTTCTCCCGGTGTCTACTGCTACACTGAAATGCTGTTTTAAGAAAAATAAAATACTGCAGTGTTTTACTCTGAGTTCAAGTAGAATGCAGCAGAGATATTAATCAAATCACAGAATTGAGTAAGAATGAGAATACTAATGTATTTTACATGTTGCACATTCTGTAACTGAGGTCTGATTTGGCTAAATTCTGCCTTTTTCCTCATTGAACTAGAAGATAAAGTTTTAATTTACCAAAACTAACACTTCCCTCTCTTACTTGTTTATATTCAAAGTTAATAATTTCTGTGTTAACTACAGAATTGTGTTTGTTTCTACTTTCACCTGAGCAGCTTGAGGGACACTATATTTAGCATCTCAGAGAGAGAACTATTTACCCTCAGGGTCAGCATCAATTTATGTGCTAAATTTCTTGCCATATCACAGCAACTCCTAAAAAAGAAATTGAAGGACTTCTGAAAAAGTTGCAGTGGTTTGTGAAGGAGCACCTAAAGTTATGTAATTCTAAATGAAATACAACTTTTCTCAGCCAACTGAATGCTTAGGTCCTAGCTAATAAAAGAAAATAAAACCTGTTCTTTACATATATAGTTTTGTGCAATTTGGTGTCATTTGAAACAGATATTTCTTCACATTTTAGAAACTCAGCCTGTTTGAAGAGATAGGAGATTTGGGGGTTTTGTGACACTACAGGAGATATGCATATGTAGTATTTGCTGAGGTAGACATTACCTTTATCTACTACCTTGTTTAATGGAAAAGAAAAGCACTTGAGACCAAAAATACATGCTATCTTTTTGCACAGAAATTTAAGGACAATTCACCTTCATTAGGGAATCCTTACTGAGAGAGAATGAACAGATGTGGATCTATGACATTTTATAGTATCTGAGGGCTTGTCCTTAGAGAAGGATCTTCTCTGATTTCAGAAGCACAGAGTCTTTTTAATTTTTTACTTATTTTAGTTCAGTTTGAGACATATTTTTGGTAAGTACCAAGGTAATTTCTCTCTTTTCATTCAAACTTAGAATGAAAGCCATAATTAGGCTTCATGCAGATACAAATCCCATAAAATGAAAATAAATAAGATTGGTTTTATAGATAACAAACTTGCTTCAAAAAGTTTCAAAATATATTAATTTACTAGGAAAAGCATGTAACTGACAGGGAAAAGAACTGTTCCTGTCAAGAACAAAGACATGAGGACTGCAAGTGGAAGCCGCATACTTTAACTTGCTTTGCAATGTTTCCACCATGACTTTGCTGTGTGCATGTGTGTGTAATAAGCAAATACATCTTTCAAATACCTGTTCTGAGATATTCCTAAGTCTCTCTTCTTGGAAACCTTCTGCTCTTCCTCCCATCTCTATTCCAAGCCCAACATGATATACCCAGTATTCTCCAATCCTTTCACTGGCAGTCTCCACACTGCTGCTCCTGTCCCTGACACCACTCTCTCATGTTAATTCCTAATGCCAACAATAGCCTTTTCTGCTTCCCAGAGCTGATAGTGCTGATTGGGAGGGCACTGCTATAATTAACTCTGGCATCACCCCTGTGATTTATCTTTGTCATCTGAGTTCTAGCAACATCAGTAATGTAATGGGTTGGTTCCATTAGCAAGTGAGTACATTTCAAACACATTAGGAGTAAAGGTGGCAGACATTTCTTCATCCACTTTCAGCTCTCAAAAACATAGCACCTTAAAAATTGTCCTTAGACTTTACTGTTTATAACAAGTCACAGATCATATATTCCTATCTCTTTCTACTAAGGCTGCCCAAGGAAATTTTCCTGCGTATGCTCCTGCCCGGATATATTGGGCACCATCTGGAAAAGGGAATGAGGAAACTCAAATTACCTCATTTGTAGCTAAAATAAACAAACTCTCCTGCTGATTCTATCCAGTTCAGCATGGTACCTCATGGAGGGCTATCACATACCAAGACAACACATTTGGCTCAAGAACTTCCTGAAATATACCTCACTGGAGGCATTGTCTGACAAGTGTTGCTGCACATGTTCTCTACTCTTCTCCTCTTCCATAAGTTGTCAGAGAAAGGCTATAGAACAGATAATGCTTTGGCTTGGTCTTGGTTTTAGTTACCTTGTTATAATACCATTGCGCTACCCTCAGGTACCATAGCTGCTCTCCTTTTCTGACAGTGTAAGGCTTATTAGCTCAAGAACAAACTACCTCTGATAATCAGCCAATACTATTTTCAGGATCCCAAATTCCTATCTTTGTAAGGTGAAAATAGTTCCTTGGATTTTTAACAAAGCATGGATGTGATAAAACCAGTGACAACCACACAGGAATAAAGGAAGTAAAGGCTGCAGGTTTACATCTATACTGACTTCTTGACAAATGTTCCAAGAACAACTTAAAGTACTACCAGACCCTTAAAATTTTCTTCAAATACTCCCTTCACAGGGTTATTTTGTTCAACTGCAGGAACTCTTGCCATGGCCCTCATTCATTAGAATCATTCTCTCTGGTGTTCAAACATATTAGCAATTTTACAGTAGCAAACTACTAAAAGAAACTTCGGCTGGTCAGCTGTCCACCAGGCTTTACACCACCTCTAAAAGTAATTTAGACCATATATTTTCATATATATCTTTTTATTTTTAACAGCCTTCCATTGCAAGTCATTAAAACTGCTTTTATCTTACATTCTAAACATGACTGCTTTTGTTGTGAAACTATAACATTTAAAATGCTTCATTCCTTCTTATAAGAAGTAATATGTAAGTGTAATATGCCATCTAAAGCTTTTTACCTATGACATCAAAAAGCATTTATTTCTGGACAAATATAATGTTTGAGAGTAAATAGTTGATTTGTATTCTTTTAAATAGTAAGAATTTTATGCTAACCTAATTTTTATAAACCAATATATATAAAAGAGAAACCTTGACTTCCTGAGAACTACAAGCTTTTGTACTATCTTTTAATGAATTATTTTGATTACTAATTTAATCTGTATGGATATTTACACAGTATCACTTTAAGTATTCAGTAGAGCCAAAGGAAAAATGCCAGGAAAAACAGTAGTTGCATGAGAATCTGGAGTTCTATATTCAATTCTACTGTTTATGTCCAACATATAAACTTTGGGGACTTTCTTCTCTCATAAAAAAAATTATTAGGTTAAAATAAATTGGACAGGATATGGGCATTACAGAAATAGTTCATCAGACAGTGCATCATACAACGACTCTAGATAAATGAGTTCTCCAGCATGTGCTGTTTACCAGCCCAAAGTACTGTGACTAAAAAAAAAATGGAAAAGCGCCTCAAATCCTTTCATTAACATAAAGTCTAAAAGTAAGTGTGTTTTAGGACAAGTCCTTGAATAAGAGCAGCACTGCTACTGCATAAATAAACAATTAATGAAGTAACTGTGCTTAGGAATACATTTACTGTGTGTAAAATGATCTGTCATGCAAACTCATGCTTTTTTCAAAAGATATCTTTGAAATTCCTAAGACCTACTAACTGCAGGTTGTACCCCATAAATAAATAAATAAATAAAATAATCATCAGTACTTACTCAGCTAGGTTAGCAACACAAATAGGCCTAAAGCTAGGAAATATTCATGTCTTATTTTAAATATTTCCAAATGTTTGTCTAATCAACAGAAATTATACTGATTCTAGAATTTCATCTCTCTTTTTCCTCCTCAGACTACAGTAATCAGATCATTGCTTTAAGTAATTCCTTAACTTTAATTGCGTCTTTTAAGAACAGGTTAATAACCATCCATATTTAAACTGTAGATTTTATGAGTTATACTTATTATGCAACTCATTAAAGTTTTATAGTCTTTGCAGAATAAAATAATCATTGATCTTTTTCATCTGAGTGCTATTAAGACAAAGGGTATAAACATCAACTGATTAAAACATTATTTAAAATGCTTTACAAAATCTTTATAAAATTTAGTTTTAAGTAATTCCACTCAACAAGACTTGACAAATCTGAAGAGTACTTCATTTAATTTCCTTTACTAGGATGTTCTGCACAAGAAGCAAAAGTCTAAGGGACCCTCAGCCCCCAACAAAGGCTGTGCTATTGCCTTTGCCTTGGGTACTACGACTTCCCAAAAGCAAGCTCTCTGTCAGCACACTGTACAGTGCCCTCCAATAACGTGTAAGGCAGGATAACTTAGAAAGTCTATTCTTTTGCATTACATCAAGTTAAACAAACAAGCATGGGAGATATTTAGATCCTATTGACTGGTTTAAGAATAACAAGAAAACACTTAAGTAAATTATAAAAATATACAGAAAACAAATATTGCTGAGAATCATTTTGAGGTATGTGGAACCCTTTTTCCAGTGATCCCTTCCAGTCTACAACACTGCTCGTGAAAATGCCTCCAAGTTTATACTCCAAAACTTACTATAAGGACATTTATCTAACAGGGCAGTCATAAGCTTACACAGAGTGCTTCTGCGTAAGATCTTTTCAGTTAATTATGGACATGAGAATTTGTGGAGACTATCTAGAGGTTCCCCATTCTCAAATAGCAAAAAGGAACAGCACAAACATCTATTCCACAGCCACAAGTTGCTGAGTGACTGGACAGTGATATACTGCCAAAAAAATCCTGCAGAAACTATGAGCTATCAAACAGATGGTGGAAAAGCACATGCTATATGTTTAGCCTGCATGAAGAACAACATCCTACCCCCACCCACAAAGTAAATACAATCTGCAGGTGGCAACTGTCAAACGACCACCAGCACCGAGACACTCTTAAAGGGCCTTGAATGAGGCCACAGAGTAGAATACCAACAGAGATGGTAGCTGCAGAAGGGCAAACACATGCAATGCTATTTACAAACATACTGAAAATAAGTCTTCAGGATAAATCAAAACAGATTTACCAAAGGCACACATACACTCCAAAAACTGGACAGCAATCAGGAAACAGGTACGATCAGATAATTTACATCAACATTACTGTTACAGAGATGAATTCAAGGATAGGTATTACAGTGTTCAGCGAGGTGAAATGACACAAAATTAGGTTATTTTAAGGCAAGCTTAACATTTGCTTCCCCAGGAGAATATGCATCCTAGAAACCTGGATTGCTACTGAAAGCAATCATGGAAGGTTGGAGCACCCTTGATACAAATTTAATTTTAATAAAAATAAAACCATAAAAAAAAAATCCATTAAAAAGTATCTACTCATTTGCAGCCATGAGCTAACTCCTCTAAATTCTCAAGACTGTTGTATTCTATATGGCAAAAGATGACAGCTGCTCACCCTAAGCTTAGGAGATTGCTAATTCCCTAATTGGAACATAACCCTAAAAGTGTTCAAATAAGTTGTGAGGAACCAGAAAATGGTTTGGCTTGGAAGGGACCTTTCAGGATCATCAAGCCCAACACCCTTGTCATGAACAAGAACATCTTTCACCAGATAAGTTGCTCAAAGCCCCAGCCAACCTGACTTCAAACACCTTCAATGATGGCAGATCCACAACCTGTTCCAGTGTCTTACCATCTCCATAGTAAAAAAAGAAATAAATTTATTTCTTCCGGTCTAAGCCTACCCTCTTTCAGTGTGAAAACACTGGCCCTTGTCCTATCACTACTAGCTCTGATAAAAAGAGCTCTCTCCTTCTTTCTTATAAGCCACCTTTGAGTATTGAACAGCCACAACAAGGTCCTCACAGGCCTTCTCTTCTCCAGGCTGAACACCTCCAACTGTCAACTTTTCTTCATAGAAGAGATGTTCCAGCCCTCTGATCATTTTTGCTGCTTCCCCCTGGACCAGCTCAAACAGATCCATGTCTTTCTTTTATTTGGGCCCCCAGAACTGGATGCTGTACTCCAGGCGGTGTCTCATGAAAGCAGAGTAGAGGGGGAGAATCACAGAATTGTTTGGGTTGGAACAGACCTTAAGGATCATCTAGTTCCAAACCCCCTGCCATGGGCAGGGACATCTTCCTTGACCTGCTGGCCTTGCTGCTCTTTATGCAGCCCAGGATAGAATCAGCTTTCGGGGCTGCAAGCACACATTGCCAGTTCATGGTCAACTTTTCATCTACTGGTATCCTCCAAGTCCTTCTTCAATCCATTCATCAACCCACCTAGTTCATTACTGATGCTGGGGATTGCCCTGACCCAGGTTCAGGATCTTACGCTTGGCCTTGTCGAACTTCATGAGGTTCACATCAATTCAATGAAAGCAATTCCAAAACCAGGGCCAGGAGTACTGCTAAAATGTAAGGTAATGCTAAGAGAAAGATATGAAGAAAACTTCTGCTAATACCTGGGTGGAAACGTGCAGGAGTTCCAGCTGTAAGTTGCAAGCAGAGGCCAAAAATTTTTAGAGGAGATTGCAAAAGGATTAAGGTTCCTTAACAATGCATCATGTCCAAAGAAACGAACGTCAATCATTCTGGAGGCAACAGGTAACTAGATGAAACACTACACCCCAGAAACTCTGCAGTGCAGAGGACAATAACGACCGTGCAATCAGAGGCAACTATGGGCAGGTTACTTGAGGGTTGCAGGAACACTCATTTTACAAAGTCAGAATATGATCTCTGTTCCCTGTCTGTGACACAGAGCACAGATCATACATACATTCCTCTGCATCAGAGAATCAGAGCTTTACTATTATTTCAAACAAAGCCCAGGGTGTACATTAAGGATTTAAATGTACAGCAAATAAATCTGGCCAATTCAAATAATTTAATATTTCATACTTATGTTGACTCATTCCTGTTTTGCAAGCACCAAATAAAAACATCTGAATTGCCAGGAATTTCTTGTGTTTGCTCATTTCCTAATCTCTCTTCTTCCCCTGCAGGCTTCTTAATTAAATGTCCTGGCCAGTGATGTAAATGTTATTATAATAAAGAATTCCTGAACCCAAACATCATTTTTGCAGTCTTCCCTATTTTGAAAAATAGTCAGCTAAACAGTAGTGGAGATGCAGACCATGAAGAGTATAGCTGTCTTACATCTCAACTGCAGTGCTATGCAAAGGAAAAGAGCAAGCCAAACTCCCCGTTTCTAGACACCTGTAAACACGCAGCCATGCATAGCAATATCCCCAAAAGCAATAATCCCCTCTGTTTGTCTGACAAATTAACAATTTAGTGCACTACAGTTCTCCACCTGATAAAGGTCCTTGACATGGAAAAAACATTAAAAATCAGCACAGGCTATATTTTTACTGCCAAGTTCTTCTATATACACCATATTCCATTTTGATTCATATGGAATTGAGGCCATTGTGTTGTCCCCTGACTATCCTCTTCCGGAAACAAAGCATTCTGACAGCATGTCATCACTACTGAACTTTAAAGTATTTTATATAATGAGGAAAAATAGCCTCATTATACACCTCTGCTCAATTAAGTCAGAAAACATAACCAAAACCATTCTGTAGAGACATACAAAAAATCCCCCTGGGATTATTTTGTAAATTTCAGGCTACTAATGTTTAAAAATCCTAACATGTATTTCAGATTCCTTCTCCACTCTTCCCAATCAAAAGCGACATCTTATTCTTAACATCCAGAAAACTGGCACATCATTTCTGAAGCACATATCTCTCTTCTAGATAAAAAATTACCTGGGACAAAAGTCTAAGGAAAAGATTCTTTAAATACCTTCTGGCAGCTTTTTGACAAGTTTTCTCTACATTGCCTGGCACAATCCTTCCCAGAAATACCTGTCAGCAAGCAGGTTTTCTAAATTGTCCGTTTCTATCAGCTGTCTTCCACAATAGGACAAGACTGTATCTCCCAAACAACCACGAAGCTACACTCTGTATGAGCTCTGTGATTATCAGCAGGCCAGGCAGAGCCTGACAGCAAGACCTGAGAGCAGGGAGAAAAGCAGCTCCCATTGAAACATGCCAACCATAATTGCCTGTTACCAATACCTAGAAACACAAGTTTCACTGCTACAAATATAGAGCATGGCATTTGTACTGCCCTGGAAGCTGCTAGGATGCTGCAACGGCTGGTTTTCAGGAAGCAAGGAGCAGCACACTGGCATCCTGACCGTAGCTGCCGCTGGAGCCCTAACCTATGGGTTATGGTTGCTGTTACCTCCTTCTCCTTTCCTATATCACAAATCTCTACCAGGGAAAGGTGAAACACAAAGCCCTTAATATTCCACCTGGGTCTCTTGGCATAGAAAAAGAAAATAGGAAAGAGCAGGGGACTGAACAAGGATTACTACAGATGGGTAATGAGAAAGATGTCTGTAGAGTAACAGTTTTGGGTTGTTTTTTTTCCCCCCTGTATTTTGGATAGTTCTAATATTGCCACTGCTTTTCCCAGTCCTATATTTTTAGTCAAAACTATAATCATGTTTGTTTCCAAAGAATTCTTTCTTGGGAAACTTTCCACTGGTAACAACAGGAGATCAGTCTTTAATTTGGAGTTAAGATGGAGCTTTTCAAGCAACATCTATATTTTTGCTTATAAGCATTTACTCAGATCTTATACATTGTGGACCTCTACCACTACAGATTATGCTCGTAATACAGTTTAAAAAGTGTGATACAGCATTTTTTAAAGATTTTTTTCAGGAAAATGGCCTGCATATCCTTCAAAGAATAAACAAACAAGGAGTGCGATACATTGTCTGATTTTCTATCTAGCAAGGGCAAATGTCTTGGGTTTGTAAACTGCAAATTCTGTCTCTCAGGAGTCTGAAAAATGTAGTTCTGAGAGTTTCAGAATAAGCAAAGCCTGGTTTCTGATGTTTTGAAGATGACAGGCTTTGGAGACTATATAAAAAATCTGATGTTTTTTCTGTGAGTTTTTTCCACTTACAGTTGACCCTGATGTCTACCAAAATAAAGCATTTCCTCTTAGTCCAGGGACTCATATCAGTATTTTCCTAAAAGTTAATTAATTACTAGACTTTGATGCTTTTGTAAAACTTCTTTGCAATCAACCCTTGGCTCAGGAATAGAAACACCGCATACGGACATTCAGATGCACTCACAGATCAGCACGTATTCAACACAACTGTAAAGCACTCTGTCTCTAAGAACCAGTTCTTATAAGCACACAGAGTTTATCACTCTGGAGATGAAAATGCAGAATTATACCAAATGCTTGCTAAATGACCTCAAACATTTTTGAAAATAAACAATTATTTTTCGAATCCTCTGATAATCTTCAAATCATATTTTAAAAAGCCACATAAACATTGTTTATAGTGGTAGTTTCTTTCATTCATAAAATGTAGCTATTTAAATCCCATATACTTGATTCATTTTTTCTATCCGATAAACTCTCAATGAACTTGGTACTCTTCAGGGTCTGCCCCAGGGGGCTGTTTTCAATTTAAACAGCTGCATTGTTACAATTTCTGTTTACATACGACTTGAGGGTATCCATTTGCTTCACAATTAAGAGTAGAGCACCTACAAATGTTCAGCTAACCAGATTGTTAATTGGTATGTTTGCTTTCTTGTATAAATAGAAAACGTTCCTCCTGAAACTGAATGGTTCAAAGGTTCACATGTTACCTTCCTTGCATTCCTAAGGTTGCTCACTTTTTACTTTTCCCTCTCCTCAGTGTTCAGAGATATTACTGATAAAGGTTTGCATACACCATGTTATGTCTTCCACTCACTGCTTCGAAAGCTTTTGTCTTTGTAGAAATCAGTGCTGAATGTTTTTGCAGCCAGCAAAAGAATGAGCTAGCTTTAGAGCAAAGTCATCAGCAACAAAGAAATTAATCTTATGTTTGTAATAAACTGAAACAGAGTGAAAAGATGTTATAAAATACATCACCTTACTATTATTATTTGCGATATTTAGGATCAGTATTTGGTTTTATTAGTTCTCCTAATATTTCTACCCAGTTCATCTGAATCCTCAAACTCATTTTCATTCATAAAAACTGTGTTTAGATAAAATTAGAAGCATAATTGATTAATAAATGGGAGAATTCCTCTGTAAACACACAATACATCAGCACTTCTGTCATTTAATTTCTGATTGTAATTTAATCTATCAGTTGTGAGTAGCTTTTTACCTGTTCCATAACACGGGATTCATGTAACTAAATGTAAATGCAGCAGAGCCAGTCCTTCATTACAGTCAGTAGAGACAAACGGGAACTTTCAGACCCGAATTCACCTTGTGCTGAAGTAGACATATAGGAGGTTTTCATTGCAACCTACATTCCTGTATTTTTCTCCACTTGAAAAAACTGGAGAAATTGCTCATTTTTCTCCATTACCTTTTGTGAAGAAACTCAGGCTAGTTAGCTCAGATACCTGCACCTATTGCAGCCAAACTCTCAAGTTGAGTTAGGATTGGCATAACAACAGACCACTTCTTTTCTCTGATGACATGACTGAAGTTTTACTCAAATTTCTCCTTGATCATCCCCTCCCAAGTGAAGGCTATTGAAAAGTGGTCACTAAAACACGAGACTTCCTTCTAGCCTCTTGGGAAGTAGCCCAGATATACTGTCAAACTGATTAGTTCCTATGGAATCGTGGGAGGGTCAAGAGGTCTTTGGAAACCCATTTCCTAAAACACAATCTACTACTTTGACATCACAATCAAGGGCAAAGCTAATTTATTGACAACATGAGAGAGAACATCTAGTTCAGCTGGTTTTTTTACTGACCACCTGCTTGGCCTTGGTTTAGCCACTGAACATAAATGCTTCTCCTCTGGCACTGAGTAGGTTTGTCAATGAATATAAAAGATTACCAACAGCTACAATCATTCATGAGCATGAATATCTAGGAAGATCATTTTTTGGTTAAACACTTGTTTTCTGTCCCACATTCACATACTTGAAGGCCTTATCAGATGTCCTGTAAAAAGCGTAATATGACTTGTGGGTTACCTTCTCCTTAGGCTGACAATGCTCAGCAGCAGCTGATGTGTCCCCAAAAGATTCATCAGCTTGGAAAGAATTTCTGGAAATATGTAGGACATCTCAGCTAACCTACATGTTTGGAGGATGCCATTAACCAACTCTGGCACATGAGCTAAACATAGCAGCGTTCAATAATGTGCTGTTCAGAATGAAAACTGGAACACTGAGGATGATGCTGCATGTCAGCACATATGATGAGAAGGCAAAGGTCACATTGCAAGGCAAAGATGATGAGGAGCAAGACAGGTGACAGCAGCTCTGATGACAGCATCCTCACACTCAGGACTGACGTATTCAGCAAAAGAGGACTTGGCAGATGGCCACATATCACAGGAAGCAGTACTTTACACAGGAACAAACTTCAGAGTGCTGTTAAAAGGGGTGCTAGTCTCACTCTTGAGACCTAGTGTCAAATTACTCAAAAATTGAAGAAATGAGGAGTCTGTACTAAAGTCCAACTACAGTGCTTATAGCAAATGACTACTAAGATGATGTTCAGGAATAACAGGGTTTTGATAGTCTATTTTTACTTTATTATTTCCAAATTAATATTAGCATATCTTCCCCTCCTCTGCCCCTCAATAATTATAGTTCAAAATCAGACTTTGTAAAAAAAAAAAGAAACTGCAAATTTATGAAAAAAAGGATTAACAATTATTTATTAAAACTTATTAAAATTGCGTTTGAATTATGCAGCGTTAAACAATTAGTGAAACAACCTAAAGACTCTGAACTATGGAAAATCCAGAAAAAAACCCCAATAGAAAATCCAATAGATAATTTCTAAAAATTCATGTAGCTTATTGCATTAAATACAAATATTGATCACAAAGCAAAAGTAGTAAAAAAGCCTCCTAAAATATATTAAACAAATGTAATTGTTTATGCATTTCATCATGAATTATCAGTAACTAGGTTAAAACCAACACTTTTTAAAACTTTGTTGCATAACTGCATTTTAAAATATGATAAGTTTCTTTGGAATATTGTTTCTGAGCATTTTAAGACTTGCAGCTTATAGTTTCTCTAATTTCTACTAATGCTGTGAAATGCTTGAATTTAAGACTGCATAAATAAATATTTTTTTAAAATTAGGTCATTTAAATTATGTTAAAGCAAATGAACATCCATAAAAGGTAAATAAATGAATAAACATTTAATTCTAGAAATTTGCTATTAATTACCACAAATTGTTTCTAGAATGGCCATGTTCTTTTTACTGCTCTTAATTATTGTAATTACACTTTTTCATATTAATTAGAATTGTTTTGGCATGGCAAATTCCACCCCTCTGTCTCTCAAATTAGGTAAGCACACCCATTCTTAGATTGTTGTTGTGTTTTCTTTTTTTCCCATATCTAGTATATGTAAATAATGAAAAGAACTTCCCAGAGTACATTAACATTAAAAGGGGGCATAATTCTGTAAAGCCAAAATTAACATAAAACAAATTTAGTCTTTTTGAGCATTAAATGTCTTAGCCAGAAACAGGAAAATTGAAACATTTTTGACATATTTCAGTAAAATACTGAAAATAGTTAAGGTGTCTATAATCACAGACAGTATGAATAAGTAAAAAAAGAATATTAAAGACAAATCTAACCTTGTTCTAATCTAAAGCGCCAGAAATAACATATCCTAACCTGAAAAAGTACATTGGACTGTTTGCCAGTGAATAGCTCATATATCTGCCAATGCTATTCTCATTATTACTTTAATTGACCTGGCAGTTTTATCTCTTGTAGCCCTTCCAATTTGTAAATTTTAAGTATTTCCCAGGAAGCCTGTTGGAGATGGAATGTAGAATCACTCTAAGAGTTTCATTTTCTGAGAGTTGAAGAGAACTGTAAGGTAGTGAAACTTTGCGTGTCTTAAATTAGAGTGGGAAAGTCATAAGCCCTGGGACTGAATATGGCCTGCAACTGTATTGTATGTCACTTGGGATCATACCATTTTTTCCTTCAACATTATTTTTGACTAACACTCAGCTAGGCTTTAATTTATGGCCTACTAGTGTGTCTGAAAGAGCTATTTGGCCCTCAGTAAGGGAGAGGATATTCCAGGTCTGAGTACATAAAATTCTACTTTTTGCCCTCTTGAGTCTTCCATGGAAATTGTGGCTTACTGAGGTGGACAGTAACTGTTAGGAATGTACTTACTGCATTGAAGTTGGGGAAGAGATTGACTGCTGCAGCAGTGTCCAGCGGAAATGGAAGAAAAGGTTTAATATCCAGCGACGGCTGCAAAGGTGGAGCAGGAGGACGCACTAGGGCTGGAAGAGCAGGGCTCTGGCATGTACCACCTAGGTGTAGAAAGAGACAAAGTATTCAGCAAGTACTATGATTAGGGGGGAAAAAAAGCCAAAACAAAAAATAAATAATAACCCCCCAATATTGGATTAAACAAGTACATTTTTATTTGTCCACAAACTACTGCATTATTGAAAAAAAGAGCACAGTTGACTCAGTGACTATGATTTTTCACCAATAATTGCTTCAGGCATCAATCTATCATTACTTAAAATTAGCTAATAAACCATCTCTCTCCCTGGATTATCTGGATCTGTAGTTCAGGATATGTCTGACTTCTCTCAAGAACTTCAGTTAGTCTCAGTCTTCTGTACTTTCAGTGCTTCATCCCAGCCTTATTGCTCAATGTTCCAAAGGCAAACTGCTCCGAGAGAAAAAGAAGCAGCAGTAGCTGTTCAGCTAAGTAAAAGTCACGTCATTTGCAAACACTTGATTTTTTAATTAAATACTCACTTGTGGAGTTTACAGCTTAAGAGTCAACCTAAACCTCACAAACACAACAAACCTTGCTGCCTCAACAGCTGATAAATACAAATCAAAATTAAGAACAATTTCAGCAGCCACTGAAATTCTGTTTGTGGGAAGATACTAATGAATGATTTCTGCTCTTGCAAGGAGTGGAGGTGACTCAGACTCTACATCAGAAAGCTCTTCCTGGTTAATGCTACCAACCACCAGCTCTGTGGGAACTAAATGCAAATGAAGAAATCCCCTTGCATACCAATAAGTTGCTACCTGTTTACAGCAGAGTCTATTTTACTCCTTGCCCAGCCAGCTAAAAGCTGGAAGGATCCAAGACCATTCTCTGCTTCCAATGTCTCTGATGTTTTGATTGCATGCCAAAACATCAATTCCCTGTTAATTAAAGACTATTTGGACCCTAGGAAACTGTTAAAATATGCTAGTGTTCTTCTGAGAGGCAGGCAACAGACTGTAAAAACCTGCTGGTAAAAGTCCAAGAAACATTAAAAAAACCCCCCAAAAGTAAGGGGACTTTTACCCCACTCACTGAACAGAGGCAGAGATCTGAAATCTGCTTCTTTCTTTCCTTTCGTACACTTCATTAGACAAGCTGCCTACATTCTTTAAGAGCCCAAATATAAAGCAGTCAGAATGATATATGGAATCTCTCGATATTTGGCCAGCAAACCTGCTAACAAAGTTTGCAATTTAATACATCTAATTGAGGGCTAACAGCACAGGATTTAATGAACCAGTTGTAGCAGATCATCCACAGTTCTACTTCTAGATATAAAATGAGCTGGAGCCCAATATTCAAAGACAGTATCTTTTGCCAATTTTCAGCTCCTTTGTGAAAGGATCATTGAAAGGAAAATACTACCCACTAGTAAACCAAAGTATTGGATTAGGGTTGACTTCAATCTCAAGCTAGTTTTTGACCTAGAATAACTGCCATTTTTGGAATAGTTTCTACATTTACCTCAATGTAAGAGTTATACCATACTATTCTTTGAATGCAGCAGCTGAGAATACAGACAATAGAAAAGCAGAGGGCAAGCATCTCTGGTTCCCACAGCTCACCAGCATAGAATCATCAAGTATTTCATGAGTGCCATTGGTTTGACAATTGTTACATTCCTGTGGAGTTACTACATTGCAAGAACAAATTTAATAGGTCAGAATGATGACAAGGTAGTGATGAACAGGCCAATCTTATCCTCTCTGAATAGCAAAGGCCCATAAAGATATATTCTTAGATGCTGAAAATACTTTTTTTTTTTTCCACTCATGCAAAGATTTTTACAGACCATGAAGGGAAGAGGTCACTGCTACTAATAAAAACCTCACTAAGAATTCTCCAGGTTGCACCTGAGATTGTACAGAATCACACAAAATTGCCAAGGTAAGCACGTGTCTGTCAAAGATTTTGAAGTTAAACCCCCTTCAACTCACGGATACAATTGCAAACTGGGCTGAGAAATATCACCTATGCCTGGGGACCCAGCTCAGCGAGTGTATTACCTCAGTGCTACGGAGGCAGGCTTTGCAGGTTTGGATTACCTAGAGCAACAGCATTGCTATCCCATACTTTTCTAAGACACAATGCCATGAAGGATGAAGTATTTCTATTCTGTGAGGCTTCCCTGAGGGATGACTAGGCACTCACCCACCTGCTGCTGCCAAACAGTGCTGCACAAAGTCATATGGGGACGAGAACACACTTTAAAAGGAAAAATTCAGCCAGCTCTACAGGACGTTGGCTGGGACTCAAAGCCTCTGGAACAGTTTAAAATGCTCTACAGTCTTGGCTATAGTGGCACAGAAAGTGAGCATGTTCACGAGCACAGCTGCTCTCTGTTTTTGCAATAGTGTCAGACATGTCCCTTAACGATGGAACAAGTGATAGATATCATGAAACTTGAGCTTTCACTTGAAAGAAATTCTCTGATGTTATGGCTGCAAAAATTAACTTTTCTTTCCATTTAACATGCAGAGTTGTAGTCTAGAGTCAGCAACAGAAAACCTGAAGCAATGGCAATCATTTTATGTGACTCAGCTTAACTGAAAAAGCTTTGGAAAACATTTGGGAATATCAATGTTAACTATTTCCGACATAATCCATTAGCAGAGGGCTGGAAAGAGGTAGAAGTCCACTGGGAAGAGTTCTTGAAAAGCACACACAGATAAATTTTTACTGTAAAGAAGGCAGTATCAAAGGCAGGAACAGTGTCAGAAGGAGAACACGAGAACCAAGAAATTCAAACTGAAGGCAAAGAGAGAGACGTGCACTAAAGTTCATAAAGCAGAATTTACTTTGTCAATACGTGGTGCTACACACGAAAACAGCGCACTCAGAAAATTACTATAGGAACACATAGGTCTGTTTTAGTTATCTGGTGTTACTGAACACTGGACCAAGGTGAGCAACCATAAAGATTGCTTATGACTGTTTTAGTGTTCTGTATGATAAGCTTCTACAGAAAGACCTCCACAGCTTTCCCAGAACAGATGCAACACTGTGGATCAACAGACAACAAAGGCTCAATGTCAGTCTTTTTACAGACTTCCTAACAGCAAGGTTTGGAGTTCCACTTTGACCAGTAAAGCTAGAATAAGATCCCACAACACTGAAATGCTTTATTCAAAGCATGTGCTTGACACTCTGTATTATTACCCAAAGTTCACGTAGATATCCTGGCCAAAAACTTAGTGCATGCATGGTTCGACTTAAGAGATGTAACAGCTCCCCCAAAATGAAGGGCAGTAGAGGTTTAAAGTTGCATTTTATGAGTAGCATGCTACAATTCTTTAAAGTAGAAGGATACCGAGATATTTATTAATTCCACTGTTACAAGTTAGTGATGTTATAGTCTAACGTCTCTCTAAAGAGGAAGATTCTTTTCAGCACATTCAGATCCTAAATGGGAGGTGAATGTTCCAGACTTTGAGACTTGGCTATAGAGAAAGATATGCTACATCTTCCTCTGTGTAGTCTTTCTTCTTGCACACTCTGATTCCCAATCCTTCAAACTCCAGTGCAGATCTAGTTTTGAATCACCAGATATATTATCAAATAGCCTCTCCTAAGAAAATATCCAGCCCAAATTCTGCAGACACAAATTTTTTTTGCAATGTATTTGTAACTTGGAGGTATGTAAACTGGGCAGGAACTCTAAACTAATACCCCATTAATCTAAATCTTTTGCAGTTCTTCCATCACTATTACCACCATAAACACTGAATAAGCAAATCTCCGCAGAATTCCATTTTCAGTCCTTCGTTACTTAGCAATTATTTCCTACTGGCTACATGTACAACCATTTTCAATACATCAGAGATGCCCTAAACTAATGTTCCATTTCCCTTCCATCCTGGAGTCTGAGTTTGTTTTCAGTATCATAACTTGGTTTCTCCAAGATATAGATATTCCCAGGTTTTCAGCTCCATCTCACAACTCTCCCAATATTTCCACAATAGCTTATTTCAGGTCAAAACAATACACATGTTCTGCCTTGGCAGAAGCTAAGAACTTTTCAGCCAGTATGACTCAATGAAGAAGCTGGGAGTGTACCACTGGTTTCAAACTTAAAAAGTTAACTTCTAGGTAATTTAAAAATGTAAGTTCAGAAATTAGCATTAGCAGTTTTCATATAGGATCCCAATATGTGACAGTTCACATCCAGTAAGCATTACAAAATATCCTGAGCCTAAAAGAGGATTTCTTTTTTTTTTCCTACAAAATTTTCAAGAAAAGTAACTCCGGCTATTTTAAAGAATAAAAGTGAAAGGATATGTGAGGAGCTCATGCTCTACCTTCCAAATTCTAAGAAACTCAGTATCAGCTAGAACTTAAAATTCATTATGAATTTATTTTGCCAGTGGGCCAAAGAAAAGGTATATTTGAAAGGATTTTCTTCAAAAAGACAAAAAAAGATATCAGCAATTAAGAAAAGTAAAATATTAGATATCACTTTTATGTCTTCAGAGAATCTGACAAAATGGGAAATCCAAAGACAAAACTAAAAACCTTCCCTGGGATATGAGACAATGCAACATGAATTGTAGATCAGGCTTATAGAAATTAGTTTATTGTAATGACCTGTAGTCACTAGGGTACTCTCTCTCATCACTGTATGATCATCTTCATTTTTCCAACAGATACTTTTTTAAAAAACTGCTGGATTGTCATTTCAAAGTTCAGTTCAGTTCCATAATAAGTAGTACCAGTGTTCTAACCTGCCATGGCAAAACAGGTTTCACCTAATCACCAAAGTACTTAGTAGTAATTATACTACTCAGTTGACTAAAATATTAACTCAGCATACAGAAAGTTAGTTAATATGCAACCTGTATTTTTTATGTGCATAAATGTATACACTTTTATTTAATTAAGACTACATATTATTCCATATGGACTGAAAAGAAGCTGTGTGAGAACAAATAACGGGATGCCTGTTAGATCTCAGTTCCCTTTAAGGTTTGGTTGGGTTTTTGTTTCGGATTTTTTGGGGGTTTGTTTGGGTAGTTTTTTTGTTTGGTTGGTGGTTTGGGTTTTTTATGTGTGTGTGGTTTTGTTTTATTTTTAGAAGGGGAAATGAGGATCTTATAACAAAGTGCTTTTGACTCCTGCATTATTCACAGACTTTATTGGGAGAGTGCTTTCATTATATAATAATCTCAAAAATATTCTAAAAATTAGGATATCTACTTTTAAACAGTATTTTGTTCATATAATCCCTCTTAGTTTCCAAAAAGAAGAAAAAAATCCAACTGTACTAAATATCTGACACTCACTAGAACCCTCAAAATAGACCTCCAACCACAGCAGCCTCAATCCTGCTGACTCTCCTGAGACAGCTTGAAGATCAAATACACTGAGTGGCAACACAAGGTTTTCTTTCATAGGTCTTGTTAGCAACGTTAACAGTGACTAGTCACTTTGAAGAGGATGAATGCCACACTGTCTCAGCTGTGGAGATCTGAAAGTAATTGATTTTTTCAGTTCACTGGCCAAATAAAAAAATAAAGATGGGGCTGGGGGGAAATCATTTTGTCAGCTGAAACATTTCTTTGACCCAAAAAATTCCATAGTTTGTACTTGGATACTTATCCATTTTATTTAAATATTGACAAGTTTCAAACATCCAAAACCAAACACTTCAAAAGTATGCATTGTAAAGGTATTTCCAAATGTTTTCTAATCTCTTCTGCTCCTTTTAATTTTTTTTTTTTTTTAATAAAAACCAAAACTGCTAGTTTGGCACAAATCAGTACCCACCATTTATTTATTGAGTGAATTACTCACTATTCACCTGGAAAGTCTGAATAGCTCTGGTCACTTGTTGCTATTTGAAGTGTTATTTTGTCTAGAGACTACTCTGTGATTCTTGCAAAGTGAGCTAGTTTAGAAAAGGAATTTTATTATTGTTATTATTTTTAGTTTTAGAAGCCTGCAGTGACACGTCACTGAGTTTTCAGTCTTCTTTCACACTTACTAACATTTTGAAAAAAAACCCATAAAATCATATATCCTGATATAAGAATTTGGATTGAAAAAATGTACCCCTTTGTACCACTAAAAGAGCAGATTTCTCCTTTTTAGTGAATTCCACTAACTCACTACATCTTCTATGGATTATAAATTGCACAAGGGCAGCAACTAAGCTTTTTATTTTAGCAATGTGACCTACCTAATTGAGCTCTTCGGAATCCTCTGAGGTTTTATTCCAGTCACTCAGACAAATTTGGATTACTTTTTCCCTATTGGAAGCTGTTGGACCACTGAAAATTAAATGATCCAAAACTAATGTTCCACTTCTATAAAGTTCTGGATGTTTCCAGTAGAAGGAAACAACACAAAATTGTCCAGTTTGGCCATCTTGCTTATTACCAGCTGTCTGTACCAAGTACCAGCCATACCAACTACCAGAGAATCAGAAAGCCCAAGACTGCCAGCATCATGACTTTGTAGAATACACACGAGCAAAATTCCCCTGACCCTCAGCTCTCCTCCCACTTGAGAGTGGAGGAGCTTTTCATTTCTGTTTGCCTTACAAAATAAAATCAAATGTTAAACACCTAGCAGCCTTCTCCCTGCAGTTCTCATTAATTCTCAGGACATTTCTACATGGGACAAGATTATGCCCATTTTTCAGCTAGGAACCTAGGACACACAAAGTAAGTAACCTGCTCACAGCTCACACAGCAATCTGTGGCAGGTCAAGGAATTGAGCACTAGGTCCCTAAATTTAGTTCTCTAAGCACTGTAACATCCTCTCTGTTTTCAGTCTAGTAGGGAACTGATTCCACTTTTACTTGCATGATCTCACAATAGCAAAGACAATGTCGAAACCTTCTTCCCTCCTAGTCATAAACGCTAGAGGAAAGACGAGTGGACCAATAAGCCCACATCTGCAGTGATCTCTTTAATTTTGGCAAACTATGTATTCCCAACTCTGTTCTGAAGTTCCTTCCCTTGCTGCTCACGTTTAATACAACTTTCTGCTTTTTAAAGAAAGCAAAGCCAAAAAAGTGAAAAGCCTGCCTTGCCTAGAGCGAGCAAGAAATACGCAATAGTATCCTGACATTCCTACCCTAGCAGTAATGTCGGGCCAGAAAAAACTCTCTGAATATCAAAGGAAAAACACCTCTTTTCTTCTCATGACCATAAGATCTTCAACCTTGTCTAGCTATTGCCACATAAAGCAGCTACCTACAGCATGACTTCCAGTTAAGGTCCATCAGAAAGATTTACATCTAGGCAAAAGGTAAGGTGCATCATGAGCTTTGTGGGAAGCATGGGTGTTTGCAGAGGAGCACTGCAATCTGATGAAACTAGAGGAAGGGCACCATGTGCATTTCCCCAAAACTGCAGCTTTCAGCAGATAAAGAAATTTTCTGACAGTGCTAAACTGACTGTACCAGTATTGACTAGTGCATTATGTATGTGTCCTAACCAGCAGGTCAAACTATGTGGTTAGTAGCCTCTACTAGAGAGCAACTAGACCTTATCAGATCTAATTAATGAGCTATATGCCCACTGAAAATGATACAAACTAAATGGATCTAAGTATTGAATGGCAGGGAGGAAGCTGCTGAAGGGCATGAAGAGCTAACCCAAAATAGTCACAGTCTCCCAAAAGATCCTAATCATAAAGATTTAAAAAAACCCCAAAATCAGAAAACAAACCAAACAAACCTGCATAAATAAATAAAATAAAGCAAAAAACCCCAAGCATCAGACAAGTATTATAAAAATCACATTAATTTTAAAGCTTTACAGTTTTTGACATTTAAAAAAATCTTTGACCTGGCATATTCTGCAGCTGGATTTTTCTGGTGTTTTTATAAAGGTCATGTTTATGGTATGATGAGCACAGATTTCCAAGGGTTATTAATCAGAACAACACTGTATTGCAAACAGATTTTCAAGAATTTTTCATTTTTATGGGGAATATATTTGCAATTTTAAAAAGTGTCATTTTTCAAAAGCTTTGGAAAGAAATAACAATTAACTTCTGATGGTTTTACTTTAAATGAAAAAAGCATACAACTGAGACAAATACAAAACTAATATCAAGAAGTGGACACATTCCACTAGTAAAACACTATGAGGACAGTGCTATAGTAATGCCTCTTCACTTAGCACTGGGCAAGCTCAACTTAGTCAAGCTTTACTAATAATTAACTGGAAATAGTTTTTACACATTTTTAACTGCATAGTGCAAAAGTGGAACTTAATGTCAACAGTTAATGCGTGTTTCCAAAGCACCACTTCGCTCTTCTACTAGCTGTCAAACCTCTGTTGCTTTACTGAATAACAGGTAGATTGACATGGGAAGTGACTGTGTTAAGAGAAGGACAGCAGAATCCAAGTCCAAAGAACAAAGCCTTCCCAGGTCAAAGCTAGCTCCACAGAGAGAGAAAAAAAGAGAAAGATGGAGAGAGGTGTATAGATAAAAGAATGATGGAAAGGTCTATGGATACACAGATTCACTTGGACATGAAAAAACCTGCGTGAATTTGTGCCAGTGTTGCATAGACTGGTGTAAGATTCGCCTCTGAATTAACCTCACATTTTTTGCTTACACAGCACTGCTTACGTATATGCACGCAACAAAATGCATCCTTATTGAAATAAAACAGTTTTTTTCATTTTTCTTTCCCATGCATAAAGGCAGAAATGCTTGCACAATACATCAGAAACTATTACAGTCTCAACATTTTGATTCATGGAAAACAATCCATATATATATATATATATACATATATATATATATTTAAAACTACTAGGTTTACAGTCCTTCCCAGTGAGGCAGAAAAGTAAGCGGTATCATTTCTTACAGAACATTAATGGGGAGAAAAAGTAGAGTGGAATCAAAATGGACAAGGATAGCAGCCATAGGCACATGAGACAGAAGTAAGTTTTAAAGGACAGGCTCCTGGACATAAAGCATTATTCAGTTTACAGAGGCTTGACAGATACTTGTTAAGACAAATCATACATCATACCATCATTTTACCTATATGCATTCTTAAATTAAAGGTACTTTAACTTATTCAACTCAGGAACTTTTCCCACCAATGAAATAGCTGATTTCTTAGTCTGAATGACATATCTGAAGTTCTTAAAGAAAAGCAAATCAAACCAGCAAACATGAATCTACTTCATACTACTCTTTCTCAGGATTCAAACCCAGAAAAAACTATTGGATCACGTGGACTGTCTCTAAGCCCCAACCCATTACTTTTCATAAAGCTTCTGCTACACTTTAATGAAACTAAAGTAGTTCAGCCCTCAGGAGATAGAGCTGTTTGTACAAAAAAACAAGAGCCCAGGGCTCTATCTGTGACCAGGACTTTCTGGATAAAGAAGCTGATGAAAAATTGAAGTTATCTTAGCAGGCAACCCATGCTTTGTACTGAGAAGCAAACAAAGATAGTTCTTGGCAGTCTGCTGTCCCCACAGAGACAAGGGAAGAGAGGGAAAAATGTTTAGTTAACTGTTAAGTTTGAGCCGTACTAGAACAGAATTTTCTGCTACCTCAAAACACATATGCACTGTGTCCAGCAATGACTCATATCTGGATCTTCATCAGCAGGCAATTAATTAAAAAAAGAAAAACAAAAAGGCAAATGCAGTCTGGGGAGAGAAAAATCTTCCTGTCTCCTGTTATGTACCACCTGAATACTTGAAGATTAGATTAGAATCATTCCCTTCAGCATTTAAAAGCAGTTGAGGTCATCTTACATCACAGTTTTACAGAGAAGTGAAATTGGATGTTACTTTGTTGCCCCATTGCCCAAAATTGAAAGTTAACTACAGTGACTGCGATATAGCAAGTTGGGCATGCACTTAAGACAAAAGCATGAACACCAACAAGATAGCAGTCTTCCAGCATGAAGAGATGAGTCATTTAATTCACCAGAAATTTGCAGATCATCACTGACTTTCTTAGAACATTTGCTTTGCTGTACTGATCAGCGCATTGGCCATTCTTCATTTGTCTGACAAAAGATAGGGATGCAAATGATTAGTAGTTCTGGACTGCAGTGCAGAATTTTGAGTTCAATAAGGGGTCAAGCATGAAAGGAAAGCAGGTGCTGATAACACAAAAACCCTGAAGACCCTGTTAAGGGCAAGGAGTTTGCACCACATTTGGGAGGTGGAAATGTGGAGAGGAAAGGGAACCTAAAGAGAAATAAAAAGGCAGCAGGCAGAACAAGAATGGAAATTAAAGAATGGGATGTTGGAAATCAATGGGAGAAATTTGAACCTTAGCCAGAATCAATTAAACAGATGTTTTATAGAAATCCTTTATCCAGACACAGATTTAGTTTTAATAAAGTTTAAATAGGACATGTTAAAGCATACTTAAAAAGTAACAGCTGTGTAACTGTATTGTACCTAGAAAATACTAACATCATTGCCAAAAATATTTATTTGAATCACACACTGCTCTTGTTTCTAGATTTTAAATCACAGTATATGCTGATGAATAAATGCTTTCATTTTTTTCCAAAAACTATGGGATTGTGTTTCTGTAGTCACAGCTACAATTGGAAAAATAGGTACTCCATAAACCAGTAAGTGTCTTTATTCAAAAAGGGTAAGCAAAAATTAGTACCATGATACAATATAACAGACGAAGATACATGGGAAAGTTTTATTAAGACTAGTGAAGAAAACGTTGGTTTTCCTATCAATGAGAAAGAACATATGTTCATACTTTATATAGTGCTCTGTAAGAGCATCATCCCATACATACTAATGCTGTGGAGTCAGAGTTGAATCCAACTACCTACAAATCAGAACAGGGAAGACTACTAAAGATGCCAATGAAAGGTGGTCCCGCAAATGTTTTGTAGCTCAGTGAGCTTTTGCCAGCATCCATGGTGGCAAACTTAAGAGTCAGAGCTCAGGAAAATCCACAAGACTAATTCTCTGACATCTAAATGCTCCACTGCACAAGCAGACTACCCTCAGCCTCACTAACAGATCCCAACCATGAATCGTACAGCAAAGAAAAACAAGGCAAATCAAACTATCTTGAATTCACTTTCGTAAAGCTGTCTCTTTGCTCTGTATCATAAAGGGTCTGCTTTGAAACCATGTTTTATGCCAGCAAGAAATAAGAATCCCATCTCCCTTGAGCCAGGCTTTGGTGTTGCACATGCCCCTGCGACCACACAGTTCCAGATAACTAACTATAACTAGTCTGCTATGGGTATTTTGGCTAATGCTTTACTTGTGAATAGGAGAGGGAGAGGAAACACTGCAAAGTCTACATTTCTTCTGTGTTGCAGTGTTCTGACAGAATTTGTTTTCTCTGTAGATCTGTCTATGTGTAAGCTATACTCCTACACAAGCAAATCTTTAATTTCTTTCAATTTTTGAAACTTAAAGTCTGTATTTTAATCAAAGGCTCTTATTGAAGTTTGTTAAGTCCCTAGTGCCTCAGGGAAACATCCCAATAGTTGGGCTGTTGACTAACTGGGACACTGGCACATTGTTATCTTTTTGGGGTGGTTTGGATTTGTGTAAGTGTGTCTTCATTTCCCAAAGGAATTTAGCTTGGGTTTTCAGCAGCCCACAAAAAGCCCTTTACCACAGGGCTGGTGTCTTTCTGGGAAAGTGAATAGATTCTTTTTCATTGGAGTAGGTTTAACAGAATAGCTATTTATAAAGAGTTTATGGAAACTTCAATTTCACCAAGCCTATACCAAACAGAGCTCATTTAGGCAAACACTTTTGAGAGTTGAAATACATGGCAGTCAGGTTGACTGTCTTTCTTTTGATAGTTATAAAAATGCTGTCAGGTCTAGCTTTTTATACCTCTATGTAAAATATGCCTATAATTTAAAAAAATATTTTTCAAACATTTTCTGTCATTCTCAATAGGTGAGGTGAAAACACCACTGCTTTTGCAGACAAGACACAAAGGACAAAAGAATTTTTTGTCCTATTTTCCAGAAACAGAGGCATGTCAGGCCCAATTTATCTAATTCATGACATGTTGGATGCTCCAGGCTGCATCCACAGAAACAGATAAAGGCATGTCCTCCACAGATTTAATGAATGGGAATCCCTGCCCCTGGCTAATATAAATTGTGCTTGTTGGTGGGTAATTCTATTGATTACAATCCAGTTACATTTACACATGTACACGTAAGAGTTTTCAGTAAAGTAGCATAAACTATTAGCCAAAAAATACAAACCTAGGCCAGCAATATGTTCATATTTCTTTAAGCTATATGAAATTAGTTACAATTTTTTAGATTTTCTGTATCCTATCCAGATGGTTCTTAAGAGCATTTTCCTATTGTGCAACATAAAAGTATTCCATGATAGAATCATAGAATCAACTGGGTTGGAAGGGACCTCCAGAGGTCACCTAGTCCAACCGCCCTGTAGTGAGCAGGGACTTCCCCAACTAGATCAGGTTGCTCAGAACCTTGTCTAGCCTCACCTTGAATGCCTCCAGGGACAGGGCCTCAACCACCTCCCCGGGCAACCTGTTCCAGTGTTCCACTACCCTCATGGTAAGGAACTTCTCTAATTTAAAACCATTACCCCTTGTCCTTTCACTACAGACCTTTGTAAACAGGCCCTCTCCAGCCCCTTTGTAAGTTCCCTTCAGGTACTGGAAGGTCACTATTATGCCCCCCCGAAGCCTTCTCTTTTCCAGGCTGAACAATCCCAGCTCTCTCACCCTGTCTTCATAGGGGAGGTGTTCCAGCCCCCTGATCATTTTTGTAGCCCTCCTTTGGACTCGCTCTATCAGGTCCATGTCCTTTCTATGCTGAGGGCTCCAGAGCTGAACGCAGTATTGCAGATGAGGTCTCACCAGAGCAGAGTACAGTGGCAGAATCACCTCTCTTGATCTGCTGGTCATGTTTCTTTTGATGCAGACCAGGATGCGATTTGCCTTCTGGGACGCCAGCACGCACTGCTTGCTCATGTCCAGCTTCTTGTCCACCAACACCCCCAAGTCCTTTTCTGCAGGGCTGCTCTCTATCTCCTCAGCCCCCAGCCTGTATTGATAATGGGGATTGTTCTGACCCAGGTGCAGGACCCCACACTTGGTCTTGTTAAATCTCATGAGGTTCATCTGGGCCCACCTCTCCAGCCTGTCCAGGTCCTTCTGGATGACATCACGCCTCTCCAACTTATCAACAGCGCCACACAGCTTATTGTCATCAGCAAACTTGCTGATGGTGTACTCAATCCCACGGTCAATATCAGTTATAAAAATATTAACTAGTACAGGTCCCAGTACGGACCCCTGAGGGACACCACTTGTCACTGGTCTCCATCTGGACTTTGAGCCATTGACCACCACCCTCAGGATGCGACCATCCAGCCAATTCTTTATCCACTGAACAGTCCACCCATCAAATCCATAGTTCTCCAACTTGGCCACTAAAATGTTGTGGGGGACTGTGTTAAAGGCCTTACAGAAATGCAGACAGATCACATCCACGGGCTGTCCCTTGTCCACTGAGGTAGTCACATGATCACAGAAAGCCACCAGGTTCGTCAGGCAGGATTTGCCCTTAGTAAGCCATGGTGGCTGTCTCTGATCACCTCCCTGTCCTCCATGTGCCTTATCAGACCTTCAAGAAGAATCTGCTCCATGATCTTCCCAGGCACAGAGGTGAAATGATAAATCCACATTATTATTCACTCCATTCAGAACTTTTTCCTCACCTACAAAGCAAAGAAATTTTTCCAGGCTCTAACACAGATTTTGTCATAAGGATTCCCAAGCCAAACATATACCTCCTAGCTGCCAACAAAATGCTCCAGTACAGTATCCTGTGTATCTCTAGTTACCATTTGATATAGCTGATTTTCTAAAAGAAACAACCAACCAAAAAAAAAAAGCCCATGCAAGTAATCTGCATACCCATGTACAGATTTCACTAGTGGCTGGGAATAGCAAGGAGCGGGGGAAGGGACAAATACTATTTATCCACATTTTTACACAGGTCACGAACAGTCTGAAACCTTCTCTAAAGAAAAAGGAATATGATAAAAGCTGAATTAATAGTACCTTTCCTGGCCTGCTCTTCGGTCAGCCTAGCTATGTTCTGGTTCTCTGTAAAGGCATTTTAAAATCCTATAGTCCCTGTCCCAGAAACTAAACATAGGAGAGAGATATAAAATATATACGTAACTTTTTAGGGAGCTCCCTTCTTGCCCATACAACTACCCCGCTCAGAGTATTTACTTCTAGCCCTGTATAGCTACTGCAAATTTCACTTTGTGTGTATCACAAACTCAGGCTAGACATTCACCAATCTTGCCTTCACAGTTAAGCCCCTCTCTGCTAAAAAAAAAAAAAAGAATAAAAGAGAATTACTAATTTTGGTTCTGCTGTGTAAGACAGTTATTTAAGAGATACTAAAGGAAATGTGTGTTTTGAAAGGCATTGCTACCAGGCCTTGTAACCATGATAAAATAAAGTACCAAGAAGAGAAAAATCCCTGTGCGGACTTTTCTGATAATCCATGCAGATCAGAAGGATCCGAATCATGCAGCTTCATAACATTAAGCCTAGCTATTATAATTCCAAATGTTATTGAGTGTTATAGAAGGAAGTATTTGTACTGATCCTTTTAGAGTCATTGCATTGCTTTGCTTTGACTATTGAGAGTGAAGTTTTAATCATCATTTGACTTCTTTGCATCACATTATTTTACATGTTCTTAATACATTTATTACTTTTACATATCACAATAGAAAAGCATGCCATTCAATTTAGGCAACAGACATTTATTTAATTGAATTGTATATCAAATACTTTAAGTGGTTTCTCAATATGTTTTTATTACTAGAGATGAGAAAGTCACACCCCTCCAAACCTTATCACCCTTGAATTTTGGTAGATCTGGTATATTAATCTGATCGGAAGATCCTTAATCTATCTAGAAGCTAATAGGGCAGGGCAAGCACAAACAGCCTTCAGTAAGCAATGTGTACTGAAAAGTTGGATCTCTCTCCCCATCCTCCCACTCTACTGCTAAGGAGTGGAAGGAGCCTCACATACTCTAATCATCTTTGCTCTCCATAAGAGGTAATTTTACAATACATTTCCAAGAAAATGAAATTATTTTAAACCAGTGAAGTGAGCCAACCAATTGTCAGATTGCTATAGAAAACAAGGATTTGCTAAGCCACAGACAAACCTCAATCCTGCAAACACTTCTGCATATATTTAACTATCCCAATCCAGTAGAATGACATCAGAGGAGTTAATTCTTTTTTAATTGATGCATGCAGAAGTAAGGTTTATCTGTTATTTGCATGAATCCATCCAACTAAACATTCAGAATGTTCCACGAGGACTCTTAAACAAAGAGAATTGCTATTTTACTAAAAAGGAATTAAAATTTTACCAAGGGATCTCAATTTGAAGGATGAATCAAACCCCTGAATGCTTGACCTGCATCACCATATATAGGAGAAAATTTGCATAATCCAGAATTTGGCATTACTTCATTTAAAAACAAAACAAACCCACAAAACACCAAGATGTACCACATAAGAAGAGAAACACATCATAAAACTGTAAACATAAGATGAAAACAAGTAAGCATGTTGCCAAAGACTCACTAAGACTTCCATCTTTTCTTTCTGACATCATATCTCTAAAAAAAGAACAGGATTATCTCAGACACAAGACCATACATCTTGGATCTAGAAATGGCATTTGAAAAATTCCATAAACTTACTGAAAAAGACAGTGTATTGAGGAAAAGAGGCCTCTCTTCTACCTCGCCATAATTCCAGAGACTTAAGGAGATTTACATTGGGTATTAGTTTGAGCTGTAATGCTAAAGGACAACTATTGCAGCACACTGAATCTATCTAATCAGAGGCATCAATTCAAGCAATAACGCAACTTTGCATGCAAGCATTTAGGAAACCTGAAACCAAACACAGCTTGCCTGTATAGAAGGGTTACATTCCAAAGCCTACACTCAAAGCCAATGTTACAGATCTGGAATTGCATCTAAAAATAAATCACCTGATTTGCAGCAGAGGGTTTTGGGTGTGTTAACCTGAAACACTATGAAAATTTCAGTAGATGTGGGCCAAGCCATTACAAAATTTAGTTTACACACCCTTCTTCATCCCCACACCACTGATGCTGGCATAGATCTTGTGTCTGTTAACTGGGGGAGAATCACCATGAACTACTAAACAACTATCTACATTAAGCTGGAACCTTACACTTTCTGCTCCTCAAACTCAGACACTGGGTGTATGTAGCTTCACAGATCTGTTGCATTGTTTATGCATTACAGAAAGATTTGATTACAGAAGATTTTACAAGCCTGTATTTTTGGCTATTCTGTTTTACTTGGACTCAGGGAGAATATGTGGTAAGCTTGTCTGGATAAACTCAGAATTTAAATAGGGAGCGTTAGGGATTTCTTTATCACACTTTTCAGACAACTAAATTATATTTAAAATGGGTGAAGAATACTTAAAGCGCACACAGCTGTTTAGTGTTGCTATGTAGATTTTGTTGCTACCACATGTGAAAAAAATACACATTTTATTTCTCACTTAACCTACCATTTAAGTTCAGAGAAAGCATCAAATAACTTGGGTGTTCAGCTACCCAAGTATCTGCAGTTCCAAAAGTGGTAAAACTAAAACAGATCTCTGTGTCCAAGGTCAAGCATCAATCATATTAATAGAACAGTTGTGTTCAAAGTTGCATGTAGATTAACACTACAGCAGGGACACAAAAGAAGGCAACACAGTTTATGTTTAGGTTGCTTCATAGTGCACTGTCTGTCACTGATTTTTGTAGAGCACTACTAAAGCCAAGCCTGATCATGATACTGAATTGATAGACTTAAGACTGCTGAGACTGGTGGAGACCTAAGAACAGCAAAAATAGACTGAGAAAGTCTATTATTGAGAATATTTTCTTAAATTATTTCTTTAACTGCATGGGCAATGACCTCTTATTAGACATGATTTAGTACATGATTTTTTTCTCTTTCCCCCTAAAATTCAGTACAAATTTCAAATTTGCTATTTATCATAACAGTAGAATGTTATTTGGTCTTTCCAAAGTGATACATTAAAAAAAAAAATCAAACTGACATTCTACCTAGAAATTAAAGTTTCTTGCCACTAGAAATTTTTACTCACACACAACTTTAACACATGTCCATTCAGCAGCTGCAGGCACACAACTGGAAATGTTAAAATCTTGCAGAGTAGAAATAAGTTTCTCCCACATGCAGCTTTTTCTGGCTGATCTACAAACCCACAGAAATGATAGTGTGGTCATAAAATTCAACAGAGCTGTATGAGATGATGCTCTAGGAAAAAAGTTAAGCCTCCTCTGCTTGGAGGGGGAAAGAATGAACTTCAGCTTTTCCTTACTGCTGCTGTTTTGCTTAACTAGTGTAGAATCTGCTAACCTCAGAATTGCTGTACTACTAAACCTATTAATTGAATGGTCCTGATATTTTTAATGATATTGCCAATAATGTGCCTTAACCAAAAAGGTATCCCAGTTCAACAAATCACTTGAGAGGTTGTCCCCTTGAAACTGTACAATTTAAATAGAACTACTGTGAATTAAGAGATCTACATAATCAGGAAACCTTGCAAGACTCCATTCTATCCACATAGATGATTGAACTCCTTAAAAATGTTAACCTAAAAAGGACAGTCATGGTAGTGTTAAGGGGTTTTCGTTGTTGTTTTTCTTTTTTTTTTTTTTGGGGGGGGGGGGGGGTGAGTTTCTTATGTTTTTGGTTCTTTTCTAAATAAAATGGGAATTGATATGGTCTTAGGGGGATATGGAACTAAATAGTTCAGTTGACTTAAGAATTTCATATTATCATTATTCGCATTGATGACTTGGTAACAGAAATAATAAGAGCAATAATGACTATACTTTGTTTGCAGTTGAGAGCTGCTTGCTGGCTTCTGAAAAAGAGGTCAGTGGTTTTAAAACCGCTTCCTGACAAACAAGTAGTCAGCATAGCTTTCACCACCTATTAAATCCTGAGCCCTACTGTGGAAACTATCAAAGCTCAAGCAGAAAAGGGAATCAATGGAGACTTCTGTTGCAGGTGTACAAAGATCCTCTAGCATGTGGAGACCTGTGGCAGTGTGTTTCCTGTGGCAAGTGCATTTTCCTACAAGTGGGGCTCCACACACAAGGACAATGCACCTCAAGTTATTCAACTGCCCAAGCTCACGTTTCCACCACATGGAAACAGAGTTCCATCACTTTTGCAAGAGACAAGGAACAACTGTTTGAGCAAAAACTGCAACCCAAACAGGTAAATGTCTTCCTATACTTCCAGGTGGTGATGATGCTGGACACGCCAGTCTCCTCAATCCTCAGATCTACTACCCAAGCGTCTGTCAAAGTTTGTCTACACTGCTGATGATCAATTTAAGATTTTAAAGAACACTTAATTCAGATTCGAAATTACTGGAGATATTAAACATTGCTGTTACAAATTATTTGACAGTTACCTTAATTAGACTAGGTCTGATTTAATATTTCTAGCACAGTTGAAACTCTTACTTTACTGGAGGCCATGGAAGTTTCTCAGCATGTTAGGTTCAGAAAATGAAATTGAGTTCAAGCAAATCTATTAACATAGTCCAACACTTTTCACAGTTTGTTACAAATAATTACTTTCTGAAAACTTCCTCCTTTGCTATGAAGGGCAGATTGGACTCAGTGAAAACAACATCAGGGAGGAAAGCTCAATTTTTGCTGTAAGAACTTGAACTTGCAAGATCTTGGTTTTGTACCTGCTAGCAGCTGCCATACATACATGATATCAATAGATTTCAAAACCTGCCCAACATCTTCTGGATAAACTGTTAGTATTAACTCAACAAGTATACAAATCAAAATCAGCTCCCTATGCTATATACTAGAACTGAAGTCGGCTATGTAGAGAGAAGAACTTGCAAAAGTGGAGATCTGCCTATCACAGGCTCCTTGGAAAGATTTCTTAGAAGATTAACTTATCTATAATTTTTAAACATTCTCTAACAACATTAGGAATCTATTACTGTGAGCTTCCTAGAAAAAGCTGATAATTTAGACTGAACATTATTTTTTTATCTTTGTGATTTGGAAGATACTAGCTTAGCTGGGGTCTCTCAAACAGATATTTGATATAAAATATTCATAGTTCATTTGACTATATACTAAGGTCAGATAGCACTATTTCTGTTTCCAAATGAATCTCAAGTGAGCTTTGTATTGATGGAAATACACTGACATAGCTTTTAACATAACAGTTCCTTTAATAAATTACAATAAAGTATCATGCAATTGTTATCTTTGTGAATATTTCTGTGTAAAAAATATTCCTACTAGAAATGCACAAAAAGCTTATACGAATCACATGAACGTTGTTAGAATAAACTGAGGGATATTTTAGGAATATTAACTGTTAATGTTCTTTCAATGCTAGGTATCATCAAATACTGCCTACCTGAGATAGTTTTGTGCTGCTTTTGCTCACTACGTTGATTCTTTTGGATATATTTAGCTTAAAAAAAAAAATAAGTCAGTGCATAGGAGGATAAGCAATAAAAACAAGTTAATGTTCTGCACATCTCTATTATCTTCCTAAAATCTGTAGAGCTGCCTGCGTGACCACAGTGACACACAGCATCATTGTTCATTGCCTTCACAAGGTTAATTTCAGGCTATTTAAACAAATTTTCTTCTCTGTGTGCTGATGAGAGCAGTGTTGTTCGGTCATCTTGGGGCGCTTGTGCAGGATGGTGCTACCAGTACCATTTTGCTGCAGTACCAGCACACCACAGTGTTTCACCTGCTGCCTGCTTTTCTCTGCCAGCAGAGTTTATATACATTCCACACAATCTAAAGCTTTCCACAATCACATATTGATTGCATCTAAGTTGTTAGAGAGAGTTCAAATTTTGCTTGTTTTATTTTTTTAATTGCATTTTCAGCCTTTCAAGTGTTTATTACATTCAGTAAGTCCATTTGTATGAAGGTGCATATCTGTGTAAGCTATTTCTATGTACTCATGTCCTTCCTTAAGGCCAATGATTCTTTTTACCTTGAAAACCTGCATGTATTGGAAAGGCAAAGGCAACCTATTGCATGCACTGTTAAAGCCTGTAGATTTAAATGCCAATATGAAGGATACTCGCCTCAAATACATGGAACTGACCATAGATAGGTATTTTTTCTGCAAGGCACTGTACTGTGTGGCATCTCCAAAGAGATGTCCGATGTCTAGCTGGTACTGAAACTATAGGAACTCAAATGGTGGGCTGCCAATTAGCATTGAGTAAGTTTGTCAGCTGTATCTTTGTAAGAAGATATCTTTGATGTTTTATAAAAAGACAGAAAGATTTAAAAAAAAAAAAAGCAAGCAAAAAGAAAACCACTAGGAATCTATAAATGTATTGAATTTTTTTACTTCAACTCAATTGAAAATAAAAAGTTAATTCAGAACCTTTCTTAGTAAAAAAAAAAAGAATTGGGAGAGAAAAATCATACCCTGTGGACCAATGCAATTTCCAATTAGTCAGCGTTACTAAGATTGAAGCCAACAGACTAAATGTGTTATTCGGAGGTTAGTGCAAATGTCCTAGAACTGCATGTGAAGAACAAAAGTAAATAAACAATTTTAAAAGGTAGACAGACTTTGGTCAGAATTGGTGAGACAAATGTTTGTAAATTATTACATCATGTCCTGAGTGCTAAAAGCATGTAGGGATACTAGAAATAATGCACTACAATGGCTTTAGAGCACCCCTATTCATGGGGTTGCCATGCCCTCAGTCAGAGAGGGAGGCAAAAGGGGAAGGATTTAAATATATCTTCACGTATGCATAAAAAACATTTTATAGCCTGTTTGACTTGTTAGCATTTATCCTCTACAAACACAGGAATTGCAAAGTTAAATAGGAGATTAGGTAAAGTTTTATATATGCCTGTTTATTCTTCCTTCTTAAATAAATAAAAACGGCTATCAAAAGTCATAGATCTTGCATAAAGGGTTGAAGCAAAGATATTTTCTTTTTCTCTACTACTTAAAACCAGACAACCTCATGCAACTTCCACTGCTGAAAAATTGCCTGCTCACAGCAGCACAACTTAGTAGTAATAACAGAAAAATAAAGGAGCGGTTTGCTTGCTGTAGAATAGTCACATATCTGACAAAGTAAATGTCCCTGATACCTGGCTGGTTTTGACAGGAGGTGAGTGGATTTGCTATCACAGGTAAATACCAGCAAACAAAAACTAATTTGCTAAACATTGCACTATAGAGAGAGTAGACCCTCAGGTCACCACAGAAAAATGACTTGTCTTAGCAAGAAGAGCATTGATATTGCTTGAAGTGCCAAGCCTGGCTTCCTCCACACCTCCTCCTCCCTCGTGCATTCACAATTGCAGATCTTGCCAAGGTTCTGTGTTTTCCGACGTTTTTTTTTTTTCCTCATTCAATATCGATCACTAGTGCAACGATGGGGAACAGTATTGGAAAACATAGCCATTATCTCCCTCTGCCTCCGTAACTTACTACACTCCATAGCAAACAAACTCGGTAAACAAGGTCAACAGCAACAAAAGAAGCTGAGAAAATTTTCATGGCTTTAATTTGAATGAAGTACACTGTCAATCTGCTTTTTCAATTACAGCATAAAAGTAAATAAATAGAACCCTTGTGAATAATAATCAAAGAGTAAATGAAGCTTCTTTCCTTTGTTCTTAAGAAAGCAATTTTAATATTCAGAGATAGCTTTCTAAAATAATTTAGGCTCTACTTTTTAGGCTCTCTATTTTCTGAAGGTGGAGAACTGAGGAAGAGACTGCTGATTTGCATTGTAATAAAGACAATGCATAACCAATACACAGTATAAAATTTACCATTATGAACCAAAGCTCAACTGTTAACATTTCAAATGGTCATACCCAGAGTTAGAAGACACTCCCTGTCAATCTCATTTTTGTATCTCCTGTAACTGCCTGAAAGATGAAGATACTATACATTACCAAACCCCAGGAGCTTTTCAAGCTTTACTTGAGAAGCAAGTGGTACATTATGGGTTTAAATTCTGAAATCTGCAGGGACTATAAAAGAGTAAATTAGTTGGCTTGGTAATAGAGCCAGGACCTGATCCTATAGTGCTGAAAGAATTTCCCATGATTACCAAGTCAGCTAGCTGAGCTATTAAAAACAAACAAAGAAAAACTGATCTAGTCCTAACTATTTAAAATAGCTGTGACCTTTCACAGAACGTTAGGAGTTGGAAAGGACCCNGGGGGGGGGGGGGGGGGGGGGAGTACGGGGGAGGACAGGTGGGAGGAGGGTGTATAGAAAGAGATTGAGAGAGAACAAGTGCTTTTGTTTAAATGTTCCTGATAAGGACTCAAGGTATCTTACATTTTTTCAAATCTAAAGAAGTTTTAAATGGATATAACTTTAAGCATCAAAAGAGACAGAATTGTGTTACAGTAGATGCTATCAAAAGGCAATGGGGCAGGGGTATATAGTAATTGAACTTTCATAAAAGCTTTCCTTATAATTCCAATTTGAAATTACAGTTGCATTTTTATTGCAGGTGTTCCAGACCCTTGCCAACTTCGTTAAGATGTCATACCGTTATTATTATTGGGGTAACTCTTTACATTGCACACATATAATGAAAAAATAGGAAAAAAAATGGTTTGAGGGGAACACGTACATGATGATAAAACTTAAAGAAATGGTCAACAAAATGGTCAAGGAAGTCTAAATATATGGGCACGCCAATAATGCTGCTTCATGTCTTAGATTTTTTCACCCCAAGTAGACTTCGCACAAATGTGTTGCTAAAGCCACTGAGAATACAGGCTGACCTACAGAATGTGGCTTTGACATACAATGACTTTGCCCTACAACAGAGCAAATCTTCCCTCTTTCATCCCCAGCAATTTGATTCAAGTACAATTTCAGACACTTCAGGCTTTGGTATTTCTAGCCAACCTTTTTTGCTGCATTTGCACTGAATGTTACCAACCATCTATGCAATTTCATCTGAAAAACTAATCTTTGCAGTTTATTACACATAATAACCCCCTTTTAAAACTGAAGTCCTTATGACCTCTATTGTATTTCAGGAACTTTTCATGATCTAATACCAAGTTGAAATATTTCCTTTATCAAGTCCAAATATACCATTACTTCTTCAAATACCACGATCTGCCATAGTGCAATGAGAGTCAAAAGCTTTGAAAGGATTCTTGTAACCTGATTAACACTTTGTAATTGCAAGAATTTCTAGAACTGCCATCAGATTATAAAACAAAATCAAAATAACATGGAAGGATATTTGTAAGCAAGCATAGAGAAGAAGAATGACTCCTACATAATTCTGCACTCAAAGACTCATTATTTAAAAAAGTTTTATAAAAATAATTTATATTAATTGTCTTTTAAGGAAAAAAAAATGAAAAAAAGAGAGGCACAACATCCTAAGGGAAACTTAAAATCCTGTTTCAGCTTAACATTTCATTTCCTAACAGAAGCAAGATACTCGTTAAGAAGAGATGCAGGATTAGATTCCACAGTCATCCTAGCTAAAATACGTACAAACACACATTCATGAGCATGCGTGTGTGCACACATCTTCTGTTAAAGGACCTTCAGCTGAAGCAACTGTGATCTTATCTTCTCTAATAAAATAAAAAATCATTAATTCTGATTTTGGTTTTGGAGCAACTATGCTACCCACGTAGTAGGGTACCAAGAAAGGTAACACACTGGGAAACACTTATTTTTCTATGTGAAATGGTGAAACCACTCTTTATGTATGGCAACATACTGGATATATTTAAAGGTATATTAAATGAACAGTTTCTGTAACAGAATCTAAAAGGCTACAATCTGGCACAGAGCAGTTTCTGTAAGGTTTTTTTAATTATTATTACATATACATGCAGTAATGATTATTCAGTGCTTCAAGACATGAACTTCACTATGCAGGAGGCTGTAATGTTCCCAGTATAAACATCTGTCTCCCGCAGATTTCAAGACCCTATAAATTGGCTTGCTCAGCTGAATTCTTCTGTCACATACAGCATCCATTATATATTAACTGCACTTTCTTATTGCAGCTATCTAGTGATAAAACTCAGTTTATAATCCAGTATCTGTGTTTCCCAAAATATTTTAAAAGCACAGTGTTTTCATCACTAATTCTTCCTTCTTTAAACAAAGACAAACAGAAATGCTACAAAAGGCCTCCACAATGTCTAATCTAGAAGGAAATAAGAGTCTCCTAAAAAAACCCTGGTAACAACTAAATATTATCACTGAAATTGCTGAAACAGGTTTTTTTGGTTGGTTGATTAGTTGGTTTGTACAATGTGTGTTTTCTTTAAAGAAGTAAAGAGATTTGGGGGGGTGGGGGGTATTTTTCCTTCCATGATTCATCCAACATGAATCTCTTCTACAAGAATACCAGAAATAAAAAAGGGTACTCAGCATAGTAGTATGTATGCAGATGAACTACTACACTCTACAACACTGACTGTAAATACCCCACTGAAAATGAAAACATCCATTATGCAAATAGAAACGTAATGGCATTTTCAGGCAAAAATTGTCTGATTTCTCCCTGTATTAGTTCTAATAATTTATCCCATTGGATATTCATTTCCACCCCAATATATCAGGTTTCCTGTATAATGTGAATGGAAAAATTGAGAGCAGAAGTTACTTAAAATAAAAATAGTAATAAGGCCACAAGGGGAGGGGGAAAAGGAGGGGAAAAAAAAGGGGAAAGGTACATGGTTCTCTCTTTTTATTTTTTTTCCTTTTCTTTGCAAATTTTCATTTTAGTTCTCTATTTTTTGGTTCTGCTTGTTTAGTAAAGGCAAGGTATAGGGGTGTGCAGGGGAGTGATGCTTTTGGCAGGGGGAATGGAGGATTGCCTTCCTTCTCAATTCCAGTCAGGGTGTACTGAGCCCCCAGGACCAGTGTTCACTGTCCCGTAACTGCAATATCACTGCAGCATTTCCTCCGGTTTGATGACTGTTGCGTACAGCGCCAGTGCATGGCACACACCAAAAGAACTCTCCTTTCCCCTCCCAAATGGTGAAGAACGCTTTTCACCTGACCTGATCAGACTAGTGACCCAGCCCAAAGTGCTCCCAGGAGGATTCAGCACCCATAAGCCACCCATTCTGCCAGTCCGAGGAAGGCACAATGCCAGCAAGGTGATGAAGCCAAGAGAGCAGTGTCTTGCAGGACCTTTTAAGATAGAGGTGGTAGTGTCCAGCTATGACCATCAGCCACAGCAGAGCCTTTCATGTTGAGCAGGACTGGAGAAGGTCCCCCGTTTCCAGTGTTCAATATCAGCAATGTGCCACTGACAGCCCTCTACCATTTCTCCTCCCAGAGCTGCTGAGAAGTGTTGCAACTGAATTTTATCTTATGCTAAATTATTAACTTGCTGACAAATGAAAGCAAAAGTTGCTTTGGGGTAAGTATGTATGTTTTTAAGTGCAAAACTCTATGAACACCCTATATCATTTTGTATGATTTCTATTATTATTACAATTTCATATTTCTGTTCAACTCAAAATGATAAATGCAAACCCAATAAGTAACAATTGTATCCACCGTAACTAAACAACAAACTCTAACGCACAGCACGGTGAGTGAAATTAGCAGTTATTGAAACCACTCCATCAAAAAACTGGTGCAATGTAAAAGGAAAGGTTCATGCAATTAGAAGGGTCACAATGAGTTTAATTATTTGAAGGCTTAGCTCCAGTAGTAGAATGTATACAGTACAATGCAGTCAAATAGTGTAGAATAGTAGAATAACTCAGCCCAAAATCTTCTTAGAGGATGCAGCTTTAAAGAGAGCAACTCCTGAATTTAGCAACTTTTCTCTCTGATGGTTAAAAAACAGACCACCCATTAATACTTGCTCCATAAAAATAATATTTTCAGAGGGTTAGGTCTTACTTTCCACAGTAATTATTTCAGTATTTATTTCAACCTGAATGCCGTACACGTGTTCCCACTATGCCACCTTACATCAGCATCAATTGGACAAGAAGGCCCAGGAAAACAAGCCAGATACATATAAACATACAGGAATGCTTTCTTTTTCTTCCCCTCCTCTTCTTTAGGTGGCCCAGAAGTGGCATGCGCAGAGAAAGAAATACCATAGGGTTCTTTACTAATAGTATTTTTTCTTCCTCAGAAAATATAAAATTCCTATATTGTCTCCTTGATGGCTATAGCAATTTTAAATCAAAGTAGGTGCACGACATATGCAGTAAAGCTTTCATCTGGCTCTGTGCAATACTGCTTTGTGCAGTAAGTGTTACAACAGGGACAGGTGAGACTACAGACATTTCTGGGTTCTCACAGACAGAGCAGGAGAACACCCAGAACAACCACAGGTAAAGATTATCTTCATTAGCTCATGCTTTGTTATGCAAAAGACAGAAATAAGAACATTTATTTAAAACTTAATATTAAAGGAAGTTTCAAACAGAACAAAGACTGAGAACCTGCCTAACAGAAACTTTCAGCTCTGCTCTAGAAGTAAAATTTCCTACAAAGCAGAAAGCACAATCCAGTTTGTTCCAATTAAAAAGTTGTGTTGCACCAGAAAACTACAAATAAAGCATATGAACCAGTGGTTTGTATGTTTTCGAAGCAGTAACACCAAAATAATTTTGATCACCATTACATGTTTCTGAAAATTGCAGAGAGGGGAAAAAAAAAAAAATATATATAAAAAAAATAGAATACCATACAGCTAACATATACCTAAACCCTAACCTATACAACCTCAGGAAACCATAACTTCTAATCCTAGTCACACAAGCAATTGTTGCAAAACTGTCTGTAAAAAAAAGAAAAGCCATCTCACACTTGCAGTGATATTAAAGGTAGAAAAATAACCCAAAACTAATGAGCAAAAATTAACCTACCACCACATTTTTAATGGTGAAAAGACTTAATCCAAATTACTCAAACCTAAACTCATAATGCTTGTCTATTCTTCCTCAGTCTCAGAAAAATGCAGTAAAGCTGAAACATTCTAAATTTATTTTTGAAAGGCACTCTGAATGGTTCTGACATCTCAGGTAATTTATTTTTTTTTTGTTTAGGACAGTTTACATCAAAATAAATCTGTGTTTCCCTGTTAAATAAATCAACATTCCCCTCTCCCCCCAATATTTTACATTTTATTAAAATAAGAAAACAATGCTTAGCACGTCATAAAGCACAGTACTTTTGTGACAGGGCTCAGAACATTACAAAAGTTCTTCTCTTAAAGCTTGAAGTGAACTCCTGATTCAATATTTAATGAAACTGAGAACTGCTGAATGTCCCAGAAATCCAACTCTCTGCTCTGTGTTCATTCTAAGTATTATGCAGCTGTAAATTAATGCTGAGGCTAGATAAGATTTCAAGTAGTTAAGAATAGTATTTTTCCATCACACCACAGATTTGCTATTTTATTTCTTTTTGCTATTTAGCAGCACTAAATTGCAGCATTGTAGTGCTATTGTACATCCCAGTCCAGTACTGCAGCACTACATTGCTCAGACATAGCTCTACGCTCCAGCATGTTTTTAGGGTATGCAGCCAGCTCAGCTGAAAGCCTAAGGAAGATTTCCATCAAGCAACAAAACTAAACTCGGCACAGTATTTAACAGCTCTGAGACCTCTAAAGGCTTAAAATAATATGCATTTTGTGGTATGCTAGCAGCCAAATCCAAACCAGTGATCTGCATAATGCAGAGTACTCGGCAAACACACCACTGAAAATATAGCATTGTTTTGCCTTTGTACCTCTGAATTCTTCAAATTAAAAGCTGAATTAAATACTAAGGCTTACTGTGCCTCCCCACCACAGGCAGTGCAGTAGCAGCTCGTCCATTACATTAAGTTCATCTAAAACTTCCCATGCTTCACAACCATTTCTTATCCCCTCTCGGCATACGAAACACAAGTTCATATAAAACAAACCTAGGATGAGTTCCCCCTGTCTAGCTAGCTTATTTTTCAAGCCGCTAAAACTACATAGTAGCCCACTCAAACAGAAAATATCCCAGACAATGGAACCCTTTCAAACTGCACAGCCGACAGGATTCCCCAGTTGTCAGTTTTAGGTGTGTGCCAGCACAAAATGTTCTTGAATCCAAAATTTATAATAATCAGTCCTATTGAAAATGTGAGCAGAAACAAAATTACATCACAGTTAACACTTACCAAAATACATTATGTTTCTCATTAATCATGCAGTCAGGATCCCACCGCTGTGTATTCAGCATTAGCTCCCGCACAGGGCTGACATGTAAAACAGAGCTCTTTCATTCTACATTATGTGGAAATTTCCCAGCACAAGAAGCGTGAGTGAGCAGTGTGCCTCCTCAGGATGAGTGCTTTGCTTTGCAGGCAGTCTTATCCCTGATACAATCCCTGTCTGATTTAGCGTTTACTCCGGCTGCATGCTGCACTGCCCATTCTTACTGTAATCTGACTCCTCCTTCTGATGTCCTTGCTGTGCTTGTGACATCAGGACTAAGAGTACTACAGACAGATCTTTTCTTTAACGGGCTTGCAACGATGTGCTCCAATATCCTGCAAAACCCAACTCAGGCTCAGGGAAAAAAAAACCCCAACCTTCTGAAATCATACTTTTCTTTTTTTCTTTACTTTTTTTTTTTGGCAGCAACTGTGTTCAGTGACATAACATGCTCAATTACATAATCGATGGAAAAGACAAAGTGTATATTGTTAGCACATTTTTCTTTGAAGGGCAGGCTCCAGGAGAAGCCCCAAATGCCCTGATTCCTCAGCTTCAGTAGAAGATAAAGATGCTTGGGACTTTGCAAGACCATGTCCCCCTAGGACTTTTTTTTTTTTTTTTTAAATCAATATTTCCATCTCGATAAATGATTTTAATCCAAATGCTGGATAAAGTTGTCTGTTTCTATTTTTAAAAAGCAACTGACAAATAGGAAGTTTAATTTCAATAGAGCTGAAATGATTTTTTAAAATACAATGTCTTCACATTAACAACAAATTGGGAGGACAGAAGGTATATGACAGGGAGGATTTGTAATGGAGTTTACAACCTTTCACCCTCCAGGTCTCAGGTTCCTTTCTGGCCCAGGTTGATAAGTCATTAGCAGCTAAGAGCTCTTTTATTGTTCTGTGACAAGAGGTGCAGCGCATCCCTGTCGCTGTTGATGTACAAACTAGTAGCAGCTTCAGAGGAAGAAAGACCAAAGAAATACTGAACTATTCTCCATCACCCACATGTAGTGCCTCAGGATGGATCTGACACATCCTGGTGCACCAGTGTGCTGAAAACTATGAGGTCTGTATTTGTGCATGTATTTTGTCTGTTCTACGACTTCATAGAGGACAGTAGTTTCCTGCTGTCAGTCTGGCATGCATCACTGATAATAATACACTTAAACTAAATAAAGGTAAAAAATAACGAACAGTATGCTGAATTGTTTATTTAATTACAATAGGATCTAAAAGGATGAATGTTTTCATTCTACAGGAAAGAGGATGACAAGTTTAATTCGTTTAGAGCTCTACTTCTTTTTCGTAAAAGCTCCACACTTCTCTATTTCATGAGGTCAAATCACTTAGAGCAAAATTATCCCACCAGCACAACAGCTAAGGAATGCTCCAACTGCAGCAGAACAGTTAAGAGCCCTAGTGCACATCACCACTACGCATTGCTCAGCAAGAGTCCTCCACAGCACTGATCTCACAACGTTTCATGCTACCTGTATGCAACTTACCAAGATTAAACACTGCTGGAGGGAACTGTGGTATGAATAAGTCCTGTCCCTCACTGGCAGGCCCACAGCTCTCTACCCCAAGGAAGAAGCATGCCCACAATGAGAGATACACGATACACAGATAAACTCCAAAATAAACTTCACTTAACAACTAGAAAGCACACATTGCAGAGAAATACTTCAAAGCCATAGCAAGTGAGAGAAGATGATCAAAACATCTTGTGTGGTTCACACTGACCAACAGCAACTGAAGTTGAGCAAATCCTAAATCAAAGTGAAGACACATTATCCCCTGGGTAAAAATGAAGCTCTCTACAAACCACAGCCTGTATTTTAAGTAAAAAATTTGGACAGCAAATAACAGAGGGTACTCATGGTGCCTTTCTTTTCTCTATTTCATCATTACAATGTTTATATTCTCTTCTACTGTGAAGGAAGGACACCTTGCTGTACTAGAAAACAGCACCCCCAAAGGCCAGTTTAAAGTATCTCAGCTGAGCCACTCTGATGTTCTCTGAGTAGCAGGTTTAAGCTATTAGGAGCCTTCTGCAGCACAAGTATTCCCTCCTCTCCCTTCACCGAGGGTAAAAGCTCAGAGAATCAATTTGCTGTGAAATCCTTCAGCTCTTTTGCTAGCTCCAAAGTGCTTTTGCAGAGGCACTGCTCGATGTCCTTGAGGACAGTTTGCACCCAGGCACAGTATTTGCCTGTTAGGCTGTGTTTACCTTATCACAAAAAAGCTCAGGCTCATTCTGCCAGGAGTCAGACCCTGCTAGATGTAGGCTACCTCCAGTCTCAACGTTCCTCCAAGCTGATAAGCCTTGCTAATTCATGCTGCCAGCTGGTCAGCTCAGAGTCCGGGCACAGATGACTCATGTCTGTGTAGACATACCATTAGCAGTCAGGCAGCAAACATGCTGCTTTTAAGCATCCTTTCTTGAGCTGGCTGCTCTGTTACAATACCAATTCCATGGATCATGATGGCAGGTTAGCTCCTTAAGAAGCATAAACAGCGAAGTGCCACAAAAACACCAACACATTCTTCACTTCTTAGCTCTGAATGTTACCTCTACTTTTGTTTTGCACTTTAAGATGCAAAACAATAGGACCATTTCCCTCCTTACTGCATCTTATTTGTGTTCTTACAATAAGCTTACAATCAAAGCAGCCAAAGGGAAACTAGAACAAGAAGTTTTTAATTTCTTTGCCTTTCAACTATGGAAGCAATGCAAAGGAGGAGGGAAAAACACTTGTGGTCTCTCTTGGAAAGCTTTCCTAGTTGAAACTCACATACTTCATCCCAAATTCTGATTTCATTTATACCACCTATACAATGTTAATAAACTGCAAAAAGAAGTAGAGTTCCAAGTAAGGGATGAAGAATGAATTTTAATCCCAGAGTGGGATATTCTCAGTGTCAGTGAAAGCAAGGAGTAGTTTAGTAATTGCAATCCTGAATGGCTGGTGTTTTAACTCAACTGAGGACTGAGCTGAACTGAGGACTCTGCTGCACATAACTACGTGGAAGCAGAGTCAGGAGCAGCACACGCTTCTGTGCATCTGGAGATCTGAGCAGACCCAGTTTGGACATGCAGGATCATGTAGAATGAATGAGCAAATTACTCCGTGATGTCAACCCATGGTTCAAACTCTCAATCATCAACAAGCTAGCACAAGCTAACCAGCATTTTGCTTTGCTTGCTACACATGCAGATCAACTGTAAAATTATCATATTTTCAGGCATGGTTCTCCTAAAAAAACCCAAAACCTCAAAACCCTTGTGATAAAGCAATTGCATAAACATAACAAGAAAAAAAGAACCTTCTGCTAAAACTGCTACCCTACATCCTTATTTCTCATAATAGAAGTAGCTTTTACTCCCTGAAATACTCTTTCTCAACAATCTGCTTCTTTATTTTTTTCCTAATAGCATATCTGCCTTGTTTTCTTCTTCCCTTCCTTGCCTTGACAACCTCACTTTGGTAAAGGCTTTGCCACAAAGGGCAGATGTTCAGAATGCTGACTACCCCACAAGACATTATCTCGGAATAAACAAAAAGCAAGCCAAGAGTGCACACATCCCAGAAGTAGAGCACATATCCTACATCTCTCCAGAGTTGGGAAAGCTAGAGGTTATCCCCCACACCTGACTTGGTCTAAAGCCAAAATGCTACTTTAGGAACTAGCTGTACTATCTGTTCTTTCTACTGATTTTTATCTATCTACTGATTTACACAATGCCTCCATAGTAAGTGTTAAGACCACTTGCAGGCATGTCTGTTGAAGAGGCCAATTAATATTTAATATTAATGCACCCAGTTAATTCCCTAGGATTCCTGGAAAACACTCTTCCAGTCTTGAACTCTCCCAGGAGACAAGTAATATTAGATTTATACCTAGGCTCTTACCAGTTGGCTTTGATGAATTTAAATTAGTGAGGCTGACCACAAACCTTTTCTTGCAAATGCAGAAGCATATTGAGTGATTCTTTGCTGGCAGAAATGTAATAGAAGGCAACAAAATAGAGGAGTGACAGAACATTTTTAGTTTATGTAGCATATGTAGTAGGAATCTCTCAGATTAAAATATCTCATACTCCTGAAAGGTTTCCAAATTTTCCTAAGATAAATTACAGGGACAGATATTGAGAACAAAAATGTATTGTGCAAACATCTGCTTCTGAAAATAAAATGCAAGAGCCAATCCAAATCACATTGGACCTACTAATTTGCCAAAAGCATCCCAAAACTAAAAGACATGTGAAGGTAAAGAAAGACTAGACCTTCCACATCATTTGGAAATTTGTATATTGCATATATTTCATTCCTATTGGTACTTCAGTAACCACAGTCTAGAAATAACAAACAGCAAAGAAGCCACAGTTTTGTAAGGCTCCAAAAGTAATTGAAAGTGTTTTCAAATGCACACTTTTTTGTGCCTCAAATCAAATATACTAAGTACACCAGCTAGAAATTTATTGTGAAGCCATCTGGAGGAGTTTAAGACATACTACACAATAACACAGGTATTGTCACTCATTACTAATGTATTGAGGTTATACTAAACGATAAGAAAATAAGGAACAAATTATATTTGTATATTTTAAGTAGCCATAGAGGCTCATCTTTGGTTTTGCACGTTCTCCACTGGCTAAAACTACCAAATATGTGTTTTACCCTTGACTCAGAAGCATCACTTCTGGAAATCTGCAATATTTGTCACCATGAATACCATTTAACTGCAGCAGTACCCAAAGGAACTCTGTACCACCACATATGAATACAACTGGAGGAAGTTAATTAATCTCCCTGTCACTTCCATGATGCTCTTCATTAGTTTAGCTGCTATCTGATCAACTGCTCCATTCTGTATTGTAGACACCTAACCAGAACCTCCTATAAAAGTGTTTTCAAGAGGTAAACAAAGACTCACCTTTGATTCTGAGAGGCTTTACAAATCTTTGCCATGCAGACTTTATCAGTTCAGTAATAGTACTTGCAGCACTGTTTTTTTCAAGCAACTGGGATTATCTACATACAAGGCTTAAGAAATATAAATGAAAACAATATGTGGTTTTGTAAGCTTAAAGCTAGTACTTCTAGTATTTTATAGTTTGAACACAGATGAATCATAGAAGGGCCCAGGTTGGAAGGGACACTAAAGATCATCTAGGTCCAACCCCCCTGCCATAGGCCGGGATGCCACCCACTGGAACAGGTTGCCCAGGGCCACATCCAGCACAGCCTTCAACACTGCCAGGGATGAAGAAGCCACAGCCTCTCTGGGCAACCTGTTCCTGTGTCTTACCACTCTCTGAGTAAAGAACTTCCTTCTAATTTCCAGTCTAAATCTCCCCTAGATGACACATAGCAATTGAAAGGTTGTATTTTCCTGAATTTCCTTCCCATGGACATGGATAGTTATTACACAAACAGAATGCTGTCAACATAAAATCAAACTCAGTTTGGGCACTAATGCTGCTTATCATTTGCTCACTCTTGTTATCATTTTTTGCTCCTAATCATGCGACAAGATTTAAGATGACTGTGAATGAATACACAACTGGTGCAGAAGCTGCTTTGACTATCTATATTGAAAATTTTAAAGAGAAAGATGGTCTTAAAAGAAGATAATATGATCTCTGAGTCCATGTCAAATACTTTTTTTTTTCCCCATATACACAAAAAAAATCTATTTTTTTTTTTTTCAGTCAAAGAAAGAAAACTGGAACTGGCAGTAACACTAACTCCAACATGCATAGTCCTTTCTTTCTCCCTCTTTCCCTTGTAATTTTACTTCTGTACTGCATTCAGTAAAATCTGTCTAATTAACATGTGGGTTTTGAGTTTATCACATGCAGACAATCGATCAGTACCCTTGGTGAGGTGAACAAATTAGTAAAGCATTTTTCGCTTCTTTGTCCATCTTTCCAACACTCCCTACAACTTTGCAACATACACTTAAGATTCATCACCAAATCCAGGCATTGTATTCTCACAATATATAAATTTATAATGCATAAATTTAAATTTATAAAACTAGATGTTGCACTAAGAAATTCTGTACAGCTTTTGCATTCGAGATTTTTTTCACTCCCATTTACAGGATGCAATCTAAGTCCAAACTGTATTTTGCATTTTTGATTGTGCCACTTTGAATTGCATTTGATATGTAGAGGATCTGTCAATTGCCTTCTCCTTAAATCAAATGTGTAGCTGCCTTATCAGCCTAAGTGCATCTGTATATATCATAGTGCATTTGTTTAAAAGTCACCAACACTATGCATGTCTATTATTTCTAAAATCAACTTTACCAATCAAATGACAAGTCTCAAGTAACAAAACCAAATATTATATAGTGAAATGGTCTGTTTATACTACCTGTTTTAACTGCCTGATTATATTCAGTTAAAGTAAAACAACTAAAATTTATTGCAGTATTAATTAGAGACCTTTAAATTTTGCTCAGAAATGATAATAATGTGAACATTGCATAGGTATCAGTTACACTTCAATACCAGCATATCATTACCATGGTTTCACATGGGTGCTTTGGTGTGTGTTGAGGTTTTTTTGTTGTTGTTTTGAGGTGAAGGGGTGCTGCTTGTGGGCGTTTTTTGGGGGCAGCTGTTGGAGGTGTGGGTGCAGTTGGTTGGTTTTTGTTTGAAGTGTTTTTGCTTGCTTTTTTGGGTACTTTTGGTTGGTCGGTTTTGAGTTTGGTGAGGTTTTGTTGTTTGTTCAGGTTTGATTTGTTGTGGGGTTTTTTTGTTGTTATTTTTTTTCCCCTTCTTTCTTTCAAGCAGGTGCATTAGTGAAATGGAGATCTCCTCAAACAATGTTTTAGGACTCACACAAAAGTTATCCAGGCCTATTGCTTTTAAGTAGTCTTTAGTCCGAGTAGCTGCTACTTGCCCTCATCTTTTTTTATTTTTCTTCCAAGCATTTTAGAAAGTGCCTCAGCACATTCATGACATGAGGACAGTATCAAGCATTTTTCAAAATACAGAATAAAAATGTTCATTTAACACTTATGGCTCTTTCAAATCACTCGTAACAATCTTACTATCACCATCTAGTGGCTTATACTATTAGGATTTTTGTTCTTAAAAGCATTTTATGATCCTTTGCCTTGCCAACCAGACTTTTCATTTCCTTTGGCTTTCCCCATAAATTTTCTATCTTCCTTACTTCTAATTTATATTGATTAGTATCTACTTCCTTTTCTAACATTTTGTTCCAAGTTGCTTTCTAATTTCTAATTGTTGTCCTTATTTTTTAGCTGAACCAGAACAGACTTATAGCCAAAGTTGTCCATTTTCTGAACATGAAATGACATTTTTTAGTTATCTGGTGAACACTAGTTATTTAAGGAAGTATCAGTTTTCTTTCCAAGCCTTTCTATCTTTTTCTTCTCAAACAGTTCTGCTCCTAATTTTCCTTTAAGAAAGAAAACATATTGAAGCACAAGATTTTATCTGCATTCTGTTTGCTTCTGTGGAAAACAATCAAATCAACTGCCACACTCTGAAGTTCTTAAATGGAAAAAATTAAAGATTTTTGGCATGAAACAATACTCCTTCAATTTCTTGATGCCGTACAGAGCTGTTAAAAAATAATAAATAAATAAACCCCAAACACACACACAAAAAATCCAACAAAAAACCCACCACCACCAAAGTAGCAATGCAGTATGATTTTAAATATCCCAGTGATTATGAAGGCACTGAGCCATGATTTCAATACACAACTGCAAGAAGAAAATGCTGGCAGATGCAGTCCCTATGTGAGTGGGAGAGCAGCTTGGCTTTTACACTGGGTCAATTGATGGCAGCAAGGCTGCAGTGTAGACCTACAGCCAGGGTGGGACACACATGCTACCAGCTATACCCTCTCTCCTGCTTTAGAGAGCTGAGATACTGAAACTATTTTGGCCAACTCATTGTCAGAAATGCTGGTCAAAGATGAGTAAGATGCAATCTATCAGAAACTACCATGCAAAAAGGAGAGGAGGACAAAATGACAGCAGGCAAAACACTAACTTGAGGGTATAAAAAGATGTAAGCTACAGCACAGTATTTAACTTTTTATAAGATAGGTTTGAAAAACAGTATACTGGTTTTACTCACACTAGTGCTAAATTTGATTTGCATGCCCATATGTAAGAATTTTGGAGTTCCACATAGGTAAGTTTCACAACAGAGTGTAAACCCCTTTGTTACAAAGTGAAAATAGCAGGGATATTTATTTTATTTTCCATAGTTGATCTCGATACAGGTGGGAACTGACTCAGAGACTGACACCTAAATTTTTACATGTAAATGTGTGTGCCTACCTGCAAGCTAGATGTCCAATTTCCCATCATAGTCAATGGAGATCAAATTGATGCAGTTTAAAATATTAGAAGAGTTATTTCTCACATCTGGAAGCAGACAACAACTTTGATTTGCCAAGTAGCTCTCTAAGCTCCAATACTGACCAGAATTTTACCAATTAAAAGGGGAGCTTAGGCACCTAATTCACTCACACATGCCTATACACATGCACATAACTATACATACTCTGAGAAATGCAAGCTGAACCTCAGCCAAGGTTTCCAAACCTCTTAAAAGACTTAGGACCCCTGCAGATCACTTATATCCATAGAAATTCAGCTCCATCTGGGATCATCACAGCAACTACCAACTGTGCTCAGCAATGCTAAGTAGCAATTTAGAACAGAACATGAAGAACACCTGCAAGTGAAACCAGAATGAAATTTAGAGAAGAATTTAATTATCTCCTAAGGAATTTAACTACAATATTAGCTTCCCCATAGCTTGAGAAAATTTCCTGGGCTCTTAAATGACCACACAGTGCCTCAATATTTCACCCTATGCCAAAAAAAACAAAGATCAAAAACATTTGTCCCAAAAGTGTCTGGCGCAGAAGAAAGTACTACTCAAATGGCCAAGCTGGCATCCTAAATTAACCATGTTGCACTGAAGTATCTGTGGATTAACTTATTCATGTTTACCTTTAAGGAAAAAAAATGGGAGCGTGTCACAAAGTGGCTGTTAGGTGACACAACCATTTAGTATTAATAATGAAAAGGGAAAAAAAAGTTAAAAATACCCCGAAACAATTGATTTCTTTAAAATTTCAAATGCTCCAATACTCTTCTCTCATAAGAAGGCAAGAAGGGGGGGGGGCAAGTTACTGCTTTTTAGCACTTGCCTAGAGTTCAAATACATTCCTACCCTATTTATAATAATAATAGTAAAAGGAGAGTTTTCATCTCTGCTCCCACCTTTTGATCTTACTGACAGTCTCCTCCCATTCTAACTCAGAATGACATGTACAGCAAAAAACTCCTGTCTGTATCTGTTCCTGACTTTCTTGTTACATCTTTTTCCTGTACAGTTTCCTTTTGATCTGCCATACCTCTGAATTTAATTATCAGGTTTTAAAACATCCTGCCGTAACAGCAGCCTATATCTAATTTTCCCACTGCTGAACAAAAAGACGGTATCCCAAAGCCAAACACTCTCTTCAATATGTACTTTTCAGAGACCAACTCAGTACAACTGCTTTGCAATTGTATTTATGCCAAAAAAGTTACTAAATTAAAATTTTGGAAACATAACAGCCTAAACAGAGTAGTGCTGCTATCTTTAGATAATTCAGCCACTTTATTTTCAGTCAGTCTGCCACTCAGTAGCCCTAAAAATAAGCCCAGTTATTCCAGGTGCCTAAACATGGATATAGAGACAGAAAATACCCGACTAAGCCATTACCTCACATATTTTTTTTTTTTACTCTCTGCACTATATAGATGAACAGTACACCTCAGACAGAGGTGTACATTACAACTTAACTTCATATTTCTACAAAACATTAACAAATGAAAGAATTTTAGCTAGGTTTCAAAGGCCCAGCCACACCTCTCTGGTATCTGCAGAAACGAGACAATTTTTCCAAGTATACTGACTGTCTATGAATTCATCTTGGACATTTCATGACGATGCCTTATGATATACAGAACTACTATCCTCACTTCATCTGCAGATCCTCTGCTTGCTTTCTATGCAAAAATAGTGATTGTCATTTCATGAACATTTATGTTCTGATGGCTCACAGAGTTGACTGCACGTAAAAGTGACTTTCAGCTCATCTGTGGGTTGCAGTGATTTGGCAGTTTAGTTTCAGGTAATAAAAAACTGCATCAATAATAGAAAAGCTTTCATGGAAAATATTTTAAAAAATACAAGGCCTCAGTAAAACCCATTTCATGCAGAAGTCTGCAGTGCCTGATTTATCCTGTTGAAGATAATTTATCTTCTATAAGCTGTTGATAATTTTTGTATGAATACACTTTTGATTATTTATATATCCCTTCCTTGATCACTGTCCGCCAGAGCATTTAATCAAGTAATTATTTTTGCTAAGAGTAGCTGTCTACATTAAAATCCACTGGGCCATGTTTCATCTTCATTCCTATCCCTCAAAACCAATGACTTTAAGAACAAATTCAGGAAATACTGTGCATGAGTAGAATAAGTACTCTGTTAAAATACAATTCCTGACTGAGAAACTTTACCATGAAATTGGTGGACAGGTTCCTGCTAGTAGGCATTGTTTTGATAAATAACAAACTGGGATATGCTACCTATTCTAAGGTGTCAGATGGTCACAGTAGAAGGAAGAAAAATATGTTTATTTATTGACTTTTCATGGGAGTTTGATAATTTTTCATGTAAAACTGAGAAAATTAAGAAGATATTCAGATAAGTTTAAGGAAAGAACAATCACAGAAGAGCACAGTTTAGAGGCTTTAAGGTAACATTTTATGATTAATAATTTTAGGGTTCCTTTAAAATAAAGTTAAGTACTACCTGGCAATATAGAAATAGCAAACTTAAAGAAACAAGTTGTACTTTATATGCTATGTGACTACTTAGTCTGATTTTCCAGTTAAGAAGCAGGGTTTAGTCCTACTGTTGCACATACTACAGATTTCATATTTTTTCTGCTACAGTCTTTTGCCCTTTTGTAAAGAGCAATTTTAAACTTTCCATAGAATATTTTCTAAGGGAAGGTCAAATTTGAGAGGCTACTAATGGATTAGCCTTTGATCTTTTTTCCTTGACTTGCGTGCATTCAAGCCTGCTAGAGGATTTTGTAAAATGACAAATGCAAGAGTGACTGACTGAACAAGGAATACCTATTACTTTGAAAGAGGACATCACAATGTAATTTTTAGGTAAAAACTTTTGCACAAAGTATTTAATTTAGTGAACTTTAAGAAAAGGTAGATGTTAAGCACCATTACCATATATATGTACATATTTTTGAATGTATCAAAGCTATCAAATTGTGAGATAATAAGAGCGCATTACATGAGTCATCAAAGCATGGATATTCCAAGGGAGGCATAATTAGTCATTTCTGATGACTAGCTAAATACTATAAATACCACTTCACTGTCAGCCAGGGGTCATGTAGTTATTAAGGAACAAATAAATCCTTTTAAGGGGGGCAATTTGTCTGTAAAGCTTCTCTAGTAGGAAGCAAAATATTTCTCTCCCTTTTTAATCCCAGTTAAAGATCCTTTCAACTCAGTAAACTAAATGACCCTCATTCATCATCAGCAGAACATTGGCACCTTTTGGAATGTCCCCTCACCAGTGCCAAGATATGTTTCACAGAATTACTCTTTCTGTACCCTGACTGATGAGTTCCTAATTTAAGAGACTGGAGGCACTCATAATACAAAAGGATTGAAGGACATTCACATTTATGACACAATATTTTTGCAAGTGCTGTTGTGTTTTCATCCAGCTGATCTTACAAGATGGGAAATAGTATCTCCCTGTTTTGCAGATGAAATGCCTGTTTAAAAACAGAGAGGTTACTTCCAAAAAAGGTTGAACCCCTGGAGCTCAATGCTAGAGCAGCATTTAGATCACACTAACCCCATCATATATATAACAAAACCAGCTGTAAGAAAGATGTTTACATAAAACCTGTAGTTGTCTCTCATACTGCTGAAAGATTATAAACAAAATTATTTACTATGCTGTAAGAAAGCACTGATTCACATTGTCCTTACACTGTATTGACTCGCAGGATTTCTTGGGGGGTTTGTTTGTTTGTTGATTGTTTGGCTTTTTTCATAAGATAAACAAGGGTCTTTTTCTCCTGCTACAGCTTCAGCAAGATTATTGAACTTACACTGGGATAAACCTGACCCAGATGTTGGCAGGAGTAGATAGTGCTTGCTAATAATGGAAAAGGTCTTTTGTTCATTATGTCACTATTGAGTAGCTTACAAAACCAAAAAAAAAAAGCAGCATCCAAACAATTGTCAGCTTTCAAATGCAATTTTATAATACTCTTGTGGTCTTCAAACATGCTACGTTTTCATCCTTATCACCACATTAAATCACATTTGCAATAATGTCTTTGGGACAAATTTGAATTCTCCAGGCTTGAATTTAATTACATTATGTAAACTAGAAAATGTCTTAAGGTGCTTTGAGGGAATAGCTTATCTTAGCAATTGTTAAATTCTGTTTTGTTTAAAATATTTGCATTTTGATAACTTCATTCTGCTGCATACAGCATTTATTGATCTTTCTCAGGAATTCACTTGCAATATAGTGCATTGTACTTATTTTCCATAAACCCTCAACTGGAGCACACTCTTACACAGCATTTAAAGAAAAAATAAATTAACAAGTTTTTAAGAGCATCAGTATTTTGCTTTACAGCAATTATAAGATAGGGGAATGCATCCCTATGCATTTTTTCCCTCTGGACACACTACATAGGTGTACACCTCAGAATACAGCAATATTGCCTTAGTTAAAATTTTTCATAGCAGAAACACAACTATGTGGCATGATATCTGTGTATTGATGGTTTCTTTCTGTATTATGACTCATTCATTACCTGATTTGATTCACCCAGTATATGTTTTCTTCTTGTGGGGGTTTGTTTGTTTTGTAGGGGTTTTTAAAAAGTCTTTTCTGGAGCTCTCTTCTTTGTCCCTCATCTCCCCCTCCCATCACTTTCTCTTCTCTCTTATACTCACCACAGTTATAGCTGCATTTTCAGACACAATCAAAGGATATTTTTTTCTTTCATATTTCTTTCACAGAACACATCTAAATGTGGAAACATTTCCACAGAATCACAGAATGTTAGGAGCTGGAAGGGACCTCCAAAGATCATCTAGTCCACCCCCCCCGCCACAGCAGGATTCCCTAGACCAGGTCACACAGAAGCATGTCCAGACAGGTCTTGAATCTCCCCAGAGAAGGAGACTCCACAACCTCTCTGGGCAGTCTGTTCCAGTGCTCTGGCACCTGAACTGTCAAAAATTTTTTTCTTGTATTCACATGGAACCTCCTATGCTTCAGCTTACAACCATTGCCCCTTGTCTTGTCACTGGGCTTCACTGACAAGAGCCCGACCCCATACTCCTGACACTCACCCTTCACATATTTAAAAGCATAGATGAGGTCACCCCTTAGCCTCCTCTTCTCCAAGCTAAAGAGACCCAGCTCCCTCAGCCTTTCCTCAGAAGGAAGATGTTCCAGCCACTTCATCTTGGTGGCTCTGTGATGGACTCTTTCCAGCAGTTCCCTATCTTACAAGTGAGGGGCCCACAACTGGACACAATAATCCAGACGCAGCCTCACTAGGGTAGAGTAAAGGGGTCAATCAAGCCAACTCTGCCTTCCACCTGCACTTGAATGAAGCTTTTGAAATACAAGAAAGACCAATTCTAATTAGGAGGATTGTAAGAAAATATTGCATAGATTTTTCACTACTTGTCTAATGAAAAAATATACACATCTAACAAAGGCATGCAGATTTTCACACATTTTCTAGTTCTTAAACTCTAGGAAACCAGAACGGTATGTGAAAAATTTCACATCACAGCTTGATACTAGCAAATGACTAAGACACTGTTTCCAGCATGCAGTATCCATGGCCAACCGTTCTGTAAACATCCAGCAAGACTAAGGGAAATCACTGCCATGAAGTCTTCCTGAACAGCACCATCACTTAACAAGGTGCTCAAAAGTGCTATTGATAACTATTTGACAAGTTCATTCAGCATTTATAGATCTTCCTCAGGAATCCACTTTCAACATAATAAATTGCATTTGCTTTCCATAAACCCTCAACTGAAGCATATTCTTGCATAGCATGTAAGGAAAAAATAAATTAACAGGTTTTTGAGAGCATCAGTATTTCAGCTTATAGCAATTATAACATAGGGAAATGCATCTCTGTTCACTTTTTATTCAATGGACATGGTATAGCACAAAAGTGTTAAAAGATGGTATTCCTTTTGATTACTGAATGTATTTTTCTAAAGATAATAAACCTCCCCTTCAATATCCACACTAAATCCCCCTATCATATTCACTGGCAGGGTGGATCTCAGATAAACAACCGAAATGAAGGATTATTTCAGCCACAGTCTGGAAATTTTGATCAGCTGGATGCTCCCATGCAGTAAATAGTATTCAGCTGCACACCACATCTGCTCTGGCACAAACATGTCCATAAAGGGACATGGGTTTAGCCAAAAAGGACACTTTTTATGCAGTTTTGGATTCTACTATATTTCCAACAGTTAAAGTAGAGGCCAGACAGTTTTGGAAGCTTTCGCAGATATGGAGTATACAGATGAGCAAACATATCAGTATGTTTATAAACAGAACTCATTGCAAATAGTGACATTCAAGTATTATATATGCTTCTGGGTTTGAGTTGTTTCATTAAGTGTTCAGTAATTTAAAAGATGATCCTCACTTCCACAGGCAGGTTTCAACCAATTTAAAGGAAAACTGGATCTCCTACCACTGTCCTCAGTTTCCACAGCATAAAAAAAAACCCAACCAAGCAAACAAAAAGCCCATAAAAAAAGTGAAAATAAACTTGTATTATTTTGGGTATGGGGTCTTTTTGGTTTTGGGTTTTTTGTTTGTTGTATTTTTTCCTGAACTTTTGTACTTATATTAAGACCTGGATTATGGTGGGGTTTTTCGCTGTGTTTGGTCATCACAGCAGAAGATATGCAGTAGAGCAAGTGACTGGAATAGTTATTATTTGAAAAACAAAAATTTCATGGTCTTCTGTTAGAATATGCAGTCAAGAAATACATCACAGGCTTGTTCTTGGGTGACTGCCCATCTAAAAGTGCTCCCAACAATAAGTAGGGGTAGATAATTCTAAGAGTACACAATGTGAAAGTGCAAATGAAGGCATAAGACTCTAGCTTCCACTTTCTTCAGGAACTTTACTACTTAATTTTCATTAACAGCCACTAAAATTACCCACGTGGCTAAGATCAGCCAAGTAATTCCCTTTGCACCTAGATAGTTGTCATCTAAATAACCATAAAATTCTTTGTCAGTGTGGTCTCAGTCCTTGCTTGTAATTTGTACAGAGAGGGAGCTGATGGCAGATGTAAAATGACAGGTAACATCTAAGTTACATGTTTCTGTGAATACCTCACATATTTGGAAACTAGCCATGGCACCGAGTTAGAGGTTTTTAGACATGACCAGATTCTTTGTATGTAAGTGTTGTTCATATAAATTCAGCCAACTATTCATAAATCTGGATCAGAAACAAAACCCTCTGAAGAACAGCTGCTGCCACTGCTAAATCTTCTCATGTCAGCATCACAGTGGTGACAGACTGACACGTGGACTACATTAGCTCCAATGAGGATATGAGAAAATAAGTTTCTCACAAGCTTCTTTGAACTAAAAGGAAATCCTCCACAAAAACAAACAAAAAAAATCACAAACCCAAAACCAATCAACCACCATCAACAAAAAAACCCTCAAACAAATAAAAGTTTCTGGAGTTGGAACAAACACCTCAGAGTAATACCTATTTTATTATTCAATGTTACCTACAAAACAATAGTCCAAAAAATGGATGGACATAGATGAGAGTGCATGTAGCTTTCTTTCAAAGCAGTGAAACCATGACATTTGCCTGAAGTCCACCCTTCACATGAACACAGGAAAGGCTACCTCTGCAGGTGATAAACTTCAGAGCACATTAGAATACCAATGGCCAGCCTCAGGTGTTCACACTGTACATGTGAGCTAGCCCTTTAGACTTCCTGTGTTGCCAAGAGAGAAAATAGGCACTCATTTACAACTCCAGCAGCTCAGCCTATAGTAAGCTCTAAACAGGTATGATGAATCATTCCTTGGAAAAGTCTAGTTTGATTTTGTTCCCCTCCTATGTTAAAGAAAGAATAATTAATTAGTTTGGATGTGCTTCTGAAATGTAGAAGCCTAAATTTCTGTACAAATCATCTTGCTCCTCCTGTGAATATTGGAGGAGTGCATGAAAACCATCCTTCAAGCCAAACTTATGCAAACAAGCCCTTCACTTAAACTTGCTCAAATTGACAGATTTGACACCCAGCTGTTACTGGGTATATTATTTACTAACTTCTGTAGTTATCTCTGTGAAGAAACATTTTCACTATCTATGAAAATAAGAACCCAAAATATAAAGATGATTCATCTTCTTTCTCACTGGATCTGTAAGTGCTCCAACAAAACAAAAACCCCCCAGTTCTTATACGTTCCTATTGTGTTCCCAATGGTGAAGAGAGAAATGGCAAGCCTGCTGCACTTCAGCTGAAGCATGACCTCTGCCTCTAATTCAGAAATGCTCTCCAAGACCATGGTATAAATATATATATATAAAATTTTAAGTTATGCAACAGAACGGAGCATAATCTATAGTAAAAAAGCTCTCAGAAGTAATTCCTCAAGAAGCCAGGAAGGCTCATATATATAGCTTTTATCCTGATTCTCTACAAACACAAAGTTGATTAACTTGAGCTTGGTATATTGTTGTATGCATATGAAGTACCTACAAAATTGCTGCTAGCACCAGCAAGTCACTTGTAAAAAAGAGATGTAAAAGTTTACAGCGATAAGCTGTACAATACGGAGCCAAATGTAGTGTACTTGAAATTAAACAGAGAAATCAACAATTACAAGTCATGCCTGTCGTGATATGCCAATAGAGTGGGATTAACATCCATCACAGTCTTTTGCTCTTGTGCAGAATATGGGGAGCCAATAGAGCAATCCACAGATCTGCCTTGCAATAGGATCCACAAAAGAAAACAAACAAACACACACACACAAAAACAACACAAAAACCCCAAACCAACAGACCACAAAACACTTTTGAAGTTGTTTTGGAAGATGAAGAGAAGACAAAATTTTATGAAATACAAGCACACATGAGAAAGCCTCCAGAAACCAGATTTATAATAATTACTAACTCCTATGGCACCTTCTTGCCTTATAAACTTTGAAGAAAAGGATGTGGGAGAAGGTCACACGCAAGAAAACATTTGTCATCCTAAAAGGTCTTCTCCATTTCTATGATAAACAATTTCTCTTGTAGTACGTTACAAAGCAATGGACTTCAGTTCCCAGATTATGCTCTGTTAACATGAATGATATTGGAAAAGTGCACTCTTATTTTCCCCCCTTTCAGGTCTGTAAGCATTATTCCTTTGACTATTTCAATTATGTGAGTTTTTGTTTTCTGTTCATGTCAAAAAACCACGAAAATCAAAGCCCACAAACCAAATGCCTAGTGAAATACTGTACAGGAAAACTGAACAGCCACTTTCTGTTATGCTTGTCTTCTGTTGCAGTCCAGTCAGGATTGCACTGGCCATTTCCTGCTATTGGTATGACTTTTCCTGGCTTTCACCCTTCTGCCTGAAGGAAGGTCTCTCCCAGGGAAAGTCTCACAAAATATTCCTATACGTTCAGTTTACCATGCAGAAATTACATGTAAACAAATGCCGCACTTGGCCTATAAGGCCTATTTAAAGTTTCCTGGGTTTACTTCCCATTCCCAATGTAACAATAGTGCTGATCACAAAATCACAGAATATTAGGAGCTGTATTTCACTGTGTCCCTTAAATAATATCCATTTTAAATTGGCAGAAACTAAATGATTAATGCAGTATTGATTGCAAAGAAGTTTGTGAGTAGGGAGCTGCCAAGCCATCGGTTACCATACCTTATCCACAGACAGCTCTCTGACAGATTCATTTGATGCCTCACACATAAACTACCTCATGCATTCTTAAACAAGTTTTAATGTATATTCCTCAGACAGAGTAAGTTACTGAGGATAACACGTGGCCATCAAAAGAAATATTTTTTCCCCTATGCTGTAATTTCTCATGTAAGTATATAATCACTTGTATTCTGCTTACATGACTGCACACTGAGAGTTCATTAGCTTTTTATATAATGCTCTTACCTCTATTCATAACACCATGCAAGAATTCAATTCAAATACACTTTGTATGTAAGTCTAAGCCATCTGTAACCCATCTTGAATTTAAAAAAATCACCTTTGGATTCCCTAATGATGTCGCTGAGCCAGAAAATGCAAACCATTTTAGAGCAGCCTTGGAAATGTGTTTTAACCATGTGATAGCTATTAAAAAACATAATCTAATGTGGCTGCTGCATTACAAGCCACAGTAATTTCTGGCATCTCCTTTGTTGCTGCTTATATACAACCACCATTAGTTATAAACATGCTCTTTCCTTAGAATAGTAAAAAAAACCAAACCACAAAACAAAAAAACAAACAAGCAAAAAAAAAATTAAAAATTTAGATCAAACACTTTTTAAATTTCACTTCCAACTTAGGGCCCCTGTGAAAGCCTCGGCCGGTTTTAAAACCCTAACCTATGAAGTATCATCTTTTACACTGCTGAAAGTTAGATTTGGGGACATGGATTTGAAACAAACTTTCAAGGCTACTTTCTCTGAGAAGCTAAAGCCCTTCCCAAAATAATGTGATTGACATACATAGACTGAAAACATAGATTCTAGGCATTTTACAGAATACATTTTTGCCCCAGCAGACATTACCAAACTTGCAATGGACTTACCAGGATTACCAGACTAATTTAGCTGGCAATCTCTATTTTTTGTACAAGTGTTTATCAGTTTGTCATAAGAATATTATCACCTTGTACAGTTTGGACATTAACAGCTAGCAGCTCTTTAGAGTATATCTTCTAGCACAAGGTTGGTTTCTTTTTTTTTTTAGGGTTTTGTTTGCTGAGGTTTTTTTAAATAAATACAAGAAGTATCACTTGCAGCATAAATTTCCCAACTATAAAGTTGCCACTAAGTTTCCTTGAATCAGTTTTCCTGAGAATGACAATTATTTTCAACACTGTTTCTCCAGTTTTACCTTTGTGCTTGATACACCCACAGCAATTAATATAAAATTTCAAGCAACAGACATGTAGAGCTAAAAAAAAGCTACAGTATATTTCCTAGTGCATGTCAGACAAGTTTGAGCATTTCCTTAAAGAGTCATTAATAATCAATGCTGCTGCTGCTGTGTTGATATTTATTTCTGCTGTCTGATATTAATTTCTCTACAGCATGTCATGACTTTCTCTAGAGAACAGGGAGAGATTAATTTCAATTTATGAGAAATTCTCAAAGCACAATGCATCTTGTAGCCATGTGACTCCTGCTGTTGACACCTGTTCACAGAATCACAGAACGTCAGGGGTTGGAAGGGACCTGGAAAGATCATCTAGTCCAACGCCCCTGACACAGCAGGATTCTTCCCTGACCGGGAATCGAACCCAGGCCCCTGTAGGGAGAGCACTGAATCCTAGCCACTAGACCACCACTTCCACTACCTAGCCAAGTTCTTACAAATTAAGGTAAGAGGCCAAATGTCTGCTGCTTTATTCCAGTTTTTCATAACTGCAGCTCCATTGGTTTCCACCACTAATGGCACTTCACTTTTATATACACATCTTTTAATAGACGTGAGTAAGTGAAAATTGTCTCCAGCATGAAAGTAGCACATTTTGGTCTGACCACTTTTCTTATTCATTAAAAAGACTTGACTAATCTTCCTTTGGTGCTGCATTAGATTATAAATCAAAAGTCAAAAAACACAGTGTCTGCCCATTAGACACATTTTAATGCTGCAATATAAAAATCTGCACTTTACCAAGCATCTTAAAATAACACATGTGCTTTCAGTCAGTATATGTGTATTAGAATCAGGATAATCTGGTACATGAGCAAGGGGAGGAAAAAAATCCACCCTTAAAATGCCTCTTATTGTGCAATAGTGGTGTTTTGGAACAGTACTGCATTAGCTGCAAGAGAATAATAAGGCTATTTATACATTTAGTGCTTGATAACTCATAAAACTAAGTTACATCTAAGTGATTTGGGGGGCATTAAAGCTTTTCAGTGTCTGCAGAAGAAAAGTATGCTAATGAACTAAACAATTTTTTGTATATATAAATGAATGTTATCTTTCAAACCAGAACCAAATTCCCTAGTTAAATCTCTGAATATAATTTGGTGAGCTTGTGTGAAGTAGTCCTTTATGTATGATTATTTTAGTAGCTCTGCTAAAAAAGTAAATCTCCTACATTCATTAAAAACTAATAGTTGCCTTTTAAGCACATTAGTGCAAATATATTTATCCCTATCACAAGGAATCAGGCTATGCTTTGCTGACTTTCATTATTAGAAAATAGTCTCATTTGTCATTTTTTCAAGATGAAGTTTTGTTTACTCAGTTATATTTAAAAAAATTAAAGCTAAGAGCAACTGTAAAATGTAAATTAAACTCCATGCACTACTACCAATGAATCTACAACCTTACTTTTTAAAGAAAAAATCTGTTATTCTCAGCAAATACACACAGGTTATGACCCAAATGTTTATTAGATTCAACTGACAAATACTATAATCTCTAGCATTTGAACAAACTTCTTTCTTGACTTCTACCTTCCCAAGTTACTTTAGATTTTGCCCAAAGCAGCAAAATACCTCAATGCTTCAAGAGCATCAGGAATGGGTTTAATAAACCTCTGTGAAATGGGAAAACAAAGCACACACAGATCACAATCTATCCTGCAAGTAATGATTGACTCATAATCAGTGAGCAACAATGGTGTGACAAACTAGAACTGTAAGTAGCACGTGAATTATTTAAGATCAGAAATGTATATGCAGTATAAGGTGGCATATAATCTTGCTAATTGCCTGGAAGGCATAAGTTCCAATTTTCTCTAGACAACACAAAAATTTCGTGAGTCAACAAAAGTTATACATGCAGGATAACACATTTAGACTTAGATTTTAAAAAGTAAAAAAGAGATAACAATCCATTTGCCTATAGCCAAGTTTCCTTATTACATTTCTAACCCTTGTGAGACTCAAAACTGTCCCCATTGGATGTCACAGATCACAGTTTCCTCTGATATTTAATTAATTTAGGGAAGAATATGCTTGTGTAGAAATGCAAGCAGAGGGAGAACAAGTGCATTTCCCACAATTGTAGCTTTCCCAATGTCCGTGACTATAGTATGGATGTAACACAAGATGATCAGAACAGCCACGACTGTTTGCATGACTGGAATCATATCAGAGGGTATGACTCTGAGGAAGGTGATTATAGCCCTCTTAAGGGAGAAGAGAGAGAGTGTTAAAGCAGAAAAGAACTGTCCTTCCCCTTTGCTGATGTTCATGTCACAGATGAACAGGGTAATTACTTTTCTGTAAGGGCAACAGAATTGGGAAAAGAACATGAAGTCTAATCTAATCACATCTATTTCTGTGAAGCTTTGGCATGATTCTGGCCTAAGCTGCTATCCTACTTTCAGTAACTTTTATTACCGTGATGGTGAGACAGATCAGGTCAAAGGCACATTGCCATAAAGGGAAGCCTCAACAGAAACTACCACAATTTGTGGAGAAATCCATTACCTTCACAATGTCACTTTGTGGAAATATCAAAATCCACTTAGATTTGAATTGAGATAAATGCTTGGAGTATGTTTGAATTGCTTAGCTCCTATTGACAGTAAGAGAGCAGATTTCAGTCATCAATAGTACAAAAATACAACCAAATCATAACATAGACTACAGTCAACACAAGTTGATAGCAGGTGTCCATAATTCACACTTTCGCTTCTGTTAGCAAGGAGCACTCCCCTTTCTCTTGAGACTTAAGCTACTTTCATCTTACACCAGGGTGAAATCACATGCTGAAAGTTTCCACCCTAAAAAGCCAGATTCATCACAGAATAACTTCAATGTTCTCATTCAGTTTCAGCACAAGATTGGATGTTTTCCATAGCTGAGAAAGACAAATATGCATAACAAATATGCACAGTGTCCAACCTTGGAAGTTCTCAGGGACTCAATAAAGCTATGAGCAACCCAGTCAGATCTCACAGCTGACCCTTCTTTCAGATTGAGTTTGGACAAGAGGCTTCCTGAGGTCCCTTACATCCTGAATTATTCTTAAAAATGAATAAAATGTATTTTCTTTTCAATCAGATATCATCACATTCTATATTATTAATCTTGAAATCAGAAAATAATTAAACATTAATATGGCAGATGTTCTTGGAAATAAAATAAACCATTTTTTAGATAAAACAGAATCATGAAGGCAACTACAACTGCTCTTTCTACTGTTTATTCTCATCATGTCTTTCTTTAAATTATTGTAACTGCCTGCGGTAGAAAATCTCTCCCAGTATGTGCATGCAAGGCAAATCCCAGGCAAACTCGTCTGTACAGCAAATGAATACTCTTCATGAATGTATTTATGAAGTGATTATTCACAAATATTTGTTTCCAAAGGTGAGTTTAAAAAAAAAATCACCTACAGAAGTTGTGAAATATCTCCAAGACACTGCTTGTTCAGGCAGTGGCAGGACCTGCCTCCATAAAGAAGCTATTACAAAATACAGTTAAATCTTTCAGCACAAAGTAATTTTTTTTTGTGCCAATGCTGTCCCACATGCAAGATGCCTACCTGCAGCTTAATATTTGCCCACTTTTTAATCAGCAGTACTGGGCAGGCATCCACAGAGTACATACCTGAAGTTTCACAAGGCCCTTCCCCTTACCTAAGCATCAGTGCTAACTCGTACGCTCCCCAAGCACTGCTCTCTCCTACTGTTTTCAACTTCTCCAGTGGACTGAGAGCAAAACCCTACTGGAGATGCAGCCTCCCAGGTGAGACCCAGTGCCCCTCTGCACCTGAGGTACAGCGTACCTGAGTGCACACGCTTGTGCATATGTTTGCACTGCAAAGTCAATAAGCCAGGCCTGAACCACAGGTATGAGACTAAGATGCTTAAGTAATCAGAGCTGAGGTGCAACTCCTGCCACCTCAGGCATATGGCTGTTGATTTACTATTTCAGCAGCAAAAATAACAAATCAGGAAGATCAACAAAGTGAGACCTTGGTCCACACCCTCACGTGGCATTGCACTACCTGAAAGCTTTTACCATAAAAAGTGGCAAAATTCTACTCAAAATAATAACCATGAATAGTAAAATCACAGGATAGGCTCAATGGGTAAAGTGATCAAGCATCCTCCTTTAAAAAGCTATCAACCACCGAGCATTTTGGATGTGTTCAGAGTAATGCCTTCCAGTCTTTCATCCTTCTTTATTAGCGTTGATCACTTTGCATTCCTTGACACCCATTAAATCTATTCTGATTCTTCATGCAGTTTGGTTTAATAGTTAGATAATTATATGGCAGCTGAAACACCAAGGAGATTTCACATCAGCTCACCCAAGAGCAAAAATTCAAGCTTTTAAGAAGAAAGGGAAGCTATTGCACAGTGAAATGTTAGCCTAGCAACACAGAAAAATAAATAATTAATGTCACATTATACATTTAATCTGCAATGAAGTAATGCAATAGCAGTAAGATGGGAGACAACACACTTATGCCAGAGGCATTATATATCATTCTGTCTTATGTAGGCCAATTATACATGTACATTATTCACAGCTATTCTTCTCCATGCATTTTTAATTGTTTACATGATAAAATGTAACTTTCAGCTTGAACTCGACACAAAAGTAAATCTTGATACAACCCATAATTAAAATGAGCAAAATCTGTGGCAATGACAGTGAAGGGCAATGGTTCAGAAAAAAAAAAAACCACAAAAAAACCAGCAAGCAACCCACACTACTCAGGTGAAAAATTAACTAGCTGTCAAAAAGAAATAACTTCGCAGCATTGGCAAATTCAAAGTAGCAGCTCAAGTTTTCTTTCCAACCAAAGGAAGAATGAGTAGGACATTTTCCTATACCATAAAAAAGGTACTTCATGTTCTGCTCCCTGACTGCCATGCCCAGTGGAAGTCCTTCAATTTTCACTTGACTCAGCTTTACAAACTGACAGAGCCTTATGATATTAACTGTATAAACAGTAAAACTAAAAATAAAATAAAAAGAACAACTTCAGAATTTCTTCAGAGCTTTGTATTCACTTGAAAGCTTACAGTAGCCTGACCTATATGAAGGAAAATGATTACTGGATATTAGGGACCTCACAAAATACCCTTATATAGCTTCTTCTAAAAGCACAAAGCAAAGCTGAATTTCCATACTGAGAATTCTCAATCTTTCAAGGAAAGCCTTCAGCCCCAGTATTGGATTACAGCTCCAACTCTGATCTTTTTTGTCTTATCCACAGGAGAAGAAAATGCATCTACATTTACAAAAGGTGTCTGGAAGTTTTAATGCTGTTATTTTCCAGTGGGGGGGCGGGGAGAGGGAAAGCCATTTCTGCAAAGCAACCATTTTCAGAAGCACAAGTCTCACTTCATGATAGAAGAAACTTAAATTCCAACTACTTCCTGCCTAGGTAGGAGGCTCATGTCAATGTAGTAGTTGTACAGCCTGCAGAAAAAATTCAGTACATCATTTTTTGCAGGCAAGTTAGCAAGGCAGGAGTCAACAAGGAGATGAGTTGTCCCACCTCTTTTCTCATTTGATCTTCTACTGCACGTGAAACAATCTCAGGTGCAAGTCAGATGATCAAAGAAATACAGAAACCATCAAATGTAAAAAAACTTTAAAATACATAGATAAACATTCTAGTACCAACATGGTAAGACAAAAATGTCCATTTTAATTCTCAATTTCTTCTCTGATAATCTTTTCATATTGGAGAGACATATTTGTTCTTTTTTGATAAATGTGCAAAGGAAAAAAGAACAAAAACTCTCCACATTTTTAACAGAGCTAGTTTTATTCTCTGCGTGGTACCAGTTCTCATCAGACCTTTCTACTATGTTTAGCAACAAGAATCATTGTTAGCCCTGTGCTGCTGCCACAGAATCCACCCAAATGAATAGAAAATGACTGTATAAGCCTTTTCACTGACATGAAATTCAGAAGTTTATTATTGCCACTTCTCCACCCCTGCAGCTGTCAACCAAGCAGCATCAAAAAGTTATCTTTCCCTTGTTTTTCAGTCCCTAATAGAGGAGGCTGAAAAAGCTGATGAGACAACACAAACTAGAAAACCAGCAGATTACACACAGATAAAACCTAGCCTTATCCATGACACAAAAAGAATTTACTTAGTGCCTAGCAAAATCAGAAGTCCAAGTAGTCTTGAAAGAGATTGAAAGAACCCACAAACAAAACCAAAAAAACCACAACCCTGTTACCAGTAGAAAGAGTCACTTCAAGGCAGTTTCCTCTTCTAGTGTATTCCTCTACCAAAAAGGACTATTTCATCTCAGAATAGTAAGACAATCCACAGTTTAGGAGGATTTTTATGTTTTTGTTTCTTTAAACTCACACTGCCATTGCTTTGGCACATAATTATAGGTCAGAAAAATTTCTGTTTCTGCTAGGGCTGATCAGACATTTTTTTCCCCTTTTTATACAACTGGAATTGGCAAGCAATGCTGGCAATCACTGCTTTCACATTTAATTATTGCAACTCATCTAGGAATGCAGCCACAGAGCCTGAAAACATTCCAACTGGTACAAAAGCTTGTCTGCTTAGCAACAGGGATACAATGAACTGGATCATCCAAGTGCTTCTCTTGCTGCGCTTGCTCTCAACTGAATTAAGAATCCGGTCTGCTTATTTGTGCAAAGACTCCCTGGAGACTGTAACTGCTGCAAGAGCTGGACCCATGCAATTCTTTTTCACAAAACATAAAAGCTATTTAAGAAATCACTGCCACCTAAACTCAATGCTATTTGAATTAACCTTCATTATGTACTTTATTTATATACACAAAAGATGCCCATCTATAAATCCACAAACAGAAACAAACAAACATCTCCAAAGCATAACTATGAACTGCTTCTACTACAGAAAGCAAGCACACATTTTTTATTATGCAGTACTTGACACTATGTGGGCACTGACACAGACCTTGATGTTTATGAGGTCGTATTATCAACTACAAATAAAAAACCACATGAAGTCAAATAAAATAAAGAAAAAGAAAACAACTTACCACTTTAATTCTGTATTCTCTGCTCTATTATGTTGTTTCCCACATACAAGAATTTGTTTGCATTTATTTGACATGAGAAGTTTACTTCATTTGCACATAGCTATCTCACAGACTTTCGTGTGAATTGTGCAATAACAGGGCATGAGACTTCTTGGTATCAGTCAGCATCTGATTACAGTAAGGTGCGAAATTGCTGCAAACAGTCACGAAGTCCTTACATCACTTTTATCCACACCTTACTCCCTTCCCCCAAAAGTTCTCTGGTAGCCAATTAAGAGTAATTAGTTCATTAAAGCAAGATTAGGTGGGGTTTTTTTTCCAGATTCTCCATATATTTAATCCAGGTGTGTAATTCCTGTCTCCTCTCTGCATGTCCTGACAATCTACTTTTAAATTCCAAGGGAAACACTGAACATCCATGAAACTTAATAGACACCTTCATTTGATTTGACACCTTCCAGCCATGAATATGAAAGTCTTCTGCCCAATTCAATAGGAAGTATGATCAGAAGACAATAATTTACAAAACCTGAAAGTAGATCAACTTTATTCATTACTATATGCTCTTTATTTTCAGTGAAGGCTAGTTAAGTCCTAATTAGCAAAGTTACTGTCAAGCAAAGGACCAGAAATGAGTTTATAGGGTGTTCAAATTCCAGCTCAAAACAGTGATCACAAAGAAAGGAAACATTACCACACAAGCCAGTTCTTTCCAATTTGCAGTCATTTCCCCAGGCCATTCCTCAGAAAACTCCCCTACATTGCTGTTTCAAAGGTCTTAAAAGCTTATGTGTTCTTTTTCTTGATATATTTTCCTATTTTTAGTTTTCAGTTCCTGGCCAATTTTAGCTGTCAGTTGGACTACAAGCAACAACCCTTTACAAAAAGGGGGTACAAACTCATAATAGTAACTGCAGTTTTTGGATAGTGACTTCTTGGAGCAAAACACTTCAATTATAACTCAAAATAGTAAGTTTATTGTTCATTCTCTGCTTTCTGTAACATCCCTAGCCATTGCCAGTTCCCATATAAACCTTTGCCCAGAAACCTACAGGTTTATTCATTCTATCATGTGTGAAAGGCAACCACATCAACTCATGTATTTCTGTGAAATGAAAAAACCTTCTGGAGTGGGGCTGGGAAAGAAGTTCCCACAGACTTCAGATATGCATAACAATCTCCTTCCTAAATAATTTTTGTTCTCTAGCTGAACAATGTCTATCAAAACACTGAGCAGTTACTTTTTCTCCTGAATTATTAATTAGTTACTAGCACTGGGCTTGTTTGAAATGCTTCTTAAAAGGCAGTTTTCAGGTACTTTTAATGAGAGGTTTCTGAGTCTTAAGGAAAATTCCAGGACTGTCATATTCTTGTTTAAATTTCAGGTCAAGGAAGCTGTTCAGCTTTAACTTAACATCTCTCTGAACAATGTCAAGAACAGCACAAAGTGCCAAACCAACTAGAGCTGCATGAAACTGATAAGAGAGAGAGATGACATTCATGTAAAAATCAAGCTGGAAATCAATAGGGGAGCCTGGATTTAAACTAAAAGTAATTTTTATAGCTCAGCTGTTAATATCAGTGGGAGTCTGGAAGCTTACTGCCATGTGCTTGCCTGGGATAAGCTCTGAGACTCGTTTCTTGCATGCCTTCACCACCTTCTCCTGGCTTGAACTCAAGAGAGGAGATTATAACTAATTGTTTGCTTGGACATGGGAACAAGTTTTCCCCTTGCCTACAGTTACTTTGCTCTAGCTGAAGGCACCAACCATAACACCAATAGCTTTGGCAGCAGCAAAGTAGAAATTCCTCAGGCATGAAAGAGTGACAGAGCTCCTTCTCCCACCACCATCCCACTATGGCACCCAGCAAATGACAACTCACTCACATATCTCTTCTGCACAGCAGGTACTAAGCAACAAGCATCCATACCCAGCCAATGCAGTTTAAGGCACTCCTGAGTATGCTTTGAACTATATTAGGGGTCAAGGCAAAAAGAAAAGTACCTTTAATATGTTCATCCTTTGCATTCTTGACAACTGTTCCTAGTAGATACAAGGACACAAGTAAGAGTAAGACCCATTACGTATTCTGATTTCCATTGTACTATTCAGTAATTAATTCTATTATTTCACCAGCTCCTCACAAGATATGGCCTTGAAATTAGCTGCAGATTGCAAATAATTTGAAATTCTCATCTCAGGGTTTTAATGAAATAGTCAGGTACTTAAATAAGCATATCTGATGCTTTGGACAGTTTAAACATTTGGTTCAAGGACACTCACATCTCCAAAGAGCTTCGTATCAGCAGTGTGTTTGACACTTCTAACAAATCAGCAAAGGTTATCTCACAGTGTAAAATAAGTAGTATCTCTCTTTTTGAATCAGCACAGGTGACTAACAAATTCTTCTCCATCACTGACATTAAAATCATTATACAGGTTCAAAGCAACTATGAACTACAATTATAGTTTCCAACAGAGTGGCAATGATTTGGGGTTTCGTGCAGAGCTTTAGTGTGTTTATTTGTACATTTTCTTTGAAAGAAGTTAATGGCCTCTTAGGAATACAAAATAAGTGCTGAATCAAATTTATTCAAGCCAGTTTGAGGTAGTTATCATATGCTTTCTTTCAATTTACTATTTTTGGTGGAACTGAATCTTACTTGGGCACTCATTAATAAACTTTTAAACAACAATTTTAACAGAAAGTCCCTTTAATTTATATATATTTATAAACAAGATAGAAGAACATATATATCCTACATATCAAATGGGTATTCTGGAAGAGATTCTGTCCATAATAATGGATTACAATGACGTCACAGCCCATGAAATCTACAAGTCTGTTGTAGAACCATCTCAGTAAAGATGATAAAAACTAACAAAGCAGGAACCACACATAATATTTTTAATAATTTCTAAAATACAAATAAACTAGAGAAAAAAAGATACATGTTAAACTAAATTCTCCAGCTCCATTCCTCTCTTTTTTAGGTTGAGTTTGTCAGTATGCATTTTGTTTTAAAGCACTTGATGTCGCAAGAGGCTTTCTGCAGAGAGAACTCAAGCGTTGCTGTATAAGGATGGATTTTCTGGCTCAAGGAGATCAGTTTGCAGAGTCAGTAACAATATTCCAGAGGTGAACCAGAACACTCTACATATGAAACCATATTCAATAAAAGGGCCATAACAGAAAGCTCCAGATTCACAGATGGCTTCTTTCCAAAGAGTGTGCTTCAAAATGTGGATGAAAAAAATAATACCCATATATGATGTAAAGAAGATCATCTCACTATGCGGTCAAAGTTGCCACAGAATTAGTCTCATCAGTCCCCTACAGGACTCTGTTGCTTTCATTTATTGAAAGTCAACTTATGCAAATAGACTTAAGAGAGCTGTACATCAAACCTGCAGCGAACTTTTCATTCTATTGATAAATTACTAATTATACAAATATCTAATAAAACATGGCACAAAGCAACACCAAAAATTTTTAGCCAAGCACTCATTGTATATACTACATCCTGACCATAATCACATGGTGGTTTTCCTACTCTCACCGTACATCTGTGCAAATCATAAAGTGGAAAGTCAGTGATAAAGGTGACTGGTTAGATCATAGCTGTATTATTATATTGGGACAGAATCCCCTTCTGACACCTGAGATTTATCTGCACTCCACATTAAGGCTTATGTTACCCAGACTCAAAACCATTTCCCAAAACTATACAACTATCAAAGTTAAGCAGCTGTTAACATTAAATTGACCTAAAGAACAGTGATGTTAGGAATTACAACAAAAAGGTCAAGTTTACCAATGTTATTATCGTTATTTCTGTTACAGCAGTGTTTGAAGACTCAGTCAGTGCTAGAACACAGAGAGTGGGTTCCTCATACTAGAAACCCACAGTGCTAGAGTTCAGGATTGCTTTAAAAATTGCCTGGATGCTTATGGCAAGCAGCTTCAATTGTTTGGAGGCAAACAGAGGAGGTGGTCTGGTGGTTAGGATTCATCGCTGTCACCACTGGGTCCTGGGTTCAATTCCCGGTCAGGGAAGCTTTGCCGTGACCTAGTCTTAGAGAATCCTGCTCTGGCAGGGGGGGTTGGAGTAGATGATCTTTCGAGGTCCCTTCCAACTCCTAACATGCTGTGAAACTTGATCAAGATGACATGAGACATCGAAGAAGGAGGAAATATTGTATTTTTTATATTGGTCATGAACTGGCTGAGAAGCGAATAGATTGTAGGTTACTGCTGAGGTATACACATAGTGATGATACTGGAGACTTGAGTTACCTACCTAATGTCACCTGAGAAACATGCATTAGATTCAGAAATGTATATGAGGTCATTACACACAGAAGAGTATTTTCTTATCATGTTATTTACAGAATTGGAAATTTTATATTAGGGAGAAGTTAAATCTCTCCTACTGCACAGATTTACCTCACAAAACCATATCTGACATTCCATCTCTTTTTCATAATGTATTCTACCTGCTTGTTCTACCACTTCTTTCAGCCTGATAAGGAAAATACATTAGCAAACTGATTAATGGCTTTGCTCCCTTTCATTTTCCAGTTCCCATGTATTCACACAATATAAACGGTTGAGTTACAATATACTACAGAAATGTATGCAATTCAGAGTAATCCCACAGGCTTATTTCTGTTAGCTTTTACAATTTATTAAAAAAAAAGTCTAAAACTTTATTCTGCTTAATATTGTAAATGGTTCTTTGTCAATAATCATATTACAAGATTACACTGTTTCCATTACTTATTATACTCACTGCTACGATAAGCATGGGGAACGATTGATACCCAAGTAGTACTTTTCTGGGTTCTCTGTTAACTGTTGACAAGTATAAATGCTCATCCTTCTGGACCACTGAGATTGGGCCTATGCCTGGAGCATCCCTCCAGGCAAGGTACTTCAAATTTCTTCTTATGGGAATCACAGCACATACAGCTTTCCCAAGCAATGGTTTCCATAACCATGCTTCTACCCTCTTTGTGTTCTGTTTCCTCAGCACATCACATGAACACTATCTCAAAATAAATATACTTCTCAGATACATTGCAAATATCTGCAAATCCATGCTTTTCAATGTTTCTCCACAAAGATTAAGATTTTAGTTCTGTGACACTTGGCACAGACTAAAATCTCTTACTTTAGTTAGGTTCAGCAGCAGAATGTGATTTCCTTTGCTTAGGTATGCATGTGTGTGTATGTTAGTAAGAATTAATAATTTGGAGCTTTATACTGTCTTTAATGTTCTGCCAAGGCAGATAAATCTTATTATCCCTATTTAGAAATGTGGAAAATGAGACAAGGGAATAATATGCTTCATTTAAAATATGATTCCAGACCTCAAAATAGAACCCATGTCCTTTTACCATATTATATATGAACTGGTCTAGCAGGGGATAGAAAACTGGTTTAAATAAAACTAGTTCTCTAGGTATTCTGCCCTAAACATGATCTTCACAGTACCTAAGTGTTCTTTTAGTTATCTTTTAAAGTACTATTTTTTTTCCTAATTACTTTCTCCTCTATTCTGACTTGTTAATGACAGATAGAGATATATAATACATACTAGATAAATTAAGCAGTGCTAGAAATGTAATGAAAAAAATAATCCTTTTTGTGTCTTGGACTTAAAACTAAATTGTTCAAAGCAAGAAAAGAATAAATGGTAATTATCATCCAGGTAATCTTTACTGAACTGGAACTTAGAAATCTTTTTGATTAGCCAATTACTTGTCATGCACCAGGCACAGGCAATCACATCTAATTGTGTGTATATATGTACTGATGTTTTATTTATGTACATTTATACATATGTATATAGTTACATTTGAGGGTTTTTGTTGCCTAAAAGCCTGTGATATCTATCTAAAGGATTCTGTCTCTTATAATATTGCTTTCATCTGTTAGTCTAAAATTTAAGCAGGCAAAACAGTCAAATTTATTTTCAATAAATTTTCTTGGAAAAATGCTGGAAATCAGTGCTGCAATCACTTTCTCACACAAATCTTCACTGTTCTTGTCACAGACTAAATATTGCCCTCCCCCAAGTAGAAAATATTAGCTATTCAAATGTTAAAATGACCTTTGTTTTTTTCTTATTTGAATTTCACTCACTCCTGTAAAATTCTTTATTCATAAATATGCTACTCAAATCATTAATAGTCAGTATCTACTTGAGTTCCTAACTTTTTTTTGTTCTTTGTTTTGTTTTGCACTATTCTTATCAGCTTAGCTAAATCTGGCTAGATATATTATCAGAGAACAGGAATGTGCTTTTCAGATTGTATGAAGGTATTTTCTCTCCTCCCCTCCTCCCCTCTCCCCTCCAAAGACATTTCTGTCATTCTGGAATTTCTGCTTTCATGCTTCAAAGAAGCTCTGTGTTCCCTCTAAGGTAGTTATAAAAATATCCACATTTACTTTTGGAGGATCTGCACCAAATACATCTTTAAAAACCTCCTCAATTACTGATCAATCTTACTTAACTAACTATAGATTAGTATTACAGATTAATAAAATGATAATTAAGAAAAGTTAAGTCCCCTTAGATTAATTTAGATGATACAAAAAAGTTTGTATAGTTTCAAAGAAAAAGAATAATCAAGTGAGCATGAAATATTGGCTTTTCTGCTTTTTTTTAAAGCTGTATAAAAAACCCCAGCCTGAATGTGATACTTCATAAATAGCTGAATATATTGATATTTAATATTTGAAATTAATGACAGGGTTTGGGGCTTTATTGTGCAGAAAAGTGTTACGGATCAGCTATTATACTGATGCATACAAATATCCAAAACAAAGTCTTTGTGTCTTTCTGAGAGAACATATTCAGGAGAAAAAAAAATAAAGAGAAAGAAGCAGAGAGAGAGAGTAGAAAATTGAATCTTTTAAAAAATTCAATTTTGACTGAATTGCAGCATGCAATACAGACAAGGCACCTTCCAAAAATAAGCTAATTTACATAAAATATTTTGTATATAAATAAAAAAAGATTGAAAAGAACTTTTTCCTTGTCCAAGTAAAAAGCTAGAATCTGGGGGGTTTGTTTTCGTTCTTTCTTTCTTTATAATAAAGTAAATACAATGGGAGTGGAAAAAAGCTAACTGGACCTTTAAGGAAAGTAAAGGAAACTGAACAGCTAAGAAATTTACTTTAAGCTGAAGTCACTTCTTTGAACAGTGATCTGTATGACAGTATATATAACTTCTTCAGCTCCTTTCCAGCTTCTTTAGGAAATCTTTTATGGGCGCTGTAGTAAAGCTGGCTTTTCTTCACATATTTCTGAGGTTTTCCACTGGCCTGCTATCAAAATTTCCCAGGAAAGCATATGCTTTAGGAAGGACTTGGTGTGTGTTGCTCTGGGTATTACTGCAGTCCTTTCCAAGCCCAGTATGAATTCTCTCCCTTCACCTTTGGGTAAAGGTAGAATAGAGTCCTTTTTTCTTTTTCAAAGCCATGGCAGAAGTCTGTGGTGACTTCTATAACTTCAGTTCATGTGTTTTATATTGAGGCTGAAATACCAAAACTTCCATTTAGACATTCACTTTTTGCAACAAAAGTTGCATTCCTTTTTGTAGTTTTAGTTTGAAAGATTAATTATCCTGAAATAACCATGGATCTGAACATTCCAAGTCTGAAAAGTTTTAGCTCATACCTTCCTAAAGGTCCTAATTGTTAAAGAAGATGATCTTTTAACAAAATTTGTCTTAAAGTGCACCAAATATATTCTGATCTGGCTTTACACTTGTTAATATTTTCTTATAGCATATAATCATGTCTAACCCAAGTAAGGTTACAGACATGCAACCTGTAACTGATCTGAACTATAGAACAGCTACACTTACTATTTGGTTAACTTTGAGGAATTTCTAGGTATTGGGTTTCTTTGACTGGAAAAATTTCTAGCTGAAATAGAATTTGGCTGTCAGTGATGAAAAATAATTGCGTAGAGATATAAGCTTTGGCTGATGGACTCGTTACACAAGGACACTACTTCTTGTGTAATGGATGATAATAAGCGTAATTGTTCTGATGTCATGAACTCAGACATAAAAGCTCCAAATGCAGTGTATATAACACAGGGGCTATTATTTTATTCTTTTTTTAAAAAAAAAATTATTTTTAAAATTGTTCTTTCAGCTCCAAACCCCACTGCTTAATGGATAGAGTCCTTAATTAAACAAATGTAAGTTTGTATGGTATTGGGATCACACTGTAATAAAACGAAATGAGCATATATCACAGCAGAGTTTTATGTCTATGTCTAACTGTCTTTTAATGCATATATATCCATTAAAAAGAAAGACCCAAGCCACAGAACATCATGCTCATCTCAAGTTACTGAACAGGAAAAATCTGAAAAGCTCTGACAATAAGGAGGATTTTTCCTATTTTCTGAAATGCAAACACTTTGTTAGTTCTTCTGGTTCAGATGAGTGTTAGTGCTTAAAGCAAGTGACTGACTAGGATTCAAGTGTACAAGCTGATAATCCTGGTTTAACTACAAATTTAGCAGATTTGTGCTTCAGTTTACCATCTCTACCATGGTTGTACAGTATGGCATTTGTTGTCTACCTCACAGTAGTGTGGCAGGGCTTAATTAGTCAGTGTTTTAAATTATTCCAATGCTCAAAATCTCTAATGAGTGCAAGTGGCAACTGCAACTACTAATTATCCCTGCAAACATGCCCTGATTTAACTGTTCACCTGAAAATTGCTTGACTTCAGTAGGCTGATAGGTTTTTCTCATCCAGAAAGTCTCTTTTAACAAACCTGTAGAAATCTGTAAATAAAATGCATTACAACTGTAATGAACGAAAGGCAAAAAAAGCAATCCTCTAACATTACAGTACATTGTAGCTAATACACAAATTTCATTGTCACTTTTATATATTTCATGCAGAGGAAAAAGATTATAAAACTCTCAAAATAACAATAACCACATCCACCTTAAGCCTTCAAGCAAATAAAGAAAATCCTGTGCTTTATTTTAGAGATCAAAATTAAAACCAGAAATTTAGTATATCTGACTTATGGAAGGTGCAATATGACTAGATGCTTTTTTCACCCAGCCTCATTTCAGTCTGGTTTAGCATGGTCTAAATACAAAACTGGTCAAACATTTCTCATTCTGCACATATCCAAACATCTCTCTGCCCCAAGACAATAATAATCTCAAAAATACTGTTGATTTCACAATCTTGTCATGGATTCCTGAAATTATGGTGCAAATAAAAGCCACATCAGGTCCTGACAGCAGTTTCCCATCTGAAACACGAGCATTATCATTTCAGCTTGAGTCTGCTTGAAAGATACAAAAACATTCCTCAAGAGAAAACAACATTACCAAAGTGAAGACAACTCCTTGGAAATGCTAAATAGAATCAAATTAAGCCAGCTGCCTAGAATTTTTTTTTTTATAAATTAGCAGAATTTATAGTGTCTGTACACACCAAAGTTTTGCTAAGATGTGTTGTGTGTTCATTATTCTAGTGGTCACTTTTGCACAGGCAAACATTTAAGCAATTGGATACAAGAATTGGTATAACTGATGCAACAAATATGCATTTTTGATCTGTTATGCTTCAATGGGTAAGGTGATTTTCTATTGTTAGCATTGCAAAACCCTTCCCTTTCCTGCCTCTTACAAGGTACAAATACATAAAAACATACATACATACATACATACTTAAATATAAGTCTCCATAAAGACCAAAACCCCATAAGATAGAATACAAATTTGGCAGGCATTTTCATTCCCTGTGACATTTCAGGACTTCTGTGGTAGGGGAGAAAATGGGGATAACAATGCAAATCTTACTATGAAATATTTTTACTAACTGGGACACACAAAGCACTGGTGGCCACATCTAGACTACAGGTGTGCTTACCTGTATGTTTGATGAGTATTTAATTAGTGTAGCTACAAGCTATTTAATTAGTGCAAATTACAAGCCTACACACATATCAGTAGTCCACCCAAATAATGACATGACTATTCATTTAAATATAGCTTTTCAAAAACATACTTGCTATTCACAAACATAAATCATTTTCTTTCACCTGAGACACAATTAGTAGATTAGGTCTCAATTATTTATATGCTTTTGGATTTACCATATTTTCATCATTATAATTTATCAAATTTCCATCAAATCTAGATTTCTGTTTTAACCATACTTTATAATGAATGAGTCTTTCTTCTATTTCTGAATCTCTTATTTCTCTCTCTCTTTTTCATGATTCTCGTTTAGTAATGGAAATTGGGAAGCTCAAAGTGAAGTTGAGTAATTCCGGGTATAAATCAAATACTATGGTTCAGTTACACCACAGCAAGGCAACGTGCAATTGCTTTGCTTTACTATATGGATATTACACATTAGTTCCTCTTTATCAAAACATTTATAGAAATGGGGATTTGAGGCTTGTGGGGTTTGTGCCCTAATGAATTTTAAATTTATTTGTAGTTCTCAACCAATTTTCTCTTAGAAGAGGTGTCTCCGAGATAGTCACATTCCTCCCCATCTCCACAACTACCTTTAGACCTTTCTGATTTAGCACAAATATTTCTCACATTTTCCTGTTGGGGAATAGATTATCCTAGTCATCTTTCTCTTGCATTTCTCCAAGCAGTTTTTATGCTACTTCAGTGTTTAGTCATAAAGATAAAATTGATGGAGTCTACTTACAGCAAATCTGCCATGATCTCATATTTAAATCAGTGTGAATAGTGCAGGACAAAGTAATATAAATTTAAACTTCCATACTTTCAAAGAAGTTGTTTCCTTCTTTTTGTATATTCAAAATTTTAGAAGATTTATCCATAAGAGCTTTTCCACTGCTTTAACAGGCATTGGATTTTATTCTTCCTGTCAATAACCCATTTACATCTCTAGAAGAAGAAAATACTGTCGTGCATGATTTTCAAAGCTTTCAAAATCTAGGGCTTAGTATTTTATAGAGAAAAAAGTGCCTACCTGCAACTTCTACTTATATTTGTGTAAACAATAAAAATAGCCCAACAGCACTATCAAGGCTCTATACTTGAAAGCTCACAGTTTTAGAGTGAATATGTTGTATGCAACACCAACACATACCACAGAGCTACTAACGAATTTCCTACAGAGAAGCAAGGGGATTTTAGTTCACAAATGGCTTAGCTGACTCCTGAGGTCAGTAAGCTTTGTAATAAGAAAGGAAACAGAAACAATTCCTATTACAGTAAAAGCTGCATAAAAGCTTTGGCATACACATTCTATAATACCAAAAGCAAAAAAAAACATTTGGGAGATAAAGATCACCTAAGCAGCACGCTGATCTGGCCAGAAAAACAAACACATTCCCATTAGTGTAGCAACATATGGAGTTTTGCATCATATGCTGAGACTGCAGTCGAAGTACTGTACTTGTCAGCTTTGTGTCTGGAAGCTTTTCTGGCTACCTTCTGTGTATCTATAGGTGCTGACCCTACTGCTGGAAGAAGGAGATAAGCAAGATGTTTTAATCCGTACATTAATCACTGAAAGTTGAACTGTAAACAAATGTTTTAGGAAACTAAGTTATTCCAAACAGATTATTTTCTTTGCCTTCATTCCCCTGTTACGCTATTGAAGCAGTGTGTAATTGTGTATTGTTTCTAATGCAAGGGAATTTTTTTAAGGTGAAACTCATGCATTATCCAAGGCTACTACAGTGGGACACTGCACAGGCACACTACACATGCTAGTGAGATGGGAGAACAATTCCATAGAGAGTTGCAGAACAGAAAAGCAAACACTCTTTTTCTAGAAAGACATTTGTAAATGACAGTTAATCCATCTGTACCCTTCAGTTTATCTGCATCTTCTTTTGCCTTTCCCCAAAGGAAACTGAGGAACAATTAACAGAAGAAAGTGACACAGTAGTAGTGCAAAATATGTTCAGTGCACATTATAAATATCAGTGCTGGCCAGCCAACATCACAGCAGCAGATATTGATGCCAAGTAGTTTTTCAAGAAGCAAAGAAAAAACACGATATGTTTTGTCACCAAGAAAAGGGCCACAGGGTATCCTGCTGTCACTAACATGAAGATATCTACAAACGAAAGAGATTTTGAATCTAGTTCTATAAAATTCAAAGAACATCCAGTGAAAATATTATATTCCCAGAGATGAATTTGCCATATCCTGAAGTAGCTCATCTTTACATTTGTTCCTTCCACAAACTTATTTCCAGGTAAAATGCATTAAAAAGACATTTCCAAAAAAAGCCTCATGGGGTGACAATATTGTTTTAAGCACTCCTGAAAACAAAGAGAGTGCGGCAACAGAGTTGTTATGGTCTGTTCTATGTTTCTGTAGGAAATGGATACTATTCACTTCAGCTATACCAGGAGTAATTAAATCCAGATGTTTTCACAGAATTAAAAGCTCTGGAATTAAAAAAAAGAAAAAAACAGATCTCGTCTTACCTGAAATACTAAGATGATAGATGTACAACCTCTCAGCAGTGTTTTCCCCACCCCTCTCAGAGATGACTGTGGAGCAGTACTTAAACTCTCATTAGTGTGGCTCAGGTATCCATACTCCAAATCTTCATCTCTCTTATCAATACATAGTCATATTGGGCAATATTTACCCATCATTTGATCCTTCTTCATTGAAGTCTTTTGCCGCATCCTTATGGCCATGTGGCTGCATTCCAGAGCTTTCTTAGCATCTTGTCCACTCCTCCTCCTTCCTCCTCTTCAGCTGGCCATACTTCATCTCTGATCCCATGCAACTTGTCATTAAGCACTTCATTCCTGCCTTTTGCATCTTCCCCCCAGGGTGAGCACACTCTACTACTTCATCTGTATTTCTTTACATACCAAGGATCAAAAGCTTGGATCTCCTCTCATTTTCACCAGGGGACATTACTAATAACATTGCTGGATCTCACTGGAATGAGATATGAAGTTGGGCCTTTCTCTCAAGAAGCAACAGCATAAAATAGGTATCAGGCTCTGGGAATTATTTAGTCCTAAAGAGGTTTTTTGTCATGGGAAAACTCCTGTGTATTTAACTAGCATGTATATTAAAAGTTAGCTTACAGGATCCAGAGTGGCAGGTTGTAGACTAATTTATGTTTAACTAATACCTATTTCAACAGTACAGACTTAGTACATGGTGAAGGATTAGAAACTAAAATGCACTGCTCCCATGCAGATAATTTTGAAGTGTATTAAAAATACCCAAAGAAGCTACAGGACTGTATATTGTCAATCCATCAAAGGCAGTGATTGTGATCAAAAAGTTGGAGGAATTTGTTTGTCAAGAAGAAAAATAAATAAAAAAAAAAAATCCAAAGCTTGCTAAGATCTTTGGAGTTAAATTAATATCAAATAATATTGGTAAGAAAACTGAGGTATTACAGAGTTACAGAATTACAGAACCATGAGACAGTTTAAAAAGCAAGACTATTTTTATCTACTATGCAATGCTTCTGAGTTTTTCCATTAACTCTTTGCCAAAAGAATGATAGAGCCCACCAGAACCCTTTCCCATTCTTATCTGAACTTAAGAATGGCTGGTCAGACCAAAGTGTTTTGCATTAAATTTACAAGCCAGGCAAGAGTTTTAAAACAAAGGAAAACACAACACAGCATGAAAAATTTTATGGGTGCTAAAAAGGGAAAATCATTACTGTCTCAAGATGCTATGCAAGTTACAGGAAGATAGCAAGTAAAATAGATTGAAACTACATTATAATATGATGTTTCTGTGGCTCCATCCTACTTTAACTGTTTCTGCCACAGAAGGAAGATGTGATCCATCTGTTGGATAGATACTTAAACAAAATGACTCCTTAGAGGAATCGGAGACTATCTGTATCAGTGGTATTTAAGGTCCTACAGCTTCTGCTGGGTATGTTGACATAAAATAACATTAAAAAGGAGTAATATCAGCCCAGCAGGAGTTACATAAAACCAAAATACACTTAAATCTTTTTATCTCTGTTTCAGTATGCACTAAAAGAAATTAAACAGTTATTTTCAGTATCTTTTGTGTGAAGCATAACAATGAAGGAAGTAGATTTATACAAACTCATAAGAAGAAGGTAACAGAAAGAAATTACTCAATTTAAAGATGTACCACTGTCTCTAGGTAAGTCTATTTATAGAAGGACTAGGGTCAGTGCAAAAAATAGTAATACACACAGGCAGCTTCAGACAGCCTTCATCAGCCCTGTTCTAAAATAAGTTCCAACAATTTGAAACATATCAACCAGAAAATAGTTTTTGAATATGACGGTTTCTCATCTGCAAGGGTCTCCTACAAATGCTTTCACATACCATGAAATTGTAAATTGCTTTAACATACATAAAACAGGCAGGCACACCTTCTCCAGAAGCAGATCATTTACAGTTCATGATAGCCAGTTCAGACAGCTTGACAAATTGGGTTAGAAAATGTGAAGTACTTTATTCTTGAATTAGATAGAATTATCTACAAGAAGCTCAAAGTAATCTCACACACCTACCCTCATTTCCCCACATGCAAAACATCACCATTTCCTCATCTCCCACCTGTGTTTTGGCTATGAGGCTCTTAACTTGCAGGGATTTATATACATGTCCAAGCTGTATAGGCAGGGACCTGCTGCATTCAACTTAAAGCCTCATTTTCACTAGTGTTTTGTACTGTACATAGTTAGATAACCTCCATCTTGCATATGTATAATTAAAACCCAATTAATTTATTAACCTACTTAATCAATACTGACAAAATAAACATGGTGCCCCTTCAAAACAGGAAGATAACTGCTTTTTAAATGAAACATTTTAAATGCTCAACAGCCATATGGGTTTGTTCATTATCCATAAAGAGTAGTGTTAAAACTAAAGGAAAACAAGGATTTGTTCCAGTCTGGTTTTCATAAATTAATTAATAATGTTAAATACTAGGCTGGGTACAAAAGAGCCCTTCTTTTTTTAAAAGATTTCAAAAAATATTTTTTCTGTACAACACACAATTAAGAAAAAACTAAATCCAAATTCTGAAGTGTTATATGATGTGACATGAGCTTGTTCAAAGCCTTCCAAAACCAAATTGTTATTAGGTTCCTGTTACAAATCAAAGCTGCAACTAAAGTAAGACTTCTTAAAAAGTAATTAAAAGAAAAGCTGATCAGAGGTCTGGTGTAGCAGAGATGTAATGTGTTTTAAGGGAGCTGATGCAAAGCTGTTGTCTCAGTAAAGGATATAAGGAGAAAATTAGTCTTTTTACTGACTTCAACAGAAATTGAAACATGATTAAAACCATGTATATTTTTAGATCTTGAGCTGACCCTTCTTCTTGTTTGTCTGTTCCCACATAGCATATCTGTCAGGGTGACCTCCAGAAATCTCAGCAGCCTTTCCTGATGCACCTTTACAGTCATCCTCCTCTCTACCAGATTTATACAGCAAAGCTGCTCTCCTTACCATCCTAATGACTACATATTTATTTATTTAGCAGGCTACTTGTCTCAGCTTCTTCCTTAGACAAACGAAAACACGGGTACAATCATCTCTCAGGCCTCTCTCCAGACTGACACAGAGACAGCTCTGAAGTTCCCTCTGCATATTCCCACTCTTCTCTTCCATAACCGACTTACGAGCCTAAAAACCTGGTTAAAAACGTGAAGCTCACAGAGAGGACTGCTTGCCAATTCTGGTACCTAACAATATGCAGGCATCCATTTAACATATACACACAAAAAAACCCCCACACATCTTTGCACTTTAAAGCAAAGTATTTAAAAACATTTTCTACTTTAATCCACTTGCCAGTTTTCAGTGTGTCTTGAGAAAGTCAGCAATACCAGACATCTGGGGAAAAGTTCAATTCCATCAATAATTAAAGCAGTTCAGATTTTATGTTATTGAAGAAACACAAAACTTGCCAGGTCTTGCATCTTAACAGATTGTGTTCTGCTTTTAAATCCACTTTTTTGATTAACTGAATGGAGCCCTCTGCACAAGCAGAAATCTAACTCCGCAGATACTGTGGCCATATCTGATTACAGACACAGAGTATTGCTTTTTGCAATTTATCACAAAGGCACTGATGGCAGTGCCATATTTAAGGTCATGTTGAGGCTTATATATTTCTTTTTCAAACTTGGAAGACTGAATTTTGTTTTAATATTTAACACTACATTCAGAATACAGATCGATCTTCTATATTGTTTGCTTATTTAAAGTGTTTCCTTTCATGCTTGCGAAATGTATTACAATCAAATATACCTTTTAAAACACTTTCACTAAAATGTCAGTCTTTATCTTAGTCTCAATAGCTGATGAACCACAGCCTACAAATTCAAGACAGCCAGACAAATATTTTCAGGCAGAGGTCTCTTGCAAATTTTAAACATGGAGAAAGGTTTCATTTTCTAAAGAGAAGCTGAAGAAACTACCCAATTATTTCCATCATTTGATGCCATCTTCTTAGCTTCAAACTTCTTATGCCCGTGGTTTTTGACCTTAAATGCTTTTTTGTCTTCTCACCCAGATCTCAGCAGAGTTTCTCCAGATGAACCAGAAGAAGAATATTAAAAAGATGCTGGGGTGAAAGCTGCCAAGAAGCAGATCTGTGAGAAGGTTCCCTGCAGTTACTGCTTCTACTTCTTCTACCCACCCATCCTTTGCTGCCAGGTTTTTCTTACTAATTAGTGTTTTCCTACATCCATTACAAACTTTGCTTTTTTCCACATTTAATGTTTGCATCAGGAAGTGTTGGAAAAAGGAAGTGAATGAGGGACTGTGAATAGCAGATGGTGATGAAGACAGACATATGCGGGGGGAGACCAGGTAGCTACAGTGGACTAGATTTTTCCAAACAATCAGCTCTTTGGTGGGAAAGAAGATTCAGAACAATCACAGAACAGACCCATTCAAAAGCAGTAAGGAAATCTAAGCAATGCAGGAATGGAGTGCAGCTAATGTATCAGAGCCAGCAGGCAGGGGAAGGAAGACATATCTGAGTGACAGTGATATTACAAAAATAATAAAACTACAAAGAACAGCCTATAGAGAGGAAAAAAAGGCATTATCCAAACTTAAAACAACAAAATCCATGCCAGCCTTGACTTCCTTAGCCTCGGTCTAACATTTTCACTGACAAAACTGGCAACCTCCTCAGCTAACTCCTAGTTTCAAAATGAGAGCCAGTTCGATCAAAATCACATCTGTATAATTTCCCTTAGTTTCCACCTTCCCATTTCCTGAACCACTTTTAAATAAGCACCATTATGCTGATACCATGTCCTCACTTTTAATTTTAATCAAGGTACAAGCATACCTTCCTTTTCTTAGAGCTTGTCATTACCTCCATCGACAAGGAAAACACTCAAGAACCAAATGTGTTCTCTGCTAACACAAAACACACAATCACTCAAAGCCAACAAACCCTCCAGATGTAGATCTGATTGCCTTTTATGGTTGTTTATGCACAGAAAGTGCTAATTTAGAAAGCTTCTAGTTTGTTTGCAGCACAGACATCTCTACTGTTAATTAATATTCTACTGTCTCCTACATCCACACAGCTTTGTAATGAGATTCACAATACAAGAATATTACAAACATTCCTTTTTAGTCAGAATATTTCCAGGTGTAAAAGCTAGTCTTGGAATGACCTGTTCTTGTGCAGGCTTCCAAAACTGCAGAAGGCATTTGCAAAGCCATCCTCTTTGGTTGCCTCTTTCAACCACAGTACCACACCTCTGCTAAATCCAGCACAGCCCTAGAGGCAGCTTGGAGGGGTGGGGAACTGGCAGCTGCCTGCCTCCAGCTGGCAGGGAATCAGGGAGAGAGCTGCTGGAACCATTTTCCCCCAACGTCAATGAAAAAGGACTGCAGTGTAGCTTTTCCCTCAGTTGGTCAATACTGGGGAAAAGACATTTATGACCAAAAGAACAAGCAAAGAAACAGTGAAACAAACAAACAAACCAAAAAAATATACAGAACCAATATTTATGTTGTGGATATGTATCTTGGATACCACCTCAATATTGTAAAAATTGTAGAACTTAATATACAATACCTGAACAAACGCAATAAATATCTTTCCTTCAATACTGAGTGAATGCATGTTTTATTGCACTTGATCAGAGAAACCTGTATAGAATAAAGTAAGTAAATCCTAGTCTCAGTCACCTATGATTACCAACAACTTTCTGACATGTCTTCCGAGATGGTGTTCAAACTTTTTGTCTTTCTATTTTAATTACAAAAACTTCCCAATGAATGCAATTTGGCAAATGTCAGCATTATTTTCTTACGCCTTTTGACCTTTCTGATTCCCAATATATGCAGCTATGTATAGCATGGCTGCTCCCTTTATTGTGCCATCAAAAGGAACATTAGTTACACTTTAACAATTTAGTAAATCTTTTTGAGGCATCAACATGATGCAACTACTGCAGTGGTTCAAATCAACAACTTTTGTCTGAGGTTCCTTTCTCAGGCAACAAAAATAATAAAAGTTGCAAGTAGAACTCTATGAAAATAGTTCTCTAGGTTTATAGTGAAACCTTAAAAGAGTTTTTATGCAATAAACATGGTACAAATGGCAAAAATAAATTAAAAAAAAATGGAAGTTTTATCATCACTCTGACCACCAAAGAAAAAGGTGCATCTGAAAGTGAGATATGATTCATAATCCAAAGCTGCATGCTAAATCCTCAGAGAGCTCAAGATGTCCTGGTAATGGTATAAAGTGATTGCAGCCCTTTGTGGAGGACCTCTACTAATATCAAAGCTTTGGTATGCGAGATGCTAATTCAGTGAAAAATACCTTTTAGCACTGCCATGACACAGAATGCCTTGCAAGTGCAGCAGCAAGATGTGCTAAAGATCACATATGATCTGTACAAGGGAGGCAGAGAGAGTACTACTGAATGGCTTTTATCAGCATTACTTTGGTATAACAACCTTCTTTGTCGCTAATAGCTAGGGACTGAATGTATATGGTGGCATTTGATCAGAAACTTCAGCAAGAATTCAGTATCCTTCACCATAAGCATACTCAGGTTTAGCTAGATGATCCTGTTGTCCATTCCAAATCCAGACTCTCAGTCCTGCAAGGTCAGCCTGCAAAACAGACTTCTGACACATGCTTGAGGTTACCTAAATTACTGAGGTTCTTTAATTGCATCAGACATACATCACTAGAAAGTACCTTCCAGTAAGACCATACAGATTTTAAAGCTGACTAACACTACTCATTGATGTGCTTATTATGAATAATGAAACTAACTCCTGGCCAATTTTTTATATTCTGACAAGACACTTACTTATTTTTACTAAAGCAAATATACAGCAGATGAAAATACACACGAGAGAAGTTAAAGTGATATGCCTAGGCTGAAGACTTCATTGGTATCTCTGAGCCTCTTTTTTTCTGAAGCAACAACAAAAAAAAATGAGAGCAAACTCTGCAGTGATGTATAGATCTGGATATTTCCAATCTGTTACTACATTTGTGTATATATATCTCTATATATATATAAGGAAAAGAAGGAAATATATTACATTCTCAACTATGTTATATTGTACGTAACATGGTAACTGACATACTCTTCAAACCATAGCATAAAACCCAATCTCACAATGTCACAAAATCTAGCTTTTGTCTGCCTCCATTTAAATTAAAAAAGTGAAGAAGCTGATTAGCCTCCATGTGGTCACTTCAATCATTCCAATTGCATTTAGACATGGCATCAATATACTCTGAAAATTGAGGTGCCAGGTTCCCATGCNGGTGGCCCCCTCCTCTTTTTCTTTCCTTTTACATGCAAATTTATCAGAGTTTTAAAACATGTCAAAACCTTCACATTTGGTTCATCAAAACTGACACTAACAAGACAGTCATCTGATGAGATAATTTGCTCCTTACCAGATTAAAAAAAAAGCATCAGAGATATATTAAAAAACCATTTTGCTGCCTGCCAAGCCCTATCACTTCAATGAATGCAGTGCCTTTGGCATTGAATAGTTTATTTTCATAAATTACTCCTGACTGAATGTAGCATTATCTAAGTGACAGAACACACACTCATGAGAAAACATGAGATCGATATATTGCTATCTTTGTGATTATATCACTAGCTCTCTCCTATCTTTCCAGCTGCTGCTGTGTTGATAGTTAATATAGCTGGTTTGCATTGAAAACTGTGCATTAGCAGTACAAAGTTGAAAGGGAGAGAGGTGGCTTTTCATTCTTATTTAATATGCAATAAGTGTGACTAGTAGTCACAGCAACACTACATAAATTAGTTCATTCTATATAGCCATTATACAGGATTTATTGGTTACATATAAAGATCAGAGATTTTATTTTCTATGTTGAAAAATACTTCAGCAGCCAACACTGTAATGCAGCACTGCTGTAATTTTTTTTTAAAGCTATCTTTATATAAGAAAATCTTACCTATTTTTCAAAGTTTTGTTTTATATAAGTAACTTTGTGACAACCACACGAAGTGCTAATAAGTACCAAACCTAATAAACCATTCCTTGACATGATCAGTCTTTAATTCGAATAAGAGACTGTTACTTCATGCAACTCATCAGGTAAAATAGGATGTCACAATCTCAATGTACTTTACCTACAAAGGAGATGAATGGGAAGAATTACTGAAAATAATTTACTTCCTTCTCAGACCATCTCTCTAGTCTGTTTTCATGATATTCAGAGCTGTAAAAAAGAAGTGATTCCACATATATTATACTGTTGAGTCATTTTATTAAAAGCACTGTATGACAGTGGTGCAATGAAATAGTTATACAAACTGGTGTAAAATCAACTGCAGCAGGAACATGAAGTGGCATCGCACAACATGTGACACATTAAATGTTTGAAAACATAAAAGAGACCAAAAGTTATGCACAAATTGTCAGCTTTTATTGCCAAGAAGTCATACTTGTAAGCCATTTAAGTGGTCATATTTTTCAAATATGTTAATATGAACATTTACCTATATTTGAATCCATTATCAGTAACTCTCTGTCATCTAGATGTGCATGCTTCCATCGAGCTGCAGAAATTCTAGACAGGAATTTTTCTGATGTGTGGAAACTAAGGACTATGTATGACAAATAAGGCTAGAGTAACAGATAGCAAGTAGTCTCTTGCTGTAGTAGTTGCCTTTATTTTTCTTCTTCATTGCACTTTCATCATTCATGTCAGGCAGGTATACACAATTTTCTATTAAAAAATCATCCCCATTAAAAGGGCATTCTGAAAACCTTATTGAAGGCAATCTGGAAATGACTGATGGGTTCTTCATCTCATACCATAGTAAAGAAATGACAACACAACACAGTACGTATCATCAGCAGATTAGACTGTAAGTAGATAACGATAACTTCCTAATCCATACAGTTAGATTTATGTCACTGATTGGAAAGTATGCCTTTCTTGCAAAAATTCCATTATTTATTGCTTAATGACATGATACTGCAAAGACTGAGCTATGGGAAAATAGACTAAATTACTTTTAAATCCTCTGATGCTTTTTAATGCACTTTTTTAATTAAAAAAAAAAGACATCTTTTTAAAATTTCATTCTTCCTTCTCACATTTGTAATATTTCTTCATTGTGTTGCTACTCAGGCAGACCAAATGCATAGGCAAGCACACTCTCCTGACATCTTAAGGGTCACTGGCTACGACACAGTAGGACTTTTCTCAAAGATTTCTTCTTGTTGCTCCCATTGGTTCAACTACCCCAGCACTAACACCACCCTACATAGGCTCTACAAACTCCTGCCTACAGTGGGTGCCAAAGGACCTTACAGTTTGCTGGCTGCAAACACTCCAGCTTCTTATCATCTAATTTTAACAGCAAAAGTTTGAAGGAGTAATGGGAAATTCCAATAAAGACCCATACTCCAGGGAAAGCCACCAAAGTTTAACCTTGTGGACAGTCAAAAAAACCAAAGCAACTACAGAAAATGATGCTGCTTCTTCCAGAAGAATAGATCACGTGATTCTTAATAGCAAGGCAGGGTGAACTGTTTGCAGTAAAAAAAAGCTGAAATGTATGTGTTCTAGTGTTGTTTCGGTTTGGGTGAAACATTTTCAATTTTGCTACAAATGGATCATTATTGCAGCGAAACGAAGCCCACTTTACCATCAACTGCTTTAGTGCTTTTAAATAAATGATAAGGGAAACCAAATAAAAACAATCAAATCAATCAAAAAAAAACCAACAAAAAACCCAAACCAAAACAAAAAAACCCAGCTTTTCCACATAGAAATTCTGTCTGCTTTCTTTAACTTTCTGTACACACCCTCTCTGCTCTAGGGTCTAGACAAAGCAGCCACTTTAATCCAACAAAACCCCACATTTCTGTAAAACAAGGTGATCGCACATACCCATTTCCCAACCTCCTGCTCAGTACTGACCCCTACTGCCTTCTTTGCTCTGCTGCTTGCCTTCATCATATCTATCATCAAGATGGATCAGTGAATTTATAAAACAGGAAACTTTAAAAAAATCTGTTAATTTTCTACAAAATCAGTTCCATAATCCATCTTACTAGAGGACTACACAAAACCTGATGTTAGCATACAATAGCTAGAGGGAACAAATAAGCCAAAGGAAGGTGGGACCCCTTCAGTCTATAGCAGTTCTACTATTTGCTACACTGTGTAATGGACTCAGTCTAGTGGGACCCAGCTCAGCAACTGCTGTAATACAAATTAAGTTTGCAAACTGAGTAGACATTCTAAAAATGTCATATTAATGCTTTACAGCAGCCATGTAATTAAATAATGCAATCTAAATTAGCAATAACAATACTTTCTAACCACAAAACATATTTCTACTCTCTAATGAAATACTCCTAAAACCTAGCTAAACACTGTTAAGATGAAAATTATATTCTGAGTGAGTCTATGGACAAAAGGCTAGGACTGACTTCTGGCCTTACCATTCTGTATCACTTCCGTAGGGCAGAGACTACAGCAAGCTGCAGACCTCCCCTGTGTGCCTGACAGGGTGAGATGGTGTCCTTAGCCGCTAAAAGACAGGTGCTCTTCAGTAATAACTAAAACCCCTTTTGCTTCAGTGTTGCTTTAGCACTTTTGGGTGCTTTTTATGAAGACTTCAGGAAATAGAATTTTTTTATTAAATGAATCTGCATTACTGTGCCAAACTAATAAATAAACAGGTAATTTTTGAAAGAAGGGAAAGGCTTTTTTTAGTCTGGTATAAGCAAGTTTTATAGCTGCCTTTTAAACCACAGTCCTCTTAAAGACCCATGTGCTTAAAAGTTTCTATTACCTTATTGCTATTTTGAAATAGGTTTACTTCCATGAAGATAGATATCTAATACCTTAATTTCACTCTTTAATTTGCTTGTTTTCTTTAAATAGAAAGCTGTATTCATTTCCTTTATACAATACTTACTTCACTGTCACAAAGAACAGCTCATGTAACTTCCTAAATCTCTAATCAACATTGACTTTGTTTTGTTTTGTTTAATCATCTAGATACCAAAGCCACAGACATTCCTTGTCACTTAATAAGGCCATCTTGTAAATAACAGTTGGTTTCCTAAAGGATTCAAAATCTATAAAAATAGTTCAGTGATAGTCATTAAAATATGTCCTGCAGATGGCTGCTGCATAATTTGGGTTTCCATTTTGTTCTTTTAATATATAACCTTTAATTTGTTTACTTTCCCCCTGTTGCAATTTAAAAGACAAATCAACACATTCTCAATACCATTTTAAGCAGCTACACTTTTACATAATTTATTTTAATGGTTTATATTTTTAGAAACAGTTCAGTTAAAAGTCTTCAATACATTTCCAGATGCTAATTTAGCTCAATCCATGAATGAAATATAAATAAAATTTATAATGATTTTACAAAACTCAGAGAGGTTATGACTTGCTTGTTTATGACCCACTGATACAGCCAGCAACAAAAGCAAAAAAGTATTTCATCATGATTTCAGGAAAATCACTTGCCACTTCTATAGTCCACTTTACAATCCCAGGCCATTTAGATGTCCTCCCAAACCAAGCACTGCATTCTCCTCTTTTTCAAACTTCCCTTAGAGATTTCATGCCAAAACACATCACTTAGTACTGGGCCTAAGCAAATATTTTTAAATAGACATGATGTTCCTGTTAGGACAGGAACTTCATACTTTTTCTGTAACTAGCCCTTCTAAGTGTTAAAAAAAAAAAAAGTCTCAAAAACATACTGGGCTCATTTCTGAATTTTATATCACCTACAAAGTGTTGCAATTCATAATGAATCAAAAGCTTTCCTGTGCACTGTTAATTTTGTGCCAGGCACAAAATCTTATGAGGGAAAAAAGAAGCATCTTACATCTCAGCAATGGAGACCATTAGACCTTGCAGATGGCCAGGGTTCATAAAGGCACTGCAGCACAAATAGTAGGTAAAGTTTGAAAAACACATTCTTCCCTCCTCTCTTCTGCAGTCGAACTCAACCTTGTTTAATCTGTGTCCAAGTGCAAATGGATGGATTGTGATGGTATATGCATGAATTATCAGTTTTAATATGAAAATCTGGGTGGCTCTGTAATTTATTTTTTTTTAAATATAATCTATTTAGCAACATTTGGCATCACAAATAAGTTTCCCATGTTGTTAACTGTAAGTGTCTGGCACTATGGTTTTTTTGAACACTACAAGTATACTTGTAAAAACAGAGATAATGGAAAGAAAAATGAAACACAGAAGTGTCTTGAGCACAGGGGAAGGATATCTTTCTGGTTTAGACCTTTATCTTCAAAGAATGTCTGGGATGAGCAAAAACTGTCTGGGCCTAGAAGAAAGCAGTAATGGTAGATTTAAAAACCCAACAAACTGGTGAGGAAAACTTCAGTCTTTTGTAATATGTAATTTCTCAAGGATGTACCAAATGAAAAGACAAATATGGAAGTGAATTTGTTCTTTTGGGATACAATGGAAATTTGGACAGAGTCTTTCTGTTCAAGTGACTTAATTAATCATCAGGTGTCTATTCTGATTTCATGGTATTTGGGATATACACACACACACACTAGTTTTCCTGTTCACCTGTGAGGGAAAATTTGTTCACTTCAATTTAAATACCACATGCATTAGAAATAGACTTCTGAGATGAGCTTTCTTTTAAAATGTCATAGGCAATTCTTTTCCTTGCTCTACCCCAAAAGTTATTCTAGAAAACAGACAAAGATTTTTATATCAAATTTCTGGAGAGAGAGATTGTCATTAGCTCAATCAGGAAAACTCCCTTGGAACACCTAGTTTGGGGTCAAGGTTGCAGAGGCCTCTCCTGTATCTAACTGACTGAGAAATGACAGTTTCTGCTACACTGCTTTTTTCAGATCTCATCCATTTTTTTTTCTTTAATTTGGAACTGATCTTTTGATGAAACACTTGTGAAGCAAAGACATAACCAGTACTGAAAACACTGCCAATACTGATTTTTTACACATCACTAAGGAAGGAAGACCAAAACCACTATTGAGATGGAGGATTAAGACCAATTTGATTTAATAAAAGAAATGAGTTTTAGAGATCACAGAATCACAGAATATCCCAAGTTGGAAGGGATCCACAAGGATCATTGAGTCCAACTCCTATGTAGGTACAGGACAACCCCAAGGGCACATTATGTGTCTTCAGAGCATTGTCCAAGTGCTTCTTAAACTCCATGAGAGTTGGTGCCATGACTGCCTCCCTGGGGAGCCTGTTCCAATGCTCCACCACTCTCTGGGTAAAGAACCTCTTCCTAACATCCAACCTGAACTTCCCCAGGCACAGCTTCATGCCATTCCCCCAGGTCCTGTCACTGGTCATCAGAGAGAAGAGGTCAGCACCCACATCTCCCTCTCTGGTGAGGAAGTTATAAACCGCAATGAGGTCTCCTCTCAGTCTCCTCTTCTCTAGGTTGAACAGACCAAGTGATTTCAGCCTTTCCTCATATGACTATATATAAGTAGATATATAAATATATAGACACAAAGCATCAGTAGCATGAACAGGTTTAACCTGTGATTTTCCACAATATGTGAGGATGCAGAGATGGAGACCAAAATATGCAAGCTAATGAATTAAGCTGGACCAGGATTCTGGGAACCCTACTTTTGTTTTAGGCTTTCTTCAGCTTTACAACTTGGTTTCTCTAAACAGTCTTAATGAAAAGAAACTTTTCAATAAAACTATTTGAAATGTCTACATCGAAAGAACTCCACAAAAACTAGATACTCTATTTACTTCATTTTAAATTTCACTGAAGAGTGTTCTGGGGATAGATGTGCTTGATAGTAATAAGAAGTGGGAAAGCTATTTGAAAATTCCTCCATTAATAGTAGGCAGCAAAGTATAGGCAGCAAAGCTTCTAACTGTACAAGCAAAAAATAAATACACTGAAACTATTGTTTACTTTGAAACCAACAAAATATTCAGAAACATTTGCTACATTATCTTTCATGTAAATACAGGTTTTCTCAAAGCTATCAAGCTAAATTCGGTTACAAGTGTGCAAAACCACAAACCCTAATTCTAGTAAGGTTATGTTGCATTTACATAAAAATAAGAACAAACTGAGTAAGAATATTCCATTTCAAATATTAAGACAAGGAATGGCACATAATTAATTAAAAACACAAAATATTTGAACTAAGATGCTGAAAAAACAGGTAGGAAAAGATCTTTTCCACTATAAACTACTGCTATTGACTATGGTCTCACTGCTAAAAGCAAGGATATTCTGGGCTGTCCCATATTCTCAAAAAATGCATCTTTAAAATATTCACCAAATCGGTATCAATTTAATTATGGAAACATAAAACTCTTTCAAGCTTATGCAATTTACTTTTCAAGTATCTGTTGTGATAAATATAGCTTTATTGTATGTTTTACTTCTGATCTACTTCAAATATCTGAAACAAAAACTACCTGCCAACGTAAATCTAAATTCTTAAAATGTGTTGAGTAAATGCCTTGCAACCCAACCATCTTCCTAAGCCTCAGTTCAGCTGAATCTGTCTGTAAAAAAGTTAGATAAAAATAGCAGATGCAACTTCAGTATGACCCCACATCTTCTTCTAATTTATATAAAAAGAGGAGATGTTTGTTTTTCTTCATTCACCAAAGTCTTTGTGATACAAGATCTCATTTCATCATGTTATCTGAATTATAACATCTCTCCCTGCTGGGCCTCTTCTGTGGAATAACAATGTCAGCGTGAACTCGTTGCTGAATTTAGCTTTCTGGTCATGTTATCACAAATTGGTTTGAGTACATAGGCTGCAAAAATGGAGAGTGACAAATCAAATAACTCACAAGGGAGAAGAAAGCTTTAATAGCTTCTTGCCTGTCGACTGGGTATTATAAGATGATGACAAACAGCATTACACTGGTAACTTTTCTAGACATTTGAACTGTGCTTTAGAACAGATTAACTCGAGATCATATTTAAAAAGTCAGAGGTCTCAAAAGATGAAAAGTCATACTAGTGAGTTCACTTAGATTAGAAAACTACAGTTGTTATAAAAATGAAACTTGATGATAGTTAAAGACTTAAAAAACAAGTCAAAGACTGCAAACACCTGAACTACATTCATCTAGCAGTCTAGGGTGCACCTATTCACACAAGTATTAAAACTAAGGTAATAATTGTTTTTTTACAAAGTATTTCTTTACAGAAAAGTCTATGTCCCAAGAAGGCAACTCTGGTTTTCTGACTTCTGACCTTTAATTGTCACATGATGTGGAAGGAAAAGAAATGAACAATACAGTAAGTATATTGGAAATTCTGCATACATGCAAGTCAGCACTAGGAAAAATGTATTATATCATAAAAGTGCACTTTGTTTTCCTTTTAAAATAATAATCCTTTCTTTTTTTCTACAGCATTTATGGAATATGGGCTCCCTCCAGTGGCAAAATTAACATTCAAAAACGTTAACGCTTGCTTACGTGTTTAATTATATAGCCTAAAAAACCAAAATAACAGCAAAACACATCGAAGGCTGGGAGGTCAAATCCCTTTTGGCATGGTATTTTTATTTATACTTCTTTTTCTCTTTGCAATGATATCAGATATAGACAGCACCTTTAATCACTTTATTAAATGCTACCTAAAATCTACAAGTTCCAAATAAAACATTTCAATATCTTAAGTTTCAAAACAAACTATTCCCTCCAAAGTCCTTAGTTATTCAAGTCAAGCTGGAAGTGTGCAAGAAGAAAGTACATGTTCTGGAAAAATTATGCACCCTATATTTCACCAGCAACATTTTTTTTTTAATTTACAGTGTTAAAGCCCATAGAGTGTGACTGACACCTCAGAAAGGTGCATTACACATTGATAAAGTTAAGTCTGTAGGGAGGAGGAAGACATATCTCCCAAGTTTGGCCTAATTTTGCTCTGTTCCTACCCACCGCAGAATGCAAGATATTTTTTCATTCTTAGAGCTGTATCGATTAAAGATACTGTGGTTAATATGAGTGCTCCTGGCTTTGTCTAATTGCAGAGACAATGCAGCTTGCAAGACAACTGCTAACTTTGTAATGGCTACTTTTACCTCTTCATTTGCTCACTATAAAATATTTCTATTCACAAGCTTTGCTGCAGCGTGGCTACATTTTGCTTTCTAGTTTATTCCACATTGCTTGCTGTTCTCTCTATACTGCACAGTGTTGCATACCTAGCAAAGTAGTGACTGAGATGAGTCACCTTGGTGAATATCTGACCATTTGGAACCACAAACTAGTTAAGCTGCAAACTAGCAAATCACTTACATGTATACTCAATTTTAAACACATTGTTTAGTTTGCTTTCATGGAACTAGTTTTTGATTGAAAATACCTTTGGTCAGAAGAACTACTAGATTTTGATCCCCATTGTTGGGAGTTGGACTAGATGGCCTTTGAAGGTCCCTTCCAAATCAAACCATTCTATGATTACAAAACTAAAGGACTAGAACAGATAGTCATTAAAATTCATGGTAAGACTCTAATATAAGTGAAATAATAAAGTCATAAGTAGTAATGGTAGCCTGTAACAATTATGCTGGTTTTTCAGGGAGTTCACTCGTTAGACAGGGCCTCATTTGGAGGCTTTGCTTTTTACACAAGAAGACAAGAAACTTGAGCAGGCAACTTTCTTTAATTTTATAGTCTATACTATGTCTACTATAAAGCAAAATGCTGATTCAGACATCAGCCAGAAAAGATCTGAAATGACCTAGTGAAAGAAGCAATTACATTTCCCCTCCATCTGTAAGAACAAAACCTAACATATTTGTAACTTCTAAGAAATTTGTTTTTAATAAATAAATAAATAAATGGCAATTTCTCCTCTCCTCATCCAGCCACCAGCTTGGGGGAAAAAAAATCAAGGGCATATTGGTATGGTAAAATATCTGTAGCACAGGTTAATGAGAAATGAAAAAAATCAATATAGAACAAAATAAATATAAGCAAGTAAAGCAAGATACAAGTAATCTGGCCAAAATCTCACGAATCATAAATTCAAGCATTCCAGCATTCTTTAGTGAATAATGTCACCTCAATTGTGACTTTTTTTATTGGATTGTTTGAAACAATTAACCTAGTCTCTAAAGTGGAAGGGAAGATGAATTGGAAGTTGCCACTCATAAGAAAAGTATGTCCATTATATCTGTGCATTTACCCAAATTTTAAAATACATATGTGCAAGGAGACAATGTAAACACTACCATATTTCAATACAAGCCAGAACATTAATTTCTCTTATCTATCAGCATATGATGCCTGTTTTGATGTAGAACAGAACCTTCATTTATTCACAATCCTCATTTCCTAACAGTTACTTTCACAAGATTGTAGTTTCATACCTTCAGCATCACTCCCAGAAAGCTATTCTATTTAATACTCAGATATAGAAGATGACTCCCAGAGATGAATTCATGGTCATCCTAACAGGGAACACAAAACAACATATGGGTGAGAGGGATCTCAGAGGCCTCATGACCACTGTTTCATTGACCTTAAATTAGTACGTGTGACTAGGGAGGGTAAGCAGTTTGCTAACAAGCATCTGAGGCACAGAACAGTTTTAAGCTATCCACATGTAATGAATGAATGTATCAAGCAAGTAGTAGGAATCACTTTCTGTCTCCCTCTTTCTCTAGGGTTTCTTCTTGGCCTTTGTCCAGCAAGGTCTGCTCACTAACCAGGTCATAATCCTTCAAAGTTAATGCTAGAATCTCACTGACTTTAACAAGAAAGGAGACAGCTCATGTTTATTGGACCATCCTCTCAAACTTTGTCAAAAGGCAGAACTGACCCCAGACACAAGCAGCAGCAAATATAATGACTAAATAATCCCTTCCCATACGAAGTTGGATCTCAAAATGTTTTTACCGGAATGTTCACAGTTACCAGCTGTGTACTGCACAATCAAACATTGTATCAGGCCTCACAGGGGTAAAAGCAGAGAAACTCATAGGTGGTTTTAGTGCATTTAGGTAAGGTAGGTATCTGTGTGTTCTGTGGCTGTGAGCACCTACAGAACAGTGTAGAGAAACTGCGTGCATGAATTTATTCTGCTTGTGCTCTACCTAGCCAGAAGATATGGAGCCACATTAGCACCTGATTCAGTACATCTTGCCGATTACCTTGGGCTTTACTTTAATGCAAACTATGGCTGTGTGACTTCTGGTTGACTCTAAAAATAGACAGAAATTTTCCACCTATCTGCATTCAAAAACATTATAGAGGCACTAGTTGGTACCCAAAGCTTTGAGAACCCAGTGTTTGACACAAAGAGGTTGCTTTTAGTCTCACTGCAGCCCAGAGCCGGATGAAACTTCCACTCTCTTTCAGTAAATGGCATAGAACAAATCTATGCTAATTTTAACATAGCAGTCCATAAACAAAGAGTAAGGTGATATGAAGGGATAGCATTTAAAAAAGAATATAGGTCAGATGTTACCATGTTTTTATCATCTGATTATTATCTCTTGACTAGTTATGACATAAAATTTTACAGTTCAATAATGACTTAGAAATTAAACTCTCATTATATGACATTTATTTTTCTGTTATAAAATCCAACTGAATAAAAGACAATTTTGAGTAGACAAGAAATGTTATGAAACATATTTATCACCAGGTTCTATAGGTTTAAGAAATTCAAATAATTAAGTCAATTATTCTTAATTTCTTAATTTCAAATATTAAGTCTTGAAAATGCAGAATACTAATCAGTCCTCCTAACTACTGTAGGTTACCTGTCAATATTTCATGATCTACTGAAGTGTGTACCACATCACATATTTCACCTGTGAATGTAAAACAATAGGTGTTCCTATTTTTCATTTTTTTAAAAAATGCAAAGGGTATTGGTATTCCATGAAAGCCACCTATCAATCCAAGTTAAAACCACAAATAATTGCCTTTCTGCTCAGAGATTAGAACTCTTTCTTCATGGGGATTAATATTAGTTTTTTTCTTTGATCACAATGTAAATTCATTGTAGACTCATACCTCGTAAGATCCATGTGTTAAGTTTTTCTCTTCAGTAGCTGTTAAAATTAGGAGAGGATTTGTTGGTGGGTTATTTTTATTCACAACCACATTAATGCAAGTCCTAAACTAATCAATTTGCATTATGTAGCCTTTCATGCAGTTTGCAGAGATTTACAGCTTGGTTGCTTTATCTAGTCTCATGCCTGTGAGACAGCTGTTAGGCATTTAGCTAATCTGATTCTAATTCCCAGGGGGATCGGGGTTGTCCATTGAAAGGTAGATGCAAGAACTACGGTTTACCATCTGAAGTGTCTTATGTCACTCCTATTTTTTTTTCTTTCTGATTCTAGCTCCAAAGCTTTTGTGAAAAGGTTCATTAGAATCGTCTAAATAATCAGATTGTAGCAGCTATTGGCTACAGTTTACTTCTAATTTTAATTTTATCATGGGTATGTTTAACATCTTTTGTATCTTTTAAACCTATCACACTGATTTCAACAGGCAGTAAGCAAAGATTTTTTAATATATTCAATCTACACAAAGCTATAAAGCTTTTTTTGTACAGCAGTTTTGTTTCTTCTGCCACTTAAGATTTTTCTCTTATCTATTTCATGATACTTAAAGAAATAAGGGGAAAAGAAGAGATTAAACCTTCCCTTGTTTGATTGTGTTCCTGCCAACAGATTATATCTGCAAAAGACCATTCAGCTTTCTCATTAAAATTCACAGTCCCTAGATGACTAAACTTAATTGGCGAGAAGTCAAGGAACATAATTGTTTAAATTACGAACATTTCTAAAAACAGTGCATTATGATGAAAGTCATCTATTTATATTGTGCCATTTCATTATGATTGTACTTTCAATGGATATTTTATCTTGCTGTTAAAAAGGTAGTAAAGTGAAAGCCTGACAAAAATGAAACAGCTTGATCAGCTGAATACTAACAATCTTCAAGGCAAAATTATTCTCACACGGGAAGTGAATTTAGACTTTTAAAAGTTCAATGCTTTTTCCCTAATGCTATTTATATGCTTGAGTGCACAGCTGCTTGACAGCATATAAACAAGCTTATATTTAAACAAGAAGCCAATAAAAAGTACTGGCTATATAATAATAGATATTATTCTCTTTTCTTTGTAATCTAATGTGTCTAGTGAAGGTTGATACTAGTCTCTCGCTAACCCTCTATACACCCTTAATAAGACTTGGGCATGAATCTACCAGTGAGTGGGCAGAGAGAGGGCAACTTCACCACCTTTGTGCCATTAGTGTAGGTCAGTGAGCCATGTCTGTGATGTGGCATGATGCTGGCCATCCACTGGCACCCAGCTGCACGAGGGCTGCAGCACATCTGTGTTGATTTGACCCTTAGAACAAGGTTTAAGAGGATGAGGGAAAAGTAGGGAATGAACCAGGCAGTAGGAGCACCAGCTTCAACCCTCACCTCCCTGCTGGGACATACTTTTCTGTTTATTTCCAGTTCCACACTCCCTGATGTGGAAGGCAGCAATAGCCTAGAAGAAAATTTGCCTTACATGGCCTAACCCTTAATTGACCTTAAGTTAGTTAAACAAGAGTCTTGATGCACACAGTATTGGCGGGATAAATTTAGAAGTTATAGTTGGTATATCCCACATATATCAGCTTCAGAGAGCAACAGTTCCCTTGGACTGTTAAATCTTCCTATAGCTGCCTTCTCTATAAGAGAGAATTTCTCACACTTAGGAAGATCTTCATTGTTCCTGCAACACTAGATGTATGTATCTCTGGACCATGCCAATGTAATGTGTTTCCTGGCAAGATGCAGGGCCAGCTAAGCAACATATGTTCCTTCTGTCCTGATAGTATTTGCTAACCAGATGGTATTCAAAGAATGCAAGGCAGTAATGTTCTCTGTTCATCCATCTGTCTTGAAATTCTCACAGCTTAAAACAAGTACACTTTCCACCTCTAAACATTAGGATTCAGTGAAGTACAAGGTGGCTGCAGCAAAATAACAGTAAGGTCACATATACACCCCAAGAGCAAGAATTCAGATAGAAAAGTAAAGCTTTGCATCCTATTCTTGATTAATTTCCTCATGAATTGCAGTACAACTGCTTTTCAGTATTACTTACCATTCTGAGATCAGCTGGATATTGTTTGTACTAGATTGCTATTTACCAGTTTACTCCGCAGCATTTATTCAGGGACAGACCAAATGAAGTAAAGCCACAAAAATTACTTTCAATGTGGGCCACTATGAGTATTATTTCAACCACTTAAAACATTTAATCTTATTTTTATCCTCACTTTTATACTGCTAAAAAACTTGAATGAGGAGAGAGACAGGGATATCAATGAAAAAAAGTTTTCAAAACAGGACACATGGATGTCATTCAGTTGAGCATTAATCTGTGACCTCTCTATCTGCTAGATAGTACAGAAAACATATGCTTTTCCCAAGGATAGTATCTATGAAAAGGTTAGATGATTCAGATTTCTTTTTATTTCCAACTTCACTTGAAGAGCTAATTTACTGGTTTTAATCTTTATTCTTTGACTGAACAAACACACAGACAAAGAAAAGGCCTAAGGGACTACACTTTCATACCAATAAAGTGTACTTCTCTCTTAATTCTCTCCTGTTCAGATAATCTTGTAGTACTTAGGAACTTTTATATGGATAATAAAGGATATTATGGAAAAATAAGTGTATCTTTTACTAGAAATTACAAAATTTCTCGTTTCTAAAATGTTTGCAGATTGTCAATTTATGTTTCATTGAGTCATGGAAAAACCAGGAATTAAGATTACAGCTGTTTATCAATAGTTGAATACCTACAATTAACATGAATGCATTTTGTACAATTAAATTTTTACATATAATTTTGTTAGCAATGACAAGTAGTATTGCAGGAGTCTATCAAATCTTTGTCATTCAACAACTGCACAGCATTTCATGGGAAATAAATCTGATGGTTTTAATTTGGGTATACACTGGACAAGCAACCATATTATCTCTAAACCAAACAATCCCCTGTACCTAGCAATAAGTAGGAAAAATTAAGAGACGAATACCAAATAGTTCACACCTCTAGTGACAGCTTTAACTGCTCTACAAAAATCTTTCTCCTGCAGTACCAACAATTAGCCCTGATCATTTCAAAACTGTAAAACTCATCCAAACCTCCATATGCACAAAGACAGTTCAAGTGCAGAGAACATAACACATAGCATACACTGGAGTACACTTAAGAGACTGCAGCAAATGGAACACAATTTTCCTGACAGTTCAATGACTGTAACAAGTACCAGGTTTTCAAACACATTAGCAGGTCAGATAGGGGTTTCATATTGGGAAACTGAAAGAAACATTTAAAAAATGCATTTAATTGAATAGATGCTCCAAAATGCATATGAATGTTCTGTATAATCAACAAAAGATGCCAAGTTAGATGCCTAACAAACTGAAAGGCAATTCCTTCTGTACCTGTCAAAGTAGCAAGGTGTCCTTTGTAACACAAAGGTAGCTATTTGGATCTTTGGGCATCCAAATACCCTCCAAAACTTGGCTTTTTGGTACCTGCCTGGTACTCTTTCAGAGAATTAAGAAGTGTGAAATTTAGAGAACATTTTTTTCTTTTCCTCAGCTTGTGAGACATGAAATTGACCCAATCTGAGAAATTTAATTCCCTGTGCTAATTTGGCACAACCTTTCCCAAAGGATATTCACCTGCAAAGGATACCTTTAGCACTCACAAGGAAAGTACGTGGACTGAACAAGTGAAGCAGCAATACAAACTTGGCTTATTTATGATGTCGGAAGTAAGCTATTTTAATCCTAGAATGAGGTGGCCATGCCTTTGGAACACACATGCACAGCAAATATACTACTCCTCAAGATGTTCCAGTGTCACTGCTAGAAGTGATAATGATATATGATGATGTATCTTGGCTGACAGCTGAAAGAGAGAGACAAATACTCATATGTAAAATGTTCTGTGCATGAACAACCTAGGCCACTATATTATATGTCAAACGCTTTGGCCTGAGCTGAATTAAGTATGATATACAGCTAGCATTTATTGCACCTGACAGTTCAGTAAATCTGTATTTTGGTCCTGTAAAAAACCTGAAAACAGTTTTGTTATTCAACAGGATCTTAAGTAAAAGGGTTATTCACTAGCAGTTAATGTTAACCCTTAGGAAGGACTGTGAATCATTTTAGATCTCATTTGTTGTATTCAGAGAAAACTGTACCAAAAATTCTAACCACAAAGGACATCAAATCTTTCAACATTAGTACAAATAATTAAATGTTTGGAAAAGCCCCACTGTTTTGCCCTAGCAGAACCATTCACAATATAGATTCACCTAATGCTGAACTTTACATGGGAGTGAGTATGCTATACATATGCTGAACAGAAGAAAAGGAAGTATGGATTAATCTTACATGTTATGTTAATACTTCAATTTCTGCAGATATATTCTAACTGGCTCACATATTTTTGTATATTTAGATTTAAACAGATTTTGCCTTGATAGGAAGGATGAGGAAAAGAGATTCAAGAACAATTTAAATCAGATGGAAGATAGACATTAGATGAAAAGATTTGTAAAAACTATTTTAAGCTTATTTATGCAACTCTCAATGTATTTGAACTTGAAATAAAAATACTTCAGTGATGCAACTAGTTTACATGATTACCTAAAGCTTATGCAGAACAGACAGCTCTACTTGATAAAAAATAAGCTGCAAAATGTCAAGAAGGCAGCCTCTGTCAGATAATTGTAGGTCTCCTGCTTAACCAGAATACAAAATTCAGGGCAACAAATTAAAGCAAATCATATGCTTTCAGATTTGAAAACCTACTTAAGTTTTTGATATTACAACAGTAAAAGGATTACTTTATTTCAGTGGCAAATTATATACTTCCCATTAATAACAATAGACATATTAAACACGTATTTCAAATATTAATAAAAATATGGAAGCACAAGGCCTTTTTTTCCCATGAAAAGACAGACAGACTACTTTCTAGTACATAAACTGGCCTTTTTGATACTCTCATGAAGAATGTTTCTACAGATATATGTACTAGGAGTACTAAGACACCACCAAACTTCTATTTTACAAAACATAGTAAAGAAGTCTGATTTTGAGAATCTATTTTTTTAATCAAGACCTTCTCTAAATTAGAAACACTTTTTTTCCCACGAATGCTGATCAGTTTCATAAAGCTGACATGAAGTTTTATGTGAATTATTTTTTTCAAATATGAGAAATTCAGAGGTACAAGAACCATACAAATACAGTAATATCACAGTTCTACCAATATGATCTTCATAAGGAATCACAATGATACTTCTATGGTAGAAAAAGTGACAAAGTGATTGACTCAACAAGCATTCATAAAAACATATAGGGAATGTCCACACTTCATTTCATGTCCTACAGAAACCGAAGATTTGATGGCATGGCATTCTTCAGAGTAAGTTTGAACAGAGCTCTTCTAGACAAGACAAGAAACTACAGATTTGAAAAGAAATAAATAAAAAAAATTTAAAAAAACCCACCCTTCTGTTTCTTGTGAGGATTTCCCTAAGCTTCCAATAGCTTTAACCATGACTGTCTCTTGGTATTTTTGAGCTTTATAGTTTATTACCTTTTTTCTTGAATAGAGTAATAGGATAATCTCTACAAGCTGAAAAGCATGATCCTAATATAAAGGGCCACATGAGCAGATCAAGTCAAAAAGTGGCACAAGAATCAGTGATTCACATTCAAAGTGAAAAAAACCAGTATAGTGTCCTTATTGCAGCTACAATAAAGGGGATTTCAATCTTTAAATTTTTTATTCAGAAGATAGCGATATTTTATTTATTCTGAGCAGTCTTACACCCACGTTTTGGCAAGCTGTTAAACAGTTACAGTATTGTGAAAAGGAAGATAGCAGGGCTGCTACTTTTTGTCAACAGCATCTGATAATATCATGTCCTAAATGAATAAAGTATGCCACCATTTTTCACAGTTTTATAGTTCACACCACAGAATGCAGTCAACAACTCTATCATGAAGGTGTATTTCATAAGACATGCTACCACTTCCCTGACTGTGCCAAGCCTGGATCAATCAAAAGCAGTCATACTCTTTGATGTTTGGGTGAGAATTTACTTCTTCAGGAATAAAAATATGCCTTCCAACCACACTGTAAAGAGTATAAACCAGTACCACATTCTGCCTTACTGATCTGATTAGCTACCAAAGTAAAAGTTGTCTAACAGCCTAAGTAAAGCAATTTACCAAAATTAAGATTTATGATATGTGACCTCCTACAGTGATACTATTTTTTATATGCTTTGTGTACAGACACAATTCTACCGATGCTTACAATAATTCCATAGAAAGTCTTATGATTAACATTAGGAGAGTTAGCACTGAGAATGATTAAAGTACTACTTTACCTTATATGCTATATAGGGATACATATCATATACAAGCTTATTATAAATACTTATGCATATTTATAAGAAACATCCTGTTGAAATGAGAGGGATTACTCACAAAAGTTATACTTCTCAGTTTATAGCTGATTAGAATAGATCAGAATTTTAATTCTTACATACAGGGAAAGGGGAAGTTCTGATTTTTATCTTTAAGCTAGAGTTCCTAAAACGCTAGCTTAAAGCAGTGCTTCTAAATGCATCACATAAAATTAATTATAATAAATGTTAATATAAGAGCAAGATTACAACTACTATTTGCATTGTCAAACCTGTTTTAGGTTATCTGAAATGATTATTCTAATTATCAGTAGTATAAAACTGCTGTGCCATATAACACTTTATTGTAAACTCCATCATCATAGCAAATATCAGCAATAATTAATGATCTAAGAGTTTATTGTTATCTCTAAACTACAGCAACTGTATATAGTAATTAAGGTGAGTAATTAAAAGGAAAGTCAGTTGCTAATCATGGATATCTGACTGAATCTCATGACTTCTAAAGCTTCGGATTGACAGCATCATCTCACAGAGTTTCTGATATAAATAACAGATCAGGTATATAAACTAGAGTGATGGTACATTTGTGGGGAGGAGTGGACAGGACAAGTGACCCTAAACTGTCCAGTAAGGTATTCCATTCCAAATACATCATATTCAGTATAAAGCTGAGGGAGCACAAGGGTCAAACTCTCTTCTTCAATGGCCAGCATCCAAGGAGAATGTCTGTTCTGCCTTCGATCCCAATTCGTATGTTCTGAATCTAGGTCCAGAATCTGGTTCCCATCTGCTGCCAGTCCAGTGTAGGACTTCCCTAGTGCCTACTCACAGCATCAGCAGTTATGGTGATATAATTATCATCATGAGGGTTGAATTTGATATTGTTTTTGTATGTATTTATATATATTTCATTTTATTATTTTTATGAAAGCTGTTTTACTGTTCTTTACAAATATGTAAGTCTCTCTCTCACCTTATCCCCTTCTTTTGCCTTTGGAAGAGTAGAGTAGTTAATAGAGAGCATTTGTCATTCACTTAGTTCTAGCCTTAACCCTTGACAAATGCCAACACTTTCAGGTCTACCTGTAATCTCTGGCAGACATCTGGGAGCCAGTCTCAAAGCAATAAAGCTGGCAATGAGTCTGCAGAGTATTCTGTAGATCACTTGATGCAGTGGTCTAGCTAAAGGTCTGGAGATACATATATGTGTCCCCATTTATGATCTGGATGAGTAACTATCACCATCCTGCACTGATATGCATTGGGTTTGCATTAAACAAGACTTTGTGACCTTTGTACTCCCAAACTTTCCATCTGAATTTATCTATTTAGATGTGAAGCAGAGCACCCTTATGACCATAGAAAGTATTCAGAAGTTTGTAAACAGACATTTTGACGTTCCTTCCACTGCCACTTCCAAATGTTAGGCACTGAGATCATCTGGTAGAAATTTTAACAATGAATAATGGCTTTGATTAACAGTAAGCACAGAGGTTCTGTGTCAGTTAACAGAGTGACTGTGGAAGTTCTCTTCAAGATCACTGATTCTGAGGATGCTTGAGAAACAATACATCTTAGTAACACATCCCATTCAAGATGTGGGCAGAATGAGTTGAGATTTTTTTTTTTGGTGCTATATCTTGAATACACTTTGGGTGATACTGTGACCAAGGCTCACTAAATAACTTAATCAGATGCCTTTGTTAAAAATCAAAATTGCAAAAGATGAGATTGATTACATTTTAGAAACTGTGGAAAATTAAGGCCTTCAAAGTAATTCAGACACAGATTTCTTGAGACATCAAATGTCAGCTTAAAAGTTTCTGTTGCTAGGAGACTATAACAAGATGTCTATGTAGTAAAAGTACTTCTAATATATCAAGAAGAATATTAAAGAATAAAGGAATTCTAATTAATATACCCAGCAGCTAACAAAACCAGATTCATTTAAGAGTGTCAACAAGGCCAGAAACCTGTCCTCATGGCAGGCTAGCTGATGTCTTAGTTTTCTTTGCAGTACATTTCCCAACAGCCATTCCCACTCCCAGAGCCTAACACATGCTCATATAAAAAGGTCACTCTTTTCCCAGCCAAGAAAGTTTTCATGTAATTTTTTCAGGGGACAGTTTTACTCTTCAAAGTAAAACTTACAAGAAATATCAGAACACAAAAAGAAATTCTTCTGGTCACCTTCGTTACAGCTGTAAGGTATTTTTGAGCTTTATCTGTCCCAGAAGTGTGAGAAGCCTTCCTTACAACATACCAGCCTTATCCTTTATGGTCCCAAGGATCTTGGGCAGCAAAATAGTTTGGTAGAAATCAAGTGACTTTTTCTTAGCATTGGTCACTGTTTAAAGCCAAGAAGTAAACTGTAAAAGGATTCAGTTCCTTGATGCTGACCTGGAATCCATATCCAACTATTACATATTTGTTTTGCTGCATGGGAAGATAGGTGCTTAAGATGGCAGGTAAAAAAAACAAAAAAGCAACCTCTTTCACCCTTTTCCACATAAGGAATTCACAAATGCTAAATTTTAGTGTACAGTTGGGGGAAGCACATACACATCACCATTTACTAGAGGCTCAGCAGTAATTAAGTAAGCCATAGGAATGGTAGTAATTTTTATCTTCTCCCGTATCTCACAGACTTTTTAAGATCTGGTACAGCTACCTGGCTTTTAACAGACCAACTCAACATATTACAACAAATTTATTCTATCTCACACAGCAGGTGAAACATTCATTCGTTTTGTTTTGAAAAGTCAACTGAGACAGACTAGTTAAAACCAAGTAAATGTATATTAAAGATGTGACTTGCCACAGATATTTGTTAACTGCTTGACTGGTCATAGATAGTTGCCAACCTCATGAACAGAAGCGTTCTCAAGTTATTACAGCACGTTAAGTCTTTTTAATTTATTCTTATTGATGTAAAAGGTACTTCTACAGAGTTAAAGATTTATACAGCTGTTTCATCCAAGAGGTGCTGAACCATGTCAGTCTAATGACAGGGAGACTGAAGTGACTTTTCTGTTAAAGGATACCATTTCAGTTCTCTGCTTTACAAAAGACCTCATAAAATAAAATGCTAAAACGACATGAAAGATAGGCTCTGATAAAAAGGATATCAGTTTTAGTTTGAACAGATATACAGAGCATGATAACTAGACCATAAAATGTAACCCTTCAGGGCTACCCTGTGGAAGCTTCACAAAAAGACAGTGCATTATGTTGCACTACTCTCAGACAGCATAAGTAGCATAGATTATACTATTATATTACACTCTCTCTTCATAGAAAGAAATCTGATCAATGAACTAGTTATCAAGCCTGAACAATATAAATCTACTGAGTTCAACAGAGCAGTTGTGAAAGATGCTCGAATAGGACAAATGACTTAGATAAGGATTGTCTGGCTGGTCACCAAGGACCTCCCATATCAGGAGCAATAAAGACTTATCACAGATAAACACCTTGCGAAAATCTTTCAAGTAAGCTTGTGAGAAAAGTGTCTGTTGATCTGAGAATGCAGCTAGAGCTGTAATGCAGCTCAAAAAGTTCTCAAAGTTCCCATGAAACCAACTATCAAGACCTGTCAGGCCTAACTCTATTGGTTTTCTACAAAGAAAAGTTCTCTATGGAACTTTATTGATGTAAGAACAGTTACTCTTATCCAGCAGTTGTTCTTGTGAGTACATATCCAAAACATACAACATACGTATTTACATGAGAGCGATATTTACATATATATACACACACACAGACATATATATAATATTTTCATGTCATGTAAAGGACTCAGGTTCATGATAAAGATGCACTTCAGCATTGATTTTGGCGCTGGTCAGCACTTACTTCTTTTGAACTGTGTACTAACAATTTTCATTCCTACTTTTATTTGCACTATTTATGTCATATGGTAAAACAAATACGAGAAGAGCCTGATCTCAAATGATATAAATGTCTGTAAACTAGGTCTGTAAGTTATGTTATTCACAGCATATGGCAGAACAGGAAAAGAATGTGCAACAGCAGCAATTGCTGTTACATGCAACTCTAGAGGAAAGAAAAAAAGAAAAGAACAACTGGCTGGAGCATAAATGTTTGAGGAAGCATCAAGAAAGGACAGAGATAAGAAAAATATTTGTAGATATAGTAGTCTCCAGCTGGTCTTCAAAATAAATCTTAGAAAGCAGAGGCCTGTTCATAAAAGCAATAAGCATTCTTTGTTTTAAACTAATAGTAGGAGTAGGCCAGGAGAAGCTCCAAAACTGAAGCCTAGTGCAGATCAAGAGCCACTTATGCCATTATCAGGAAAAGCTGAAGTTACATAAAAAGGAGTTTTACAAAGGTGAAATTAGCATCCCAGCAATATACCAGGGTAATGGCACTTTTTGCCGCATTCTCTCCTCATCACGACAGGTCAAAAAGCCCCAGAGTAAATTAATACACCTGAAAGAACACTTTTCAACACAAACTGAATATGAGACAGCAGTGTGCTCTGGCAGCCAGGAGGGCCAACCATATTCTGGGATGTATTAAGAACAGCATTGCCAGTCAGACAAAGGAGGTGATTGTCCTGTTCCAGTCTCCACTGGTGCGACCTCACCTTGAGTACTGTGTGCAGTTTTGGGCACCATAGTGTAGAAAAGATATCAAGCTATTGGAAAACATCAGAGGAGGGCTACGAAGATGGTGAAGGGTCTGAAGGGGAAGTTTTATGAAGAGCAGCTGAGATGTCACTTGTTTTTTTCAGTCTGGAAAAGAGGAGGCTGAGTGGAGATCTTACTGCTGTCTTCAACATCCTCATGAAGGACTGCAGAAGTGCAGGCACTGATCTCTTTAGTCTTGCAGATAGTAAGAGGACTAGAGGTAATGGTATGAAGCTGAGAGGAGATTTAGGTTAGACATCAGGAAAAGGTTTTTTTACCCAGAGGGTAGTTGGGCTCTGGAACAACCTCCCCAGAGAGGTAGTCACAGCACCAAGCCTGGCAGAGTTCAAGAGGCATTTAGACATCATTCTCAGGCATGTGGTGCGATTCTTGGGGTATCCTGCACAGGGTTGGGAGCTGGACTAGATGATCCTTGTAGGTCCCTTTCAACTCAGAATATTCTATGATTCTATGAATACTGTTCAACTCAACAAGATGAATTAATTATAAAGGTTTCCACTACATCTTTTTCGTATGGTGTGGAAAACTTACTCAGCAATGACATTTCTCTTTATACAGCTAATCCCATTCATATATTTCACAAGCCCAAAGGCAAGGAAAAACAAATTCTATCACACTCATTAAAATCACTGTTTTTGAAGTTTTCTTAATGTAACAAATTTTACAATTTTGAGTAATGTGAATAAATCGTGCCCTTCACTAGCACTCCTCAGCATTCTATCTAGAAATCTTTTGGCAACCCACAGTTTCCTTATTCACAGACTAATGATCACCCTTTATCATCTTCTCTTCCTTATAAGACAATTCTCTAATAATTATGCAAGTCAAGAAAGGCAGCTCTTGCAAGAGTATCCAACAGATGGGTATGGAGTTCTTGATAGAAGTAACTTTGAAATCTGAGCATGCTGTACATGTTGTAGTTGAAAGTTTCAAATCCCTGCTTTAATTGTGAACCATTTACTTTAATAGAAAACAAACAAGGTTTCATCCTACAATAGATGAGCGTTGGTATAAAATAAAAATGCATCTCACTGATATCTTCTCTACACAGGCAGAAGTTATCTGAACACCTATGTAAAAAAGCTTATCTCATTGCCTTTGAAAGCACAAGTAGATTATGCTTCTCTTGCATACTTCAGCAATCTAAACAGTTTTGTGGGCAGTTGTTTAAAAGAAACATCATACTGCATGAGGGCATGCTGTGGAGATGTTCTGGATAACACAGGGAACATTTACCACATTGTTTGTACTCCAGCCTGGCAGGTATACAAACAGCTCCAGTCCAGAACCTATGCAGACAATTTGTCATGCACAACACAAAAAAAGTTTGTTGGTGACAGCACACACTAACACAGGCACATCACTTTCAGACTAAAGATCACTCACTTCTGGTTAGCCTTCAGAGCAGAAAGAAGTGGAATGCACCTGAATCCTTCTAACCTGCAATATTCCCTAATGCAACAGATGGTCCTGCAGGTGTCTACTGTGTCCTCAGCTGATGCTACGGCTTACAAGGAATTTTCAAAGCCCAGTACAAAACATCTTCTCAAGGATTTTACAAAATGTACCCAAACTCTTTCTCCTCCAATGTATTTGTATTCCTAGCTCCACTCCAGCTCCTTTTGAGCCAGCTAGGACATCCATTACCTCTGGGATAAATGTCATATCTCTGGAAATCCTTTCTCAAATATTACCTCTTCCTTTGGCCTATGATCTTACATGTTTTTCCTTTTTATTGCTGGACTATACAACCCTTCTTCAACATCTGCCAGGACTCAGTCAAGCTTTCCAGCTCACAGTCTTCTCCTTTGGTCTCTCATACTTCTCTATCCTTGTTCAAAACTGTTCGGCCTTCTATTTCAACACATACTGTGGTACACACAGTTTTCTTCATTCCCTTTCTGGGAGTTTCTGTGGGCCTATAATTGTCCTCTGGACCCTCTGTCCACTTGGGAGTCACTTGATTAACGCAAGGAACATTAGGAACTCTTGCCCAAGCTACTTGCCAATTTCTTGGTTATTCTTTCCCTTAAAAGGTGCCATATCACATGACAAGATGGCTAGCTCTTAGTTTGTTGAGTTATAACGAGGACCATATTATATATGGAGAAGAAAAATTCCATACACGTTTCAAAAATCAACAGTAGGATTCAATAGCAGGTATAGCATCAGGAATTAATTTAAAGTGATGCTAAGCAAAGTTAATCTCTTCTAATCATGTGAAGAGAGGCAGTGAAGCAGCAATATTTCATTATTTGTTATGTAAAATTAAGGGTTTATCCAGTGCAATGTAGCCTGGAGACACACTGTCAAAATAACAAATAGTTCTGAAATAGTAGATGCCATCTTTTTGGCACCCAAATACCACATGATATCTTAGGCTTCTTCCCTGGGTAAAAACGAAATTGTTAATTCCACTACAGTTTACTTGCATTTGAGTAAGCCAACTTAATTCAACATTCCTTACTGGTTCTTTTAATCATGAAAATCACTATTGAACTCAATGGGAGTTTCAGTGAATAAAGAACACTGATCAGAGGCTTTGGAGACTGTTAAAAATGGTCTCTATAAAAATTATTACAGGTTATATTCTGCTAAAAGGCTATGCAAAAGACTTTTGTTTCTGTGATTGTAAAATGTCTCATAAGAAACTGTACGTAGTAAGGACCTTTCAAAGGAAAAAAAAAAGCTCACTAATTGCTTGAAGCAGCAGAAACACATCTACCATATTTGTCAGTTTACAACTGGCATTCTCAAGATACTACCTCACTTTTTTCAAGTGAAAAGTATTTGAAAGGTAGAAGAAGGTGGAGTGAATCAGAATTATGTTGAATCCTTTTCACGTGTAAGGACCTCTGTGTCACTTCCCACTTTTAAAGGTATGGCTTCAAAAATTCAAGTTTGGATCATGGTATCAGTACTCTCTACTTCCTCTGCCTTCCACGTTGCACTTGAAGTATTGTGTAAAGACAACACGGTGACAAATCAGCTCTATTCAGGTGCTAAATGTTGATATTCAGTGATGGAAGTTGATATTGACTACAGTGATGCTTACTGTGGGATAAAACTTTTAAGGAAGATAGAACAACACACGCAATACAAGGAAGTGGAAAAAGAAAGTCAACAGCTGTGACAGCCCTAATGCACATTTCATAAGGAGGACAACAGATTAATCATACTGAATTCCAAAAAAAATATGGCATGTCTTGTATGTTTGCTTACATATGCTATCCAAAAATGTTCTGATTATTACACCAGAAAACAAGGAGTTATCTGACAGAACCTGGTCAGCAGACTGTAACTGCCTGTGCACCGAACTGAGCAGACTTTCAGATTTGGCGAGAAACTCTCTTTTCCAAATCACTGCTCACCTATTGCAGGTAACAAAAATAAAATACCAGTAAAGCCAACTATGCTAAAAGGCACACTTTCTGGACAAAATAACAATAACAATATATTCCATCTGAGACCCAAATGCTTCTCTAAGAAATGAGCTTTACTTCCTTAATTTCTTATCAGTAAGGGCCATTTTTAGGCTATGATCTAGGCTAGCTCCCAGTGAATCTTGTCTCTGTCCTACTAAAGTAACACAAACAGAATACAAGTAAACCCTCAAGTAGCAGCTATAGTTTTCTGAAAGCTGAATAACCATGATTGGTAATTTGTAGTCACATGCATGCAAATAAAAATAAAACAGCGTATAAAAGGTTCTTTGATTAATGACACCACACACTGACAATGCTTCAAGCTACAGTTCTTGGACAACTGGGAATAAAAAGAGCAGAGTTGCTGACAAGTGTGGCTGGAGGTAAATGATTTTTATAAATTTGAAATAGTGCTGAGTTACATCTATCAACAGTTATCTCTGCTTGAATATTTCAAAATGTCAAAGAGTATACTAGTAACTGTCTGGAAAAAAACCCCAAACAATAAAACTTGGCTTTTATAAAAATACACAGACTGTATGCATTTCACTAAGAATTGCTCTTATAAAGCTTGAACTGCTGGTCGCAGGCAGAGAACAGTTATTGAGCTTACCCTATTGAAAAACAAAGGTATAACATAAATGTATTCCTACAAAATTGATTCAGCTGAGTTACCAGCATTTTCCCTAAGTCATTATTGTACTCCTTATAGCCCAGAAGATAAGTCCATTGTGGATCAAAGCAAAAGACAACAAACATGCATAATGCACCAAACAAAATATTAAAAAATACATTTGCTGCTGATGAGCATCGTGACTAAAAATTTCACAGATGTAGTGCCCAGTAACCTTTTAATAACTATTAATGTTTATCATCAGGTTCATTCTCTTAAAACATACGTCCTGCATGAGTTACCATCCATCAATCCATCAGATTCAAATTTAAAACTATATTACTTGCCCTCTAGAAGGATTATTCTCTAAGGCTAATTTATATTCATTACCTATTCTGTGTTGTTTGTAGTAAATGTTATAAGCCCAGAGGTTTTGGAAAAATGATAATAATAATGATGGTATAGTATTATTTTTTTAAATGTTATCCTGTGTATACATAGCACAGATTTAACTGTCAGATTTATATATACACAGCACAGATTTAACATTAACTGTCAAAAGACACAGAACTGACAACTAAAGTGCTCCTATACATAGTCAAATTTTATCTGATGAAAATAGCTACTGTACTAAGGGAAGTATAAATCCATGTGCCAAACTTTGGGGTTTTCTCAACAAACATGCTCAGTTTTCATTAAAGTAAACATTCAGAATAAAATACAGAGTAAATTATTTAATGGTAATTCAAGTATAGAAGGCTAGTGAAATATAGCAGTGAAATATGGCTCAAAGATTGATGTATTTTGGTGAATACAGAAATACAAAGAAATCATTCAATATTATTACATTGCATGACAGGAAATATGATTGTGTTGAAAATTCAATCAAGTTTCTTTGTCAGTCTAATCAGAAGAATTTTAACATACTGCTGCCAATAAACAGTGAAGCATAGTTTCACATTCAAGAAAAAGATTAGAGTTAGATTTTGATTCTCTGGCCGAGAACAACTGAAAATATCTCAGCTATTACACTTTGCTTTATTTTTCTCCACATCCCACACAGAATAAATCAATGAAAATATTATTAAAAATGGATTAATGAGAAAATACACTTTTTTTCCAAATTCCTGTGCTTTTCTTTTTATAGTCTAACACATTAACTTACCTAACAGCATTGCACTCACTGCTAGTGAAAAGAAAGCAGGCAGTACAAATCTTCTTAAGCCTCCTGTGGCATGAAAACTATTACAGAAATGAATAGAAGAAAAGTCTCTGGAGCCTTTCCCTTTCCTTCTTGTTTTATAAAAGGCAGTAAGGATCACACTGAGACGTGTCAAAGCTGAATAAACCACTAGCAATTGGGTTTATACCCTTTGGGTAGTTAGTCCTTCATAGATGATGATTCGACTTTGTCCAAAAAACAGTATATGAGAAACAATACAGGATCTACCAGAGGCTGTAGCCAAGCTTAAATATGTAGACAAAGAAACAGTTTGCTTCTAAAGATTTGCAAGGAAGGGCTTGTCACAGGACATTAATTCAAGCAAGCTGATGTTACCTCAAACCAGTGCATCTAAATACAGTTAATCTGCAGCTTTTCACGTTGCGTTCTACGAGGCATTCAACTGCAGCATGCTGGAGCCCCTGGGTTTAGTGTCACTGAAGAACAGGAGAGCTTCTCTGCTCTTCCTTTTCACATTAAAATGCATATTCAGCATCTAGAAAACCATGTGGTAAACGCTGGGTTTATCAAGAGCTGCAATTTGCATCTAATATTGCATGTTTGATTAAAATTACTCTCCTGTCTCTGTTATAGGCAAACTTGCATATAAAGGAGCTTTAAATGATAAAATATAGAGGATTTCCTTCTAAAGCTATCACAAATAGTAGCGGGAGAACCTGACAATAACTAAGCAACTTTCAATTTTAATGGCTACTTTGGAAGATAAGCAAACTGTATTTCTTTTTTTTTTTCCCCATAACCTTGTATTCACTGTAGATAGCTGATGAAGAAAGCTGACATGTGAAATTGGTATTTGTCTACAGCATTTTACTAGATAGAAATATTGAGCTCTTTATGTTCTCTTGAACTATTCAATGATATTTTTTTTAAAAAGCTGAAACATTAGTTGCAGTGCATGAGAACTTCCTTTATAAATAATAGGACTTATTATTCATTGAAATAAAGGCTCTGTGTACTCAAAAATTAAAGTATGAATAACTATGAAATTGAATTAATGTACAGCCTATGTATTATGAACAAGTCTCAACTTGTTAATAATGAAACCTCTTCTAATCACTTTCATTTTTTCTTTTAAAAGGTATTTGTATTTTGATTGCATTCCAAGTTCTGAACACATCCATTACCAATTAAGATTTGTAACCTTTCTGGTCCAAAGAATTGTAACATTTCTAGTCCAATTACTGGAATGTAAGGAGAGCATACAGAAATTTGGCTAACATGATGTGACCTGAACCAAAGATTATATTGACAAGAATAGTCTGTTTTTTCCCCCTAAGTTACCATAAAACACACTGAAGAAGTCTCCTAGTGTTACTCTAGATGCTTACCCTTCCTACTGATTCTCTTCTCTTGCACTACATGACTCTCAGCTATTCCCCTAATTGACATTTCTTTCTGTTCATACTAACCAAATTTGTGTAAATATTCATGGCACTATTCACAATTTCCATTTCTGATCATTCTTTGTCATTTCTACAGAACAGATCTGTGCCTTTACCTGTCACAGTCTTATCACATTTTTATGAATATCTAGAGAAGGAGCAAGAGCAGAAATTGGGTCTTACACTCTGAATTAGCGAAAATAAAACCTGTTTTTCTGTTAAAGTGGCCATGTAGGTGGAGCTGGCAAAGACAGCATGCCTTTTTCTAAATCTCCAAAAATTTTAGGTATAATTTGGCCTGAAACTTAAACTATTACTCTCCATTCTCTCTCATTCTTGAAGATGATTTTTTTTAAGTTTCCAAAAAGACACATCAATCACTTCTGATCACAAGGGTTACCTTACCGAAATAATTTTACTATTTCTTTCCCCAAAATTTATCTACTTCCTTGCATTCTGATTGACTATAGATGTCTGATTTGCTAAGTTAATTTTGATATAACTGCATAATGCATCATTCCCTCTGCCGTGATTGCCTGAAACCTATCATTAGCCAATCAAAGAGCAAGGATCTACATAATCACTCCAGGGTACTTTTCAGTAACTACTCTGTGAATATGTAATTTTCCTCTACTATGCAAATTTCAAAACATATTCTTAAGGCTCTGATTGGATCTACTGCTCAGAATTTTAAAGTTATCGATGGTGCCGGCCAAACTTTGTTATTCCTCAAAAATGTAAAAGCTCTAGAGCAAGAAAAATGGGAAATTAAACAGGAAAAAAATTCAACAAACATTATAAAAAGAGGGCTTCTATGGTGAAATATTAGGAGAATCTATGGACAAGATCAGGCTCTTGGTTATGAAGGATGATAACCATGACAGCTGCACAGTAACCTCTAGTGCACAAGAACAAACAGAATATAGCTTAACTCCTCCTATTGCTGACTGTTAACAGCAACAACAAAAAAATTAAATTACTGTCTGTTACCAAAAGAAGGTTGAGTCCGTAACATTTAAATGGGACATGTCTAATGAATAAGAAAATTCCATTTGGTTTTAATCTGTCATGCCAGTTTTTACTAGATATCTACGTGTGTCATATGACATAAGCAACAATCTCTCAGTATTAATTTTGATCTTTACTACTTCAAAAAAAGAAGGATTTGTATGCTTGGTTAGACTCCACTTGGCATAGAGGGTAAGAGGCTGAGTAATATCATAGTTAAAACAATTTCAGATATTAAAAAGCCATATTGGTACATTTAAAAACCCTTAGAAAAGATAAAATCTGTTCGGAAAAATGATGCTAATTAAAACTTTAAAGAAGGAAGGAATAAGGAAATTTCACAGTTCTGAAATATTTCCGTGCAAAATCTTACTACTTGCTGTTTTAAGTACACAAAAGAGAGAAAGTAAGACAGTATCAGCATGTGAATGACACTGTAGTGTATACACTGCACATACAGCAAAAAACATTTAGGCTGGTCAGTTACTCCTGCGTGGCTTCTTCTGATAATCATGAAAAACAACATTCTCTAGTTCTTAACAAACAAAAGTAAAGCTCTTTGTCATGCATGCCCTAGCTACGTGGTATGTGACAATTTAGCCAGTGGTAATACCTTTATTTCTGTATCTAAGTGCATGAGAGAGTTTCAGGCACTATAGGTGGGCAAGATCCCAATTTACAAGGTAAAATACATGATAGTACATAATATAAGAATACAAATAACATCTAGGATAAAAGTAAATACAAGTAAATAGGATATGGATTTTTTTTCTTTTCCCTGGTAAACAGTTGAAGTCAATTTCCTTCATTTTAAAGCAGGAGGAGAAAGGCACAGGAGGTAACCTCCTGTTCTGGCAATGGCAATACAAAGAATTACATCAGAGGTCCTTTCTGTTGTATTTTCTGTGGTCATCTGCACTATTTCATAACCACATCTGGTCCATGGGGGTAATGGTGGACTACCTAAATCATCTCATTGCATCCTCTAGCCAGATTCAATCTGAACTTGGAGTTCACAGCATGTAAAACTACTTTTGATTACTTCTTAAAAATGTAAATGGAAAAGTGTATATATTCTGGAGAACAAGTACTCTCTCTAGGACTTGAGCATTAAACAAACTATAAATCTTGTCAGTAACACTAGAAGCATTCTAGCACTTGACAACCTAATGGAAACATTAAGCCATCTTATATTTTTATCTCCTCCACCAGATGTGCTTTTTTATAAAAGGTGTAATTTCATATTTTCTGGTTTCATGTTGCTGTGATTATGCAAATCCTATTTAGACAAAATGGAAATCCTGCAACTGAACATCAAAACAGCCTTACTAGATTTTAAAACTATTCTATCCTGAAGAAGATTTAAGAAATAACAGTATTGAGGATTTTTTATTCAAGAGTGTTTTCTAATATTCTCAACCAAGACAGCAAAAACATGACATAAGTCAGTGTTGCAAATTTATTGTAGATTAAAGTGCTTTCCTTCTTTTAGGTACACTACATTGCCTTCACTGATAGTGCTTCAATAATGACAAGCACCTCCCCCTTTTTCTGGCTCAGCTCTTGTCACTTCTTGTGATGAAATCTGTCAAACTATTAAGCAGGAACTTGCTTTTACTTTTGCTACCTTGTGCTACCAGGAAAAGCATTTGCTGCTTTAGTTAGAACATCACAAATGACCTTTCAGGTATCTGATGAAAATATTTTAAGATATTTACCTTTTCATCTTCAGTTCGAATTCCAAATAATTCCTAGAGGTTAAGTACTGAAGTATTAACAAGGTGCACTTGTTACATGACTCTGCAGCATGCTGTAAGTCTCTCTGCACATATCCCATCTAAAAATTGCTCCCTTAGAGCATTATCTTTTAAAAAGGTAGCACTATTCTCCCCCCATCAGTGCTACAAAGATCCTAACACCTGTTGTTCAAAAATCACTCCTATTTTAACATGGGAAGTCTATTAAAATATGACTTTCAGACCTTGCAACTTCGTCTGAAAACAAAAACAAAACCAAGACTTCCCTCTCCTCTGTTGTGGTGAAGATTTCCATAAGGTGCAACTGGGAGTCCGATAAGCTGTAGAAAGCTCATACCCTCACAGGATTGAATCTATAGTGTGGCAGAAAGGAAAAGTTCAAAAGTCTTGGCTTTACAATAGATTCTTTCCTCTAAGAAGCAGTTTTAGGACCTTCGCTTTAACTGCAATTATTACCTATATTGCTGTACCATCTAATTAATTTAATCAAGACTGTGGATCTCTTGGAAGTGAGTCTGTAAATAAAGACAGTCTCTGTCCCATACAACATATGCTATAATAAGAGACAAAGCACCAATAAGACAGGGAGTGGGGACCAGTATGATAGCATGGGAGTGGGAAGAACCTAACTGTGATAAGACATTATTGTACCACAGATACAAGTTAATTTTGATGGCTTACAAGTGTTTGAATGCTTAAGTGTTTGGGTTTTTTAATCCTTCTTACAAACAAGGCTTCCTATCTCCAACAGGCTGTTCACTTTAGACATACCCTTCAATGTCAAGTTCTTTCAGAACCCCAGAAGGTGCTGAGAAGAGAGATAGAGGAGGTTACAATAAATGCTGTAACTCGGAGATGACACTTCAATCTGAAGGATTTCATGTAAAAACATGCAGATATAAGTCTAAAACAGATGACCATCCAAGGTGAGTACAACTTATGCAAATGAAGAGGCAAATAACAGGCAAAAGCAGATACAGAATAAGCATATCTAATTATTGAAAAAACTCCATAATGAAGATGAAGAGCTTGAATAGGAATGAGAACAGGAAGGCAGCTTAATGATTAAAATAGAGAAATATATGCATCAGTTGAAGGAAGAGGCATTAATATTTGTAAGGGGAGATAAAAGGGTTACAACACGAGATCAGAAGTTAGTAAGAAACACATGCAGGGACAGAAAGAAAGGCCAGGAGTTAAATCTTTAGAGTTAGAAATTATGTAGATGAATAGTTTCAAAGAATAAATAGCAAACAGGCAAGTAGTGAATATTAATGTCTCTAACCTGTGACTATTTTAAAAACATGAATTAGTATATAAATGTCAGTTGCCCCCTTTACAGTTTGAATTATTAGTCTTTGCACAAACTATTTAAGGGAGTGGGCTACATTTTCAAAAAGTCATTCTTTAATTTGAGTGGGTTTTTGGCAAACTTGTACTTATTTGCAGCTGTAAGGATGACTCAGTTATTTGTGAAAGAGTTGTTTATATATAGATTCCCAATTACTGTGCTATAAATTGTATCATAGTAACAGGCTATTTTTCAATGCCTTCTTATTCATTCAAGGCAGCTGGTGGACAGCAGAACAAACAGAAGTTTATTTTGCAGCTCAAATATTTTGATTTAGGTAATACTAAAATCATAATAAATTGACATTGGAATAAAAAATTTAAAACCATTTAGATCTATTTACATGGCACATTTGATAAGAGTGATTCAATTCTTTCCAATAACAGAGTCTTTCACTTTTGACACTACAGATCTTTTTTTTGTTATACAGCATAAAGTGTAACAATAAAAAGATACCTGGAAAGTGTGTCTAGAAATGCAAAACAGGGAAAATTCAAGTAAATTACACCAGGGGCATTAAAGAAGGAAGGCAGTTTAAAAAGGAAAAACCAGTGAAGCTCTTCTGAGAAAATACAGCACCATGTAATTTCACTTTCTTTTTGCATTAACATGAAGTTCACCTGATAATTTTTTTTTTAAATCACCCCTTTTTTTTCCCCTCAAGTGACAGATATTCTATTTTATTTCTGAGTATGGGAATTTTAAGGTTTTTAATTATTAGCTGTTTTGTTCCTATGTTTGTTTGTCTGTTTTGTTTTTTGAAGGAATAACACCTTGCATTTCTTGTTCACATAAGGGGATTTCTTTTTGCCTTCTATTACTCAAATGGAGTCTATGATTTCAGGCTGTACAAGGCTTCAACATTAATATAAATTTTTTAAAAAATTTAAAGAACATTATATAGGAACTCTATTTTTGTAAGAGATTGTTTCCCACTGTTTGAAATATGTAAAGTGCTGCATATATTGACTATTGATTTTTAGATGATTAAATCTGTCATTCTAGCTACAGCAAATATTTTTCACCCACCACAAAATGACAGTAAAAATGACTGTAATAATCTCAGTGAAAATACTTGGGTTTGCCTTTACAATGTAACTGACAATGTGACCATCTTAATGCTGCACTGCCAAAAGTTCTGAAACTGTCAGCATTTATGGGAGAAACATTAGCCCATGTCACTAAGTGGCTTTAAACATCTTTTGTTTGATGCAGTCTAATCTGTAGATTTCCCATATCTCTGTGAGGCTTTTTTCTCTCGGAATATTTCTTCTCCTCATCTGCATTGTTTACTAAGAAAGCATTTATATTACTAATATACTTCTCAAAAGATTTGCATGCAAACTAACTTGTAATTCTGAGTATGTTAAAACTGAAATGATTACAAGAAAGCCTTCCTTTAACTTCTGCCTACTAGGCAGGTTGCAAACAAAACTGTTTAAACCTTGTGCGAAAATCATTCCTTCACGTCTAAAGCCATCTCTGAACAATAAAATTGCCAAGGATTTCTCATCTGTAGTTTTCCTCTTGGTCTATTTTCCTTCTACACTTTTGTCTTATTTTCTAATCCTGGGCTGTTAGTTTTAATGAGATAGATCACAACCTCTTTAATGAAGAGGCAGAGAAAAAAAAAATAGGGTGTGTCATTTACCCTAAAGCACCTGAAAAAGCACACTAACTTAAAGAAGTGTTAAACATTTTTCAGTTTTATCACACCATGATAACAAATCTGGATCTCTTTCAGACTGTTTCTAAAAATAAGTGCATTTAGTTCACTCTCTTAATTTATTTATTCCCTTCCAGCTGAAGGTTTGGGTTTAAGTTACACACCTTAAAAAGCAAACAGCATGCATTCTACTTCCTTCAGTAAGGAGTTACAACAATTCATAGAAACATAGAATGATTTGGGTTGGAAGAGACCTTAAAGATCATCTAGTTCCAATCACTGCAACGGACAGGGACACCTTCCCCTAGATCAGGTTATTCAAAGCCCCATCCAATCTGGCCTTGAGCACTTCCAGGGAAGTATTCACGCAATTGTGTGGCAATTTGATGATACAAAAAGATCCTATAGTTGGTGTGAGTTATAATGACAGTAATTTTATTTTATGCATTTTAAATTATAAAAGGAAGAACACAAATGATCTCTAAATTATAGTGGAAAAGTATTACTTCTTAGAAAATAATTTTGGTAAACTAAGCACACCGCTGTTCCTACATACTTGGTCACTTCTTATGACTCACCTAGTTCAGCTATAAGAAGGTAAGCTACACCAGAAAAAACAAGGTAAAGCTACAGCGAAAACTTCCTCAACATACTAACGTGGCTGCTCAGATTTTTTCTCATCATGAATAAAACTACAGTCTACCTTCTGTGAAAACCTATTTTTGTACTCTGATAGGTACACCTTCAAATGCCAATATACTGATTTATCCCAAAAGTGTCATCTTAGTTTTTTGAATTATGTTTATAGCTGGAATATGACTTCTAAAAAAGCCTAACAGTGACCTCAAGCAGCCACAGAGTAAATTATTTTCCTAGGATTTGTGATCATATTATTATGCAACAACTCTGACAAACAGCAAATCAGTTTGATCACTGTAAGTTATCCTGAATCTTATAGATCAGTCATGGCTTTCGGACCAAGTATCTTGCTGCTTTTCAGTTTTCATATTTATCTACTGACACTCTATTCTTTCCAAGGTCTAGACAGAAAACTAAACTCAAATCAAGAGCAGGAAGACATTTGGCACAGAAACAGTTGTATTTTTTGCTTCCCTTCTCCAGCAGACCACACTGTATCCCACAGAACCAGGCTGGTGTGCTGCACATTCAGCTTCACCAAACATTTCGCTAAGCTTTCCCTCATGAACCTGCCTGACTGCTCACAAGCAAAACTCCATGTTATGCTTATCAAGGATTCTCATGCTTCCTGCATGTCATTGCGACATGTTATTATAATACAAACACTTTCTTATTTAAAAGAACATGTTTCTACTAAAGCTTCAATTATATACTACAATTTCATTTCTTGGAGACTGCTTTGGCCCTTTTTAAAACAGCACAGGTATTTTAAGAGGTTGTCATAGTAACCAGTACACACAGGTAGTTGTGGGGGTTTTTTAACTTGGAAATAAAAAAATCACAAAAGTCCTTATTGCATGTTACAGAAAGACAGTCATAAGCTTTTCATTACAAAATATGTACATAAAACACAGGATGTGTACATGCATGTAAATGTAAAGACACATGCATATGCCAAAAAAAAATGTTATGTTACATACATCACATTATGTAGATTTTAAATAAAGTAGACATCCACATTTATACCACACATTCTGGGCCACCAATACTTTAAAAATAATAGTAAATATACACATTTACATATACTATGACAACATCAAAACTGTACATAATCTTATCCAGAAAAAAACAGAGAGCCATCTAGAAAGAGCTACTCTTTTGATATTTTATGTATCTAAATTGGGCACCCACAACTGTTTCTGCACCCCTAACTGTGAAAGTCTCTTTGAGGTAGTATCAGCAAAACAGGAAAGTAAACTTCTAGAATACTTTAACTATTTTAAAGTATTAACATTTTTAATTCAGGAATACCTCAGGATTTCCTCCCTGAAGGATGTCCAGCCTTCCTGGACTCCTTTGCCCTTCAGGACTGCCTCCAAAGGGACTCTCTCAATTAGTCTCTTAAACAGGCCAAAGTCTGCCCTCTGGAAGTCCAAGGTAGCAGTTTTGCTGACCGCCCCCCTCCTCCTTACTTCTCCAAGCCAGAAAAGAAAAATCATCTACTATTCAAGTACATGATTTAATGTTTAAAACATTCTGGAATTGATTTGGCCTCTTTCCTCCTTCACAGAATCACAGAATGTTAGGAGTTGGAAGGGACCTCGACAGATCATCTAGTCCAACCCCCTGCCACAGCAGGATTCCCTAGGCCAGGTCACACATGAATGTGTCCAGACAGGTTTTGAGCACTGTTTTTTCACTATATCCTGTAGATTAGTAATGGTGTACAGGTGAAGTCTTACAAGTAAACCAGTCCTATAAGTTCCCTTCTTTAAACTTTAAAGAAAAACAACAGTCCTCGATTTTCAAGAGGATAAAGGTTAAATCAGAACCTCCACCTGGTGTGCAGGTGTAGATGTAAGCTCTAATTCAGATAAGGAGATAGCAATGCTATTGCCTCTTTACTCAACTTCACTGGAAGAAGTTTTCTGACAATAACATTCACTCGGTTAATCAGTGTGGAAAGCAGGGATTTAGGAAAGAGAGATCGGTCTTTAAAAACAGCTTTTCTGACAGTTTACAGAAAAAAAATCATAAAAACTATATGTATCTCCACGAGAGAAAAATATTAGCAGAATAGCAAATTCATTGCATGGGGTTCATATTTGGGAAAATACATAAAAAACACGTAAGATTTTTCCTATTTCCTGTAATAAGGGATGGCTCTCATTTGTCCATATATGCATATAAATATGTAAGTATATATACACACATTAAATACAGATATGTACTTTGTGTATGCACAGAATATCTTTTACTGAAAATTAAATGATAGTTTAAAAAGTTTTGTATCTGAAAGAACAGAGAAGAAAACTTTTTTAATATCCATTCATCTTGGCGCATACATTGCAGAGCTTCTGACAGACTATAACAAGCACTGTACAATCAATTAGGGAAGTTGAAGCCTTCTATTAGAGACCCCACTGCAAGCAGTTAGGCTGTATGGAATATGACTTTCTTTCCTGATACCTTTTTTTTTTTTCACTAGAAAGTACCATGTCAACAAAGACACTGATTCTGATTATAAATAAAACATTAAAATCTAAAGAAGATTTTTCAAAAGTACATTTAGATGACAAGTTGTACTTTATATTTCCCTTCTTTGCATTTTATCTGTTAGAATTTGTTTTCTTTTGGTATTGTACCAGTTGATAATTGATAAGTTTTGTCAGGGGAAAGACAGACTTACACACCTACTTGTGTCTTTCAAATTCATTGACATGTATTGAAATTATCATAATCTGGTTTATTATAAGCAAGTTTTCCTTGGTGATTTTTTTAAACTTTGCTTTTAGGATTTTAATCACAATTTCAATTCAGCTCTACTTTATTATACCAAAAAATAAGCACCTCTGAAGTGGTAACATATAGCAACTTTTCAACAAGCAAAAGGAGTAAATCAAGCACAACACTAATAATAAGAATTAAAAAACCCCAAAAAGTTAAAGTCCAGGGAGAAGATTCATTCATTAACCCTCCAAATGAATATGGTGATCCAGGAAGAATACCAGAGAATTGGGGTTTGAAGCGCTGCATTTTCAAATTCTGTTTTCTCCATTCAAATATAACAAAATTATTTAATAAAATTTTATTGGATATTGTCCCTGTCATAAGCCACTGAAATCAGCTGTTAGGTACCGTGGGTCTCTGCAAAGTTTAACTGATGAGAATGCTTAACTATCTGACTGCTTCAATGATGGTTGAACAATAGCCCATTTAGGTTACTCAGAGTGACAGCACAGATCTTGAAAAGTCTTGTATTTTCCCCATCTTTTGAGCTTTTAGTTAATAATGAACTTCTCTAGGGTAACTTCACCATTTCTCTGTAACTTCTGGGGGACAAAGACTAAAATAGTCCATAGCTATGGTCCCCACTGTCTATGGCAGTAATAATCACCAACTGGGAATAACCTCTATGAGGTTCCTGGGCTCAGCTTGAAAGCCTCCCACTGACTGCTGAGAAAAGGCAGAAGTGAGTAGCTTTGGCAGCATGTTCCTTAGAATAAGGTAAGCAATGAAGCTAATAAAAATATTTAGGGCATGACATTGAAGTGTAAATGTAATTAAAACTCCTGCTCCATTTTTCTGTTTGCCTCATTCAACCTAGATAACAATCTTGATTCAAAGTAGACTTTGAGTGGGCCAGCCATTTATACCAACTGTTACTGCAAATTTCAGTTCATTTCACCACACAATCAAGGAAGACAGCAGGAAAGATAACTGTGATTTGAATTAATTTTCATATCTTTAAACCCCAGATGAAAACAGAGATAGTTTACAGATCAGTTGTCCTCAGGGAAGAAAAATTATGAGCAAGAAGGCCTGAATGACTGAACATTCTTCAGCTACCATTTGTTATTAAAATAATTATCAGCCTTGGCAGATAAAGCAGGGAAGTCTGTGGCAGGGTCAGTAAATCACTGTCAACAAAAAGAAAGTGTTGCAGCATATAGGGATGGACTATCCTGATGAAAGCAGGAAAGTCAGTTAGATACCCTAGGGAAGAAACAGAGATGAAAATATTCATAACAATTCAATATTCCAGTGAACTGAGTCATGAGTAATATTACTGTGGGCTACAAGGAGTCCTTTTCTAACAAAGCTTACTTTCTTCTAATGAGCATTTATTCTTCCCCACAGGACTTCTCTACTCTCACTTTGTTCTCTTCTCAGAAGCCTTCTTAGAAGCCCTGCAGGAACCAACACTGAAGTCCACTTAGAACAGTTCTAACTCTGAACTTGCAAACATTGTATTAGTACAGTATTCATTGTCAGTGTGGACCCTGTAGTGAAAATTTAACAAACTCTCCTCCAAAATCAATCTGTTGAACTGAATTTGCTCTGCAGGATTTTATTATATTCTCCAATCACAATAAATCATAATGTTGCCTGATATTCCTGAAAATACCTAGGAAGTCCAAATCATTAATAACTACTAATTATATCACTGATTCTAAATAATTTTGTTATTCCAAAAGTGTTTCAGTTCCTGTAAGATCAATAAAATAATTTTGGACTCATGTAGAGGGAAAACAAACAGCTTGCTAGTAAAACCTAATCCTACACTGTTTGTCCAGAAAATTTACTGATTTCTCAATGAACATTGAATATAACTTTAGAGAAATGGCATCTACCTGTATAAAATTCATGAAGAAAAACTGCTGAAGACCAAACAGAACTACTTTATGCACTGAGTGTGCAGGAGTACTGGCAATTTTTGTGACAAATACACTACATTTTAGTATCAAACAATAACAACAAATAGGGTCAACATAAACCATTAGCTATCAGCAAATTATCAATGAATAGCAATATTTACTAACATAGTAATGGTAAGAAATAAATTGATTTAATTCATCAGAAAGTTGTGGATGCCCCCTCCCTGGAAATGTTCAAGGCCAGGCTGGATGGGGCTCTGAGCAACCCGACTTAGGGGAAGGTGTCCTTGTCCACAGCAGGGGAGTTGGAACCAGATGATCATTAAGATCCCTCTTAACCCAAACCCTACACTATGATTCTACGATTCTTCTGAATGCGGACTTGACCTGCATCAAAAGAAATTTAGAGTTTCACACAAGCAATTATTTCCAGCTCAATAGCTTTATTATGCAATTACTACACAGTGAATTTTTCTATACCTTTACAAATAAGCAGCAGATGTTCCACCAGCAGAAACTGCGTACATTAGCAGTGAAATGAAATTCACGCCATATTGTACCCATTGGCAAAGAAATCTTTTGACAGAATTATAGAATCATTAAGGTTGGAAAAGACCTCCAAGATCACTGAGCCCAACTGTTAACCTAACACTGGCAAGTCCACCAATAAACCATGTCACTAAGCACCATATCTACATGTTTTTTGAACTCTTCCAGGGAGAGTGATTCCGCCACTTCTTTAGGCAGCCTGTTCCAAAGAACAAAGGATTCATTTCACTTTATCCAAAACTCAACATTTCAACGTTCTGTCATTGGCTTCATAGGCTTACCTGTCAAACACCATAAAATAGGGTAAGAGAAATAATTCCCATACCTGAAACCTGGCACACAGACAGATTTCTGAAGACTTTTCAGACAGTGTCTGGGGATGTCAGAAACATTAGTTCAATGAAATCCTGATGTTGGATTGTCAATCAAGACTGCCAGAAGAGTTTCGTAACCACTGAACTACATACAGTACATTATGATAAAGTCCTCTCAGCTCAGACACTTAAAGCAACCTTGTTAAAATGGTTTAAATATATAGTGACTGGAAGATCACAGTGAGCGACCTCACTGCCAGGCTACAGAATTGTTCTCAGAATTGTTCTCTGGACAAATAAAATACTAAAGTGAGATTAAAAAGCCCCAAAAAGATTCAAATGCCTTCTAAGTTTTTCTACAATTTTCAGATAAGCAAATAAATTGAAATTAGTTAACATATTCCACTATGGCTTGATGATTATTCTTGTTGGGAAATATTTTACATACCTGAGTGAAGTTTGAAGCTTGCCTTTCTGAATCTGTTTAATACATTAGCATGGGATGCACCGTAAATATGAAGTTTTAGTAATAGATGTGTGTCAAAGGCTGACCTTGGGTGGACACGAGGCACACACCAAGCTGCAATATCAGTCCCCCCTCTCAGATGGAAAGTGGAGAGAAAATATAATGAAAGGCTTATAGGTTGAGATAAGGACAGAAAGATCACTCACCAATTACCATCAGAGGCAAAACAGAATCAGCTCAGGGAAATTAATTCAATTATTGCAAATCAAATCAGAGTAGGATAATGAGAAATAAAACTAAACCATAAAACACCTTCTCCCCACTGGTCCCTTCTTGATGGGCTTTAACTTCAATCCAAATTTTCTCTACCTCTTCTGCTCCAGTAACACAGGGGGACAGGGAATGGAAATCATCATATGTTTCTGCTGGTCCTTCCTATTTACATTTTTCCCCTGGTAGATAATCCTCCACAAGTTTCTCCAAGGTGGGTCTCTCTCACAGACTACAGTTCTTCATTAACTACTCCAGCATGGGTCCCTTCTCTGGGGTGCAGACCACTACAGTGTGGGTCCTCTATGGGGCCACAAGTCCTGCCAGCAAACATGCTCTAGCATGGCCTCCTCTCTCTCTGCAGGTCCTGCTTGAAGTCTGCTCCAGTATGGGCTTCCCAAAGGGTCACAGCCTCCATTAGGCATCCACCTGCTCCACCATGGTTCCTCCATGGCTTGCAGGTGGATACCTGTTCCACCATTAACCTCTAAGGGCTGCAGGGGAACAGACTGCCTCACCATGGTCTTCGCCAGAGGCTGCAGGAGAATCTCTGCTCCAGCACCTGGACAACCTCATCTCTTTCCTTCTTCACTGACCTTGGTATGAGTGGAGTTGTTTCTCTCACATATTCTCCCTCCTCTCTCCCTGGCTGCCATTTTTGTATCAGGTTTTTCCCCCTTCTTAAGTAAGTTATCACAGAGACACTACCACCATAGCTGATGGGGTATCACCATTGCTCGGCCAATAGTAGGTCCATCTTGGAGCTGGCTAGCACTGGCTGAAGTGAACACAAGGGAAGCTTCTAGCAGCTTCTCACAGAAGCCACCCCTGTAGCTCTCCCAGGATACCAAAACCTTGCCATACAAACCAAATATTATGTGACACTTGAGGACATCATTTTGTAGCAGACTTGGCAGTGCTAGGTATATGGTTGGACTTGGTGATCTTAAAGGTCTTTTCCAACCTAAATGATTCTACAAAAAGCAAAAGTTGCTTTTAGAACACAGTATTCTACCCCACACCTCTACTGCATTTAATGTGGTGGTTCACCAGAGAAAGCTGTAGTAATTTCTTGTTCTCATAAAAGAAAAAAGACCTTCCACATGTTACAGTTTGTTGGCTATGGCAGAAGGATTGTATATTGAAATGAGTGTTCCTAAAATTCAACCGTAGTGTCCTTATATACTGTTGAAAAATTAATATTATATGACAGTCATGAACCTCAACAGAGAATGTGGTTGACATTTTCTTTCAGCAGTATAATCTGACAAATTACAGAAACTGAGTTTGAAAGACCAGTCACTGATGCTGAAATGCCTTGGAGGGAGAAAATAAAAGTGTTCATGGTATAGCTGTCAGAGAAGAGTATCTTCTGATTTTTATGGCTTTAGACTGCCAAAGATGAAGGACATAATCAAATACCTAATGCTACTCATACACATGTGGAATTAACATAGTTCAAATCCAGTTAAATAATCTCTCTCTCAATGATTTAGCATTTATTAGAAACTGTGACCATTCTCTTCACAAAAATAAATACTAAGAACAAATAACTCAGACTATTTCCTAATTATTACCCTCTCTGGAATTCCTCACGAACATTCTATGTCAAGAGTAACCTTGCATGCATGAGGAAGTGCTTGTTCTACAAATTTAAATTGCTGTGAATGGTAGCTTCAGGGCTAGTTACTATATTCCTCCTCTAATCTCTCAGTTAGAGATGCCTTTTCTAATCTCAGTAAATTCATACTCTTCACCAATCCTCAAAACTGTAGTGTCAGCTTTTGGGAGATAAATACTGAAATTCTTTTACTCTCAGATCTTGGCTTCCAGTATACTGCACTATGTATTATTCTGCCTGTCCTTTCACAACAGACTGAAATGGCAATGTATTTGCAGTTTTTCTTTTAAGGAGTCAGTGACAGAGAGTGACACAGAAACATAGAACAGAATTCTGAAAATTCAGTACCATTAAAAAAAATTACACTGATAATACAATGGTAGTCAGTTCTAAAAAGAAAATTGTATTTTCCTTTTACTGAAGCAGCTAGATGAACCTGCTCTAACAGTTGTAAGAACTCCAAATACTATTCCTTCTTTTAAGTTTCTCATTGTTTTCCAGCCTCCCCATTTGAAACTGTTCTTTTAACGCAGCATAACCCTCATTTTTCCATTTGATGGTTTCTGCAGAAATAAGAATAGAGCAGAAGAAGAAAGCTCCTTTCTGAACACGTGGTACCATTTCATTGTCCCTTCCCAAACTGTAATACTTCAGAACTGTGTGTGTTGTAAGCACTTTTCTCCATACTAGCCTGTGGAACCTTTCTCTTAGTTTTGCTTTTTGACTAGGATGGTCTGAATCAATCCATTTGTAGCTAGCACATAACCAGAACACCCAAGTTGAAGACATAATTTAACATTTTACTAAGGTGCCAAAATTAAGAATTCAGGAAATGTAAGCTATCCCTGGTAATAATTTCCTAATTATTCAATCCTTGTGAATTTTTGGTGCACTTACTCCCTTGTATGTCAAGACTGTCCTTGTATGCATAAGCAAGTTAAGCCTGGATTCGTTGTACCTTGTGTATCCATTTACCTATGCAATTGCAGACAAGCTTCTTGTCCCTCTTACATGTGAAACCTCTGTAGTATAACACAATTTTCAAAGATAATGTCTTCAATAAGTGCTATTTTGACCTCATAACAACTTTATATGTCAAAAATATAATAGGCTTATACTAGCAAATAGTCTTTTTGGATGCATCCAACTATACCACCATCAGCTTCCTCACCTACTAATAACAGAAGGAAAATGACATATGTACACCCACTCACTACTGCACATTTGTGAGGATTTCAAGTTTGAAAAGGATGGCTATCTCAGGAGCACTGCGGCTCAGTTGCTGTTCCTGAAATCTTACTGCTCCCTGCCAAACAGCACTGCATGAAACAGGTAGTCTGTTGTCCCAGACATGAGGTGATGTCCTGGTCCTGCAGGAAAATACCAATGTATTTTCCTCAGCACACACTGCATCTTCCTCCCTCCCCTGCTACAAGCACCTGGGCACCTTCAGCTCCTCCTTCTATTTCATGCTCACAGTGGCTGGCAGGACATCTAATGTGGGACTGCATAGCAAGTCACAGTTCAAATCAGCAAGAGCATGGAGAATGAAGTGCAATTAAGTATTGTGTCTAAGTGCTCCTCTTCTACTGCAGGGTACAGATGCTGTTTCAAGAATGCTGGAGGCACTTTGAGAAGGCAGTGCTGAGGGCTACAAATGCAGGGCTTTGTTTCCAGCTGGAATTAGATCCATACTGTTGTTCTAAAACTCAACATACACCTGCTTTGATATCCAAGACAGGATGATCTACTATTGTGGATGCTACTAACACCCTAGAGGTGGTATTCACTTTCTGCTGCAGTACAGCATACCTATTCAGCTCTTCCAGCAAGATACTTTGTCAATTAAGAGAGACAGAATTTAGAAAACAAAAATGAGAAGATGATTGAATTAGCCAATTGTGTGCTTTTGGAAGTCCTATTGCATTATTATCTATATCTCTAAGCATCTTAAAAGCTGAGACACAGCCTCTCTGCACCTCTACTTAATAGCAGAAATATTCCAAGGATATCTATATAATTATAAAGGATTAGGATATTTAGCTCTTTTGCAATCCCAAGCATCCAAAGCTCAACTTATGATACAGTATGAAGAAAGCTTGTCTTTCTTAAAATAGCATGCTAGAAGTTTGACTGCTGCTTCTTCTAACACATGTATTAGGACATTTCAAAGGAAGCAAGCAGCAAGAATGAAAGAAAATGGTTCCTCATACAATGTGCAGTTAAGCTGTTGAAGTTCTTGGACTAGAAATGTTGTGGATGCTTAAGGATTACATGAGTTCAAAGAGAGACTGAACAGACCAACAGGAAAAAAAAATTAATCCTCTGAAATGTGCTAAGCACACAAAACCCACCTCTGGCTCTGTCAGTCCCTGAGCTCCAAAGTGTTAGTGGATGAAAGAGTCTATATGGATGCTACATTTTTCTATGCATTTATTTTCATTCAAACAAAGAATAGTTCAGTTCCATGTACCACAGCAACTCCTATATTCCTGTGCAAATTCATTAACAAAATAACTAACATACAGCAAGCATCTTTCACTCAGCACAATTAATCTTATCTTTTAAAGTTCAATTCCTAGATACCAAAGAAAAATGGGGGGAGGTGTTAATTATTTAGAGAAATCCAAGTGCTGTCACACCCAATTCTAGGCAGAGCCACAATAAACACGCTAAAAATTAGGATACCAGATAAAATTAAGAACTTTGGCAATTGAGGTTGGATTATCTCAGCACTGAATTCATTGCCAGTAATGGACACAGCAGGAAAAAACCAGTGTGAAAAGCTTGCAACTGAGCTTACAAAAGTACAAGCAGCTGTCTGCACACAGGGCATCCTCTGCTGTGTCTCAAAATATGAGTACCTTTAGTGTGACAGCACACAAAGAAGCAAAGTAACTGACAAAAAGACGACGATTTGGAAAATAGTGGAATGTTAGGAAAATGCTGCAGAATCTGACCAACTCATACCAATATAAACCCCTTTGTACAATATGTTTTTAAAACCATGAAAGATCACAGAATCATTACGGTTGGAAAGGACCCTCAAGATCATCTAGTCCAACTGATAGCCCTACACTACTCTTACCCCTAAATCATCCCCTGAAGAAACACATCTATCCTCTTCTTAAAAACCTCCAGGGATGGTGACTCCACCACCTCCCTGGGCAGCCTATTCCAATATCTAACCACTCTTTCAGTAAAGAAATTCTTCCTAATATCTACCCCACATCTGAAATCAAGGAAAGGATGCTAAAATATAATTTGGATGATTCATTTTGACAACTTTAGTTTGATATTAATGATCATTCAGATACATATACATTAGCATAAGAGCAATAGGTTGCAAAGGCCAGATGGGATTATTTCAGACTTTTTGTGGGAGCTTCCACCATGAAACTGCTGTTTGCATTTTGCTACTTCCCAAGAACACTACTTCTATTTTGAAACTCATCTTTAACCAAAACTGTTGCATGAATGTTGTGACTAGTGGAAATTATCACACTTGTAAAATAGAAAATAAAAGTCAGAAAGATTTTACTGTACTGAAAAATGTGTACTTCTAACAGAGGGATGTAATGGAAGGTTGAACAGATGGGCCTGTAATTCTCAGTAAGATATCAGCAAGTATCCAAAAAATTACAAAAATATAGAAATACACAATGATGATATATAAATGTATTTTATATCTACTTTAGTAGGAGTATTCTTAAGAATTGAGATTCAGATCTAGGAGGAACAGTGGGTCAAAATTCCTCTTCCAACACTTCGACTGCAAAACCCTCTTAGAAGAAGAAAGTTCCTCACTTCAGCTTTCAGTGTCAGATTATCCTTGTCATACCTGCAACTGAGACCAACCCTCAACCTGTTTCCTACAGGAAGACAAGAATGGCAAAGAGAACTGGGAAATAAGACCCTGTAGGTGAAATGGTGGTAAACATCTGGATTTGAAGTTAAGCTAAAATAAAATATCACATCCTTGTCTTAAATACTGGAAACTTCCACAAAAAAAAATATTAAATAGGGTTCCTGGGGTCTGGACCAGGACAGTCTCTGCATGTAACAATTCTGAAAAAAGACTTTATGTCCACACTGCTGCTGGACTAAGGTCTCTATGAGAAGCTACAGCCACGAGAGGGGCTGAAACTGAATCCCATAGCACTGTTCATAAGTACTGCATTAAATGGCTTTCAACCAGACCATTTCCATCCTTTTGGCTCCACAAAATATAAACAACCTCTTAAGAAGCCACAAGCTCTAACTGCTTCCAAGGAAATATGGTGGTTGAAAGAAAGCCAAAACTGGTAACAATTGTAGAAGCAGTTATTCCCACATTTCTCTTTTGTGGACTCCATTAGCATCAGAAAACTTTTGTATTTTTGTCCGTTTCCTTTTTATTTTGTATTTCTTTCAAGAGAAATCAGCAATTTAGTGCTATTAGTGATGTACTCTCCCCTAAGCATGTCACCTAGTGTGAAGGCAATTTAGAAACTCAATTGCTTGGAGGATAAGTTGAAAAGAAAGTGTTCTGAAGCTGTGGGAAACATAGTATGCTATCCTGACCATGCTGCTTTTCACTTTGATACTGCTTTGAGGCTCAGGGGAACCCTTGGAGGCTGAGTTAAACGCTGTGCTGAACTAAGCAGTCACTGGAAAATGGAACAGTCTGGATTCACCTCTTGAACAGTTTCAGAACACTTTTGTTCTTTACAACAGCTCAATTGTACAGCAGGTAAGCTTTGGGGAGGGGAAAAAATAATTGAAATATAAAGCTGTGCAGTGTTGTAACAGAGCTCAGCACAGGCCAGGGCAAGATGACCCTAGTACAAACAAGGGGAAAACATACTTTTATAGGATTTGAAGTGCACTTAGTAAATAAAGAGATATTTAGACTCCACTTAAATTTAGAACCTTCGCTCTAGATTATGAGATCTTTTCACCAAAACTTTAACAAAATTTTACTTCCGTTTAAGATATAAATACACTACAGCTTAAAATATGGCCTATAAGAATAACCACACAAATTTCAGGGCACTTCAGAAATCAGCCCTGGCCAAGCAAACAGCAGGGCAGGGATGGCAAGTCCTCTAAAAGAAGTTGCATAAATTTACTGTTGCATCTCAGAAATATACTGGGTGTGCTGTTTCACAAATCAGAATGTGGTTTTCAAGGACTTCTCTCAAGTGTTACTTTCTTCCTTTTTTCAGGATGCAAACATGGTACATCACAGATAACTTGTGCCAATCAATATTACTGAAAAGTAATTGTTCAAGGATATTACAGGCAAATACTTGCCTAATAGCTACCTAGACTACAGATCACAGGTGGGTCAAGGTGCCTTTGTACTTAAAAATATATATACACACACAACAAAATACTGGGATGCATGCTTCAAGGAATGGACAATCTGACTGATGTAACAGGTAAAGATGCAACAAACAGCAGGAAAAAATATGAGATCGGTTACAGACTCAAGATAATGTGAGGAGACCCATAAAATAGCTATAAGGGTACATGGATACAGAAACTGCAAGATTTGCTTATGATGTCAGGAAGTGATGTCACAGATTGTTTTCCACTTGTTCATCAACCAACAATCTGAATAAGCAATGGCCAAGCACTTGCAAATGGACTGTGACAGCGTATTCCAAGGTTCATGCACAGAAAGAACCAGGTGTATATGTGCCTAGGAGACAAAACAAAACAGCAGCCTGACTAATCTGCTCTAAACTTGTTCTTGCAGGTATCTAAGAGTAACTCTCCCACCTGCTCATGTAAAAATAAAGTTCTAAAAAGAATTTGGTGACATCTTAATTTGTCTGCCAGCACTGTGATTTATCACCTATCAAGCAGTTTTATTTATTTATTTATTTATTGAGAGTGGACTGTGCCCATAAATATTTGAAAATTATTTTAACCACTGCTGTGGTTTATCTTTTCAGGACATACACTACTTGTACACTTCTAAAAACACATCTTATTCATGCTTCCCTGTATAAAGAAGAGACCATTATGATGTACATTGTCAGTGGCTACTTAGGGACTTATATGTTTTACTAACACACTTACCGATATGTTTGCTACACATGGTGTAAACTTGAATACTGAAAATGCTAATGCTATTTTTTGGTATTTTGATAGTCTACAAATGAAAAACTTTCTTGACAGAAGAAATTCTGCTTTTTTCCCTACTAAGTTTTTGAAGGCACCAACAGCTTCCGTTACAATCGTCTTAAAATAAAATGCTGCCAGCATGCTAACTGTTTTCCACTAGGCATCTCAGCTACAGTATGACTAGCAGGATAATAACTACTATCTTCACGATATAAGGCAGTCCACCTCTGAAAAGGAAAGAGAAGCAATTCTGAACAAACTGAGAGTCTGGGGATCTCTGCAAAACTGATCTCTCATGACCATACCACAGTCAGTGTTAGTGTACACAGAACCAATGTGCATTTCTTCTTTAAGATTATAATCCTGAGTACTGCTACGAGGTCAGAACACCCTAATTCCTTGTGACACTCTCAGATGCAGTTTGTGTTCTCATTGCCTCTCAAACTCTCAAACCATAGAAAGGGAGAAGAGCTATAAAACAGGCTTGAGAGTTGACTGAACCCTCTTGGGCGGAGGCATCAGCCAAGAAGAATCACTGCCACCCAGAGGAAAAAATGCCAGGGCTACTGTGTGGCTTCTGCCTATTTTGGCTTCTGTTGCTATTGTGACAGTAAAGGGTAAGGGAGATGAAGAATCCCACCATGCCAGGGGTTCCTAACGACTGGAAAGAGGAACAGGCTGTAGAGTGTTTTTTCCTGCACTTTCATGTCATGAACAGAAATGGCATTTTCCCTACAGACCTTGGGATATTTTCCTGGGTAGAATATGACTTGTATGGGATCAAAACAAAAGCAGTGCAGTTAATCACAGTATGGAAAGAAGCTGATACCCTCTCAGAGAGGTCACTGGCGGAGCAAGGAAGAAAACAACACACGTCTGGATCACAAAAGGGGAAAGCAAGAGTTCTGGAGCTGAAGAAGCCTGCATCAAGTATCTGAATTCTCAGGTGACTGATTATGGAGTGCTGGTTTTGAAGTTTGCTCTAATGCTCGGAACTTCTCTTTTATTTCAATTTAATTGTGTTGTTCAGCATACTGTTTTCCAATACTTACTATTATAGAAATGACATAGTGCTCAAAGAACCTTAATTTCTTTATGAAATATGTTTTGACTGGTACACAAACATAAAAAGACACCGTTTGCCTGACCTTGGAGCTAGACACATCATTCCTTAAAAACATGCTGTGTCATCATACCCTTTCCCATAGTCAGGGATATTTGGTTACAGTCCAGTGATATTAGCAGGTTTAGCACCCATTTTTCTGTTTCCTGGAATACCAGGGGCCAAATTATCCACTGGCATAATTTCAACAAAGTCATGCAGATGACTCCAACAGGGAATTAAGCCATAGGCAGCACAAGGAAAGTTTCCATCACTGAGCCACAAAACAGGGCAGATCATTACGCTGTTTCCCAAAAGTTTCCATCCAAATAATTCAGAATTTAAAACAAACAAAATAAATCCTAAAATAATCAGTTTTACAATGATCAATCAGGCAAGAGATGAGGAATTAATTTCTTGGACTGATAAGATGCTTTGTATTTTCCTGTGTGTTTTTCCATGTATCATTTGTTAGCAATCTTCGAGAATTCTCATTTACTAAGGTGGAAAAAGTAACAACCAGTATTTTAAGCAAAAATATGAGAATTATCCCGTTCAGAGAATACATATGGAATAGAACAAAATAGTGTAAAAATATAAAAGCTTTGCTTGAAAACAAAATTTTAAACACACCAGTATTGCTCCTGAGGTCTCTAAGTTAAAGAAAAAAAACAAAACCACCCCACAAAACAAACAAAAATGCAAACACCAACCAAAAATTCAAAGCACGTTAAAAGGAATGGAAATTGTTATCTATAAAGTCAACTATGATTCCTCTAAATATATATTGGACTGACAATGTAGTTTACTTGTAATTTATAAGCAAGAAGTATGCAAGTCACCTGTTCTGTGAAATATGAGTAGCCCTGAGAGAAAGCTCAACAGCTCTGCCAAAAATATAAACAGCCTTTGAAAGCTGCTCATTAAAAAAAGGGTAAAGGGACATTTGCAAATAAATCTTTATAGACAGACTTCTTCAGACAGCCATGTACAACTGCCATAACATATTTATAGAAAGTTGCTTCATGGTCACAGAAATACTAAGTATATTAATCACTGGCAAAGCATTACCCTGATGCCTAAGTTAAATGAACTCTGTCAAAGGTGGGTCTGCAGTATTCAGGCATACATAGCACTACTAGTGCTACAGATACCACTAAAGCCTTTCTCTTGTCTTTGTCTCTGAGAAGGATGAGACAAAAGAAAAACATTAAAAGGTCCTTAGAAAAAAGGCGAGGCATCAGTCAGGTAAACAGGTCAAGATTTAGAAGATTGAGGTTTCCATGGCTGTTTTGGGAGCTCCTCAGTAAGCCAGACAGCCAGTTTCAGAAAGATATTGTGTCCATCTCTGGGTGAAGTCAATGGGATCTGGGTAGGAAGATCCTTTTGAGGAGCTATTTCTCAATTTCTTTGTGTCTCATTCCCCTACCTGTAAAAAGGAGATGCCACTTCCCTGTCTCACCTGCATGCTGCAAGGAGCTCAGATGCACTACATCAGATAATCCCAACAAAGTAGTTAATGTGCCAAAACAGCTCTATCTCCTTTCATGAAAAAGAAGAAAAACACTCAACAGACAGAGAATTCACTATTTAGGGAGAAATCACTTAAAACACTCGTAAGTATAAGTGAACGATATTTAACAACACTGGCCAGAAACAACCTTGCATTCAAACGTTTCCTTGGTACAAATATGAGAATTTTTGCACTGTCAAGTCATCGCCTTAAAAATGGCTGGGGGGAAAAAAAAAAAAAGACAATCATTTTCTCATTTTTCCTTTGGAAAAGTGATTTCATCTTTTTTTCTCCGAACATAAATTTGAGAAAGATGCCAGTTAAAATGAGTTTTAGCAGAATTCATTAAAAAAAAAAAAATAGAGAGAAACTCTTTCTATGGTCTTCTCCCTTTCAAAAACCTATTTAAGTAACTGTTAAGACTACACTGTGGTTTTTGGTTGTTTTTTGTCCAGGCACAGAATCACCTTACTCTTCTCTTCATACAATACAAACTAGATTTTCGTGCACTATTTCTGAAAGAGGGATAGAAAACTTAAGAGTTTTCTGAAATCCACTTGCTTATTACTGTTCCAGTTTCATGTGGAGCTCTAATTTCCTTCTCTAAGCAAAATGTTAGAGTCTGAGCTTCTCAATGTAACAGCCTCCTCTGATGTAAACAGCGAGAGTATCTAGAGATGCTTACTTATCTGGAGCAGCAAGTTCATGTTCAAATATGTTGAAAATAGCAGATAATCCCTTGGTATAACAGTAGAAGAGTGAGCATGTAAACCAGATTATGCTGCTAGTTTGAGATACTCTCCACTGCCATTATGCTTGCACTGCCTTTTTTTCCCCCTATAGAATTTCCCAAGTATTTGCAGAATTCACCAAAAAGCAAAGTTGAATATAGCAAAGTGAAACTACAAGAGCTAGTGCTGTGCTGAGAGTTGTACATTTTAACAGTGAGGGAGAATTGTTGTAACTTAACAGTGAAATATGATGGAGAAACTTTTAATTGACCCACCACTTGTTCTCCTCAGCAAGTACACTTTTTCTGAGAAATTTATCTTTCTACTCCCAGATGCTCCTACCATGGAGCCTTTAAAGTCTCAGCAGTTATTTTTCTCCACTAGTTTGCTCCCAGAATCGCTCACAAATTCCTCCTCAGGAAGATCGTGAACACAACAAATTTCAAGCTGAAATTTACACATATAGAATTCTAACATGCCACAAGCAACACTCATCATGACAATACAGTGTGCTGCCTTAGAACATCAAACTAAAAACAACTAAGAAAAAATTGAAAAAAACCACACAGTCTGAGCAGCTTCCATTCAACTTTGAATTTAACTTAATCTAATCTTGTATTTGCTCTTGCACTTGCATTCAATTATGACTAGCAATGCTTTTGACACATTCAGTGCAAAACACAGGAAGAAGGTATTTTATTTTTTCCTTTCATTTTCGATTGCCATCTCTTGTATTTGCATATAAAACAGCAAATGTGTTTAGGTTTAGTCCCTTGTGGAATTAGGCTGTACAAATATTCAACATCCTGTTGGCTTTCTCTACCCAAGCTGTTCTAATGCTGCCAAACCCTTTGAAGTTGCTATAGCTCTGGGAGAAACAGACAGCCACAGTCTTTTTATAGAGAAGCCAGCATTTCAGGAAAAAAAAAAAAAGAAAGAAATTTTTCTTTTTTTTCTTGGTTGGAGCCAAATTACAAACCTTACTTTTGATTTAAACCTGCTGGTTCTTCTCCATTCCCCCAAACATTAAGTTTTTAATACAGACAACGTTGGGCACTCCTGCAGTGCTAGTAAAGCTCAGGTTGAATTGTGAAGGATACGTGCTTGATGAGACCCCATTCCAGCAGAAACTAGCATTCATTTAAAATTCAACTAAGAAAATGCAAAATTCAATTTTATAAAATGTTCTTCATATATTAGATATATAGATCTAAAAAATAATAGCTTAGCAGTAGCAGCCATCTATTCCATTTTGCCAATTTAAGATTAATGCTTTAATCTATTTTTCAGAGATTTATCTAATCCTGTTCTAACCAGTATTTTCCACCAATTTCCTCTAGTGCTATCACAGAACTAAATATATTTCAGTCTATCAGAGCTTTATCTTAAGTTGACATTATCTACACATCTTGGTCATTCACATTAAAAGTACAATCTTAAAGGGTCTTCTGAACTTTTTTCAAACTTTAGCTGCTCAGATAAAATCACTGATAGAAATGTTATTTCCTTCCTTCACTTATTCTGTATTATCTTGCTTAGATGTGATATAAAATTCAAAGCCATTGCTCAACTCCAAAAGTATAGCAACAGGCCATGCAGAGGATTCTCCACAGACACCTACCAAGTCAAGACAATCTCCCAGCACTCCTTGAAAACAATCTTCATCTACAATAACACTGATGAGTCAGGAGCCACCTGTATCAAATACTGCACCACTGTGACTCATTTACACCACAGCACACTGAGACTGTTGTGCTATTCAGGATCAAAGCATAACAAAGAAGACATACAGAAAACTGAAGTACAAGAGTCTGAGTAAAAACCATAATCCTGAAATAAACCACTGGAAGACATAAAAGCAAGCCAAAGATTCTAGACTAAAACTGCTAACACTTCTCCATCATTAAAGAAACTATGATGTTAAAAATACACTAGCTTAAGAAGGAGGCTACACACTCTTCTCTCACACCTACCCATAAGAATATAGCTGTTTATTCTTAAAACCATGGTAAGTCCAGGAAAGGTTGCAGTAAGACAGCTACAGGAGGATTTTGCCCTCCTCTCTACCTACTAAAAGCACAAGAGTGCCCATGTGCACAGGAAGATGGTAGGCAACTCCTCTCCTGTATTCTGCTCCCCACATGTTCTCCCCAAAGCCTGAGAATACTGCATAGGGAGTTCCCCTGCAAAGAAGCAGCCAAATGGTCCATATCTGTACGGACTGGGGAAGGCAGCATGGGCTGGCATGCAGTTGCAGCTCCTGGACAGTCTCTTCTATACAGTCAACAACCATGTGCACAATAATAATCTGGGCTCTTCCATCACACAACTTCAACACCTTTCATGAAGCTGTGCCTTCCCTATGCCAGTGCAAGATCATGCTAACCCCTGCAGAGAAGCTAAGTCTTAAATGGTTTGAGGACAAAATCGTATCCTTATATTCTGCACTGAATCCTGCTAGGCTGAGTTTTGGGACATTAAAGAGAGATTTCAAACTCCTGCTGTCAGAAATGTTCTCTCTTGATAGATAAATAAGATTCCAGAGCTGTCACTCTGACACCTCTTGCCAGCATGGAATTCATTTTTTAGGAAAGTTGCAACAAAAAGTAATGTGATCAGATACTAAATCAATCATCCAGATTTTTGGCTCCTGTTGTTCACATGCTAAGCTGTTATCAGATAGCTGGTTATGAAACTACAATTTTAACCCTTAAGCTCCAAATGAGACACATGAAGTCTAAAGTGTGTTTTGTTATACTCTACTACTGACAGTCTATTTCACCAAATTACAGTTTTCATGTTCCTTACCAGGTGTACAGTGTAACCCATGGGAAATAACAAACATTCATTTCCCTGCAAAATTCTTCTATTTATTTTTGAAAACCCTTTGACTCTTTTGCACTGGATTTAAACACCTTTGATCTCTCTTCTGCCTCTTTCTCTAATTTCTGCATCACAGAGCAGAAGTGTCATGCTTTAAAGAAAATGGAGAAAAAGGAGAGGTTCTCAGGTGCAAAACACAACATACTTCATCTCTCACTTGATGCTGCTGTATTTTTTAAGACTGATGCCACTTCTTCTTTAAGATTATTGCATTTTACTAACAGAGGGCTGTGTCCTATTAATAACACGGGAGACTAAAGCCAGCCAATGCAGCAGAGTAGACCAAAAGTAGCATCTAAACTAGAAGGTCAGTAGAGAACAGCAGTAAATACAAATGTGCCTAGAGCCTCCTCAGCTGTCTCCAGCTCTCCACGGAAAAGCAGCAGCTCTCAACAGCTTCCTGTGGTTTCTTCACCATAAACACGTGGGAAGCAACACACTGTCAAAACCTCCAGGTCTTATGACCATCTCTACAGCCAAGCAGAAATGTAGTATGAGGTGCTATAAGCACGTAACTGCTCTCTGCTTAACTCATTCTGATGACTGCTGGTGTTTTCCATCTGCTCCTCAAGAAAAATCAGCCATAAATCACCTGTTTTATCAACTGCAAGCAGAATTTGCAACAAAACTTACAGAAATCAACAGAAGAGTACTTTGTGCCCAGTCAAGCCCATTTATGCCTTCCTCATGACATCTTAAAGTTGTAAGCTAGATCTAGTTCCGAGTTAACACTAAAATCTTACTGTTGTTGTAGTAGTAGCCGTTGAAAAATCACTGCATCAAAGATCCATTTAATAGTTTTTCACTTCAAACTGGTCAGAGTGAAATGCAATTTGTCTCTCAGAAGTCAATGCTATGAACAGAGACTGTAATTCATAATTTCTTCATTTCTACTGTAAGCTCCCAGAAGCAACAAAATGTATTAGGATACACGTTCGAATTAAAGGTAAAAACTAGGTGTGTTTTACATTTGATACTGTCAAAAAGTTAGGTTAAAAATGTCTGATCTACATTGCTAAGCATGTTAAATACTGTCATGAAATATGGCAAAAAAGAGTAAGAAGTTTTTGCTCCTTTCTAAATCTGCGAACTGCTTATCCTAATGCACTGAACAAGGCAAAGGCCCCATGGAAAAACAGAGCAAAATAAAACATGGGCTCCTGAAATTAAGAGCTAGTGTCATACAATGCATGCCAGTGAAGCACAAGCAGAAGTTGTCAGCAGCTGGCTTTTATGAACTTGTAGAGGTTGACATAGGAGCTCACACATTACAAATCTACTATTTTACAGCATGTCAAAGCTCCAGAAACACTCAGAGCTTTAAATAGTGCCAAGTACTTCTTACTACAACAACAGCATGAGCCACTCTGGAGAATGCTGTATTAGCTCACTTCCTACACATTCTGCATTTGGTTCTTTTGTCCAAATCTCTGCACTTTTATCTACATTGAGACTCATTGTAAAAGTGATATTACTACTGTTGCAGCAGTGGTTATAAGTTACCATTTTATCTGCTTTTACCCAGGGGGGTGGAGAGGCGGAGGGAAATCATACAAATTCAGGTATAAATGATAACTTTGGAGATATTTTTAGAACAGATCAACTGCCATGGTTCTAGATTAACTCCCTGTGTTTACTGATTGATTTCATAGATTTTCATATCATTATTATGGACAGGCATGCATTGAGTTAAACACTAGAACCAAATGTAAAATTAGACTACAGAATGTCTGACTTAAGCTGATCATTATTTCTGGTATTGGAGTTAAGTGGAGATCTAGTTACACTGACATGTCATTATAAGCCATAAAAGCAGGCTTCAAACTAAGAATCTTACATATAGCAATCCAACTGGAAAAAAGATACAGATCATTCATAATGATTCATTCAAAGCAATAAGAGAAGCAAACACTGAGATAACCTCTTTTAGGATATTAGCTTTGCCATTCAAAAGTAGATTCCCTTTATCACCACATTAAAAGGGATGAATTATTTCCTGCCTACGGATAAGAATTTAGGGGTTTGTTCCACCCTACGTGATTCTTATTTATAAGATACTTAGTTAAAACAGTGCTTTCTAGCAGTGTTCTACTTGGCAAATGTTAAGGTAGAGACCATGAAACATAAATAAATCAGAAAGAAGTATAAAAAAATACAAATACACCAGAAATTATATCCTTGAAAATCGTTTAAGGAATATTTTGATCTTATCCTTAAAAAAATTAAACATATAAATGCAGTAAACAGAGAAGTTCTCTTGTGACTAGGTTTGCTTGAAGTTTTGGGGTTGTTATGTTCACTCTTCTTTAAGGAGTGAACTGCTGGGAACAATCTATTCAGCTACCCTCTCACAGCAAGGAGATGTAATGCTTTTGTTCTCTGTATCAGTTCAGCTGTTGGACTCGCCACTGGGTGACGGCAGGAGCTCTGAACTAACACCACAACACACTTCAATGGCAGTCCCATGGCTTCACTTTTACCAGCCCACACAGCTTTCTCAACCTGCTGTTGCTGCTAAATCCCAGGGCTCTGCAGGACTGTCTCCAGTAATGCAGATCCTAGGAATACTTAGGAAAAATGGCCTTAAATGTGTTGATAGAGGTAAAGTATTTCTGTTGAAAATGCATTTCACCTCATTTTCAGTTGCTGATGTTCTCTTCTTTCCTTTTTGTATTAAAAAAAGAATGGTGTTGTGCTAAAGCTAATGGATGAGTGATCTCAGATAAGTGTCTCAGCACATCATGTATCACAGAAGAACAGAAGTGCAACAGTAACATTGCAATGAATGCAGAATAAAATCAGGTGGCAGAGAATAAAGCAGACCATGGTTACAATTAGCAGCATATCAAACTAGAGAACTTACAATATCCAATAGACTATGATTGGATCAAACAAAAAATGAAATGGTCTTGCCATATAGAGGAATAACTAAAGTCATGAAAGATCCACAACACTCGATAATTGTGCATGGTGACCACTGTCAACTCAGAAAACATTTTCTCAATCATTCTGCTAGAACACAAAGGGAAGGGAAAGGTCCCTATTTTCAGTTGCACTAAGAAATTCCTAAGTTTAATTCAATGGTAATCTCAGAAGAGTTGTTCTACTATATGTAAACTGCAGATGTGCAGTAGGTAACCTGAAAGGCTTCCCTAAATTAAGTCTACATGTTTAACATAGAAATAGAACTGTTATCATACAAATATATTGCAATACATTAAAGTAGGAATTGTGAGGATCATATAGGACAGGAAAGGGTAAGCAATGTTGACTGAAGAACTACTTTTAATGTTCCAGTAACATAGAATTCATTATACATCCAATATCAGTGGTATAAGTAACTGGGTCTAAATTATGTCATAGTTGGAAAGTATCTCCTGAATTTGGACTCAGGAACTGAAAATTTCAGAGTCTTCTGACAGTAAGGAACTTAACCACTGAATCAAAGTCTCTCTGGCAGACATTTTAAATAGGTCAAAATTTGGTATTAACATTCAAGGTCTAGAAATCAAACTGGACCTTTTTTCAAAGATACAAAAACTTTATAGATCTCCTCCAAAACCAATAATAATAAAGGAGTTCAGCTGGCACCAGTAAAAATAACATACTTACCCCATCTAGACATGGGTGTACGAACTCAAACTTGAATAATTAAAGTGAAATTTTGATTAATGAAGACATGATTTAATCCCTAGGGTGGGTTTTTTTGTTTGTTTTCCTTTTCATCAAATTTTTTATGAAGCCATTTAACTGGGAGAAATTAGTGATTTTGTTATGTAGTATAACTGACTGACTACAGTACTAAACCCAGGAAATTATTTTCTCACATCTCCAAACTGTGAGCTGTAATGAGGATGTACACAGAAGACCACAACAGGTAAATCAGATTATTTGTGTGAAATAAACCTGTTGTATACTATTATGAAACATTTCTACCTCAACTAGCTGGAAGTGTACACAAACTATTTGATATCTGGGCAGTATGATCCAGAGAGTCTGCAACTACAGACAAAATTGTTTCTATAATAGGAACGGAAGCAATAATTGTTAAAGCAGCCATCACACCCCTAAGGACAGCCAACAGACTATAGAAATTTTAAAAATACAAATGACATTCTGAGTTGTACAAGAATCTTGATGGGAGGCAAAGATGTGACCTTCTGCATAACACCCTTTCTGAAAACATAACTGCTTCCACAGACATGGTGTGAAGAGCTGCTTGTCACGATCTTGGTGTCAACACCATACCATAAATTCCCAATGTCCCATTAGGGGCACTCACTCCATTTTGGTTTAACCAGAATAAAGCAGATATTGCATTAAATCCCTTCACGCTTAAAGTGAAAATAAACGTGCACAAATATCCTTCACTTTTTTTTTAACTTCACCTTCCCCCCCGCGCCCCGGCAAGTACTGCTAAGCTACATGGCTCTGCACATAAACTGTTGTCAACAGGCTGCTCTGAAACTCGAGTTCTGGATAATACACTAAACAAAATGATCCATGATGAGTATTACAGCCATACTGAAGAATTCATCCTACTTCCCCTCCCTTAATTACTGACATGCTGCATTTAACAGCTTTTATTTGTTTAATGTTGTAAATTGTAGAACTGCAGTTATATCTTGCCCTTTCAAAGAGTCCATTGTATGCCTAAACCCCACTAAGAATAAGGTATCAGATTTAAGAGAACTGCTGAAAATGTCTTCACAGAATCACAGAACGTTAGGAGTTGGAAGGGACCTTGAAAGATCATCTAGTCCAACCTCCCTGCCACAGCAGGATTCCTTACAGCAGGAAACACAGAAATGTGTTCAGAGAAGGAGACTCCACAGCCTCTCTGGGCAGTCTGTTCCAGTGCTCTGGCACCCAAACTGCGAAAAAAATTTTTCTTACATTCACATGGAACCTCCTATGCTTCATCTTATAACCATTGCCCCTTTTCTTATTGCCGCGGGCTTCCAGGCGAGCGAGACAGAACAAAACATCAATGTGATGCAGGTTCAAATCCAACTTTAATCAGAAGGCTACACCCTTATATAGCATAGTTCGTCCCGTACACACGATCACGCTTTGTGTATGCATAGATTTATTGGCTGCCCTATCTTGTCCACGCGCCTAAATATTGCAGGTGATTTGCTAAGACCTACTGACCACAAGGCATCAATCTCCATCTCTGACTCCTCCTGACAGGTTCTTGTTGTTACAGGTGGCAGGGCTGTTGATCTCCTTGTTCCGGAGCTGCACAAACACGCTGCCCTTGAATCTGCTCTTCTCAGGACATTTTCACACAGTACAGAGCTCAAATCTGCAGGCTCTCATAACAAGTATTCCAAAACAACATACTTTCCCAAGAGAACAGAATCCTGTCAGACAATGCCTAAGATGGCTCACTACACATCCATTTTCCTCCAGAATATAGCTAAGGCCCCAACATCTTATCACTGGGTTTAACTGACAAGAGCCTGACCCTATCCTCCTGACACCCACCCTTCATATATTTATAAGCATAGATGAGGTCACCTCTTAGTCTCCTCTTCTCCAAGCTAGAGACCCAGCTCCCTCAGCTTTTCCACATAAGGAAGACACTCCACCCCTTTAAATCTTAATCTTTAAATTAAATCTTAATCTTTAATCTTGTTTGATTTACTGAAGTTGTCACTGAAATTCACCATTATCCTTGAGAACACTGTCTTATAATTTAAAAAGCCCTGTAGCACTACTAAGAAAATATCCCTTGGGTATTCCTCCTCAACAGAGCTATACATCAGGCTATACCGAAACCCAGCTTTTACAGCAAGCCAGTCACAGTCAGCTGTTCCTCCATATTCCCAATGTAGTAACAGTCCACAGAAATCAAAAGGAAAACTAACATGGGGTCTATCTGTAGGAAACAAAACCACAAAACAAATGAAAATCCACCCCTCCAAACCTCACTAAACTATATCTAGAATTAAGAAGAAACAAAAAGTTGCTAAAACCTACAAGAAGGTGCCTGAACAAACCCCTGAGCATGCCCATGCTTGCAAGATAAGCGTTGCCTACTCTGGGCTTCTCCAACAGCTCCCACCACTGTCCTGAATCACAAAGAAAATCCTGGGAGAAGACTCAGTCCCTTCTGGCACCAACCCGGCCTGAAGCATGGGGAAGTGGAGAGATGGTGTGACCCCATCTGCGAGACACACACTATGCCAGGTATAAATGCAACGGTCCTGCCCTGATCCATTATAAAACTGCAGTTTCAAAACAATGCATGAAACTCCTCTGATTGGCAGGTTTTTAGATGTCTTCGAAATAGGCAATGAATTTGTAGTACTTAGGGTCAGAAAAACAGCTCTTCAAAGAATCCATTTCCTAACTGCAGCTAATGCAAATCAGATATTTTACAAAACAAAAGCAGCTATTTTACAAAAATAAATTACAAAATATTCCATTACACTGATAGGCAGTAACATAATATTTCAGACAATTACCTTAAATACTTCCTGCTATGCCAAAACTGATACATACACAATGCAGAAAATTAACTGGTTCTCTAGGTGCATTGTGAACAGGGCAAGAACAGCATTAGGTACTACAAACACAGACAGCATGTTTCACCTCTCAAGAGACAACAATGGGATTCTTGAGCTTCTATGACAATTTCCTAAGCCCATTAAAGGGCTGTGACTCTGAGGGTAGGGATGAGGTAATTTTACTACATTAAACTAACAGGAGTAATAACACAACTTCCAGTATTTTTACACAAATTTCAATTTCACTACAATGTAGATCAGAATAGGTAATATTGCAGCTCTAGTAGGACCTATAAGACTTATGTATAAATGCTACCCAAAACAGTAGGTTTAAATCCTAGAACCATTCAGCACATACACAATCTTCCTAACAGAATCACAAATTTTCTTTTAGATAGTAAGAGCTCAGATCTATCCTCAAACTTTAAAAATCCACTACTGCTTCCCAGTGATAAATTGGTAATTGAAGCAGTTGGCCTGGCACACAAATAAGACCGATGCCAGCCTCCCAGCTGCCGAAAACATGGAAGCCTTTAAGCTTCAGCACTTTTAACATACTTTCCAGATACCTGGTACAGGAAATCACCAGGAAAAATAAAATCCTCCTACAGTCTTCAATTGCACCTCAGCAGAACTCTTTCAAGCTTCACAGTATGGAAATTGCTTGTGCCTGTTGCTGCTACAGCAGCCCCCTAGAGGCTGGGGGCATCTTAATAGGTTTATTTTGCCCACGTAGAAAAATTAGTTCTGCAGCTGCTACTGTAAGTTAAATTTACCATGTCAGACTTCTAGCTTTTGCATTTTAAAGCTGTTTGCTGGATTCAGAAAGAACAAGGAAAAGTGAAAATCACTACTTTATTCTGCCTGTCAGTGAGCTAGGAAAACAGTGGGTGGAGGGATTTGATGGATTCATTTCACTTTCATTCCAATAAATGTAAATTACTCCTAATCTTCACATGTCAAGATAAACTAGATAAATATACGAGCCTAAATAATTTCAGTATCCAGCAATACAAAACAGGCAACATTTCAAACTTGTATTATTTCATTAGTTGTTGCATAGTTTGTATTAGTATTAAAGTACTGTGAAGTCTCTGCATACTTACACTTGTTCATATTTCCAAAGAAATAAAAGTACGTTGCCTTGGTTTTGGCATTTAAGAGCATAAGATACTTAGCAGATCTATCTTCAGCTCTGTCTTTTAACGACAGGCTGCTTCTCTTAGCCTCTCCATGCACCTTTTCTCCACATATGTAAAACATGCTACAGTGCCCTCTCATGGATACTAAAAACCTAACAGGAGAAAAAGCGACTGCCAAACCTGTGGGATCATTTCATCCGAGACTAACGGTTAGTTAAAAAGCCACGAGAAGGGAGGATTTCATAAAAGCAGATGACTGATGATATGATTCATTACCATAAGAGTTCAACTTGACATCCACAGTCATTCCTGAAGCCAGAGTTTCAGGTGAAGGCAGCATTTGAAAACTGATCTGGGGTGGTGATCCATAGCCAAATATTCCCCTTATATTTCAATATCAAATTATCATCACAACTTTCTCAAGCTATTCTACCCTCTTCCAAGAGTGTCTTCAAGCCAAGTCGCAGCTGTTCCACAGTCTCCTTCACATCATACTCAGGAGTATGTGAGTATGTAACATACAAAGAATACAACACAGCACATCCAGTCTGTGATCTTTGCTGGGAAACACTACAATAACTCTTCCAGCAACAAGTTATATAGATACAATTACTTTGGAGAAATAAATAAATTTGTCTTTTTAAAATTCCACTGCTCTAAGCATTAAAAGGACTAACAAACCCAAACAGATTGTATTTATCAAAATGGTGGACAAGCAACATATCCATTTGCACGCACAGTTTCTTATCTAGAGAAGAAAAATCTATTAAGTAGAATCTTTCAGATCTATGAGAATGAAATCTACAGAACGAGAAAAACAAGCAACATTCTTAAAGTGACCAAACACAGCCAAAACATTTGTGTAAGGTCTAATGCCTTTAAAAAATGAAATTTAAGGAATTATAGGTTAATTTCCATACATATACAAACTAAAGCTATCTGTCATTCATTTGATCTGAAGAACCTTAATTTGCTCTTCAAAATAATTAAAGAAACTCAATAAATTGCAAGAGGATTTCTACCATATTTGAAAGATTCCAGATCATGGAGGAACAGCTACAAAATTATGAAAAGGAAAGAGTAAAGAATATGTTATTCCAAGTAGGTATGAATTCTGCTCCTTAAGAATCTGCTATTTAAAATATTTACTCAGAAGTGGCACTTAACAGAGAGATCAGATCTCTAACATCGGACAACACACTGTAACCTGTAGCAGACTGTAACCTGGAGCTCAGGTTCTCCATAAGACAGTAATTCCTAAGGAAAACATTTCCCACAGACAGACAGGAAACCATATCAGACATCAAATATAAGACATATGCAGGTTCGTTCTGTGGGGATAGGGTCTTGCACTTAACTAAAAACTTACTCTGTCTTGCACTTGCACTTAATTAAATATAGAGATGAAGCTTAAGAGAATGGTGATTTTTATGTCAAATTCTGGTCAATCTGCACTTACTATATGTGAAACTTAGTTGAGTAACAGACTTTGATTTTAGGTCACAAAAATTATATCCTGTAGATTCATCAGAAGATTGCAAACAATTTGCACAACTGTCTGGATTTAAGATTCCCTTAATGACTCCTCGATGTTACTTCAAAATTGAATTTCACACAAAAGCACATTCCCCCCAAATCAACATCTCCATCTCCTACTGAAAACACTCAAGGTAAATGAGTTATGCTGTGTAATAAAGAATAACTTTGAAAACTGCTTCATTCGCACAGAGCAAGCAATACTCTAGCAAAAGCTTTCAAGCGTTTCATGGAAAGTATCAGCTGACTTCTCCTAAACCATGACCTAGTCTTCACATGTTCTTAATATTGGGAATGTTCTGAAAAACGAACTAGGCAAGCCAGTTCAGCATGGAGTTCCTCTCAGCTTTCAAAGTCAGAATCCAAGTTCAATTATTTAGCCTGCTCCCTTTTCTGTAAAGTATCTAATATGGGCTGCTGTGGTAGGTGAAGAAATATTCTGGTAATGTTTGCAGATAACTAGTTTAAATTCCCCAGATAAGAAGCTTTTGTTGGGTTGGGGGATGCCGTGGTGGATTTCTTTTGTTTTGTTTTTAAGCAAAGTGTTGCCTCTGGGAATTCACAATTCTGTTAGCTACACACAAAAAAAGTAGGGTTTTTAATGCATACTTTTGAGAAGATAGATCCCAAATGTATTAAGTGATACCACAGCATAACAAAAACATAAATGTAGTCTACATTTCAGAAAAGCCTTTTCTTACAACAATGATAGAAAAATATGAACAAGAGGTCATAGGCTTATAGCAGGAACAATAAACTATAAACTATAAAACATGAATGAATACTGCTAGAATTACTACATTACTGCAAAGAAATTCTCATATGTGTCTATGCATTAATTTCCACAATCCTTAAAGCAGCTGTCACACAAAAGTCACCGCTAGTGAACAAAAGTTTTCCAACTGCAGTAGTCTTAGTCTTATGTCACCCTTGACATTTGATAAGGCAAATAATAATCTCATATTCACAAAAACACACTCCAAATAAAACCACAAAGGGCAGAATGGTGCAAAAAAGTGTGGAACTACCATGATGCCACCTACTCAGAACTGCTGGTGGAGATCACTGCTGACATGAGAAGATGGCAGTATCTGTCAAGGAAGGTTACTAGATTCTTTTGTAATCAGGAGTAATGCTGTCCAGAAACTATTATCATATGGGTCATCAAAGGGGCTTAGCATTTTAGCTACCTGAAGCCAAAGCTAGCCAAGACAGCCTTTTCGAGCTGTTATCTTTTACTTCAGAAATTCATCTCCCCCTCTACAATTAGACAGCTGTTGCAAGTATCGGAGCAAATGAATTCTTAATTGAATGGTTGGAAGGGACCTTGAAAGATAACCTAGTCCAACTCCCCTGACAGAACAGGATTCCCTAGACCAGGTCACACAGAAGCGCGTCCAGACAGGTTTTGAATCTCTCCAGAGAAGGAGACTCCACAACCTCTCTGGGCAGTCTGTTCCAGTGCTCTGGCACCTGAACTGGGAATTTTTTTTTTTCTTGTATTCACATGGAGGGTCAAGAGGCAGCTTCATTTTAACTACTTAAAAGACCACTGTGTTTATGTGTTTTCTTTCACACTTTAATATTAACAATATTATTTCTCTTGCAAAACTGGGTCCTTTAGCATATTAACTGCAAAGCATCTACTAAGTAATGAGAAAAGAGGCTACTGTTGAGTTACTTTGTATTTGCAGGAGAATGTGAAGTTACAACCATTTACATCTACTGAACTTGGTCTACAGTTTCCGTAAGGAACAAGACAAAAAAGTGCCAAGGCCATTTGACAAAAATCCAGGATGCATTTCAAATCCTGGCACCCCAATCTGTAGATATGCTCAACTACATTGTTATAAGCCTGAAAATCTGATACACTGGTGTTCTCTACAAAAGCAGAGTAAATCCTGTACTGTGGATTCTTCATGCCCTTCCCTTGCCCCCAAATAATTGCTTTCTTTAATGCTCTCTTCACCAAGAATAAATATAGACCCAGCTTAAGCTGAAATGGAAGACAAATATGACTGGCCTTGAATCAGGGTTCCTGTGGTAGAGCCCATTAGGATTGTGTGAAAGCAGATAGCTCAAAGCCCACATAGTTATTGCTGGATTTAAATACAGATTGCAAATGAATGTCCTGTGGATAAATGCCTGTGAAAAAGCTAGAGAAGGATAAATGCTTGGGAGATCAAGAGATTTACTGTAACCTCTATGAAAGCTGAACAGTTAAAGGGCAGGAATTCTTCATTTTTCAATCAGCAAATTTAAAGGGGCAGAGATTTATAAGTTATCTCAGCAACTAATTAAAAGCCCTCTGTATGGGTATTCACAAGTGCATGGATATACTTATTTATATAAATCAGCAAATCTATATTACTAGTAGATTATGCAACTATTCTCATCAGCAAAATTAATGTGTGTTAGATGCCTTAATTTTAAGTGGCACTTTGGCCACTTCATTCTCTGTGACCAGTCACCAGTTTGCCTATCCTTCACATGTCCCTATCCTATATTGCTCTCTTTCAAACTGTAGCCGAAGGCAATAGTCTCATAAATATTTTGGATATAGCAAATCCTTAAGGATTCCATCAGTGTGATTCATGTAAAAAACAAACACAATGACATTCTTACACATCTAAGCTCTCCTCCCAAAGGCACTGAAGAAATCACAGATCAAGCCCCTGAGCATCTTAGAGAAATGAAATATCCAGCAGTTTGGTTTTGGTTTTTTTTTCTAATTGTGAAAAGCCAGGGGTGTTAGACTCTAACATACCTATGGGAATATTAGGTCTTGTATGTTAATTGTTGAGCAATAAAAACTATTTTGATCTTCAAAAAGATGGGGAAAAAACAAAAAGAAAAGGAACACCCAAAAAACCCCAAACCACAACTAAAATGAAGCTATAAGTTTCTGAACAATTCTGTAATCATAATGAAAATGTGGCTGCCAGAAGGAGGGAGAGAACACAAAGTCCATCCCTGTGAAGCCTTACTTTAACTTTCACAAAATGAAATTAATGTTTTCCTTCCTCTGACCTTCCCCTCCCACCCCTTTTCTCTATATAACGCTTTCCACACTCCCAAAGTGAATTTAGGCCAAAAGACCTCTAACAAACCCTTGTTTTAGATTTGATGCTACCAATATTTTGTGCTATTCATAGTATTACTCTAGAGCCTTCACATTCCTTCTACCTTACACAGTGATAAGGGTAACATAATCTTCATCCTGAAGATTGCCAGCATAGCAGATATAATATTACCATACTATATTAAATAATTCCACAGATATCAGGATCTAATTAAACTAGAGATAAAAGAACAACTTATGAAACTGCAACATGACAAACATGCTTTAGATCTTTTTACATCCCAAAAGAGTTTTCTTCTAGATGACTACAGAGTCCAGAGAGGTTGCGGAGTCTCCTTCTCTGGAGGTATTCAAAACCTGTCTGGATGTGCTTCTGTGTGACCTGGTCTAGGGAATCCTGCTGCTGCAGGGGGGTTGGACTAGATGATCTTTCGAGGTCCCTTCCAACTCCTAACATTCTGTGATTCTGTGTGAAGGTTCAGAAGTTCACCCAACTTTATATGCAAGGAAACCTCAATTCCTCAGAGAAAATGTGTGATTCCTTGCTCAATACTTTGGTGTTCAAACAACGTGTTCTCTAAATTGGGATAAACCCTTCTCAAATTGAGCCAGGCAGAAAGGGTTTTTTGCATTTTATCTTACACAGGGTAAAAAGCAGCATACAGCAGTGGACTTTTTAAAAAAAAAAAAACTAGTTCCAGTTACTAAGAACTTTATTTTTTTCAGTTGTGTAGCATGCAAACATTCTTTTTAAACTCTGTATTCAAAACACAGCAGAAAATTCAAAGTACCATGTAGATTTAAATAGCTGGGAATAGCCACAGTTTAACTTTGTCTTTTCCCTGCTCAAAATCAAGCAGTTTTCAGTGAAGCATTTCACTTAAGCTTTCCTCAGATGAAGACTATGGATTCTTTTCCTTGGGTTCTTTGAAGAAGGAGGAAGAAATGAGAAAGTTGTAAGGCTGGGGAGAGTATTGCTTTTTTGCATGTCTTTCACTTCATCAGCTTGCAATGCAAGAACATTCCAATTTCACAGAATCACAAAATGTTAGGGGTTGGAAGGGACCTCGAAAGAGCATCTAGTCCAACCCCTCTGCCACAGCAGGATTCCCTAATTTACATCAAACTGTCAGGGTCTAGCAGAAGGACCCCACCATCTAAGTAGGAAATACATGCACCAGCATTCAATTAAATATGAAATATAAATTCTATGAAAACTTATGGTAATTTTCTTGATGACTTCAAAATGGTCAGAAAGCAAAAAACACTATGTTCTGTCAGGTTTTCAGTTACTTTGACATCCAAGACAAACAGTTCCCTCCCCTATTCCATAGTCTTCCCCACAGTTGTTCATTTACTCATTCTAATAATTTTCTACAATTGTATTTACTTCTGCAAGTTAACCCCATCCTATAAAAATCAAATTTCATGCCTGATTGTGCCACCAAACCATGAAAAAGCACTGACCTAGCCCCATCTGAATCCTACCATCCCCTCATTAGTTAGTCTCCTCATGCTGCAGTATCAATCCCTTTTATCCTGCATAAAAGTAAGTTTGTTCAGGGGTTCGTGCCACTGTTCACAGGGGGTGTTGGAGAGCACTCCTCCATGGGAACCCAAGGTTTCCTATAGTTTTCCATGAGATTAAACAGTATGAGTCTAACCTCACATATTGTTACAGTAAAATGGTCTAGTAGCAAGCTGCTGTTGACCTGATTACTGCCCTTAGTAAGGGCCTTTTCTGTAGGGCTTCTCCAATGTCACAATGGGTGGTTTTTAGCCTTTCACAATGCCAAGTGAAAAGGAGTCTTAGGCACCTCACTTTGCACACAAAACCAAATTGAACTCATTTTGAAATCCATGCTGTGCTTTGTGTACATATTCCTGTCAGCTTTGGTCTCAAGAACGTTATGAAATGCTTTATTATCAAAGGAATATAAGGGAAGCAAACATCATTTGATTTCTCCCCCTCCTCCAAGTCTCTTCAAAAACTGCACTACAAACTCACCAGTCCTGCCAATTTGTGTTTGCACATGCTGCCTCAGCCACCACATTTTAATGGCCTCACATCTATAGCAGGTGAACTGCAGAGCATGGAAGTTCTGTCAGAACACATTAACAAGAAATCCTTGTATTCACAAACAGTAAGTCACAGTGACAACTTTCTCTCTGGGTAACTTTGGGGATCAGCTAAGCTTGATTACTCAAGCCTTCTGTGATGACACATATACACAGGTAATTGGCAAAAGAAGAAAGTCACAAGAAGATCACTCTCCAAAGAAATTTTAAGAGTGCATATAGGAAGGGATATGTTTTTACCAAAATATACCAGGGATAACTTAATAGCACTGAACAGTAACTTTACCACTTCATATCCCCATTGGAGAAAAAATAAATTCTGGTATAATGATATGATGTTTTAGTAATCCTATCAGCAACTAGCATACTCCTAGACATCTGTCAAATGTAGTAACACCTATTCTTGTTAAGTATTAGTTTACATTAATCATAACACGAATACGAAAGTGCAAGGTCTTCTTGAGTGAGTTAAATAGAAAAAACCCACAGATTTAAGAAGGCAAAGCACCTTACATCACACAACATAAGAGCAGATTCTGTGGACTAAAAATCTGCAGCATCAGTGAATAAAACTGCATTTAGGAAAAAATGTAACTCAGCCTCCCAGAGCATTAAGGATTGAGAAGCTTTAGTCCTACTGATATCCACTGATATCATCATCAATATGACTTCTGAACTGACAAAACGAACACTTACTGTTTGGAAAATTCCTTTCCAAAAAAAAAAAAAATTGCAGCTCTTCAGACAAAAAAAAATCCACTAAAATTTTCGAAGATTAAAAACTAACTAGCAGCTGACTACCAACCAGAACTGACTCTGAGTGAAAAAGGACATGGTGCACAAGTGCACCCCCTCTATAAAGCACAGCTAATCAACTGCAGTCAGAAATATTAAAAAGTGAGTCAGTTTGACATTTCCAGTTTTGCTCTCACTGTACTTAGCTATGAATTGTATTCCTTAAACCCCACAATTTTTTTATTTTTTTTTTAAAAATCACAAAATTATTCTTTGTTAGCTTTCTTTTAATTCTACAACATTGTAAGATCCAGAACAGAAAGAGACTATCTCTTGGTTTTGGTTCTAGTCTAACAGTCATTATGTTTCTAAAGCCTGTATAAAGAAACATTCCATACCACTTTTATAGTCAAAAAGGCACACATTCATGTTATATTACATATAATAAATTACATACCATCCCCACTAGAGAGGCTTGCATTTAAAGACATATTACTCTGACAAAGTGTCTGGAGAAGAATTTTTAAAATTACTATTTTGATTAGAGAACAAAGAGTTAGTTTAGTAAGTGAGCTGCTGTGCTTACAATTAACGTATTTTTCCAGCAGTCTAATTTCATATATATGGAAAAAGTAGAAGTGGGTTTTCAGTGCAAATCGTAGATTAGAATTGGTGCTTCCTTGATAAAAAACTAAATCAGCGTGAACTTGTGCTAACATTAAATTCCTCAGCAAAGTGAGGAACTTGCCTCCTTCTCTTGAAATCAACAGCAGTTTGCAATTAATTTTGTTGGAGCTGGTCTTAAAACTCTGATCTTGCAATATATTCCCCCCCACTGTGAAACATGTTAGAAGATAAAAAATTAACTAAAGATGTACGTGACATAACTATCAGGAAAACTATATTTTGAATCAGAGGAAAAACCATGAATTAGAAAAAGTCAGCACTATTGAAATGTGTCACATTTAATTATATCAGCTTTTTGTTCTACTCAGACATCTCAAAAATTCTGTAATTCTGTGATGTGCTAAAAGTTAAAAAAAATCATGCCACATGAAAGGTATAAAATTATCCTTTTACAGGCTCCTGTGGAACACAGACCTATGTTTGAAGCAAGAAAAATAAGAGAATACAGAAAGAGTTAGCTCTCAGGAATTTAATACCAGGAAATGTTGATAAACCAAGTGTGCTGTCATGACACATAGAAGATTTGTTGCCTAACAGATGCCAATGGGAGAAAAAAAAAAGCACATCATATTAAAAGAAGACAAGTTACTGAGAAGGTCTGGAAGGAAGCCATGGTCATCATAATCTATATTGGACCTAGTGATATAAGTAGAATTAAATGGAGATCCTGCAAAACAGGTTTCAACAGTTCATTAGCTGTACATGCAAGTAGAGATCAAATGCGAGTGTTCTCAGAAATGAGACGGGTGCCACACTCAGGGAGAAGCAAAGAATGGCAGACCAACATCTCAGCACAGTTCAGAAACAACACAGATGGACACAGATTGCTCCCAGAGTAACTGAACCATAAACAGCTAACTTATTATTGATATTCCTGCTGCAGCATAAAACATGAAGACAACATTTACCTAAAACAGTATTAATTTTAGAATGGAGAGAAAACCCTGTTCATATAAACAAAGTGTAATGGCAGGTTCTAGCCTAAAGCCATATAAGAGTTAAAAAAAAGAAAGAAAGGGGTGATTACAAAGCAGCTATGTCGACATTAAGCAGAGGTGAAAAGAGCAAGACGACAGTTATCTTTCTCGCTATTTTGAGCACAAATTAGAGGACTAAAAGGGCAGTTATTTTACAACATAAAAGAAAAAGTGGTGTACATCTAGGAATAACAAAGTCTTGAAGACGTGAGGCCATAAATGTTTAAAAAGGACAAGTGAACTGTGAGAGAACATTTGGAATATAGGGAGTAAGAACTGTAAGTATGGAAGTACTGTGAGTATGGAAATGTAGCAAGCAAACATTCAGTGGGTGAAGATTTTTACCCTCTAACCTGCAGCCTTTGTATGCTCTTAAAGGCACCTTTAAGTACCTTGGTGCCTACTGCCCGAGCATAGCAATAAGAAACCCTACCCAGGTTTGCTAAAAGGCAGCAAAGTAAGGACTCCCTTCATTGTGCAATATTATATGCAATATTGTTGCAGAATTGCTCATGAACAAACATACATATCCTTTGGACTGACACAAATTGCTAAGCATCTTGCTTTGGAGATAGTATCCAAAAGGAAGGCACTCTATGCAGCTGGGGACATTAAAAGAGAAGCTCTGCAGTCCTATAGTCAGGCAGGAAACTAGAACAAAGCCAGTTCTCTGAAACTCTCAAACTGCAGTTAGAGGTTTTTTTAGACCCTGGGCAGATGTTCTTAAGGGCTGACTCTCTTCATCTACCTTATATGGTTTGATTCATAAACAAACTGCCACTGCAGGTTTTATCCAGTTGTCACCTAGGATGGTACAAAAGAAAGGAATTCGCCAGCTCAAACTGAAACCATACTTCAACAAAGGACATTAATTACATTAAGTGCACTTGATGAACAACAAGGAATTTAGCCATAAATTTCTACTCAACCCCCAGCTTCTGAAGAATCAATCATACTTAATAAACACAGTTTTCTAGGCTCCTATATTTTTCTTTTTTTATTCTGTCATGCTATTCAGTGGACTAGTAACCAAATTCACTAGATGAAAAAACAGTTTAAGAAATATGAATTTCTCCTTCCCACATCCCAAAGAAAGTTTTGGGGATTGCCAAAATATGTTACCACTGTGACTGCATGGCATTACTGAAGTTGGAACTCCAAGTGCACACATTAAACTTTCTCCCCAGCCTCCCCACAACTTGTCACAATGCTATCAGTTACCTATGATTAGTCTGTACTAATATTTAATAATATTCTTTTGCATTTATCTGTAATAGGTAGCATTCAGCTAACTATAGCAAGTCTATAAATGGATATTTGCACACATGTAAAGAGTCTGTCCACAATTACCATCCATGCATCATTTTTTGTACACTCTCAAAGCCAAGTGGATCCTACTCTGCATATTAGGGGAAATATGAACATAATGCATGTGGCTGGTGTGAGCTGACTCTTAGTGTCAAAAGTTACCTTGTGGTTACTTTTGACTTGTAACTTGATACAGAAGTTACCTTGTAAAACCTTTGTGCCAAATTGTGATGCCATATATGGTCATTAATATATTTCTGAATCTAACTAGAAAAATAAGTTCTGCAAACACAAGTAGTGCTTTAAAAGTATTTCTTTCTTGCAAAAGTTCTTTTAAAAGCAGAAACTGTGTTAATAGTTCAGTAATATAATAGGAACATGATGAAAACAGACAAGTGCTTTGGAATAAGAAGAAAGATTTACATCTGGGAGAGGTGGAAGTGACAGCACACCGCCCTCAGCCAGTCTTACTTGTTCAGAGACCTCCAGCTTTGACATTTGGGAGGTATTACAGAATACCCAGAAGGAACCTGCTGTGTTTCTTTACAAAATACTGGCATCTGTGACCCACAAACTTAGAGGCTTAAAACCAGAGGATAGCTCATATTGGATTTACTGTTAACTAGCCATGAGACTCTGCATCAGAACATGACATTAAAAAAGTCTGCAAGAGATATGACTTGTTTCCCAGGAAACTAACAGAAATTCTCCTACTTTGAAGGAGAATACTCTTCATCTGAAGATTTCCTCCATTCCTCAATGTCCTATCCAATCCTCTTTCTGTGAATAGAAAGGACTAATGCAATGAAAAGAACAGGTGACACCATTTCCCTGACAGCTGTAGCTTGGTAATTTACCACCTTAAAGTAATATTCTTTCTGCCCCAAAGCAGCCAGTTTTTACAATCAAAAAATGTGACAGCAGAGGTCTAAAGCATAGCAGCAACACAAAACTCAAAAAAACCCAGCAACACAAAAGCACAAGAAAGGAGACTCTGCAAGTGGTTTAGGAGAATCTTCTGGATTTCCTACGTGCAAGGACTGTAAAAAGTCAGGATTCAGATGTGAGGGAAAAAAAAGTTATAAAAGATTGCAAATTTTCTCTGACCACTGTGCAAAAATTTACTGTGTAGATACTATGGAATTGCCATCTTGAGTTGTGATGGGAAATTACATTCCATCAACAAATGTGCTTGGAATAACCAAAACAAAAGTCTTTGAAACAAATTTTGTTCATATTTTAGTGTATATTTCAATATTACTGTAATGATCAAATTGTTCTTCTTTAAATAATATCTACTGCTGAATTAAGAGATCTGCTTCTTGCAATTAGCAAGGGATTAAGAAACAAAAGGTATTTAATTCTGATCTTTTCCCTTTCCTTCCATGCACTCACTGTCCTTGTTCATAGTAAAATAAAATTTTACTAAGATGAAATTTCACTGAAAAACAGTTGTAGGCCAGTTTAGTTTAAAATAAATGAAACTTGCTAAACTTGGATAGTCTTTTGTCTGTGTTATGAATTCAGAGAGCTAGATAAAGAAACCACTGCCAAATGCTTCACTGGCTTCTGTTTTAAATGAATAACGTTTTAGAAATCAATTTTTAAAAGTGAAAGGAGTTCTATGAATTTTGTGACATTTCTCAGCTCCATTATTTTCCACTTGTTATCTAATGTATTTTGGAAAGTATTGCACGGGAAAGCAGTTCTAGCTTTTGTCCTAACCGTGCCTCATTCACTTATGATGATTAAGGATTTTACACAGAAGGAAGCACAAGGGAAATTGTGGTTCACATAAAATTAGAAACATCAACTTTCTCACTGGTACTGCTATATATTTGCATCCACAGTTATTTTTCCATCCTGTCAGTAGAAACGTGAGTCTTATTCCTGCTGGTCAGAATAAAGGGTTTCCACAAAAAGTCACCTTCTCCCACAGCATCCAGGCTGCTTTTGTGAGAGGTGGTGCAATGTCTGCAGACTCCATAAGAAATGCACTTTGCCCTCTTTTAAGTTCAAAACCTACTCAAAATCTCCACTGGCTTGCCTGTCACCTTGCCACTGCATGTATGAGAAAAAGGCAAAAACATCACCAGTAAGAATATATTAGAGGGTGTAATGAGAAAAGTGTGCAAAGTCTCTGTAAGTAATATAAAAAGCAATCATTAGGAGGAAGAAACTCAGAAAATTGTGTTACTGCCAAGCACATACAGTTCAGTAAAAGAAGTGCTGATGCCTCACTATGTCCTGGTAAGTCATCACAAATCACTCTACCAAGTAATGACACAAGAAACAATTGGTTCACATAATTTTCATGACTCTGCACAGTGTGCTGTTCTGAGGCTGCTCTGCCCCAGGAAGGAACCCAGAGGGTATCACACAGCAAAGCTCCCAAGCTGACAGATAAGCAACTAGCAAAACTTTTTAGAGTAAATCTGGCAAATTGTTCAAATTCAGTGCAAATACAGCAGCAAAGAAATGCTGCTTTCAACTCCACAATGAACATTATTTATTAATTGTGTATTTGCAGAGGTTAACAGCCTTTGTGCTTAAGCAACTTACATTATGAAATTCAAGTATAGCAACATGCTCTGTTATTTATGTCCAGCAGATAAAAGCTACTCACACGGTTTGAAGATGATGACCATAGCAAGACAGTTTAAATTACATAGAGAAATACTAATACAGCTGAACACTACTTGGGAACAAGACATGAGCTGTTGCTTTATGTAAATCAATCCTCCACTTCTACTACTCCTGTTATATGAAACGCACAAACTCATCCTGCTTTGTGAAAATAATTCAGAGAGGAAACAAACCAAGAAGTCACAACTGAAATATTTTCCTAACCTTTCCACATGTTAGTTTCAAGTGAGTGGACAACTTTGCAAAGACATATACAACCTACAATATAGCCCATGAATTGCTGCATTTGGGAATGGAGTTTTCTTGTGCGTAGTGCAAGCACCTTACTCATTCAGTATATCTCAAGCTGAATAACTACTGATCACAAAGCCTTAGAAGCCAATCTCATAAGACAGAGCCTTTACTCAGTTTTAATTTACAGTAGAATTTTGCCTTAAGAATAATTAGACCATCAACCTGGACAATAAGCATAACAGATGTCTTCTGGGACAATCAGAATTCTATACAAGAAATGCAATTCTCATAAATAAAGCAACCTACTGATATACACTGAATAAACAGTACTGTGCATGTTTAACAGTGACTTCAGTTACACCAGTGACCTTCAAAAAGCATCATTTGCGTGCACATGATAAACTGAAATGTCAAGCAATAATTTTTTTTTAGTCACATCACTTCAGCATGTCACTTGAGCTTGCTGAGGTCTCATCAACAAGACAATCATTTATCTAAAAAAAACACTGCCCATATTTCAGATATGCTAGTTTTGACAAAGCCTGTTATTGTGGAATGTCTGTCAGGTTCCAATTTCCACTTGACTTAGAAAACAGATGCCAAACCAGGTCTCTGTTCAAAGTACAGGGAAAGTGGTTACTCAGACATTCTGCTCTAATTAAGTTCTAACTTTTAGCAAGAAATATTTAATATTAGTCTCCACTTCATTCATAATTCTTTGTTAAAAAACCTCAAAACATCAAAGTTTGACGACACAAGAAATTCAATTCCTTATGCTCTTCCCTATGTTGTTCTCTCAGTGGAGTGCTACTTTTGATAACTCAAAGATCTGCCTGATTTGAAAGACCTCAAGTTTCAGGTAACTCCCCAGAATAACTGTACTTTGAAAAAAAGAGTTAGGTGGTCGATTGGCTATTGTCTGACTACAAAGGGATGCAGTTACACACAATGTAGGGACAATTTTAAAGAGGAAATATGAATCATCCTGCTGTACTGCTACTTTGATCCTCTTCTAGACTATAAAAGCTGAAGCAGGATTAAAGTCCTTTGACACTAATTTCAGCACTGCTTAATTACCAGTTCTTTTATTACCATGGATTAAAGCAGAAAAGTTAACTATAGAAAAACACTTTATCATTAGCAAAATTGTTGTGGTAATAACAATAACATAACTTTACCTTAACTGAGGATAGCAATAACATTAGACTGTGTTTATTTGGTTTTAGAAAGAATGCATTACTGCAACTTTAATCAACTAGGAAATAAATCTTTATGCATTTTCGCAGTTCCTATTAATGGTAGTGGCATTCTTCATAAGCTTGAACTAAGAATAGTGCCAAAAATATAGTCCTGCCACTTAAAGACAAAAAATTATCTGTGTTGTCCAGTGTTTTGAGGTAGGTTATGTTGTTTTACTGTTTTAAGGAAATGAGCAATACCTTATATATAGCAAAACACTCACATAAAACATATTCATATTATTCCCAAATCTTAAAGCCAGGCAAAGCACAGGTTACTAAAATACCTCTTAAATCCTACCTAAGGATTAGTGTTTAGCATATCTTTCTGCAGGTGGGGCAAGAAGAAACTCATGGCACAAAATATTAAGCAATGTGCATGATCTGAAGAAAGCAAGTCTGAAAGCCCCAAGTACATCTTTATTATGACCATCATTCCTATGACTTGGTGCAAAGAAGCAGATAGAACAACAGTTCAAGCTCTACCTACAACACAGCAAAATTGAGTATTGTTAGGAAATTGAGAAAATTATACCAATCTGTTTTTTCTTGTCATTGTTCATCTCTATTATCCGATATTTGTACATAAAGCAGCAAACATGGTTTTGTTTGAGGAGTACAATTCACTCTGATAATAGGAAAACATGCCACCTACTATAAAATGCTTTTCCAAAAGCTGTCAGTGAAATCAATTAAAATCAAAATAACCTTTTTTCCACCTCTGTTTGATTTCAGTCATGATCTTTAAACAGACTTATGATAGATATGGGTTGAACCCTGAACAAGCAAACTAAAGTGAAATGAGTTTGGGAATGCATTTCTTCTGTGTCATGTATTTATTACAAATTTATTTTGCAACCACCTTACACTCATTAAAAGTGAACATATCCCTACCAAATATAACCTATTAGACTGAAATATGGAATAGCTCTTATTATGCTAAATATGATAAAAATGTAAATGGAATGAGAAAGAATCTGAATCAATATAATCAAGTAAGTGAAATATAAAATGAAAACACTTGTAACAACACAGATGGTATGCCCTAGCTATTTGCCAGATACTTATACTAGGGATGACCCCAAGCACTTTGAAATCGCCAAGAGCCTTTACTGTAACTTCAAAGAATTTGCTGGCTGAATAAAATAAAATGCTGAGACTCATATATATTGACATTACTGCACATTGCTGCAATTCTCAGATCAAAACATGGCAAAAGCTGTATATATCTTAATTCTTACCATTGTCACTTTTGAGATTTCCATTGCTCAGCTGTTTTAACCTCTTCTGATGGGATTTGCCATTGTAGTGGATTTGTGCCTGAGCAGCAGAGTTCAGCTGTATGTTACAAACATTACACAAAGTGAAATTGGTGTGTTTCTTTTCTCTCTCTTTCTTTTCTTCAGTGCCATCAGGTGCTAATTCTTTCTCACCTTCCCTGTCCTGGATGGATGTGAAATCTGAATTGTATGAGTGGTTATCAACTGGTAAATCAGAGCTCCAGGGCTGCTTCATATTTTCTGGGGGGTGAAAAAAAAAAAACAAACATAAGAGGGAAAATTGATTAGAAATACAAAATAATATACACAAGATGTTTACATCTGCAAACCAGTAAAAGGAAGACAATAACTACTCATATTTCCATATTTTAACACTAAATTTCTGCTCCTATATTTTATTTTCTATTCACGTTTTTTAGTTCTATGTAACTTGAGTTACTTCACAGCCACTCAGGTGAGTGTCTTTAGATGTTTGCAGGTACTATTAAATCTATCACTGGAGCCAACCTGTTACAGGGATTGGGGATTTTTTTTAATTCTCTTATTCCTCCATTAGTTTAATTACTTAAGAATTACCCTATGAAAGGAAACCTTACAAATGCCTTACTGAGGTTAGAAATCTCAGTAAAGTCTAGACAAAATCATGACAACTGTTCTTAACTGTCATCTTCTGCAGGAAACTGTATTAGGTGCAGATGCACAGGGGCTGGCACTGGGGACTGGAGGGCAGTCTCTCTGAGACCAGGGGCTGTACCATGCTGGGACAGCCAGCTCCAAAGCTGACTCACCAGTGCCCACAGCTGAGTCCATCAGCCATGAGCGTGGCACCTCTGTGATAACAATTAAGAAACAGTAAAATCACTGTACAGCAGCTGAAAAAAATGTGAGAGAAACAACCCTGTAGAAAGTGAAAAAGGAGGGGGAGGAGGTACTTCAGGCACTAGAGATTCCCCTGCAGCTCATGGCAAAGACCATAGTGTCACAGGTTGTCTCCACAGCCCATGGAAGACCTCATGCCAGAGGAGGTGGACATGCTCTGAAGGAAGCTGAAGCCCATGGAAAGCCCACACAGAAGCAGTCTCCCAAACAAGGTCTGCAGTCCATGGAGACAAGACTGCAGGGGAGCAGATTTTCTGGTATGACCTGTGACTCTGCAGGGGACCCATGCTGGAGCAGTCCTTTCCTGAAGGACATACCCATGGAAAAAGACCCATACTGGAGCAGTTTTTCAAGAACTGCAGCCCATGGGATGGCTCATCACTGGAGGAGTTTGTGCGTGAAGCACTGTGAAGTTCATATCCCATGGGAGCAAAAACCATGCTGGAGCAGGGGAACAGCATGAGGAGGAAGGTGCAGCAGAGATGAACTTATGTGAAATGACCATGACCCCCAACCCTCATCAAGACACACTGCTCAGGGGTGGGAGAACAGCGTAGAAGAGTCAGGAGTGAAGTTAAACCCAGTAAGAAGGAGGGGCAGAGGGGCAAAGTGGTTTAGTGTTTTGTCTTTGTTTCTCACCATCCTCTTCTATTTAGATTGGAAATAAATTCACTTTCCCTAAGTTCAATACCTTTTGCCCATGACAGTAACCAGCAAGTGCTCTCCCTGCCTATATCTCAATCCACAAGCTTTTCCATCTTATTTCCCCCTCAATGCCCTGGTGTGGAAAGGGAGTTAGAGAGTAGCTAGGTGGGGGTCTGGCAGCCAGTTAAGGTCAATCCACCAGAGAAATACAAGTAGTTATTACAGCAGAAGTATTTTATAAGCCTTTCTAGGATTAATACATAAGTATCACATTTTGATTTTTTTGTAATATAAACTGTACAACAAATAGGTCAGTTAAACACTATGTGGATGACAATCTACTGTTACATTCCAATACATACACTGCCATATTCAAATACTGCACTTGACTAATCACCACAAATTCATAGCTGATTTAGCACTGAAAAAGGCAAGATGCATTTTTCAAGTTTGGAAAAAAAAAAAAAGAAGGAGAGAGGGAAGAGAGTTATTCCCTGTTGTTACATATTTTGGTGTGTTGCAATTAACAGAAGAAAAAGTAAACCCCCTATATTTTAGTCAGCTACGCTTATATGCGTAGATCTCACTCTTGAGTTTATCAGTTAGGTATTTAGCAACCTCTTGTCACTTACCCTCCACTTTCTGTGAAAGTTTCCAAGCCCAAGTCTAATAATTTCATAATTTGACTGTTTTAAAATAGATCAAAGACAAATAGCAAACATGCTTTATTAGTTTCTTATCTTAACCTCACGGGATTATAATTCAAGGATAGTTAATTTAGATTCAGCTAATACCAAACTGTAACAACTAAAGAATTGATAAAATAATCCCATCTGCAAACTTGAAGTGAAACCAATGTGAACATGAGCTTCTGTGATTAAAGATGAGCAGAAACAGCACAAGTGAAGAAGTATTCTGTGCCCTGCAAACCTAATTTACTATTTGAGGAGTGTAAAATGTTATACCAACTTAGCATCTTGATGAGACCTTTTATAGCATATAAATCTTTAAAAGGTTTGTTCACCCAGACTTAGTGAATAAATGAAGGTCTAAAAGAATCTAATCTGTACTTTGAGAGACAAAACTGCTGCAGCTTTAAATATAATGATACTATTTGGTCTCTGACAAACCAGTCAATGTAGAGAGTAAAAAAATCTGACTGCAGAAACACAAGAAAATGGCCTACAGATGCCTTTAACCCCAGAACCAGACAAGGTTCAGTATCTAAACATAAGTCTAAACAACCCTTCAGATTTGGGTCTGAATATGACAAAATACTGCAAATCATTCTTGAGAGAGCTTTGAATACTGTATATTTCTTCAGCTAAATGTTTTGCCAGTCCTAAGGATTTAAACACATTTAATGCTTTCCAATCAAATCAGAAAGACAAATTTATCTAAGGATGCAAACCTTTCAATACTCAGTTTCAATCTCAGCTTTCAGATATGCTTGCTATCTAATTAGTACTGTGTTCTTTTATGCTAACTAAACCCTACTTCATTTAAGAAAGTACAAACCCAGCTCTGAGAGGATCTCTGAACTTGCTGTAGATTAAAACCTTACTCAACCAGTTCAGTAAGTATCATCTCAGGGGTTTTTTATACAGTCAACTCTTATCTAGGATTTTAGCTGTCTAAAGCCAGAGATGAGAAAGCAGACTAAACAATTCATTCCAAAGCAAAATTAAAAAGATGCAGAATAAAAGTACTTATTTATTAAAATCAAACCTATTATTAACAACAGTGATAATAAGACATAACACAACCTTCCCATAAAACATTATGAGACTCTTGAAGCTTAGGAGAAAACCTGAGGTTCTTCTGCAGCAGATCTATAGCATGTTTCTCCTGAAGAAGCACTAGCATTTCATCAACCTCTCAGCCTTCTGGAGTTTGCTAGAGACATTCTACACTCCAAAGACAGCAATATTCATCTGCCTAAAATATTTTTCAGTTAAGAAATTCAGTCTGCAGTCAAAGAGTTACAAGGATTAAAATGCTAACACGGTAACAATAGTTTTACTGAATTGCTCTAGATGACAATAACTTTTCAGAAATCCCACTTTATATGCATGCTGTACATTAATATATATAATCTTCTGCACTGAAAGCACTCCCCACTAGAGAGCAGTATGAATTAAGTAAAATTAAGTACCATATATCTCTAGACCTATAGTGCCAGTCCTATAGGCATTAGATTACTAGATGTAAAATTTTGTAAGCAAACAATCTAGCTAATTAAACAAACACTGTACACTGTGTACACATGTCTAATTCCTTTTGAAACATTTACACAGATAAGCTGGTAGCCTAATAAAGTGTATTAGCCTAGAAAAGAGAAGGCTTCAAGGGGATCTCATAACTGCTTTCCAGTACCTAAAGGGGGACTATAAGATAAAAGGGGAGAGACTTTTTAGGTGGTCAAATTGTGATAAGACAAGGGTGAATGTTTATAAGCTAAAGGAGGGGAAATTTAGACTGGAGATTAGGAGGAAGTTCTTTACCAGGAGGGTGGTTAGGCACTGGAACAGGTTGCCCAGAGAGGTTGTGGAGGCTCCATCCCTGGCTTGTGTTCAAGGCCAGGCTGGATGTGGCCCTGGGTGACCTGGTCTAGCAATTGGCATCCCTGCCCATGGCAGGGGGGTTGGAACTAGATGATCTTTAAGGTCCCTTCCAACCTGGCCATTCTATGATTCTATAATAAGGGAAATCCACCTTGGAAATAAATGATTCAATAATCTACCATTTGATTTTTGTTTTCATTAGAAAGCTGCGATGGTATTAGAGCTGCAATACATTTTTACCATCTGGAGGAAGAAGGGGATAATTTGTAACTGCAGATTAGGTGATAATTAGGTAAACAGAAGAACATATAACACTACAGTTTACCACTATTTCCTTTACAGATACACACAGCAATTTCTGAATATGTAATGAAACTACTATTAAGATGAAATATTGCAAACCTGTTGTAAACCAGAATTACATAGGAATACCCAGTATGTTGACTGGACATGAACAGTTAGAGGGGAAAAAAACCCAAACAATCTCAAATACAACAACAAAACATTTGGGTAAAACAGAAGCAGTCTAGGATTAAAACATTCCAAGTCCTTCTTACTCAATATTCCTTAAAGGACTAGGAAACAAAAATAGCAAATGATAAAGAAGAAGGAGATATCCAACTGTGCATAACTTGGAGATACTTTAAAAATATAATTTAACATTTCAAACAGTTTTCTAAAAGACATTTAAAAAATAATCAAGGTTGTGAAATCTTGTAAGAATCCACCAGTGTTTAAACTAACACATACAGACTAATTCTTGCAAAGCAGCAGACTTGGAGTTCATGTCTGCATGATTGTATAATTCTATTTTCTGGAGGGAACTGTTTAGGCAGCAATATTTATTGGTGGGATAAGGAAAAGAATATTTAGTTTACTGTACTGTGAAATTACACAGAATATGGTTAAAAGAAAATATTGTAACCATTTTAAAAACAAATTTCAATTGCGATCAATATCTTGCTGGTTTGCACTGATGATCCTATGTGGAAAAGGACAGGTATTAAATGAAGGGCCTCTTTCCCAGACATCATATATCATACCTTATACTGGCTAAGTATATTATAGAGTACTCAGTTTTGCAGGTAACTTCCCCCAAACACACACACATCAAAAAAAAAAAAACCCAACCCCAAATGAAAAGAAAAAGCTAATCTCTCAACCTTTAGGAGCCTTAATGAAGACTGGAAATGAAGAACTCAAAATTTCAATAGCACTGTGGATAAGCACACTTATTTTCCCTGGAGCTCTGAAATCCATGTTGGCTCAATGATGCTTCCCAGTAAAATGAACTTTGTGTGACATTATAGCTTTGTGAAGTAGAGAACTGTCCCATGTTGAAAACCAGCACGACTACTATTTTGGTGTTCACTGGCTTAACTAACATAGCTACCGCCTGGGGATTTCTCCTCTAAAATGTGCTTGAATGTAAGGGATTAGAAATATCTTCCTTTAAACAATTCCTACTTCTTAACTGTAAGATAATAGCACAGTTTCTATTCAAGTATACTGAAAGGAAACTTTACCCATTTGTATTACAACTAATTGTTTTGTTTCCAGATTGTCTTGTCAGTGTAGAACTATCCCAGTCACTGTGACTTTCATGCTGTATACATAACCGTCAAGCGTGCTGACTACATTCAACAGGGCAACAGAGTACATGAGTAAAATACAGCTGTGCAGGCAAGTCAGTTGTACTCAGTGCAGACCACTTGCCATTGACAAACAGTACATCTTAAAAGATTATCTCCCTGTCTTCTTCCCAACAGGTCACTACAACCAATACATCCCTGTAATAGCTGAAGGATAGAAAACACAGACAGGGCATTATGGACTATATGGTGCAATAGACTAAAACTATGAATTCAGGTGTTTTCTTCTTAGAAATGTGTATTCTTCTTCCTTTCAGAAGGCTATACTGTAGATCTCAAGTTAGATGGGATGTCTCACTCTGCCTGCCACAATAACCTCATTAAATGTTAAAAGGACTGAACTTCTGCAGGTAATAAACCCCAGTTTTCAGATATCAAGACATAACAAAAGATACCAACAGATATCAGCTACTTATATATAAACTGTTGCTAGTGCAATGTTGGGGGGAAAGTAAGAAAAAAAAGAAAAAGCTCTATCACTTATCAAGATTCTCTCTTTAATTATCAACTTGTCATTCACTTCTTGGAGGGATGTTACGTCACTTGTACATGACACAAAAACCCCTCTGGTAATAAATGGAATCATCAAATCTTTTCAAACATCATAAATTTGATGCTGTATCTTTCAGACAACAGGACATTACTGGTTGATGACAGTCACAGAAGCATGGTGACCTTTGCATCAGCCTTTTAAGGGTCTCTTCCACATTGTGAGCCAACATACGTGGCAGGACTCTTCCCAAATCTAGTATCTGTATGCTAAAGTCTTCTTACTTACCTGCTATGATACTCAAAAATCCTTGCTGCACTGGGTACTGTGACACTTTTACCAAGAAGCAAGTAACAGTTAACCTGCCCCTGGGACCTACAGATTGACCTCACTGAATAGAATATTGACTTTAGAAATTTGTTCCAGGGAAAAGCTTAAAATGAACATATTGCTCACTATTTTACACATGAATGGAGGGGGCAGGACAGCCTGGGGAAAGGCACAGGAACAAAAAACATAAAATAGCTTTTACTTCTTCCACTCCCACTATTGCTGGATGATGTGGTCCCAACACTGTAGCCTTCCAGTTTTGATCAGGGTTGCACCTGCTCCTGGTTTTGATCGCAGAGCAATGGAGGTCATGAATAGTCAATTTTCACATTGCTGCTGTGGCAGTTACAAACATACAATGAGAAGGACAAACAATGGGAGAACAGTGAAAGAGCACTCACAGTGGAAGCGCTGCATCTATGAAATGCATTTCTCTCCCAAATGACCTAAGTAACCTTCAGGATACACTGCAGGACTCATCTGTTTTCTCTGGATACATGAATCAACATCATTTCAGTGGAAGAGCTACTGGGGAACAGTAACCTACCGGGACTGGAAAGAGGTTTTTTAAGATAATTTATTTTTCAGGACCTCCATTGTTCCGAGTCTTTCAAATGAAACTTAAATACAAAATAGTATAGAATACAATAAAAGCTGATGCGAAAATCTGGAAAATACATGCATTAAGTAATTTTACACTGTTGGTAGGTTTTCTACTAAGAGTTTTAGGACTAAAGAATAACCATCACTTGCTTCTAAAAAGAAAGGAAGAGTTTGTCAGGTCATACACCCAACAGCTAAATTACTAGTTAGTGATGAAACCACAGATAGAAGTCAGTATTTCTTGTTGCTGTCTCATACAACACACATCACATCCCATTTGAAGCCACTATTTATCAAATTTCCTCTTCCAAAAATCTAAACAAAATACAGTACAAGAGGTAATTTATTGTTTTTCTGTATCCTTTCAGCTCCTCCCAGTCTGACTGTTGCGGTTGGCTGTTATAGAACTTCAATCATCCATGTGAATAATAAGATCATAATCATCATCCCATGTAATTATTTTTTTGGTTTTTTTTACTTTTAAGAGGAAAATAATCTTTTGAGCAAAGACTGCATCAAGTGAAAGAAATAAAGGCAGATTTTCCCCAGATGTTTGTTGCTGGGCAAGGGGAGAAGGAGTTATGAGGTGGAAAGAGATAGAGGTTATTTGGGGATGGAAGCCTTTATAACTTAATGTCTATGTACTGAGACTCCTCCCAATAAATGCATCTCTGCAAAATGAACCCTGTAAGAGTAGATTTTTATCCATTTGAAATAGGTTCATTGTATATTTGTATACCTTCAGCAATAGCACAAAAAATAAAAGCCTGGCCTTTTGTTTTGTTTTGCTGGGAGAGCACTTAAATCTTTCAGGAGAGGCTGCATTTCAATTCTGCAGTGAATGAACAGACTCCTGCCTATCTGCCATCACAGCCACACACACCATAAGTTCCTCAAAGAACTTAGAGTTGAACTAAATAGAAGTTCATCGTTTCTTGGATCAGCAGTTCTCTTGTGCCAGAAGCAACCAACAGACATCTCATAGTCTCAAAATATACTGCAGTCATTTTTTTAATTGAGTTCTATAAAAAGAGCTAAGCACTAATCAACACCATATGTTATTCAATTAGCTTGTAATACATATCTATTTCTCAAGCCTTTACTAACATAATGGAGTACTTTGGGTGGTTTGGAACTACTAAAAGGCCAAGTAATTAATTTGCAAACATCATCTTCTAAAAATCTGAGAAGCACTACTGTGGTGACTTACAGCCAGAACCAAGCCATGCAAACTCCCTTATTTTTTTTCAGTCAATCCATTTTCAGAGATGGTCCTTATGAAGACCTTTCTTCCTAAAGTAGGGCCAAATAAAGACAGATTCATTCTTTTGTCTGGTCCTCAGACCCTGAGGGATTCTCTCGCCATGCAGGTAAAACAAGCTATTTGCACTGCCCTCACCTCCCTCTTCACTAGCAGTATCTTCTGGTACAGAACTTGTACAGAAAGCAGTAGTAAAACAACAAAATGCATAGGTAGCAAAGCTATAAAGGCTCAGATTACCGAGAAAATTTGTTGTTGCCATGCACACTAAAGAGCACTTTCTTCATTTTCTCGGTTTCCACATTTGAGAATTCCACTCACACCCTTGAAACTCCTGTCACCAGCAACTGAATTGGCTAGGCTCAAAAAGAAGGGACAGAAGTGTCATCTGATTACAATTCAGACAGCCTCTACTACATAAAACCTTGGGTTTAGCATTATATCTGAGAAGGTAGGCAATCAGCACTGGCATAAAGGCCAGGGGAAAAAAATACATATTTTACAAGTTATTAATGCTGGTTGACATACAAATTAGACTACTTACAGGCTCCAGAGACAACTGGAAAGGAAAAAGGATGTGCAAAGGGAAAAGACAACAATTAACCTTTTCCCACAGAACTACCGAAATTTTGTAGTTATTGGAATTAGAATCATAAAATCTTTTAGGTTTGAAAGTACCTTTAAGATCAGGTCTAAACAGTAACCCAACACTACTAAGTCCACCACCAAACCATGTCTCTAGACGCCACATCTACATGACCTTTAAATATCTCTAGGGACGGTGACTCCATCACTTCCCTGGGCAGCCTGTTCCAAGGCTTGCCAATCCTTTCAGTGAAGACATTTTTCCCGATGTCCAACTTAAACCTGCCCTTGCACAACCTGAGGCCATTTCCTCTTGTTCAACTGCTTGTTACTTAGGGGAAGAGACTGACCTCCACCTCACTACAACCTCCTTTCAGGAAGTTGTAAAGAGAGATGAGGTCTCCCCTGAGCCTCCTCTTCTCCAGGCTAAGCAACTTCAGTTCTTTCAGTCACTCATCAGAAGATCTGTGCTCTAGACCCTTCACCAACTTCACTGCCCTTCTGTGGGCACACTCTAGCTCCTCAATGTCTGTCTTGTAGTGAGGGGCCCAAAACTGAGGTGCAGCTTTACCAGTGCCAAGTACAGGGGGACGATCACTTCCCTAGTCCTGCTGGCCACACTATTTCTGATCAAAGATTACTTTTGATTTCACAGATGGAAAAAAATCACCCCTTTCGGCCTCTCTGATCAACACTCATATGAAATCAGCCTACCACCCGTCATCCAGATATCCTGTAAGTGCCATATCCAACCTTAAAAATCCTTAGTTTTCCTAGTATCTAAATATCCAGTCAAATCTTTCTATCTCAGCAGAAAGCACAAACTTAACAGTTGTTTAGGTATAACAAGGAACTTATTTTGTAGACTAGTTAAGTTTTGTTCTTAACACTCCAATACAAACACTAAGCTACCACTGAATCCATGCAGGTAATTTTTAAAATTACGTTTCATTTAGAGCTTGTTTCTATTTTGTTGATAGGCTCTTTAGAAACATGTCATGTTATTCTTTCTTTTGTGGTTAAGAATTTCAGCAATATGCTGATGAAAATACATCTACAACATGGAACAGAAAAATAATTGAAAGGCAAGTCACAAGAATTCTTAAGCTCTGTGGTAATTTTGCTGAAAAAAACCCACCGTCTTCAAACAAAAATTGCAGGATAATGATAATTGAGACAGAAAGTTCACCCCCTAGAATCTTTGTTATGCATATAAAATGCAGCCATCAGACACTAAATAAAATAAACTGGCAATAAATGTAGTCATAGGGGGAAAGAGGAAGTTAAAGGTCACAAACAAGGGATTACTGAAATTCAGAATTATTTTTTTAATTCAAAAGAAACATCAGAAGTTTGCATTTTGTACATTTTTTTTTTCCACAGAAACAGTTTCCAGAATTACCTTCTTTCAGCTCACAAGATAATTTCTCAATATTGCCAGAATTATATGACCTGAATATTGCTCTAGGAAATAGCAACGTTTACAAGATATAAAATCAGCCAAAAGTTAGAAGCCAATCAAGCCAATCTCCCTCTCTTTCTGTCATACTTTTGTTTTAGGGAGTTGCTAAATACATAATTTTTAAGCAAAGGGCCTTTAAAACAAAAGAACCACAGAAGAGCAATTTTAGTGCTCCAGTCAGTTAACATATGGAGTTTTCCATATGAAACAAAATATTGTACACTGTCTCCCTGCAAATGCAATTTTACAAACACCCATGTTAAAAAAAAAACTTTGAGGAATTAGAGCTTATACTTGAATATTATTATCATTTATACTTTTTAAAAAGTAATAATTTTTGCCAGATTATCTGCTCATTACAAAACATTCAGATAGCTCTTGCAGCATCTACAAGTGGAGGGATTTTTTTAGTATTCTATTGCTTCGCTGCACCCACTGGGCCACTGAATGTTGAATGTAATGGAGAGCAGATCATTTTCCACACAAGGCAAATACATCACAAGGTGAAAGTGTGTTGCGTTCAGAAAGGTGAGCAGATGCTTTTGCAAGTGCATGTGAAAGTTATTGTTATTTATCTTATTCTTGCACTTTCAGATTGCATTCTTTTCAACACAAGATGCATTCATGGCAATAGGAACATAATTTCTGCTAGTTTCACCATGTGTTTTTGAGGGCACACTGAGTAGCTTAGTTGAGTAGAAACATTATATATAACTTTAGAAGTATATTCTCTGTCATTACTTGACAGTCAATGTCTTTGTTATTGTATCTGAGGCTGATACAATGTTCTTTCAAGTCAACTATATATCAACCTCAACCTCTTCATCAATACTAGGGATTTAGAGAAAAATGTCTAGCAAATCAGACTATCCCTGACATGTATCAGTAAAAAAAATCTGAAATAAATTGGGAGATCTGGACCTTTTCATGTTTCCTTAGGATGACAGTGTCCTACAGCAGCAGCTAAAGTCTTTTGTCACAATCACACAAGGCCAACACAGGGCTTCACTTACACAGCCGGGGAATTGCTTTAACACAAAGCCTATCTGTCTGTGTCACATTTCTAATAACGTTTTCATCACAGTACCCAGATGTAATGCATTTATAGAAACACTTATGCATCAAAACTAAAAATGTGCAAAGAAATCTAATTAGTGGAATGAGAAATTGGGGTGATTTATTTTTTATATGGGATAAATTCAGGAGATTCACTATTAGTGAACGTAAATGTATTTTCAAGATATGATTGCTATAATCCCATAGGGTGAGTATATATCCCACTATACACCCAGGAAAATGTATCACAGCATATCAGGACCTAAGAGGATCTACTGGGAAATCAGATATTTATTACAGTAACTTTTTCCTTGCAATGCTTTTCCATGAGTGTAATTCACTCCTCCGTTGGATCATGAGTGGAAAATGAGAGTAGAGGACACTGGTGAGAATTTGCTTATATTTTTTTATAAGTTATAGACAAGAAATTAGCTTTTAGGGTAAGTATAAGGGGAGGGTCTGGAATTACTTCTGTAAGTTTTTATTGATCGAAGATCTCTGAAATATGCTACCTATTTACAATTTGGACATATACATCTCAATAATAAAAATATGGAGATGGAGGAAAACATGGACAAACTAGAGACTTCAGAGCCCATAACTCCCCTCCATTGCAGGGAATGCCTCTTCACTTTACTTGTCAAAATCAATTTCTGTTTGAAATTGTTGCTTTACAAGATATTCTAGCAATATCTTCCAAAATCCAGAAAATTATCAGAGATGCTCAGGAGCTCACTGGACATATTAATCAATGACATTCCTTACTATTGCCAAAATAGGAAAAGCTTTTTAGTTTTGCAGAAATATTGCAGAAATATACACATATGTATTTATATGTCTTTTCTGTGCAAAGTTGTCTTGGGATACTGCCTTCAGGACTCCACCAGCATATTTTTTTGTTAGGCTCTATCCCGCACAGGTTGTTAATAATTAAAAGGCATCAGTACTTACTTCTGAAACACCCTTACATGACTGGAAGTCCTTTTTTGTCCTAAAAAAAACAAATGTATTTCTGAAAAAGAATCATGGAAAGCATGGGAATAACGGAATAACGCCACATACACCAAGATCTTTTGAGACCCCTTCCATTCCCTGTGATTCTGTGAATCAAAGTAGAATAGCCGATGCCTTCCAGCTTTCTCTGGGAGACCTTCACAGCAGTACTTTTCCTGCTGCACATTATGGCAAATTCTCGTAGCACAGACACAGAACTGATGCCCTTGGGAAGCCTGAGCACTGCTCAATCACTGATCTGCAAAAACTACTGCTGCTGAGTGTGAAATAATTCCAGCTCCGCTGGCCATCTGCAATCTCTCTTGTCCTGTCAAGGCAGTCTGAAACAGTTGAAAACCTGAGAAGTCATGCATGGTACAATTTACAGGTCAGTAAGACCTATGAAGTTTCTTCCTTTACAAAAACTTACAAAAAGTTTACAAAATCCCTGAGACTTGGGGGTTGGACTAGATGATCTTTCGAGGTCCCTTCCAACTCCTAATATTCTGTGATTCTGTGTAACTACTTAATTTTTCAGAATAACAGAAAACATGATTTTATCGACAAAATCTTAAAGATTTCATTAAAAGTTAAATGGTCCAATACTCAAGGCTTTTTATCTCAGAACTACCTTCTCTAACTAACATCATCTAAAACACTGCACCTCACTGTACACATACAAGAATTCAAACTAAATTTTTCAGAGGAGTTACAGAAGTGTTAAATAAGAAGGCACTAGTGACCCTTAGCTACTGACAGACCTGTATAATATGGTGCTCCTTACACTGAAACACAGACATCTAACTGAATTCATTTTCCTAAAATGGCAAGATAAACATATTCCTGTACAGCTGCAAATCAGGATGACAGCCACTGAAGTCAGTGGCATTACAGTGACATAAAAATGGTGCAGGAAAAGCAGATTCAGATCCCCATTTTCCTTCTGTCTAGAAATCCAGAGAGTGGTTTCAGCGTCTCAACAGTCACCATAATTTCTGCTGTTCTTGCTATGCATTATAGAAACTGTCACTTTTAAAATTTATGATATCTTTTACAGCTTGGGTTAAAGAACACTTAAAGCACATTCAGTGTTTGATGTATCTCTACTCTAGAAGAATAGCAATGAGACTCCTTTCAGACCCAGACTATCAGATTATTCACACTAGCAGTTTCAGGGAATTTTAATGGGATTACCTGCACAAGTAAGAACTTCTTATATGACAAAAGCTTTTCAGGAATGCAAAGCTTTTCTAATCTGAAGAGCAAAACATTTAACGATGAAAAAGCACAAAGATTACAGTAGCTGAAACTTCATTGTTGGCTGTATGACTCACAAGGCTGTAATACATTCACTATTAATAAAATTAATATCTGATCAATCATCCTGAGAAGATCTATAAAGTAATAAAAGTGGAAACAATGTTAAATTACTACTTCTATAATAAAGTTTGATATGAGCAGGTACTTTTCTTCTGTGAAAAGTTTATTCTTAGAAGAAAAATTGTTGAACTACGGGCAACCAAAATAAAAAAATACACCTCTCAATACACATGCATTTACTTTTTTTTCATTTTTGTGGCAATCCATTTGAAATCTTTGTCACAGTCACGTGAAGAGTAAACAGTGCACATAAGCAGAGCCATCAAAAAAAGCCCACAAATCAAACAATTGAACAAGTGACCTTCTCCTAAGCCACTGCACACAAGACTACTCCATCCTACCTCTCATTTCCCCAGTTTAGACAAAATCATGATTCTTTTACTTAGCATGATTTAAATCTGGCCAAATAACGTAATTTGCAATCAACACTCACTGTTAGGAACCTAAATGGGAATGGCTTACCTTGCAGTATAGCAGTGTTATTCACAGCAGTATGCCTTGCTCCTACAGTACATACCCATCTGGAACCAACACACACTCATCAACTGCTTTTCGCAAATCACTTATTATTGATCACTATACTTATCACTCTTCATTGACTGAATCTCATTCCACATTACTGCTCTCTGCTGCTTCAGCAAATTCTGGAACTTCTATTGCAATGAGAATTCACACACAAACTGAAGCAGTGATCCTTTACAATGGATACTTACTATATCAAGGCTGTTTGCAGTGATCTGCTTTTATTTAAGAAAAGAAAAAAATCATTTGTTCATTACAATTGCAAAGTCTTTATCCAGAAGTAACTAGAAAGATGTTTCTCCCCTTGTAGCATACTACGATTTATATCTTTACTGTTTTATAACAAATGTTTTTTCAGTATCGATGGATTCAAAGATCTATAACACACAAATAACTAACTATATGGTTTTAGGAAGGTAATCATTCTGAATGGCCACCAACTATTTCAGAGTCTACAAGCACTTCTTTAGAAACATCATTTGCCACAAAGCACGCTTCTTTCTGTCCTGTCAACTAGCCTCAACCCTTGTGTAAGATAAATAAGTTCAAAGAGGATAGGTAAAAGTTTCATTTATTGCTAATGTACTTATGTATACATAAATAATATATGCTCTTCTATATATACACACATAGATACACACAGAATTGCCAGAGATTGAAGGGACTTTAAAGATCATCTATTTCCAACCCCCCCGCCTGGCAGGGACACCTTCCACTAGATCAAGTTGCCTGGAGCCCCATCCAGCCTGGCCTTAAAAGCTTCCAGGGATGGGGCTTCCACAACTTCTCTGGGCAACCTGTTCCACTGTATCACCACCCTCATGGTGAAGAACTTCTTCCTAATATCGAATCTAAATCTACCCTCCTCTAGTTTGCATCCATTCCCCCTAGTCCTGTCACTACCTGACATCCTAAAAAGTCACCCACACATTTCTTCCAACGCTGGAAGGCCACAATATGGTCTCCTCGGAGTCTTCCTTTCTCCAGACCAAGATACTTTGATACAAATATCGAGACCTTGATACACATATCAAAGGCTTCTGAAAGTGATATCAATGGGGTCAAGTGAGCAAATCTTTTGAGGTCAAAACCACTGGAAATTCTCTCTGAGAACTTACCCAAAAAGCAACATTTTTCACATAAACAAGGTGACAGTGGTTGTTCAACTTTCTTTGCACAAATTCAAATTTTAATCACAGAATCACAGAATGTTAGAGTTGGAAGGGACCTCAAAAGATCATCTCGTCCAACCCCCCTGCCACAGCAGGATTCCCTAGACCAGGTCACACAGAAGCACGTCCAGACGGATTTTGAATACCTCCAGAGAAAGAGACTCCACAACCTCTCTGGGCAGTCTGTGCCAGTGCTCCAGCACCCTCACTGTCAAAAAATTTCTACTTGTATTCACACAGAACCTCCTATGCTTCAGCTTATAACCACTGTCTCTTGTCTTGTCACTGGGCCTCACCAAGAAGAGCCTGACACCATCTTCCTGACACCCACCCTTCACATATTTAAAAGCATAGATGAGGTCACCCCTTAGTCTCCTCCAAGCTAAACAGACACAGCTCCCTCAGCCTTTCCTCAGACGAAAGATGTTGCAGTCCCTTCATCATCTTTGTGGCTCTGTGCTGGACTTTCTCCAGCAGTTCCCTATCCTTCTTAAAGTGAGGGGCCCAGAACTGGACACAGTATTCCAGATGCAGCCTCACCAGGGTAAAGGGGGAGAAGAACCTCTCTTGTCCTACTAACCACACCCCTTCTAATACATGAGAAAGAAAATCAAAAGCTTCACAGTTCTCTGCCCCAAACAACACTAAATCATTGTGTTTCCAATTTTGTTCTCTACAAGAATGTGCTCATATTATAGCCAAGTATTCAGTATCAAAATCACCTAGTAACAAGTATTCAACATTTACAGGTTTAAGGCAAAAGATGAAGCAGCAACCAGTCTTCCTGCTGTGACCATTTCAACCATAAAAAGAGATAGCATGAAGCGGGTAGATGTGCTCTGAGGGCAAGTCTACTAGAAGGACAAGTGCCCCAATGGCAAAGTATGAAATGAAACAAAGCAGCCAACAGCCTACATTTGAGTAAGTTTCAGAGTGGCACAGTATTCTATCACACTTGAGAACACAGTACAGGGTTTTCTCCTCCTGAGAGAGTAATTTTGTCAACAAAGGAATTAGCCCTAACAAATTATGACCCAAGATCTTTTTACTTCTGCCTCCAGGAGTCTTACTTCTCACAGAGATAAAAACCAGCAACCTTGACAAAATGTACAATCAAACATGGTAAATTCAGGCATAAAACAATATCACAAAACCAAGCTATTCCATCCCCAAGCTTTCCTCTCACGTTGACTTTGCAGAGTTCATCCTTCAGATCTGAACTTCCAAGTTGCAATGATTTTCAGGAGTAAGGAAATAAGCAGAGGACCCCAAAGGCAGCCACTTGATAATTCTACTTACTTCCATAACCAGTTGTATTTCTGAGCATACATGCAAGGAGCTCCTGTTTGCACCATGTGGAACAAGACCACACTCTAGTAACAGTTCATCAGTGAAGGCAAAGAAACAAAAAAAGGGGGAGGGGTGTATATATAAAGAAAAACAACTAAAGTAAAGCCATTTTGCTATTGTAGATGTTAGCTTAGTAAGATTTGGTATCTATAAATTGTGAGGCATTTATATCTCAGAACTGCACTTCAGGATTATGCCAAGGAACAAACAGAAAGGAAAGCACTATAAGGTTGACCTTTAGAAAACTTATGAAGTCAAAAATCATATTTTCTTAACAGCACCATGGTCTGTCTCCCTGCAGATGCTCAATTTGATTCTGATTTCTTCTTTATGAGCAACTCTACATTAAACTTAGCCAGACCATGAAGTCCACATTTTTAACAGACATAATGTCCTCGGCTATGCAATATACCAACGCTCATTAGTTTCCCCTCTCTGCTTCCACACTCACTTTCACGTTTGTTCCTCACTTTATGTTTACATCATTTCCACTAAGCTTGTTTGTTTGTCCCTTAGATTAGCAACAATGTTTCTAACCACTCACATATGCTTGCCCAGAAAACATTGCAAAGACAAGCTTTATTCCTGGAGCACTTAACATTTTGTGTTTCTTCCCAGTTCCTTCTATCCCATGGCTGCATGTGGAGCTGACCATTTACATTAGGCTGCAGAACAGTCCTGTTCCACCATCCTCCCAACAGCCCCAACAACTTCCATACTGCGAGATACAATCTTCCCTTCCCAAGTGTGTTTGTTACACAGAACCCTTCATCACAGAAACTCTTCATCACATACTGCACCACTCAGCTTCGTGTCATCTGCAGACTTGCTGAGGCTGCACTTGATCCTGCTATGTCATTAAAGATGTAAAGAGACCACTTCAAATACAATTATTGGACAGAAGAGGATGACATGCAGGTCTTCCAACAGGTGCATAAAGCACAAATCTTCTGGAGAAAGGTGAGATGAGGGAGCCGTGGATATACATCACCAGCTGACATGTCAGCTTCCTAATTCCTGCTTTTTTATAACAGATACACAGGTCAGAGACAAGGACTGAGGCACAAAGACACTTTTGAAATGGCTCACTCTCTCCAGAAGTTGATTACTGAATTTTAGGCGAAGAATCAAAGTTTTACTGGATATAGGAAAGCCTCCAAACCACTGCAGAAAAGCCCAGAAAAAAAAAAAAAGATAAAAAGAAAAAAGAGATAAGGAGAATATATTAAATTCAGGCCAGGTTCACAAACCTTGGTTAACTCAGGCTTGCCTTATTTCTTGTTGAAACACAATTCACTTGTTCTAATATTTCATTACAAAAGTCTTCAAAGAGCTGGCTCTGAATCCAGCAATTTAATATAAAACACATTAAAACCACACTAGAGGTTGGCAAAAAGGATCAAAAGAAATTTAAGTCATATTGTTCAAATTTTATAGACATCTGCTATACCCCAGTAAACATCAGTTCTTCAATGTCAGGACTTAACAGCATTTTTAACATGTGTTTTATGCATCTTACTGAACACAAACACTATTCTAGCAGGAAGTTTCAAGGACAGGCATTTTATCCTCTGCCTTGGCATTATAAAGATCCTAAATAGCAAGGGGCCCTCTTCTGCCTTTCCTGGAAACATCCATGGTCAGGTTGGACAAGACTCTGAGCAACCTGATCCAGTTAAAGGTGTCCCTGCTAAATGCAGGGGCGCTGAGTCAGATGACCTTTAAAAGGTCCCTTCCAACCACAAACTTTCTATAATTCTATGATTTCCACTACTTATTTACCAATTAATCACAAAACCAGTAACGGCTCTTCTCCCATATCATCAATTCAGATGAAATCATTAAACATGTGGCAAAGGCAAGCTACAAAAATAAAAGGAAATTAGTAACTTTTAGGACTATTTAACCATACATTGCAGTATAATCCTGCAGCTATGGATGTGATATGAGCTCTTCTGCAACCAAGATTTTATTTGGTTGTTTCATTCCTCATGCTCCCTATTATTCTATTGAAAATGACACAGTCACTTGGGACACAGGTCTGGGTTGCATTGTTCACCTTTCTGACAATTATTTACTGCTCTTCCTCTTTTTGAGAGAATCTGAAGTGATAATAAAGTGGGAATAGTGACCCAGAGAGTGTAACATTTGCCATGTTCCTATAAAACACAATGACATAAGGAGTATAATGTTTATACTAGCACAATACCTTCTGAACTGTGTTACACTCCACACCCTTTTGGGAAAACTGGTGATGGCATGTAACATATAATCAAAGATGCACTCTACTTTAAAACACCAATTTCACTTCAATTTTCCACTTAGTAATTCAAAAACTATTTTGAATGTGACTTGCTGGCAATTTCTGTGCTGGATACAACTTGGCCAGAAAAAAAAAAATCATTAGCATGTTAATAACTTAGAGTCTCTAAGGGACTTCTTTTTCAGCCCTATTCTTAATGTAAAGTGATTATAATTTACCACAATTTCCTAGTTTCCTTCTTTTTAATTCATGAAGAAGAATTTTTCAACAGGCAGCAGGCAGTCCTACTGTAGTTCCAATGAAAACAACTTGCTGAGAAATTTTCACATCCATGAAGATGTAGAAAGGAAATCCCAAGAACTTACACATGCAGATAAGAAAGTGAACAGTCTCTAAACAGGTGTCTGGGAGTATCTTTCTACACTTTATAATGTCTTATCATTAAATCAGCTTTTAAATAAGATTTCATGCAGCATCTCTATCCTTTATTAACCTTTGCAGTGAGTAGTTTAAGGTAAAGAAAAAAGTCCACATCTTTAACACAAATCAGTTCATATATACAATCTCATGCATGTCACTTCTCAACAAGGAAACAGAAGGCACATTCACAATAAAGGTTCTGTCCTTATTAGGGTTTGATATTTTGTGCTATTAATAAATAGATCACAAAGATTATATCCAATAAAGTGGGGATTTCAAAGGTGAATCAGTGATTTCAGTATCTATTGTTTTATTTGAAGGATCCAAATATAAAACACCTCATTTTGGACAAAACTTCTAACAGGGCAGATTTTAATGTATTCTTTCTTGGTTTCTTTTTAATCATTAAAAAGGAGTTTTTAGTAATCTAGAGGTCTACAGCTAATATTCTGAGTAGAGAACTCTCAGGTGCTTGCTGTTGTGGCCCACGCTTCTCCACAGGCTTACAGAGTGGTATTTTCCTGTATTCACGCAATTTGTGCACTTTACCTAAGAAACTGGGAGTTTTGACTCACCTTAGTATCTCACCTTTACTTTACAAGAAACTGAACTCCTTTTTGGGAGCTTTCTTGACAAGGAAAATGTAAATAGGAAGCATAAGTCTATATTGTCTTTTCCAGAAACTAATGAAAACAGTATTGCAAATGAGAAACAACCAACAAAAAAAATCCAGTCTGACACAGATAAATTGTCAGAAACCTAGAAAAAGTCAAATACAGAGTATGCCTATAAAAGCTAGCAAGGAGGAAAAGACAAAAAAAACCCTGAACTGTTAAAGACAATCTAGTTTAATTTCAGAAAAATACCAAACAATCAAACTTTGTACCTAAAATGTATCAAGAAGCTGAGTAAAAGCCGACATGAAAGTATGAAAAACAATCACGTAAAATCACCTCAACTCCTCTTTTGGCAACATAAAAGGCCCTATGGAAACAGTAAAAGTAGACACTAACTCTTGACTTGAAGTCATTTGACACCATTTTCCATTAATTTTCCCAGGTAAATTTTGACAAAAAATACTCTAAATGAAACTTCTATGAGACTAATGTTAAATTTATGAGAACATTTAGGAGTAAAATTTATGAGAAAACTGTGACCAACCTGTAACTGTCAATGATTTCTCTAAATGAGAAATATGTATTAAGAGGCTCTGCTGGGATGCATTCTCTGCCCAGCATTATTCATTAGTTTCATTAACAACTGGGTGATGGAATGCAGTATATGCTTATTAAACTGGCAGATTACATCAAGCACAAAGGGATGGAAAGCACATCAGAGGCAAAGATTAAATTCAAAATTAAATTGACAAGGTGGAGAAAGGTTCAGTTAAGAAGATTGTGTAAGACTGGAATGGAAATTCTTACCCACAAAAACACAAGATGGGGAAAAAATGGTTAGGCTGAAGTTTTAGAATAAAGAATATGAACATTAGAACAGATCACAAGCTGAGTGTGTAATTAGCACACTAAATGAATGACCCTGTCTGAAAGACTATCATTCTAAGATGAAAGGCTAAATCATAGTTTGGTAAGAAACTTTTCTTTCTTTTGGCATATGCTAAGGCAGAGTATTTTGTCCTGTTCTGGGGGCAGAGAACATATTTGCAGGAATTCCTCACATCACAGTATTGTTCTTCTATTTCTGTTTCAGCTCAGGGTCATTCAAGTCTCCTTTCTTCATATTTTTATAGGAAATCACCAGAACGAGGCTGTATTATGGACTATATCTTGAATACATATGGTTTTATAAATGCTTCCTGTCATACTGTTAGAACAGTGCATTCACTCTCTAGACTTGCATATTTACTTCCCTTTTATCTTGGTGTTCAGTCACTCAACAAATACACACCATCAAAAAAATCCTTCATATTTCCTTGTTATGCTTTTGCAAAAAAACAAGCTTAGCACTGCACTGAAAACAGATTTTGGTAAACAAGAACTCATTCAGACACTGTATGGAAGCAAAATCTCTCCCAACACTTATATTCAACTTAAGAAAGTCACACTGAAAAAAATTCCTGAAGGAAGATAAATTTGACAGTGAAGGTCATTTAAAAAACAACAAAAAAAGTACAAAAAACCACAACAGTAACAAAAAAATCCACCACACAAAAACTACAAAACCCCTAACCACCTACAACGTTGTTAATGACTGCAAAAAGGTATTTCTTTTTGTATAATAATTCTGTTTACTCAAGGGTTTGTCCTAGCAAGGAAGCCTACCCTCTCTTCTGTATCTTAATAGCATATGCTTTCACCACAGCTGGGTACAAAAATTATACACAGGCATTCAAGCAGTGATAAAGGTATTGGAAAGAATAAAGTCTCAGCATGACAACTTCAGCAGCAGGATGGGATGAAACACTGAGGAAAAAAGAATGAACAAAAAAAGACAAAAACCACAATGCAAAACAGGAGACTGGTAGGTATGTGGCTGCTGCACATCAGCCATGGAAACCTCCCTGTTCTCCACTGTCTCTGTGCAAGAAGGAGCACATTAGAACTATATAAAATAAAGCAAAAACTGAGGATTACAGTTAAATTTAAATTGACAGCTGAGTTATTGGTTTCTTGTCTAAAAACCTGGGCCATATCCTTGTTTTGTGAATCTCTATATACTTGCCCAGAAATGTTAATTTTGTAAACATAGTTAATGTGAAAGATAAAAAATTTGGAAACTAAAGGTGATTTGACCCGATTTGGGTCACCTGAGACCATCTGTGCCTTGGTGACAGATGATACAAAGAAGGTGGAGTTACTGAATGCCTTCTTTGTCTCTGTCTTATACTGTTAGAGACTGTGCTCAGGAGCCTCATACCTCTGAGCCCCCACACGATGTTAGGATACTGGAAAAGTTTTCCTTAGTTGAAGGGGACTGGGTTAGGGAGCCGTTGAGCCATCTGGACACCCATAAATCCATGAGACCTGATGGGATGCAATGGCTGTAAGCTGAAGCATAGGAGGTTCCGTGTGAGTACTCGAAGAAACTTTTTTCCCAGTTCAGGTGCCAGAGCATTGGCGGAGACTGCCCAGAAAGGCTGTGGAGTCTCCTTCTCTGGAAAGATGCAAAACCCGTCTGGACGCGCTTCTGTGTGACCTGGTCTAGGGAATCCTGCTGTGGCAGGGGGGTTGGACAAGATGATCTTTCGAGGTCCCTTCCAACTCCTAACATTCTGTGATTACAATGGAATTTCCAACCCATGAAAAAACATGATATTTCAAAATATTATTTCACATTCTTAATTTGAGAAGGAAAGCTATGTAAAAAAAATTGAAACATTTTCACAGGAATTATTAAGAGTCTGAGGTACAATACACGTGGTGGATTATATAGGTGCTTTAACATGTCAGCCATGCAGCTCCTATGTTGTAAATTCTGTGATCTTCAATTGCATAGTCTTAACTTGCACATGCTGCACAGCAGAACAGTAAATGCAGAGGAAATACAACAAAGGAACACACTGCAGCACATGAATAAATCAGCTACTCTCCATCAAGATAGGGAATCCTACTAATTATTTCAACTCTTACATTTTCAGTTGAAACAATTAGTAAAGAATAAAGGTCAAATTACATATGAATTCCCCGAGATCTACAAGCCTAAGTAGTATACCTAGAGAAATAAGAAAACCCACAATGTATTTGGAGTTTGGTTGTGTTGGGGAGTTCTGGGGTTGGGGGTTTTTTTGTTTTGTTTGTTTGGGTTTGGGGCTTTGTTGTTTTGTTTTGTTCTTCGGTTTACTTTTCTTTTTTAAAAAAAGGAATAAGCAAATTCTATCAATTTGGTAGAAAAATGTAATTTCCTTTTCCATTTATTTATGGTTAATGAAAGATACATAGATGTATTTGAAAGTGTATCCTTGCTAAATCAATTATATCCCTCTTCACTCGCACACCACTTGAGTGATTCACGTAGGTAAAGCACATCTCTAAGTACAATACTGCCTGACTTAGCAAACACACAGAAGGTCCAACTGTTTTATTTCACAACTGTAACCATTTCAGACCAACTGAATAAGCACTTACTCTCTTTATCCTAGAAGATACTGAGGGATTGGGAGGGAGAAGATTTCAAAAAAAAAAAAAGCAAGTTTATCAAAGCAGCTTCATCTTTTTAATCAATACAAGCCCTTGTTCTATTTGGTTGAATTTTCAAGGCAATTTTTAAATCTGCTTTATGCCTGAGCATAAAGAACTGTATCCGGTTCTCTTCTCCATGTGAAACTGCTAAGTGTCACCACACAACAGCCACAAAATTACCACTCTGAAGGAAAAGCAACACCACCAGAATAGGAAAAGATATTACTCCTACACACAAACATGACCTCATGCTTCATTTATCTTATTTTAAAAACCAAGCTACAGAAATTGATGCAGTTTTCAATTTGATCCTTCTCTTCCTCCTCCTAATCCTATTTAAAATAATAACGATTTTAGAGGTTCAGAATTACTATGGCATTCTTCTGTGGTTAGTGACCCCAAAGCTGGCATGAGCAGAACTGGCACAGATGTAAAGTAGAGCAGCTTCAAAGGCACGTCCTTAGATCAGTCTCTTCTAAAATATGTCTATACATCTCCACCATAATTTCCAAATAAACAGGCCAATTCTTGCAAAGGATGACTTGCTTTCTTCATATATAAACTCCATTCATTTAAAAAAATTTAAAAAAAACCAAACCCACACAACAGTACTGTTCCACAGCACTGCATTTGAATTCATAGTGCAGGGATTGTGCAGAGGACAGAGAGTGCATACACATGGAAATTTAAGTTTTAACAAGTATGCATTTTAAAAAGTAAACATGTCTCTGAGCTCTACATTTCTTTTTTTTTTTAACCCAAGTATTGCCCATTACATACAAAAGAAAATGATTTTCTAAGGTAGCTATTGCAATACCTTCATTTCAGAAAGAGGGAATACTTAACTCATCTTTAAAGGAAGTAAGTTTTTAGAAATTCACTGTGTAGATATCTGTAAATCAATGCATCCAGAAATCTATTTTCCCCAATATTCAAATACAGCTATTAAAAGTTTTAGGCAGTAGAAGATTCAGGTCTAAAATAAGAGCTGAAGGACAACTCAAGACAGAAATACAGAGAACCTTCATGAATGCCATGAATCTCATTGGCCAATATTTACCAAGCAATGTACCAAAATCTATCAAAAATTGTAATGCCTGATAACATGATATAATGATATACCCTCTTAAGACTCCCACTCCCACCATCAACTTCCTATCTACTGCTTCATGATAATAGCTCAAAAACACAAAGAGCTTTAAACAAAAAAAAAATAGTGTTACTGCTGAAACTTTCAGCACAGGAGTTTCAGCCATTCCTTTCCTTCTGTCAAAACTGGTAAAAATCATTCATAAACATATAAAATAGAAAATGTGAAAATGTAAAAATCAAACTTTACTGAATATCCAATATTCAGCTGACAACAGCATATAAACCTGAATCATTTTCCTGGTACTCACTCCCACAGAAACTTCAGAGTAAAAAATTCCTAAGAGCTACAGACAGTAAAAATGACAAAAGGTCCAAAGAGGGACAGAAAAAGTAAAAACTAAAAGACACAATTAATACAACCTTTAACACAATGTAAAAATAAAGAATTCTGTACTACTGAACAAGAAGAGTGACAGAACTAAAAGGTTTTATTTTCCATCCTTGTATGATATGCAGAATCTTAGCCATGTACCCGTGGAGTTACCAATGCAGTTACCTGGAATTTACAAAAGCCTGGGGAAACAATGCTAAACATATCTCCCCAACAGAACTTGCACACAACTGTGAAAACAAAACGTACACTGCAACCACAAAGAGCCAGAAAACGGGAAATTCAAGGAGGAGGCAGTAGCCAGGAACCGTATTTCAGAAATTACCCTCTGCACAATGGGACAGGATATGCAGCCAAGCTCAAGACAACATGCCAGATGGTTGGCCTCAGGAAGCCCTGCTGGCTCCCTCATGCAGGAGATTCACAAACACGATACCCTTCCACACTACATCTCCTCTTCAGCCCCAGATGCCTCCTCACTATATTCTAAAGAAATCTTTTCTGACATGACCTTCCAACTACCAGCTTTCCAAGATTAAAAGAAGGCAAACTTGTGAATTATGCAGGTTATGTGTTAGCTAAACCACACAAAACTACATGAAACTCCTAACGTGTAATTAAACGTGAACTTAAGTGTTGCAATAACGTGAAGGCAGATGGAAATGTGATTACTACACAGTCACTATTTCAGACTCTAAATTAGTGTCAAATGCTCACAAAAGAAACCCGAAGAGAAATATCTGGAAATTGGAATTCCTACTCTACAATAAGTCCTGAAATTTAAAAACAATTGCATCTTCTTGCACTCATATCAAACTCAAACTCTTTCTAGTTTTCTAGTCAAACAGTAAAATATCTATTTTGATCCCAATGAAGTAGATTTTTTTTTTTCAGAAAGGACATTCAAATTCACCAATTCATTGAAGCTTTATCCTTCAGAGCAAACCATAAGCAAAGCTGGCAGAAAGTGAAATTCAGATCTGTCATTTGCTACAAATCCAAGCATGAGGTACCTGAGGCATGGCGCAGAAGTTCATTATTGCTGTGATTATAGGTTTAAAATTGAAACATATTTTGAATTTGCTGTACTAAAATTAAAAGTAACTTTAGTATTTGCTACAATCAACTTTTCTGTTTATAGTCAATAGGATGAATATCCAACACAGTCATATTACATCTTTGACACATGTAAAATTTGTCAGAGAATACCTATTTATATTTAAATTAGCTTGTGTTACACACAGCAGATTTGACACATGACTGTCTACCTTATAAAAACAGAAGGTGAAAAGGGTATTTAACTTTCAGCCACTTAGTGCTACTGCATTAGAATGGACATTAGAATGGTTTGCAGAGATACTCTGAAGGATTTTGTCACAGCTTGCAAAAGGGGATTACCAAACTGTTCTTTCCAATTTATGTGAAAACACTCAGTTCCACACCAATATCAATCAGCATGATAAACTCTGACTCCAACACATAAGGCCAATTCATTATTGAAACTGACACAGAGAACTACTTTAATCAACTAATAATCACTTGAACTTGCCTCTAGGAAAATCCCAGTAGCTTCAGTATTTAGATTAAGTGTCAAGGCTCAGCCTGAACTTCTTATGAAGAAGGCAGCTTCTCTTGCAACAAATCTCTGTTAAGTTGACAAGAGTTAATGCACCTGGCAGCTCCTCAGTACATGGCAGGTTTAGGCACAGATAACACCAGAGCTTTGTGCCACCAATGGAAGTCATTAAGGTGAAAGAACTTTCAAGTGAGTCACTTTGGTAAATTATTAAAAGAAAAAAAAAAAAAAAAAATCACTCTTAGGATAAAATGCCTTAGCTCAAGAATGAATTTCCTCAGAGGATGCTTGATAGAGCTCCTTTTGTTTGTGACATATGGGAGATGCATTGTAGAGCATTAATCACCATGCACCACATTTATTTAGTTATTTACAAATCTATGTACACAGATAACTCCAAATACAAACTGTGAAACAAGAAGCTTTTGTTTTGGCTAGATCTCACCCAGACTGAATTCCAGGCCTATTAGCAAATCATTTGATTAAGTGAGCAAACTTTGACTTCAAGTGTATACACATAAGCATACAGCAGCTATAGATATTTAAAAAACAAAACACCAACAAGAATGAAGAATGTCTATTCAGATAGGAACCCAAAAACATTTATTTGGCAGCTGAATTGCAGAGAAGCCTGTGGAGATGCAATCTCAAAGGGGAAGACCAGCGTAAACACTGCAGGGTGTAGGGCTAAACTATGTAATTGATGCCAAGTTTCCAGGTATCCACAGTAACAATCCACCTGCAGACACTTGCTGACTGACTGACAATCCTGACCTCTGTTACTGGATAAAAGACATGATAATAATAGCATTAAAGAATCTTTTGTTTGGTTTTTATTTTTTGTTGTTGTTCATTTTGGTTTTTTAGGGCCTGCCCTTAAAATGACATTCTTGTTGCAGAGCTACAATGTGCTGTGCCGATTAGAAAGATGCTTATATATGAAATAAAGCAAACAAAGCCTCCAAGAGTGCAAATATGCCATGTTTCCTGCATTTAAAGCATTTTTGTTTTACTTAGCTGAGTAAGTAAAAAATACATACTACAATTAAACATAAAAAAAGAAGCTTCTATTCCTGTAGTCAGTCACTCTGTGCTGATTATATGCTATTTCCAGGGAGTTCACGGTGTTCTAAGGAAAAGTTTTGGATATGCTGATACCTACCTTCCCAAAACTGCAGTTCTCTCTCAAGCAAGCTAAGCAGAGATTCAAACTGTTATTTCCAAGATTTTGTAGTACTGCTGGATGAAAATATTCTTCAGCTTTTCTCAGGAAAAGATTCATACCTCCTGCCAGCACAGATAACTAGCATAACTTCATTTATAATAAACTAAATTAATTCTAGAGCAGTTGCATGTTTTCTTATTTGATCTCATCTAAGAAAATATGTCACTGTGCCAACTGAAAAGCCCTTACTGGAAATGCTGCAACAGCCTAACACTGTGGAGCAGCAGAACACCCACAGCAGAAACATTTTGCAATTATATAAAGGTGAATTATGTCAAGTCAAAAGATACCCTCAGGGTAAAAAAACCCCAAAATTGCTTCATTCTGCTTGCTTTCCACTGAAGGTATGATGACTGGCCCTCTCTTAGCCAGGACTCCTACACAATTTCAGCCCCTGACACTGTCCTCATTTAGGTTAAAATAATCTTTGAGGAGAGAGAGATACTTCAAACTAAAGGGTATTGGTTTCTCCTCAAATTTATTTCACTGACATTAAACTACTGCTGAAGAAATCATAACACAATTACAACCTTAGCAAAATACAAAGCTGTGTATGAGAAAGGTAATGGTCCAACCAGAGAAACAACATTCAGTGTTTAAGACACAAGTGCTTACAGAAGGTAACAAAAATAGTACACCTCACATAAGGAAGGGGACAAGTTATGATAGCTACAGAAAACATTACTCTGAATTTTCTGATTCTATGTGTGTAAATTTCAGCAATAACGTCACATTAATGTAGTTATTTGCATTTAACATACTCAGGTGTATTAAACAGAAGAACTCACCACAAACTATTCTCTGAGATAAGTAAGAGACTGATAGACTCTGGGTAAGTAAATGTCAAGCAGCAGAGAAATTTAAGTTACACAATACTACAGACATCCACAACAGGTGAATTTTTTCCCTTTTTATTTTTTGTCACCCTAGCATGCAAAAGCCAAAAGCCTCCCGGGAAGGAATAGGTTGGTCCTTTTTATAAATATGATTTCTATGTGCATAGCTCAAGACACTTAATGGAAATCTGTAACTTAACTAAAATGCAAAACCAGGACCCACTCACAAAGTTTCATCTCAAAATATAAAAAAATACTGTTCTTTTAAAAAATGTGCAATGATGCTTTAGATGAACTGTTTACAGAACAGGATCCTAATGCTTTTCACAAAGTACACGATGCTTTCATGTCCTTTTATTATCACTACGGAAGGTGACCAGGACATTGTCTTTTTGCACAATCTGCTGGGTTCTCTACATAATAAATAGTTCTTGCACAGGAGCTCTGCAAAGAGGTCAGTTTCAATGACACCATGAATTGTGTTGCTCATACCTGCACATGTACAGCAGAGTCAAAACGGTTTTCGAAGCATCTCCCTTAAGAAAACATCCATCCTTTCTACATGCCTGTATGACTTTGCTGGGGGAAACTGAAAAGACAAGGCTTTCTTTTTTCCCCAGTTACAATATAAGTGCTATTAAATAGATATCCTTAGTATATAAAGTGACAGAGCTTGCCAAAAATAGGAAAAAGGACAGTATTAAACTTTTCCACCAACTTTTAGTCAAAAGCAGTGGCTAAACAAATGGAATAGGTGGACCCACTTGTGTTCTCAAAAAGCATATACTCTTTCAAATGTATTTGCTATGTACCATCAGATTTATTGGTTTTACTCCAAAATATATACATATAAAAATAAATAATAAATGTCATAAAGGCCAAACCAGATTTCTGCCTATTTTCATATGACTATCATACGACTATTTTTTTTAGGTATCTATAGATATGTGTGTGTGTGTGTATATATATATGTATATAAACACAAAGTATTACTTCTAAGTAAAACATACGGAAAAACAACTTTTCTTCTATCTGCTAATCTGCTGGTAGGTCACAGTATTTTAAGAAATAACGCCAGTCCATCTAGTATGTCTACAACAAAAGTCAACTGGAGATATGAAAGAGTTTCAAAACAGAGCCAGTATCTAAGCACTCATACCCGTCTCTAACAGAATATCCTGTCTCTAACAGACTGTCACATTCCAAGACTGAAGTGTTGGGGGTTTCTTTGGCAGATTTTTTTTGTTTGCTTCATTGTCTGGGGCTTTGTGTGGGCTTTGTTTTTGTTTTAAAAGAGTGCTTCATGGAGTTCTTTTCGTTGAAAATCTCCAATTGTACCTTGAGCCCCTGTGAACTTTTATCAGGTACAGATTCCTGCAGGAGAGTTTACGCACTGAACTGTACCTCGATTTGTTTGCTTTAAGCCAACTCTTGCCGGTTTCATTTATTTCCTCTTATTCTTTTCTCAAAAGGGGCAGTGAATATTTCTTCTCTATTCATTTTCTTTATGCCACTTACAATTTTATAGCATTCTAAAATAAGGTCCCTTTTTTCAGGATAAAGAGTCCTAGCCAATTTAGTCCCTCCTTGCACAGAAGTTACTGAATATCCTTCATCATACTCACTACCCTTTTTATAATCTACCCCGTCTCTACTACATCTTTTCTGAGAGATGAAGACCAGAATTAGCCCAAATACTGAGCATGCAGGCACACTGCGGAGTCATTCAGCGTCATAATGATGTTCTGTTCCATTTTCTACTTCTTCCTAACGATTCCTAACATTGCATTGGCAATCATTTCCAAAAGGATGAGATATTTTGAAGGTCGAAAGAATACCACAAGAATGTACCTTCATGTTTCTGAAGGAAGACACTAAAATTTGACAGCTAAATGTCAGTTTCTTATGGAGTAACACCGGTCAAAAGTTACTTTTTATCACTCAAGCAACCGTGATTAATTTTATGGTTATATTTATGTTCAAGACATGCAGAATTTCTTTTTATTTGCAGTTTGATGGAATAATGCAATAAATACCACTAATGAAGAGGTTTTAGGAGATATTTTGTACAAATAGAATACCCCAAAGATACTTTCTTGAAAAGCGTAGTGGTTAATATTTGACAGATAAGGAAGAAATTCTTCTGAAAGAATAAGGGGAGGAAGGCATGCAGAGACACTCAAAAACTTATGTGCATTTTAAACATATAAGGGCAATGCATTGCAACATAAAATCTCTGATTCACATTCCAGTAACACTACCTAAACATGCAACGTCCCAGCAGCATGAATGTAAAAAGTCTAAAGGAATGCTGTGTGGCTGTCAATAAGGGAATTTCATGCACTACTTGTGTCAGTGATAGATAAAAAAATGTATTACTGAAATACTAAAAGTGTTGCACAGTAGCTTACTGTACCTGTATTCTCAACAGTTAAATTAGAATCATAGAATAGTCACACAGCTGGAAGAGACCTTGAAGATCATCAAGTCCAGCCTTTGTCCTAGCCCTATCAACTCGCTAAACAATTCCCTCCCCGTCTCTTAAACACCTCCAGGGATGGTGACTCAACCACCTCCCTGGGCAGCCTGTTCCAATGAATGACAACCCTTTCAGTAAAGAAATTCTTCCTAATATCCAACCTGAACCTCTCCTGGCGCAGTTTCCATCCATTTCCCCTCATCCTATCACTCTCCACCAGGGAGAACAGACCAGTCCCTGCCTCTCTACAGAAAAATGGGGTAAGAATGAGAGCATAGCAAAGTTTGAACACAACAGCATTTCAAAATAATGGGTAGAAAGCCAAGGAACTCCAAGATGGTACTAAGCCATGTAGGAATCCAAAAGCACCAATGTCCTATAATCAATATAAGCTCAGTGATGTGCTATGGACAGTCAAACTTATTTCCTAAACCAAATTTTATTTCTAGACTTCTGTCCGCATAAGTGCTATCCTCTAAATTTCCAGCACAATCCTCTATACTAGTTTGTACACATGGAATGAAAATATGTATTTTAATAAATAAATACAAGATAAAAATACTGTCTCGTCTTTTATCTGATTTAATATCTAGCTTTTTTCCTGAATGTACCACCGAAAAAAGATAACAAATAAGTTACTGAATAGGGGCAGTCCTGGGGAAAAAATAAATACATACATCTATATTTATATCTATAGATAGATAGATAGATAGATATCTCATTTTACTTGCTGCCCAAACAAAATCTATGTTCAAAATGAAAAGACCTGAATAGTAACTACTCAACTCATTCCAAAAGTATTTTTCTGCTATTTGATATGCTGTCAAAAGTAATTAACAGTCTGCCTTTAAGTCTAGGCTTCTTAAGTTGATACATAAAACAAATATTTAAGGAGCACATATAAAATTTTGGAGATTGTTAGGGTACTTAGTTTATATAAGTATTTTACATGTAAGATATATGTATAGAAATACAACAGAATTCTGGAATTGCTCTCAGAAGGCACCAATGCTTATGTACATAAGCCAAGGCTTTGAAGAGAGTGTCTTTGGGAACTACTATTCTACAGGAATATGGATCAGAAAAGCTAAGAAACAAAATGCAAACCCACAAGTAAATAAAAGCTATTTCCTGTTAGGAAAACCTCAAAAATCCTGTATGGACATTTGCAAGACTTTAGTCTTACAAAACGCAGGAAGATTTTGAAATTTTCCACTAATATAGTAATAACTATAATAAATGATACAGGCAGACAATTTTCAAGACAAGAATGTTCACAAAAGTATCTATATGGTTATGTACACTTTGCTGGGCTGCAAACTTAACTCAGTCTCCTGTAACATGGTGGGAGCTATGCTCTCCAGAATGGGACAAGGGTCAAAAGGCAGTTTAAAATTAGATTTTTTCCCCCCCTCTATTCGTTCCTATTTATTGTGAGGATGGTATTTTTCCTCAAACATGAGCTATTAAATAAAAACACACCTATTGCTTCACATAAATATTTATGAGCTATATTTCTCACTACAAACTGAAGTTTCAGCAAACTTGTAATTTTTTCCCCCTCAATTCTATTACATAGCTTTCAACATGAACAGATATTTTCCTGAATAAACTACAGAAAGGAAAAAAAAATGTTTACCCTCATTTCATTAAAGCAATTTCAGCTTCAACAACAACAATAATATGGTCCTTAGTTTCACTTAATATTCTCAGAAATCAATTTTACTGTAGCCAGATGCTGCTTCCCCCCACCCCCCATGCATTTCCCATACTGCTATGATATGTAACTGTATTCTCTCTAGCTCTGGAGGGAAAAAGAAGTCACTGTTTTTCTCCAACACTCTTATCTACCTTTCTTTTATGATTCCATGTGCATAAATTTCAGCAATAATGTCACATTAATGTAGTTATTTGCATTTAACACACTCATGTTTATTAAACAGAACTCACCACAATGACAAACCATTCTCTGAGATAAGTAAGAGATAGGAAGCTGTTTTCCCAATATACTCTGCCACTATTTCTAATATTTTAATCATCACCTCATCATTTTTTTTTCTTAATTTATATTTAACTACTTTAATTTCATTTTTCCTGCATGAGTTAATTTTTGGGAGGTAAAACTCAAAGGCACTTCAGGCTTCATTATTACATGCAATGGTTTGCCAGGGAAGTAAAATACATACCTACCATCAAATAGCCATTAAAATAGCCCACATAATCAGCTTGCCTGAAGCATGCTAGATTTTTCTTAATTTAATTAGTAATGGCTTTCCCTACTGCTCACCAAGTATTTGCTGAGAACATGAGACTTCAAAAAAATTAGGTTTGTTGTCAGGCACATAAAATTTATATTTTCTTAACTTTTACAATTAATAATTATAAATCCAACATCTAAATTATTTGTCTAAAAGCCCCAAATCAGAATTGAAGGCAAAATGTATAAGGTGCTGTTCATGAACACTAAAGATTAGACCCCTTCCAGAGAGCTATTATGCAAACCCATACATGCACTTCAAAACTAATTCAGTTATACCAAATAAACTACTGAATCTCTTAACACAGCTTCACTCAAGATGTCCAAGAAAACTTTCATAGAATTTTAAGTACAGAAATGAACATAATGGAGCTAAAAATGAAAATACTGATAGCAGTTCTGGGGTCATACACTCAAATAGCAGAGAATGAACAGCAAGTCTTGTCATAAAACTTAATTACAAACCTAAAAAAAACCCCACAACAACAACAACAAAACTCCACCCCCAAAACAAACAAAAAACCAACACCAAAACCCTGAACATATAAAAATGCCAGGAGAAACTTTTTCTATTCTATAGCCAGAAAGTCAAAGCCCATTTAATAAAGTGTAATAACTAAGGGATACCTAAGGCCAGTGTTATTTAATGAAATTATCAGGAAATCTCAGGAAGCATCCCAAAGGCATCTTGATGAAACATATTTAAAAATGACTGAAATCTCAGCTGCCCAGAGATGGTGTTGGCGCAGGAAACAGCTGAAATATAGAAAGAGTAAATCTTTACTACAGCAATCCTGCTTCAATCCCTAGTTAAAGAATACTCACAGTCTTCCCTTTCTGGGGTGCCCTTGAACAGACAAGAGGAAATGCGCTATCTGAGCAACACTCTCCTATTCCCAAGCAACAGCTAGAGTACTCTGGAAGATGTTGTCTGTCCCTTCCCATTTTCAGTCTCCAGTTTTCATCAGATATCTTAAATTTACCTCCTGCAACTACGTACCATAGCAGAGCACAGTAGGCAATAGGCTGAAGGCAGGTAAGAAAGGGTAGATGCTAGCTGAATGGCCATGAAAGTGGGTGGTAGGTCAATGCAAGCCTCCAGCATCATCCAGCTCCCTCAGCCTCTCCTCAGGTCAATATAGGTCTCCAGAGGGCACACTGCAGTGCGCAGCAAGAGAAAAGATCCCCCACATAGATGTGACTGGACAAGTCTGTTGGAGTATTTCCAAGCTCTTATCTCAACCAGAGACAACCACCCAGTTTGACATATGTGAGGGAGCCAAGCTAAGATAGGAGCTATGCTGCATTGTCAAGATCACCTGTGGGCTGCCCTGGATGCCTTCAAATCCCTTGGCACAAGCAAGTTGCATGGCCAGAAAACACCACTCCACAGGAAGAAAATCCTGTAGCAGGCCAAGGCAATTATTTTTTCCAGTTAGAATCAAACAAACAATAGTAAATCTGCCACATATGCATGATCATAGCTCCAACGTGGTATGTCAGGCAAAGATATTTAAGAGATGACACCTCCAGTCAGAGGAGCAAACTGGTCACTACTTCATACAATATAGCCATTTCCTACAGTACAGCCTGTGGTAAATGTCATCTTTCTGTACCTCTAAAGGCAGGTGTTGGCTGCTGAAGGCTTCCATACATAGCTAGTCTCCACTTCAGCTAGGCACAGAAAGCTCACTAAAGGTACTAAGAGGAAACATTGAAAGAAGGCCACTATACAGCAGTCACCTTTTTTGATAGCTCCTTGTTTCATAGCAGAGTATTATGGCTAAAGTTCATAATTATATTCATTACTTAGGTCTATTTTCAGAATGTGGTTTCTCAGGTTAGTAGATGTCACTCAAGATTTCAGCAATTTAGCTCCTTGTTCCACTTCCTTAAAGGGGTTTAACATCTTTGGCATAAGCCAACATTAATGCTATAGCATTATTCACTACATGCTGAAACTGAATGCACTTTATTTGCTCTAATTATGAAGTCATTACTAACATGCAGAAAGGCATGTAATTGATTAGAAACAACATACTTCATAAATAATGTACTTGAGAAGCATGCCTTAGATGGTAACCCAGCCACAAGCCATTTTAGAAAAGAAAAGTTTATTATTCCATGAATTAAAGACTCTCAGAGAGAAAAAAAAAAAAAAACACAGATCCAGGGTGTTAAATGGTTACAAACTCAAGAAGTCAAAACATTTAAAGCAATAAATTCCAGGTATTCTGTGCAAGGAAACATTTATCACTCTATAATTTAGCCATGATAAAGAACAATCACTTGGCTTTTGCTAAAGATCTGATTCACAAGGCCAAAATATTTCAATCCTGTTATTGAACACCACCGGCAAGTCCATACTTCCAAGTCAGGGATAACATGTAGCCTTCACTACAGAGGACTCCAAACCATAGTGAAGTGTATCTCATCTTTATTCTATGGAAGATTATCTATGTTTTTAGTGGAAGAAAAGTAATTCCCTTGCTCCACACCTAAAAAGTACTGTGGCTGAGTGGTGAAGAAACAGACAGACACCTCAGGCTCTTCTAGCTTTTCTCTACATGGCTGTCTTGTCCCCATGAAGTCAAAAACAGCTCCAGGTCTTCACTTTATGCTGAGAGTCATATCTGAGGACTACCTAGCTCCCTTATTCCCCAAAAGTGACTCTCTTGAAAAGCAAGACAATCCCAGGCTAGCCAATTGAAAGCAAGCTTCAATTGCTACAATGATACAGGAGCCTGAACCACACTGAGCATTTTATTGTAGTGCAGAGGCAAGTGGAAGCAATCTCTTTTCAGAAACCCCCAGGAGCATTCTGAGGTCTGCTTGCATGCTAATGGCCCATCTTAAGAATAAATGCAGCTGAATACAACTGTACACATTTTAATACCAAATGTTAATAATCTAATTATTGTGAATCACAGTTCAGGGCTAAACTCAAATTGTAGTTGGATCTACCATCTCACATGCACTTGACTCAGAATAAGACATTACAAATTAATATTTAAAAACAAAACATTCAGCTTGGCAACTTTTACAAGCTGATTTGCACTTACCACTACAAGACAGAATATTTTAATGCTGTAGTTCAATTTGTTAAAAATTAGCAAATGAACATTAAAAGCTCTTCTCAATATAAAATTTCCTGTAAATGAACTCAACTTTAAAAGTCTTAATACAAAAGTCACAGAAACATTATTCTTGTGCAAATTTTAAGCATCACCCATAAAATTAATGGTTATCGGAGGAAGCATTTATAATTCCTGTCATTATTCTCATCTGTTTTACATTAGATTGCCTCAGAAAAGGTCTCTTCAAAAAGCACCCTTGTTTACAGTAGAACTAAGGAGCACATAAAACACTCACATAGGCCTTGCTTCAGATTCAAGAGCTATTCACTCATCCACCACAGGCAGCTGGGCTGCAGGTGAAGATGATGATGGTAGGCTCTGTAGCTTACACCTTGAATGGACATGGTGTAGCCTACATAACACTACCATAAAGATGGTTTTAATTCATCTCAGAAGGATGATAGGTCTGATTCTTTTTTTAATAGAACGGACTTGATTTGGAGAGAAACTATTGCTAGCAGCTGCTTCAGACAAAAATTCCTGCAGCTTTAGACCAGGCTGGGTAATAAACTCCAGACTTCCAAGCAGATCTGTCAATAAGCACTTTACAAATCAGTAAGAGTCTCCACTACATATCTATTAGTCTGAGAGGACCTGTGTGAGCACGAGCATCCTGCTTCTTCTATCCCAGCCTGTGAACACCAGTAATCACTGCAATCTGAAACATCAGAAGAGAAGGGTGTTTTTGGCAGATTTTTCCACATACATCTTTCTTCACTGACCAACCTATTTTTTTTTTTTCTATTCATTCTCTCTAGAAAAACATATTTAGACTAACTGTAGATAAACAGGAGGACTATGTGCTGAGGAAGGCCTGCAGGTGACCAAACCAGCTTCAGCAGCTCTCAGACCTGAACAGGCAGTGCATATTGCCACTATGAGGTCCCTGTGCAGCCTCTCCAGTACCACCCAGTGACTGCTAAATATACCTAGATCAGACAAACTAAGCCATGAATCTATTTAGGAGTCCTGGATTTAACTTCTTCCCCACCCCACAGGACTAAGATATACAGTTCCAGCTAACCTAAAGGACTGTGTTTCATTTCTTTTTCAATCCATCCGTTTAACGAGGACTGCTAGGTTTATTAAAGTCTTTGCCCAAAAGTCAAACACTACTAAGCAAAAGTCACAACATATCAGCTTGAAGACTTCACAGACTCACACAATGGTTGAGGTTGGAATGGACCGCTGGAGGTCAACTGGTCCAAACTTGCTGCTCAAGCAAGTCCACCTACACCTGGCTGCCCAGGACTACATCCAAACAACTTCTGAATACCTCCAAGGATGGAGACTCCACAAACTCCCTTGGAAACCTTTGCCAGTCCTTCGTCACTTTCATACCAAAAAAAGTGCTTCCTGATGCTCAAAGGGAACCTCCTGTGTTTCAGTTTGCCCTCATTGCCTTTTGTCCTGTCACTGGACAGCACTGAAAAGAGCCTGGTCCATCTCCTTTATATGCTTGAGGTATTAATACACACTGATAATCACAGAATCACAGAATATTAGGAGTTGGAAGGGACCTCGAAAGATCATCTAGTCCAATCCCCCTGCCACAGCAGCATTCCCTACACCAGGTCACACAGAAGCACGTCCAGACCAGTTTTGAATACCTCCACAGAAGGAGACTCCACAACCTCTCTGGGCAGTCTGTTCCAGTGCTCTGGCACCTGAACTGTGAAAAAATTTCTACGTGAATTCACATGGAATCTCCTATGCTTCAGCTTACAGCCATTACCTCTTGTCCTGTCACTGGGCTTCACTGAGAAGAGCCTGACCCCATCCTCCTGACACACACTCTTCACATATTTAAAAGCATAGATGAGGTCACCCCTTAGCCTCCTCTTCTCCAAGCTAAAGACACACAGCTCCCTCAGCCTTTCCTCAGAAGGAAGGTGTTCCAGTCCCTTCACCATCTTTGTGGTTCTGCGCTGGACTCTCTCCAGCAGTTCCCTATCCTTCTTAAACTGGGGGGCCCAGAACTGGACACACTATTCCAGATGCGGCCTCACCAGGGTAGAGTAAAGAGGAAGAACCACCTCTGTTGACCTACTAACCACACCCCTTCTAATACACCCCAGAATCCCATTGGCCCTCCTGGCCACAAGAGCACACTGCTGGCTCATGCTCATCCTTCCATCCACCAGGACCCCCAGATCCCTTTCCCCTTCACTGCTCTCCAACAGCTCAGCCCCCAACCTATACTCATCCATGGGTTTGGTCTTTCCCAGGTGCAAGACTCAACACTTGGCCTTATTGAATCTCATTAAATTTCTCCCTGCCCAACTCTCCAGCCTGTCTAAGTCTCTCTGAATGGCAGCACAACCCTCCCTTGTGTCAGCCACTCCACCCAGTTTAGTGTCATCAGCAAACTTGCTGACAGCACACTCTGATCCCTCATTAAGATCCCTCATAAGCCTTCTCTTCTCCAGCGCCAGCTCTCCCATCCTTCCTTCATAGGACAGATGCTCGTCAGCCAGTAAAATATTCCATATCCAAAAACAGTGCCCAAAAAAAGTGAGCTTGTACTATCCTGTCTTAATATATACTGTGGCATCAGTATTTGACAATGCAGGACTCTGATATTGGGACAAGAGAAGATTTGCACTTCTGGTGCCACCAGTGACAGGTTGGAGGAACCAAACCACAAAGATATAAAAATAAAATTAAAAGAGTGACACAGTGCAGATTAGGAACAGCACTTCCCACTGATGGTGTTTCCTAAAGATAAATATTGCTTTTTAGTGAGCTATCAGTACAGTTATTTTCATGATTTGCCAGAGCTGCACTGCTTAGTGCTCTCCAGCCTGTTCCCATTGCATAAGGTGACTGGAGTGATCTCAATAGCCCAGCAAAAGACAGGTGAGGAGGGAAGGTTTCTCACAGCCCCTAGAAGCTCCTCCTCACCCCCGCCCCCGGTCATGTCTGGCTCACTCAGCAGCACACAGGTTCAAAGATCACAATCTCTTCCAACCATAACAATTCTATGATTCCACATCACCACCGATGAATGAACCTTCACTACATTTTGTCTTCAGTCTGAAACAACCAACTTTGCAAAGCTATGTGAAAACTGATCCACACAGTTTTGTAAGTAATTAATTGATTTTTTCGATTCATTGAATAAGGTGAGGAGGAATTTCACGCAGCCTTCACTGTATATGTTCAATTATTTGAACATTAATAAAAACAACCACAGGAGTTCAGCACCTAGGGACCCAGTAAAGTGTTTTTGTATTCATATGTTGTTTTTCACATAAAAAGGTAATATCTTTGATGGAATATTGTTAAATATTGCATGCAGGAGTACTTAATGTTTAAAACCAGTAACTTGTTTAGATTTCATTTTTATTTAAATGCTTCTGAAAATATTAACAGTTGAAATAATGCAAACAGACCATCCTCTTGGAGTCATTTTCCTTCTTGTGTTCCCATATACCCTCTAAGTAAGATACTTGACAAGAGACAAGTCATATGTGAATTTATTTTGCAGCCTGGGATTGTGCTAAATAATTACTAACAAAAATGTATTATTTAGCTCCAGGCTATCTCACTGCATTAGAATTAAATGGCAACTATTTGCTCTTTCAGCAGTGGCAAGAACCACTGGGCTGATGTCAGCATCATTTTGAATGCCATTATCACAGTCTCTGGCTCTTTAGAAGGAGCAGGCAGAATTATTTACAAACTAGCAAAAGTCTCACATTTATTTAAGTATGACACCATTGGAAATATCCTTCCCATTCTAGATAACCAGAAGCATATTAGTATTATCAAAAGCTACCCCTTTATCATATAGAATTCATTATCACATACCATTCGAGCACCAGCAGGCAACTCTGCATATTTACTGTGAGGTAAATGCCTGACAGCAGACTACTCTTTTGATTGCTTGCCAAAGAGCCATGTGACACATGCTTGGATCTGGTGCTAAGGGTTGTGGGTTAATTCTTTATTTTTGGCAGAGCTACCAATGAAAGAGTAACAAGAGACCGCACAAATCTGAATCCCAGCGTTTAATGTTACACTCTCTGGAAAAATACCAGAAGCATCAGCACTTAATTCTATACACCTACTGAGAGGCAGATTAGGCTGAAGAAATACAGGCCCTGAACCACAGGATTGGCTAGTGACTCTGCAGTTAAAAGGTACAGGACTTGCCACACTGCAGGCACTACCAAATCTGAGTGGGAATATCCCCTCCACATCCCTTCTTCGAAGAAGAAAGGGCCTGCAGCCTCAGCCATTTGGGTAGAGTCTTTCAACAATATATTACTCCATCTGTGAGTATTAGTGCCACAATCTGGCCATAAATTAGCAGTTTCTGAGGCTAATTGAGCATATATAAAGACACACTTTCCTGTCTCTGTCTTAAGTGATGCCAACCTCTTTTATTCTATCTTTGTTAATGGCACTATTTAAGATGGAAATACTGTAACAATGCATTCAAAACACACTGCAAACTAAATATTCATGAAGTCAAACAAATAATCCCAGAGGAATATCCTCTTATGGATTCACAGTGAAGAGGGAAGTTGCTTCAGTGCTTGGTAATATACTTTTTCCACAACCAAAACAATGCTCAGCCAGTCCTTGATGCAGCCTTGGCTTAGCCATAGTCTCTCCCCTCTTTCCGTAAGTTTGTCTTGACACCAACTGGTATCAAATGCCCTTTGGCCTAACTCTGTCACAAAAAACAAAGCAGTGAAACTGCACTGACATAAGAATATAATTCTTTATGGACACTGAAGCAAACAATAAAGTCCATGAATCTGATGACCATCTTAGCACGGTCTTCCTAAGTTACAGTGCAGAAAAAAACCCAGGTTCCTTATAGAAACTTCATAAACATTTTTCTTATCTTATTATTTTCTGCCTCTGTCCTCTTAAGAGGACACTTAGGAGGGTCATCCAGCTAAAATAGAGAATGAAATACAAATACTCCCAGACTTCTTGAATCCCAGTTCAAGGTAAAATTTAGATACACCTTTCTATATAGAAACACAATATCAAAAGATGGGGAAAAAATGAGGGTGGTTCAATGCTCATGAAACGTTAAAATGTATTTTCTTATTTTGCATACACATTCCCTAAAGAAGGCCTGCAAACAGTGTAATATTTAACTTAAATTACTTCAAGCAGAGGCAAATGAAAACTACCAATACTTCAGAACTGATGTTCCTACATTTTAAAATGACGTTTTTCCATCATCCATAGGCCAAACTCATGCTGCCTTTTAGAAGGCAGCATACAAAAAACAATAATCATAATATTTATCCTTCATCTCCCAAGCTTTTTATTATTTTAATAAATACATTGTCAGCATGCGTTGGTTTTTAGTCAAATACAGAATAAAAGCACATTTTTTTCAACTGCTTATAATAAATCTACTTGAATTAGATGAGGATACATCCATTCCTCTACTCATTATATAAAGATAAAGAAGGAGAACATTCACAGATAGATATCATTGCTAGCCCTATTATACCTTCAGCCTCCAACTACAAACTCCCTGTTCTTAATTGGACCAATATTCAGCCAGTTACCACAGGAAATATTGCTAGCCAATGGACAAGTGAAGAGACGGAGCCATCTAAAAGCCAAAGGCATACAATTGCTTAAGTAGAAATTAAATACTGATTAAATAATAATTAAAATTTTATTTTATGTTTTTAAAGTTGAACTAAAAAGCAATTAATAAAGTCCATTAAATTCTGTATTTTAACAAGTTCTCTGACAAAGGCATGCAGTTTGGTCTCATGTCCTCAGTAGATGGCTCACCTGATTTTGGTTTCATTAACATATACAATATTATAAATGGGAGGCACACAGACAGCATAGCTTACTCCCTTGTTTATTTTCCTATCTAGATTTAAACAAAGCCATCATGGCCTAGCAGAGACAGAGAAAGCACTACTAATGAATAAATGCATATAAGGAGCTCTAACTCTAACTTTTAATATGTTTACAAGGGCTCAAGTGCATCTCCTCTTGCCTTCCACTTTAGTAAAGTCCAGGTCCAGTAATGCACATTGAGCATTAGCAAAAGAGCAAATATAAAGGAAGCAATTACAGACAATGAAAACAGTGAGAAAGCACTGTCCACTTCTCATCAGAAAAAAGACAAATTTGATGAGAAAAAAACAACAAATAAAGCAACTTTTGACAACCTCGTTAGGAGAGAGCATTTTACAAGCAACAGAAAAAGGAAACACAAGGTGGCCAAGAAAGGCTTTTCTCTCCAGTGAAGACATGACAAACAATCCCACTGCTCCAAGCAGCAGTGCCTGCCAACAGTGCAAAGAAAAAGGCCTACATCACTGGTGACAGTATTTCACAAGTTACCACTTTATCAGTGACACCTGTCATAAAGCAAAACTAAATATTAAAAATAAATTTTTAAATTGGAATATGCTTTTAAAAAAGCCCAAAACTACAAAAGGGAAATCCCAAGAACAGAAGTAATCAGCTGAGCAGTGGGGACAGCTTTTTCCTTACCTTCATTCTTTACTAAGTAAAGAAACTCTTGACTAGGAAAAGCAGCAGGCACCAGGGACACAAGTTTAAATGGAGCCTGTAACAGCAGGTCCTGCAACATCTGCTTCTGAGCTTTTGCTCCCCTCCAGTACTCTTGGAGAGGCTGCAGCTGCCTCACACTCAACACTGCGTCAAACTGGTAGTAGTCAGAAGATCCTCCTCACCCTCAAAGATGGTTGTAACTTTAAGTCAAAATCCTTAAATGTATGTCACATTTGATTTTCTTAAGTGATCAGGATATTACTAATCAAATTGAGAAGCTGATTAGTAAATTGAATATTTGATTAGCTCCTTCCATGGTGCAAAGAATTTGATATTAATCAAGGCTCGTAGAGGATAAGCACCACCATCCTCACTCTCAAACCAAGCACCTGCATTTCACCAGGGGAATAATAATGATTATTAAAACCAATGAACTGTAGCTCTCTGATTAGTTCCAGGCACTTTTTTCTCATTTAATCAAGGTAATTATACAATAAATCTTTGAAAACATGTGCTGTATTTAACAAAGCAGGCCTGATACATTTGTGCTCAATAAAAGACTGTTCCCTCACTGCTCCTCCAGCTAACTAATACCCTCCTTCAGTAAGATGACCTAGGACTACAAAATTCCATTCCAACAGCTGCCACCTGCTTTACTGGTAATGGCATAAACAAGTCACTCGTTCTGTTATATCAACACTGAGTTTGTTCCACAGATGACAAGATGGTTCATGAGATTTTCAGTGGCTTAAAATATATTTTTTTTAAAGAAAGAAAAGGGGAAAAAAGAATCATCTGTTAGTGTCAAGACAATTTCTCAGCAGAAATCAGCAAGAGGACAACTTTCAGCTCATTAGCTGTGCCCTCATAATTAAAGTCATTACAGTCACTGGGAATTAAAACTTCAAGCTGGTTTATAAGTTAGAATCAGTAACAAACTTAAAATACATTCTACTCAGAGCGATCCCAATGTGGAGCTAGACATTTAGTTTGAGATTTTTAATTATTTGGGTTTTTTAGTTTAAATTTGAGAAGTTAGTATCTACCTTAAATTTTTGTGGTTCTCCAGTATATTTATTCTATAAATGTTCCAAAAAACATAAACAAAGAATTTGTCTTTTTGTTCCTTAAATGCTTCTAAGTAACCATACTGTAACGGTTTCCAACTTGTCATATGACAACTCAAAGGATATAGCTAACTTTAACCATTCTATGAATTCCAAGGTATAAATTCTCACTAAGATGAGAATATAAAAAAAAATCTTCATAAGTTCTTCTCTGCCTAAAGCCAGCAAATATATTTCAATCAATTTTATCATCCCCTGCATCAGCTATTGGATAAAATGCATAAGCCATTGCCCAACTGCTGTATCTGTCCTGCCAAAGAAATCGAAAGGAATCCATTTAGGTTCTACTTAATGAGCTGAGCTACCCAAGAAAAAGAATGTAAAAGACACGTAATTGTCACAGAAAATGCATTGTTACACAGGGATATAAATCTGGAACTCTTCAAATACAGTTATTATCAGAAATATTGCTATAGTATATAACCAGGCTGTAGCAGCTTTTGCATTTTTGCCTTTTGAGATTTGCCATATCTGTTGCAATCATAAAGCAAAATTCTGTTGGACTGCTGCACTTAACAGTTCTGAAGCAAACTGGAACAGCTGGTAAGCTACTGCAATTCAAATTGACTAAAGGTATTAAAAAAGTTTCTGGGAATCAGCAAATGCAAGATTTCTCCACTATCTTGTGCTATTACACAACAGTCATATGGAATTTCAGTATCTGCACTCATAAAACACAAGGACATCTCCACTTAGTGCCACAGAGCAGAAAACACATTGCACTTTCTAAGAGGGTCCACAGCAGGTTACACACTTACTGATTACTTCCCCAAATACTTAATGTACTTGGCCTGGTTTTGATGCGGTGCCTCCCAGATGTCCTGTTAAAAACGGTGAATTTCAGCATCCTTAAATCAGCTGCCCCTGCTGTGTAAAGTAGCCCAAATGTGTTTCCAATTCAAAACAGTGTCTTTTTTTTTTTTTTGGCTGTTGAACAGATTTCAGTGTATTATATAACCTGCACTGTGTTGAAGATGAAGGATGCTCAAGGAACACTGGATGACTGGTATCCTATTGGGGCTCTCAGGAAAAAAGTTTCTCACCTCAGGAGGCTACTCCTTAGAGAAGATTTTAAATAAAAACACCTCAAAATAATTTCACAGCTATGCAAGTACCTTAACTCTATGAACAAACTGAAAAAACAGAGCAGGCTTATAAAAGTAGAGCCTTGGTACCCAACTGTGCTATAAAAAGCAGGTTTTTGCTATACTTTCCCCCACCACCTGGTTTTTTAGAGTTCAAACAATTACTACAACACGTTTAAAAGTCTTTCAGGAGCCTTGGTTTATGTTATTTTAAGCTACTGTAAGAACATTTTGATAGGAGAACAGAAGATAATTAGCATGCCTCCTGATAGCAATTTGAGCTTTGTAGAGCTTCTGCCTGGTAATCCTGAACATCGTATTTTTTGAGTAAGGTACAGTTTTTCCCCCTCACTCTCTCCTTGACAATGGAGAGAGCAACACTGCTCTGGGGAGGAGGTGAGGCCTCCCACTGCCTCATTTTTCTTTAATAAACAAAAGTTAATAAAAACTTACAGCAGCTTGAAAAGACAATCTGGATACGTGCTGGAGCTTACAGGATACATGCCTACAAGCCCTAAGATTTATTTCTGATGGGCCACACTACCTCAAAAAAACTTCCTAAATATTTAATGAAGAGGTGTAGGTAACACAAAAGAAAAAAAAGAAAACAAAGTTCATTAAAACATCACTAACTTTTTGCACAACCTGCTCTTTGAAATTCAGTTCATTCAGAAAAACACAAACAGGTATAACTCCCATGATTATTCCCTTGTCACTCTTTAAGACCTTGATTTTGCTTTGCTACCCAGTCCTCACTACTCTGCTGCCTTTTATTCATTTATTTAATTTCCTAGAAAAGTAGACCTAGGTTTCCATGCTTGGAAGTAAACCAGTGCAACACAGGGCAACCCAGTCTTCAAAGCAGTGGGGAAGCCTGAAACATAGTATAAATTGCTTCAGTCTTTTCAGTATCTTCTAAAGCCTAACACCTAAAGATAACAATGTAAATGTCAGCACTGTTAACTTTCACCACCGAAAATTTCTACAGAAATATCCAGCTAATAGGAAGTTTTGGAAACAGTGTGGAAGTGTTAGAATAAACATATGTGCCAGAAAGCCCTCCTGTTTTCTTCCAAAAACTTCAAGTTCACTCCTATTAGTATCTAGGATACACTTCAGTATTGTGAAGAGAAAACCCCTCAACAACTCAAAAGTAACAGCATTAATGCCTGGCTTTACTCTCATGTTGCTTATTTAACTGAAAACCTACAATTTAAATACAAAAGTAAAGCTGCTGCAACAGAATTTCCACTCTGCCAAACAATATGCTGCACAGCCAAATTTCACAACATACCTTAAATCCAGACTGATCACCTTCAGAAAATTTCAGCTACACCAAGAGAACTGGGTACAAAATAATCATTTCAATATAATTTAACAAGAAAATGAATACCTGGATAGGAGAGAGATCTAACTGCAGTTTCCACTGAATGAAAGACTGCAGCCTGGTATCAACTATTGTCTTCTCTTACTGGTGTGGACTGCCAGGACCACAAGTACACCTGCATAGGCAGTAATTTCTCTGAACTATTTCACCTGAAATCCCCACCCACCCACACACACTCCTTCCCCAGGATGAAGGCAAGTGTAGCAAATGAGGCTCTCAAATACAAAAGAATGTCAGAACAAATGTGAATTCTTTGATAGTTTCTGCAGCCATGAAATCAAAGATTAAAGAAGCCCTTGTTTAGACAAAAAAGAAGTAGAAAGAAGTAATGCCATTTTTTTCTTCTTAGTTACCTGTGAAAGCAAACAGATCCAAGGAAAATATTTCTTCTAAAGCATCACAGAATCATAGAATTGTTTTGGTTGGAAAAGACTTCTAGGATAATCAAGACCAACCATCAACCCAATGCCACTATGTCCACTAAACCATGTCGCAAAGTGCCATGTGTACAGTTTTAACATCTCCAGGGATGGTGTCTCCACCACCTTCCTGGGAAACCTGTTCCAATGCCTACCACTCTTTCAGTAAATACATTTTTCCTAATATCTGACCTGAACTTCCCATGGGACAACTTGAGGCTATTTCTTCTTGTCCTATCACTGGTTACCAGTCACTATCAGGAGAAGGGACTGACCCCCACCTCACTACAACCTCCCGTCAGGCAGTTGTAGAAAGTGATTAGGTCTCCCCTGAGTCTCCTCTTCTCCAGGCTAAACAACCCCAGTTCCCTCAGCTGCTCCCCATAAGACTTGTGCCTAGACCCTTCACCAGCTTTGTTGATATGAAATTACGTACATTCAAATTCTAGCACTTTACTGAGACAGACCTATGATGTATTTTTTTCCTCTAGGTCAGGATACCAAACTGCAGAGCCTATTCAATACTAAAGAATCACGTTGATACATCAGGAACCCTGCACTGTCAAGAGTCTAGGTAATTTGCAAACTCATACATTTACTATGTGTCAGAATATCATAAAACTCTGATTGCAAGTGACATTTTATACTAGGAATAATGCATAATAGGGTGGATGTTCAGTATTTGAAACAGGTGCTCTAAATAGCTCTGGCTTGCTTTTCATCCCACCTTGACAAACAATGTGCCTACATGCTGAGACAGAGAGAAAAGGTAATCGGTAAGGGAATGTTCCTAAATGCTCTTTTATTCCCTACCAGAAGGAATTAAGTATTAATGATGCAAAAATATTTCCAAAAAAAAAAAAAATCTTAAAAGCTTGGAGGCCATATGTTATCATCACAGCTACACTGAACAGAAATATGGCTTTAGTTGTGTGCTTACAGGAGTAACTGCAGACTCCACACTTAATTAGGCTTTATCAGTATTTTCTCATACTACCAAATCTGTCCAAGGATGTACCTCCTAATCCCAACAGAAGCTGTAGTAGTACTTCCCTATATCCATATAACCCTGTTTATCCCCAATATAATTATAAATATACATACCTACCATTTTCTGGCACTGAAAAAACTTCAAATTGTGTCTTAAGTGTCATTCAGCTTGAAACTACAATGTTCATGACAAAGAAAAGTCAAGTAGTCTAGTCATGCGATGTAACTGACTGTTACCCAGTGAAGTAATAATTCATCCCAAAGTCTAGTGGGATGAGAGAAAAGAAAGTAAGGAAGAGGAAAAGCAAAAGTGACTTCAGTGAGAGTATAAACTCCACCCATCCCTTGTTCAGCTACCAGCTTTATTTCAGGTTTGAATGTGACCATTTATCAATGAGCTTCAACAATGCTAAGAGAAAAGAAAACCATCAAACTGGGCACAAAATAAAATTAACTGTATCTGCTTAAATATAAATAATAAAGAATCCCTAGTCCTTTTTATTGTATTAAATTGATGCAAATTAAACCAAACAAAATAAAAAACCAAAACACACCAACAACAAACCATACTCTATAACGAAGAAATGAAGACACAGTAGACATCTGTCTGTCCATTATGGGGAAATGGAACTGCTGTGAATAATGGAAATTCTGACTCCAGCACAACTTCTGCAATATTTACTATTTACTTAACATCTATTTTTCATCATGTTTTCTTTAGATCACTGAAATCTGCAGCTCTTGGATAAATTAAAGATTCCCAGATCATCTGGGTATGATTGCAAGAGTAGCCTTGTTCACAGAGCTTGAAGTTTGAATTAAATAGTGAAGGCCTCACTCTGTACTACTCATGAAAATGGTCAGGTTTTTACTGTTTATCTGCTTCACTACACGTTACTGAAATTTGCTTGTTTGTTTTCAAGTTAATGAACAAAATAAAGTTCATTAAGATGTTATTAATTTAAATAAACATTTGAAAACATTATTTTTTCCCAAGTAAGCGTCATACCCAGATGGCCTCAGGACATTCAAGCAAACTGACCAGTGATAGTACTGCCAAAACCTTCTCATAGTGCAAGCTCTCACACACTGACACTGAGTAGCAGAGTATGTCCATGTGCCCACTGGCAGCAACACACACAGGAAGCTCATCCAGAAGCAAAAGCCTAATGGCAACAGCAGCACAAATTTCTGTGACTACCTGAGAGAGCTGCAACTTCCCAATGATTTCAGCTAGCATCACCTGGAAACCCACAGCACAGCCTCACTACAGAAGACAGAATAAAAAAAAAACCACAGAAAATAAAGGAGAACACATTCTGAACACATTTAATATAAAAATAAAGTTGGGAAAAATGTTCGCTATTCCAAGAGAAACCAAAGAGATGAAATAATCAACCATGATAAATGAAACAGCACCAGACAAACCGCTTTATCCCTCTGAAGTATCACGGGATGTGGTGAGATCAGAGTAATGCTATGGCAAGAGAAAATAAGCAGCGCAAGGGGGGGGGGTGTGGGTGGGTGTNGGAATCTCCTATGCTTCAGCTTACAGCCATTGCCTCTTGTCCTGTCACTGGGCTTCACTGTGAAGAGCCTGACCCTATCCTCTTGACACGCACCCTTCACATATTTAAAAGCATAAATGGGATGACCCCTTAGCCTCCTTTTATCCAAGCTAAAGAGATCCAGCTCCCTCCATAGTATTGCCACAAGGAAATTAGCAACCTTAATTACTCATCCAGCATGCACACTGTTTGAAAAATCTTTTAAAACTTCCTAGTGTTTTAGAAGAATAACTGATTTAATAACTGAAATAAAGCCTGGCTATTATTTCAAAGGCACATTATATAAGTGAGTGTAATTAATCTAAAAGGTGACAATGGATTTGAGTGTTTATCTAAATGTTTCCATTTTTGTGCTTTCCACAAATGCTAAGAGAATCCAAACTGAAAACAGAGAACAGGACACCACACAACACTGGAACTGAGGTCAGCACAAGTTGCCCTGCTAATTGACTTGGAAAACATTTCAGGAGAGGTGTGCAAGTACTGTATTACCTCCAGGTTTCCCTCCTTAGCACTCGCTCAAAGCCCATTATACAAAGGGAATTTTTATTTTTACCTCAATGACCTGTAGATCTGGTTACTTTTCACTGCTTAGTCACACACAGTCAAAGGACTACAGTGATCATTTGACTCTTTTGACCTGAGTACCAAGAAGTCATCTTTGATTAATTTTCTGCAATCAACCAATCAATCAAACAGAAGGTAATTTATCTTATCATTTATTAACATTCTAACATTATAGAGCTATTTGAAATCATTACTACTTTTACAGGACAGAACTAACTGGATTTCAAAACCAATCCATGGCCAACTGCCCAGTTTCTATGAAATGCTTTTAGGCAGTGTGTGGAATTTTAATAACTTTAAACCCAGCTATGTTGAAGAGAGAGGCACTGGCACTCAAATAACTCCTTTCTGATGTTTTTACTGACTCAAAGATAGTTCAGTTCATCTTGCTTGACCTTCCTGGGAAGGTGAGTAAATAACAAACAGAAATGCAAGGAAAATTTCAAAGAATCACATGCTGTGCTGTCTACAGACACTGCATCTCAAATATGATTATGATTTTTCTAGTTCACTTAATCTAAATGTTATGACCAGTAATAGACTATCTAAACCATATATGTGAGACCATAAGATTTTAATCCCTCTGTCCCATGAATTTCTATTAAATAACAGTAATTCAAAATTACTTTTAATTCATTTAAAATCTCCGAAGTTTCAACAAAGTTATCAGTTGAAATTATACACACAAATTGATCAGTTAATTTTTTTTCTAATTCTTACTAAGGATACAAGAAAATTTGCAACATTCTCTCTAAATCACAGAGATTTCTGTCCGGGACTAAATTTGCAGATCTACTTATGCCATTAATCAGGCCATACTATGTAGAAAATGCACAGGGCATACCCAGATAGAATGTGTGTTTGGAGGCCAAAACATTTAATTTCTAGACCTGAAAAGCTTATGAACTTAAAGGTATTCAAAAAATATATAGCTCAGATACAATGTTTAGAAAAGGTATAATAGTTTAATGGATTGTTTGCTAAAACTCTGTATAACTGCTACTGCCTCTGACTACTACTCGGTGGACGAAATTGCATTACAAGGAATGGAAGCTTAGAAATTGAATAATTTATAACTAAAATATCTTCAGTCTCTCCAGCATTTCCAAAAGTACAGCATATTGAGTTTGATTTAGTGCTTGTCTGTCTTTCTTTCCTTCTGTGATGGTACTTACCTGTAACATCTTTAGTTTGTGCTTTGTTATGACAAGAAAGTATATTCCAACAATAACCAGGAACACAGGCACATTTTTTTCCAGAACAATACACAGCTTAAATGCACAGGATTCACAAGCAGATGTCAGTATATAGCACAGAAAGCTCAGCAACCATTACTAAATCCTAACACATATACTTTAGTATATTCTGTCTTTCCCCTTGAAAATTAATTTAACCAAATTTGATCTCCATAAGTGTCTTCTTGAGGCTACAGCAAGGAGTGAATGAATCCCTCTTTGAAATCTGTTCAGAAAGAGCTTTAATTCAGTTAAGTAAGTTTAGAAACTGGATACACTGGAGTACTGCATTTGAAAAAAAAAAAACAAACAGTCTACCACAATAACAACAAAATATATTCCAAACTGTGTAAAAGTTCTTTGAACTTCTTTTTATTGTTAGTATTAGAAATTGTGTTTGTTTGTTTGTTAAAGCGAGAGAAAAAGAGAACTGCCCCATTTAAATGTCAGACCAAGAAGAGGTTAGTTAAAATGCTCTGCTACAGAAATTGAAAGGTAATTCAGCTTTGGAAAGTATGTAAAACTAACAAAAGACTAATAATGGGAGGTTAAGTGCACCATTTTTCACCCAAAATTGTATGTCAGCTACATAAAGCAAAACACACTGGTACATTAAGTCCACCTTAATAAAGTCAGATACAAAATGCATCCAGACAGTAAAATTTCTGTTTTAATGGCATTTTGTTCTGCATACAAATTATCAAACACCAGCATCCTAATCCTAAATTCCTGAGAGTAATTAGTTCTCCGGTCATCTCTTTCACAGAATCACAGAATGTTAGGAGTTGGAAGGGACCTCGAAAGATCATCTAGTCCAACCTCCCTGCCAGAGCAGGATTCCCTAGACCAGGTCACGCAGAAATGCATCCAGATGGGCCTTGATATCTCTGGAGAAGAAGACTCCACAACCTCTATACTTAAATTTACTCGTTTGAACAGGATCATAGAAATCATCAGGCCTTCCCCTCATTTTGGGTTTGGGTCAGGTTCTGACTGCATCCTGGAGATCTGGGCATAAACACGGCTCCAGAATCAGTCATTTTTGAAGGGAAAAGTGGGAACAGGAACTAGATGGGTTGTGACAGGGTTAAAGCTTTGTTTTCCTTCCTTTGTTTTGTTCTTGCTTTCCTACAATAGGATAAGTAATAAAAGCACATAATTATATTTTGCTTGTGCCTATCCCCCTGTGGAGAGAAAGCCTATTTGGCTAGTTTGACCCACATATTGAAGTGTTAACTGCAACAAGGGTGGATGAAGGTAATTTCTCCCTAATTCATCTGTCTTTACAACCTTCAAAAACCTTTACAACCTCCATCTACTGACCAGGTGAGACAAGGACAAGAAATAAGAGTATGTCAGGAACAGCTGAAGTGGCATTTGCTGAGATAGTAGCTTTTTCTTACATCAGCAGATAAAGAGATATTGAAGGAAACAAAATCTTTTTTACACTCAAAGCCTTTTTACCAGAATTGAAAAAACAGAGCAAACATCAAGCTAAGTAAAAATATAAAAACATTTGGTTTATGTGATTAGCTTTTTTCCAGAACAATCAGAAAATCTTTAGAGAAGGGGAGCTAGACAACTATACAGCAGAAAAAAATTTTGGCAGGGCTAAAAGCAATATTTCTTAATGTGTTTCCCAAGCATGAGAAATAAATACTTAGCACCTAGAGAACAGCTGGGAGTTAAGAGGTATTACTCAGGAAAAACAATAATCTGCCATAATACCAGTGTGTCTGTTGCACTTAGTATCTAATGAGATTTTACTTTTAGCACTAGTGTTCATTTTTAAAGGTTTTTTGCAGTTTCTTTTGAAAATGAAGACTGAGAGAGGAGGTTTAGGGTTTTTTGAGGATTTTGGTTTTAAAAGAAAATGTTCCTTTCTCATTTTTTTTGTCCATTGCCTGTGTAAGATAATTCTGGTATACAAAGTACTAACTCTATTTGATTTTGCCCACTCCAATAGTACTCAGTGCACTGGATAAAGCATACCATATACTGAAATTTGCTAATATATAATTATCAAAAACCAAGGAGTCCCTGCAAGACTGCAGATACAGAGACGTCTTACAGCAGCTGTTAGTCCAAAGAGATTTTTCATCTTAGGATGAGTTTGAAGATATTAGGGAACAGCAGACTAACTGAAGACTGCTGGAAATAGAAATGAGGCTTCTCATAACCACAGTACATCTACTGGTCACATTACTCTTTTGAAGAAAGAGCCTTTGTTTGCTGAGGGCCATGCTTAGACTGATGAGCTAAGCATTGTATCTCCTCAGATCACATACAGATAAATTTGAGAGCCTCAGCTTTCAAGGGGCTTGTATATGTGTATTAAAATAAATCAGAAAACACAGCTGATACAAAGGCCCTCAAAGCTAAATCCAAAAGGTATCACCACATTCTGTGGAAATTACACTACATGCAACTGGAACAAGTTTCATAGCATGACAGGTGCTTAAAACCAGATGGGCAATTGGCAATTGACATCTATTTGTATATATCAAAAATGATGGATGTCAAGCACCCATCACAGACAACAAAAATATTCTGAACTTGTATATTTTTTGCTCCTTCTATATAGTAATTGCAATTTCAGTAACATTTCATTCAGAAATACAGGATTACAATAGCCAACAATTTAGAAACAGCAGTAAAACAACAAAAATACTTATTACACATTAATACTGTCACTTAGATTTCAATTAGTGCTATAAAGTCCTTCAGTTCAATTCATGTAGAAAAATACTACAAATATGAAAGATATTTCTCTTTTTAAAATCCCACCTTGGGATATATACTACTTCAATAATAGATACAATTGTTTTGGCAGTTATTTATACTGTTTAATTGCAGGGAAACTTTTGAGGCAAAACATGCAGCTAGCCTCCTAACCTCATCAGAGCAAATGTCTTGCCAGCCACAGATTTAGTAAAACACATAAATATTATGCAATGCCCAACATCATATGTATATATCACATCCAAAGCCAAACTGAACAACAATACAGATGAGTTACAAGGCAGAAAAAATGTAATATCTAAGCTCTTCACAGAATTCAGAATGAAGTAGCACACTCCCCCCCGCCCCCAAGCCCAAGAATCTTAACTCAGAAATTCATTGCTTCAGCAATTCTGACTAAATAAGCTATTCTCATAGTCCTCAAATCAAAAAGTATGATGGTATTTATTGCATGGAAGATATAAACAGACAGACTGTGCATCTACAATCTTTCCATATAGTTTCATGCCTAATAGTCTCTTCCTGTGACTGACAGTTTTGATACTCAGCTGAAGGCTGATTTTAATGAAGCACCATTTTCCAAAGGGAGACCATTTTGCCAGAATTACTTTTGTCCTAATCATAACTTTCAGCACAAAAAGGTCTCTCCTTTTCTCCCCCAGCCTCAATACAATTTTAAATTGAAATACCAAGCTCTTTTTATACAATTCAGTCTACTGACTTTTAGTCAGCTTTGCAAAAAGATATTTTCTTCAGCTTATGTAAAGCTAGAATGATAGCTCATTTTGAACAAAATAGGCCTTGGACAATTTATGTAATAGGTTGTTTTGTTCAGATGAATAGGGTATGTCGGTCAGAAGATGCACAGTCTAGAAACATTCAACTCAGTATGTGGGATCCAAACAGACATTTAAATCACAGTAAATCCCAGTTTTCCTCTTTAAAATGAAGATAAGTTTTAGAATATAGCCACTCAGAAAACAAAAAGATTTTTAAACCTGCGTGAGGTGTTAACCAAGAGTGCATTCCACTTCTGAACCTTCAGAGAGCAACATGAACCAATACTAGTGAGCTCACACAGACATGCTAAAAAGTCCAGCATCAGCTATTTCAGCTCTGAACCCTTTAGCAGATAACATGGCTGTGATAGAATATCTGTGGTGATCTAGGTGAAAAGGAAGAGCTGTGTATGCAAAGTCAGCAAATTAGACATGTAACTTTGCTGAAATCCCAGATTACAGAGACTGGGAGATGGCTATTAGCTGCCAGGGGTGTGAGTGCACATGCAAGAGAGCCCATTCACAGGTGCTCAGGCCTTCTATTTATTGCCTCTAGTCACTGAAAAATTATTTTGTTCCAGAGGGCTAAATGACTGTTTCAGCAATATGGCAAATAATATATTAAAATACAACAAAGGACTAATAAAGGCATGAAGCAACTGCATCTTAAGGTAAATGAGCATGCTGCTTGCCTCTCAGAAATAATCTAGGAGTCCATGATGAAAAAAGGAGCATAACAGAAGTAACTTGTGTTGACACATTGAATGACACAGGCTATATATCAGACATCTAAAAGGCTTTGCTTTTTCTGCTACTTACATGTCTTAAAAATCAGCAGATTACTATACAACAACTTTCAAGACAGCCTGTAACAAATTAAAGCCTTTTTCATCCAGCAGTGGGGTGCTCAAATGAAATTCTGAGACTTGGGATGAAACTAAAGACTTTACTACTCAAATAATACTCTCAATTCTTTTTGCAAAGCAATACCATTCCAATATACCTCCCAAAGCAGACTGTCATCAAGGCAGTAACTTAGTTTCTGTTCTTCACTGTTATGCAGTTCATTGTGTTTTATGAGATAGAAAATGCTTATGAGAACAAGAAGGAACTCCATGAGAGGCAAGAATCAAAAAGTGTATTTTCCAAAAGTTTTCCTACACCAACTTCATCTACTTCAGCTTGTATTCCTACAGTCCTCTCAAGACACTATCTTTATTTGCATCCTAGCTTCCTTGTTTGTTTTGAAGCAGCCCTGGTCCTTTTCTGCATTTCTCCACTCATGCTTCCAGATATGCCAGGAGTTTTGCATTCGGCAAGACTGCTTGAAGTGGAGGAGTTATTCTGGTTATAAGTTTTCCACTGAAAATAGGAACAATTTCTAGAAGGCAGTTATTCAGCTCCCAGGCTGGATTAGTTTGAAATAAAAAGGCAAATATAACTTTTTTTTTTCCTCATGTTTAGTTGTGTATGGAATTGAAATACCTTATGCACTAAAATAAAAAGTTATTCAGAGAAAACACTGTTTTTTAAAGAAGGTCTTAAGAAAATTTAGCTTGTTCAGTTAAAGACAGAGATTCAAATAAGACCAAAAAATATGGCTTCCTCAATTCACTGCTGATTTTCTCTGCAATACACTGAATTTCTCTGCAATAAAATGTACTCAGGCTCAAACAGGAAATTCAATTCATGTTCATGTGTTGTATCTGCATTCCCTTTTTCAAATTACACAATATGCTAATTTATTTTTTACAAATTAGTACTACTCACAAGAGCTACACAAATCCCACAAAGCACTATAAAACATACAATACATTAAAGACAAAAAATAACGCATTTATTCCTTTAGTCATAGTATCCTTTACAGCTACTTTAAAGAACATTAGGCAAGAGTGTCAGACAGAAGCGTATTTTCAATTTCCATCTATCTTCCTAAGTCTCTTTCTTTCAAAAGCCTATTACTCTGAGGTATGAGTGTGGGCATAATTTGTTCCTTCAAACTTTTGACAATTATTTTTGTCAATATATATGCAAAAAGTTTTAATCACAGGGAGAACTGATAGCACTGCACATTAACACTGCCATCATTTGCCATCAGTGAGAATCCATTTTCAGTTGCTTAGAACTTTGCCAAACTTTAACTGCAATGACATTTTTTATTGTTCTATGTCTGTGCCATCCTTCCCAGACGGAGTTTTTTTTGAGATTATGGCTAAAGATGTTTTGGGAAAATTTGGCTGGGGAGACATTTTCCCATAAATCTCTAAAAGATTGTGGGATATGAATGGTTTAGAAGACAGGGAGAGGGATAAGAAAATACAGAAAGCAACTGAGAGTCTAAAGGAGCCTGGGACTGCCTGAGAAATATTTGGATGGGGAACCAGGAAAAGCAGAAATAAAAGGCTGAGACATAGGCATAAAAGATTGAATTAATTATTTCCACGTGTTGCCAGTTGTATGGTAGTGTCATGGACTGCAAAAGGCTACTTCAGGTAATAAAGGATCTAGCTCCTCTAACCCACTCCCTACACTGTATCATACTACTCTCTAGCTTTCAAGCAATGTGAGTAGTCCCACAATGTCAGCTAGGGATCTGTCATTTTAACCTTAACCATTGGTCTCTGCTATCAGTTTTACTGTGCTGTGTCTCTAAACACTCTGCTAGCAAACACTCCAGGGTGCAGTCTTTACACTAGCACTTGTTGATGGAATTTAGAGAAGTATCACAGTGTAGCTAACATTACTCTGTTTCCACAAAGTTTTAGAACCTCCGATACCCTTAGGATTTCCTTTGATTTTCCTTTGGTTTCCCACAAATGTTACCTTCCCTTTCATCCTTTGATGTAGACACAAGCACTGCCTGGTATGCCCTGAAGAGTTGCTACCATCCAGTATCATAGTATTCTACTGCCTCTTCCCTGACTTTTCCTTTCCTTGCAACAAGCACATTACCACTAGCATTTTCAACATCTATGAGTTCCCCCAGTGCCTGGTTCAACTTCCTCTGAAAACATCCCAAACACTAGGCTAACTTCAAAGACATTCTTATTTAGTGATCTTCTGGCAGATAACAAAAAGTCCTAGGTGCAACCCAACTATCTGTGCTGGAATCATATTCCTGGACTCACAGGGGAAAAGGGGAAAACTTTTTTTAAAAAACAAAAAACACCTCACACACAGCCCTTCCAGTCTGGACAGATCAGTTCCTATACCCTTGATCTTTGAAAAAACTAGGAGTAACCATTCACTACTAACTCTGTGTTAACTGGTTTATTGAAAGATGCAGGTCTTCTGAGATTTTTTTTTCCTTTTATAGACACTACAGGAATAAGTTGCTTATCTGGTTATTCTAACAGCCCATGTAGAGATTTGATCTTTATGCTGGAAAGCTGCCATCACTGTTTTCCTCCAAATAAATAGAAATCATAAATTCCACAGACATACAAACCTACAATATTTTCATTGTATGAATTACTTATCTTACAAATCATCATATTCCTACTGAGATAACTAAATTTCCACAGGTAGAGCACAGATAGCAGAAGATTTTCAGGACTCGTTTGTTTCCTGGCTTCAGTTAAGAGAAAATTAAAACATCCCTCTAATGTTTTATTCTGTTAGTGATTAGGACATTTGTCAGATATCATTTTCAGCTGCTGAACTGGAATAATCATTATTGCTGACCACCATTTATACACTTTGCTTTCTTTAATCAGTTAAATACTTCTTCTCCACGTCTCTTTTGAAATCCACTATATTCAACTTTCTGCAAGCTCAGTTGTAGGATACCCTTCATCTGAAAATAAAATCTTCTGTGTGTGATTTTGCTGTCCTACTTATACTGGTTTATCTCCTTCTTAATCATGCTCTTTGCTGCTGTCCTCCTTATCACTACTATAATATTTCATATTTAATAATTCAAAAATATTCAACACTTGTAAAATAAAATTGTTTACTCAAGAAGCTACTGATAAGCAAGTTTTTGCAGTGCCAACAACATTCAAGCTCTGTGTGTGCAGATTTGGCCTGATGCTAGCTTTCCCATGTATATGTGTCTCTCTCCACAGTGAAAACCTGCTGAATTATCATCGTAAATTCCTTGGCTACCTATTTCCATTTCTCAAATGCAAATAGGCACTGTACAGACATTGCCTATACACCTCTATATGTTCAAGTCACTACATACAGCTCCTCACTTACTTCCAGGAAACCATCTCTAACTGGTTGAAACAGTAAGTCAAAGCTGTCACCTCTCAGATGGGAGTTTTTCATATTCTTTTCCACAACAAGTACTCTATTTTTATACATCAATATGTAAATTATACATTGATATAACACATATGTTAATTATAAATAAATGATCTATTCTATAGAATTCATCTTTTTATAGGAATGGTATTGTTTTCAGCAATAATCCCTCCAAAAATCTCAGCCAATTAACTTTCAGTTGACACAATCTTTATGATCTTTTTCCTACAATTCTAAACTAATTAAAGTTCAACTCATATGCTGGCACAAACACTGATGATTAGCTGTTGTGGTTTGGGGCTGCTCAGCGAGCAACCACAAAAGCCACTCACTCACTCACTCCTATCCCCTCTTGTGGGATGAGGAAGAAAAAAATACAAGAGGCTTGAAGGATGGACAAAGACCAACTGGTCATGGGCAAAAGATAGACTCAACTTGGGGAAACAAAATCAATTTAACTTAAACAAAACCACCACCAGTGAACTGAATCAGAGCAGGGCAGTGATAAACACAATTGGATCTTAAAAACGTCTTCCTTCTACCTCTCCCTTTTTACAGGACCTAGCTCTGCTACCTCCTCCCCCTCCAGCAGTACAGAGAACTGGGCTTGCAGTCAGTCCATCCCATGTTGCTCCTGCCACTACTTCCTCTCTCAGGTGCAGAAGTCATAGTCCTCCCCTACTGCAACATGGCATCCCTGTCACAGGAGATAGTGTTCCATGAACTTGTCCCACTAGTGTGGCTCTCTTCTCCAGGCTTCCCCCTAGAGTCATGAACTTCTTCAGGAGCAAGTCTCTGCTCCACTGTGGGCTCCTCCACAGGCCACATACGGGATTCCTCTCCACTGTTGATCTCCATGGGCTGCAAATGCTCAGTCTGCCATCTCACCAGAGGCCAAAGGAGAATGGCTACTCTGACATGCCTCCCCTACTCCTTCTTCACTGACCTTGCAGTCTGCATGGTTGTCTCTCTCTCGTCCTACACTTCTCCAAATCCAAAATACTCCCAACACAAAAGAATGCACCCAATAGGGATTTTTTTCCCGCCTCTTAAATATGTTAATCACAGATTGACTCAGCCTTGCCTAGAGGTGGGTCCACCTTGGAGACAGGGTTGCTTCCAGAAGGTTCTTACCGAAGCCAAACCAGTAGCCCACTCCCCCACTACCAGGCACAAACCCAACACATTATTGCTTTTGTCTGAACATTGAATAATTCGCAACTCATTGCCATTTGTTGAACTCTCTATCAGCTTTGTCTTTGTCCATATACATTGCAATTCGCTCCTACCAGAAAGTTTTCTTCTGGCTCACAGTTAGTTGGACACTATCATATGCTAGTAGGAACAACCCAGTTCAAGAATTCACCTTCAGTGAGTGTTATGTGCGGTGTTCTATGCCTACTTCAAATAACTTGGCTGTGTAGGCATAAAAAATCAATTCTAAATGCAAGAGAAGAAATACCTCTCTGAAGTTGAAAACCCTGCCAAAGGGAAAAGTAGCATTAATAAGGAAATTGTAATGCTCGTTTACTGCATGCAATTTTCAACATCTTTCTCAAAGTTCTATAACAGCATACCCAGTGAGAACCCAAAAAGCAGGTGGATGAAACAGCCAGAAACACTGACCCAGCAAAAAATGATTTTTACCATTAGCCAGTAACAAGCACTAATACAGTCCTTCACTCCCCCTGCAGAGTCTGCAGGCACTTCCCAAATCTGATTCTCCCTTTCTATCAGCAATTTCCACAGACTTCTGTAAGTCACATGTACTCAAAACAAGAAAAAGACGTTTTCCTACAACCACATCAGTGAAAACAGCAGCTTCCGAAGAGAACAATCATCACTAGCACTTGTCGGTATATCTTGTGTTTTGAGTTGAGCGTTGATGTGTGAAGTTAGGACTGTGGTTTCCTCAGAAGAATTCTTCTGTTTTATCTGTAAAGTTATACCTAGAAAGTTTAGTATGTTTGATCTTCCTGGAATTATTGGCATAAACCAAACAGAAAGCAAACAAACAAAAAATGAAAATTATGGCAAGCATGTGGAGCTATGGAACTTGGGGCTCATCAGGCTGAGACAGTTTGGACTCTAGCTATAATTATGAAGCGAAAACTTGAAGAATTTAACACACGTTAAAAATCCTACAAACTTATTTAAGAAAATGAAATTAATGGCTATATATGAGCAGTAGTGCATCTGATGGAAATTGGAACAGGCAGGTGACAGGAACACCAAATCCTAAAAAGGAAAGGCAAGAGGTTAAGGAGAAGGGGACACTACATTTAAATTCTTGCCTTTGACAGTGAAGCTCTGATTTAACTGAGGTTATTGGGAACAAATAAGGGGGGAAGAATTTCTGCAACAGCAAAGGCATGGAAATTAGTGTATCATGAAAAGAAGAGTGAGAGAAAGAGAGAAAACATGGTACTGTATTTAGAGACTTTTCTTCCCAAGTTTGGAAACAGAAAGCTTTGTGGCAGACAGGCTACAAGGGGATAATGCCAGAATTATAAGTAAGAATATAAAAAGTAAAAGGGAGACACAACTAGGTAAAAACATTCAAGAAAAAAACCCTAACCTTTATTAAAATGGAAAAGGACTGATAACTTCTAACAGTTCAGACAAAACTGTTTCATTCCATAGGCATAGTTTATGCTTAATGTAACCTGGCTATATACTTGTGTATGTCCCTAACCTTCTCTGCTTTCAATACTCTTTCTATATTAATTTGTGGCAAAACCTGAGCTTTCAGATAATGCAGAGGATGGCTGAAAAAGCAAAGAGGAAGTATTTTTCTATTTTAATGGAAAGCAAAACATATGCACAAGTTATGCACCTAACATATGCATACAAAACAGTGGGGGGAAAAATCATGAAGTTTTTTGCTAAATACAGATATTAAGCATTTTCATTCACTTAACTGTAAGTTTTTTACTGACAGCATTAAAAGCATATTCAGGAATCAAATTATTTGGCACACATCAAAACCATTATTTCAGGTCTTACTTGAAATCAGCATCTTATCCAGCTCTGGGAAACAGAATAATTAATTGAGTTGACATAAAATTGTTTTCCAAAATATTCAGAAGCAAGTCAACAAATAAGCCTTTTCCTTGACTTTTTCAGAAGAGGAGGGGGCAGGGGAGGAAAAGGAAAAAAGTCTTATTTATAAACAGATGCACCTGAAAATGGCCTGAAACCAGGGAGCTTTAAGCTTCAGTTATTCACACTTCACAAATAAAATTTTACCTCGCCAGAGGAGCGAGGAGAGAAATGACAGTGCTATCTTATTATAGACTTTCACATCAAGATATTTACCAGCTTCCTACCTCTGTCAAATTTGATTATAAAGTAGGGATCAGCAAGCAGGAGATTAAAGGCTCATCTGGGAAGATGGAACAAATGAAATTGATGAAAACTGCCCATACTGTGTCAGTTTTACAGAAACAGCCATCCAGACAGAGGGATTATTGGAATTACAGATATGAGTGCTCAGTCTCTCTCTAGCTTTGAAATGTAAATGAAAACTGCTTGAGTTGTCAAACAAACCCTGCTAATTTTTTTTATATATATATTGCAGGAGTCTCCTCACATTAACAAGCTTTGTGGAGCACAGGATCAGCATTATATTAAATGGAGATCCTTGCTGATCCTTGGGCTTTCTCTGTTCTTATTGGAGAAGATTTTTCTCCATAGGCATTGTATGCATTCAATCTCTATTCTGCAAGAAAAAGACGTACTCATTGCTGTGTGGTCCCTTAGGCATGTACATAAGGTGCTACATGAGCACTAAGGCCATTTGAGCATTTATCTACCTGAAGGTGCTTTAGATAAGGCACAGCCCTAAAGAAAGAACTGACCAGCTGTAAAAGCAGTATAAAAGCCTAGAAATAGAGGTTTATGTACCTAAAGACCTATTGGACAGACAGTGAAGGGTTAAAGAGCGAGATTTTATTGCTCAAGAAGAAAAAGGAGCTGGGGAGGAGTGTTAAATTGCCTTTCCCACTGCTACCCAACTAAACAAATAAATGAGAGTCTTCTCTTTCAGTTGGCACAATGTGATTTGTATTTGCCAACTTGTTTTTACTGATTTTACAGTTTTGAACATGAGACAATGCAAGTTGAAAATGGGTATCTTTCAATTGCCCGACACTCTTCAGTGTCTTTTTGAGGATTCTTGAATACACTACAGAAGGGCAAGTAGCCTCAGCCTCTACAAGCAAGCACAGCAAAATGTCTGAAGTTTCCCGTTCCAAAAGTGACACCTCAGAGAAGAGGCAGACATGCACGTAGAGGCACTCCACACAGTACCTAATTCTAATTTGAGAGCTACATGGGCCTAAATCTGTGCCTGTTCCTTCATGCACAAGAGCAGGTGCAGGCACATTCAGGACACTATCTGCTATCGCATGCAAGACGCTCTCTCAGAAATATGCTGGGTGTAGGAGTAGTGGATCATCAGGACAGAGCAAGTTTCAGTTTCATTTTCTGTGAACTGCAAATGCAATTTGTCTTGCTGCATCTTGGGAAAAGTACAGCAGCAATACTATCTTCCCATGGTGGATTTACTAAAGTGATTTTTTAAAAATGAATGGAAAGAGAGGAAAAGAAATCCTATGCAGAATAAAACTCCACTGTATATACCTTTTTTTTTAATAATACTGTATAAAATGGAAGCTCCACTCTGACATTTTAAAAGAATTTCTTTTCTTTCAGCTACCAGTAAAGAGAAGAAAAGTTTGAGGAGAGAAACAAAATAATCACTACACAGAAATCCAGAATAATCACTTTCCCTGTCCTCCCCATCCTCCCACTATTTTCTTTATGAGTTTTTCTGCTTTTACTGCCTACACTCTTCACCTGAAGTCAAACCCTCTGTTTATGGCATCACAGTGGTTGCTGTGGAGGCGATTATGATGCACAAAGCCAAAAGTGATGAGTTCAAATTTGGAAATGAGCAGCAGTAGTTATGACATCTGCTGAAAATAGCAGAAGTAGTTTAAAAAAAAATAAATAAAAAAACAACCAAACAAACGAGCAGGTATATTGAAAACAAGTACATTAACTTCTTAAATGACTGGCTGCCATCAGCTTTCCTTGTCACAACTGTTTTCAGATATGTCACTCCAATGGTTGTGGAGACTAAGTGCTAAATTCTACATATGGAAACAAGCACACAACATGAACAGACAGTGCTAAGACAGATGGCAGCAGAGTTCCTAGCCACACTCTTCAGTAGTGCCTGCTGCGATCCCTATCTTCTTCTGTAGCTAAAACATACAAATAACAAAACGTGGCAATGCAGACATGCACTACATAGTGCTGCTCTGGTAATTAAACCACTTCATGTTACCCCTCACACAGCACATTTGTCTGTATCAGATTCAAGACTCAGTAAGCTATGGCCAAAGAACACAGATTCCTGAAAAAACAATTAGTGCATTGCAATTCCTTCTGCTACACAGACTGGTTTCATACACACTTTCTTGCACATAGGCACATTTAAAAATACAACTGTTGAAGTATGGATACTAATTCTTAAAAAACACGTTAAATATTACAAACAGGATAAATCTGTCTTGCCATTTGCATCACAAAGTCAGCCACTGCCAAATTTTCACAATGTTGGTAGCAGATACAGTTCATAATTTTTACCCACGTTAGGAAAAATCATAAATGACTTAAATTAACTGACTTAGTTTCTAAACCACATGTAGCCCCTAACTTTAACACCTGAAGTATTCCTGGATTGTAAGGCTCAAGGAGAACCCTGAACAAAGACTTCTGAATCACATCTGGACTGAAAGAAATGCCTACCCTTATCCACACATTAAAAGCAAAACCTGCAAAGAACAGTGGGATAAAGACAAAATCAGACATCAGATTAAAAATAAATAAAACCAAAACCAGCAAAAGCACAAACAAACAATAAAACACAAGCAAGAGACAAATTTCAAAAGTGAACAGAACTTGGTGAAAGAATTTATTGAAATATTATTAAGCAAAAAGTGATGTTCTAAACAATCTTTTAACATGAATGCCTTAAGAGTGTCCATGGCCCAATGTACCCTACTGCATCGTTACAAGAGCATTAACAAATTAATTATACCAAATAGCTGAATTTACTAGAATATGTGAGACAATGTTGTTAATACCAAAAATCAGTGCAGCCTTGGAAAGAAAACCAGTACTCTTCTCTACCAGGAAAATATATTGCCAGCAAGATTGCACTACTGCTTTGCAGGCTGCATTGCGTGACAATTTCCTACGCAGGAATACTGTTGGGAAAATGTGAAATTCACCAACACAAGATACCAGGACATAAAGATCAAATGGAGCTGCACTTTCTTAAGCAGATTCCTCAAGTCAGACACAGGGGACACCCAGAGCCCACTCACCCTGCTGGCAGGGTGGCATGTGGAACCTTACAGCAGGCAGCCATACTACTGTCCCAAAGCTAGGACCCTGAGCACACTAGGAGGCTAGATCTAGTAGGACCATCAGAGTTCCAGACTCCTTGCCAAAGAAGCCAGAGACAGACCCCAGAAAGTTTGTGAAAGGCTCGTGATGTCCACAAACATCTTGAGTGAACATCAGGCCTGTAGCTACAGGGTGGCAATTTGGTTATGGCTTCCTTGCTGTTGGCTGCAGAGTTCACGAAGTGCACTTAAGAGCTCACTGAAATGCAGAATGTTTGGTTCATGGACAATCTGAATATGTTTTTAATTCTATTTTTTAATCTGATTTAGACTAGAGGATGATGACTAGAGGATGATTTGGACTAGATGGGCTAGAATGATTCAGAGGAATACTCTGAGCTTGTATTTACTTCTACAGATTTGTGGGAAGTTACGCAGCAAGCCCAGGGCCAGGAGGCACACAAGCTTTCTGTTAAGAGAAACTAGTGAAATGGCCTCTGCTACAGAGCATGGTGCAGAAATGCAAGAAGACAACACCTAACTAGATTCAACACTAGTTCTCTTTCTTCAATACTGTTGAAGAGAGGTGCACTAGTGATTGGTGGTCTTACAGAATCAGAGAATATTAAGGATCGGAATGGACCTCTGGAAACATCTAGTTCAAACCCCCTGGCAGAGCAGGCTACACAGGATGGAGTCCAGGAGGTTTTTGAATGTCTCTAAAGACAGAGACATTACTTTAGAAGATAGTAAAAGGTAGAAATGCATGGCTGGACCTTTAAGCCAAGTCTGATGCATTGAAGATACAAGCTCAGTACATTTAAAGAAGAGACAAAGCAAAATAGAGTGATCTGCAGCCCTCAGCCCTGCAGGAAAAACAAACAACACCAAAAAAACCCAAAAACCACAAGCAGAACAAACAAAAAAAAATCACCAACCACAAACTAAACCCACCAAAACCAACAGCAAAGTATTACCTTTCCATAATGACCAGAGACCTCTGTGCTATAGCTACACTGGAACTTTTTGATTACTTAAGTTGCCAAGACCCTTCTTGTCACAAAATGTCACCAGTACTTCTGATTTATGCAAAGGAGAGTTGCATGGCCAGATACCTGGCATACTCATTTCTATTTCTCATTACTATATTTCTAGGTACACTCTGATAAGTGATTGCAAGCCTAGAAATAGTTTACCACTACTTTTGCTCAGAGAGCCATGCATATAAGCGAATTATTAGCCTTCCACAGTATCTTTTCTGGAACATCCTAAAATGAGACACTTTGCACTATGTTTTGCAACTAATACTTAGATCATCAGTGGAATCATTTTAGAACCACTTATACTTGTCCTGATTTCTACAAAGATGGGGCCATTATCTAGAACTACCTTTCCAAAGTTTTCAGGCTCAATTTTGAATTTCAGCTTGTGAAAAATTAACCAGTTGCCAGACTTTGTGCATTCTCCTTCCTTATAAGATTTAAAGACTGGACTGAAGAAAGCCCTGAACAACCTGATTTAATCTCACATCTGACAGCAGGAAACTAGACTAGAGACCTTCCTTAGTACCCTTCCAACGTGAATTATCCTATGCATTTCATTAGATATGCCAAATATAGTCATAATTTAATGGATCTAAATATTTTAACTTGATTTTTTTTGAAGTCATACACTATTGTCATTCCACACCAATAAAGATTTTTGCAACTTTTCTCTTTTTACATTAAATTAGTAGTAAAATAGAGCGTCAGACTGCAGAATACAAAAGCCATTGGCCAAAGATGTTCATATACCACAAAATTGGCATCATAGTGCTACAAGAATAAGATGAAGGGGAGGACAGCTAGCTGTGACCCAAAGTGCATCTTCAGATTTACCCTCCCTCCCTGCAATGGAACAACTGCTCAAAGCTATTAAGAATTCTGACAAACTCTCATGTGTCACTTAACCACCACTTCTGTGAGATCACCTGTCTGCTTCAGTCCCTGAAACAAGTGGCAAAACAAAAGAATTCAAAAAGCCCACAAAATAAGCTCACCAACTGATAAGATGTATGCAGAAAATGGCTACATCCCGCAAGATCAAGTCACTCCAAGATTAGAATCTCACTGCAGTCACTACAGTTTCTGCAAGGTGATCCATTTTCCACCTTTACATTTCTGATACAGCCCTCTCCCAATAAGTAAAGTAATTGAGCTGGACTACATTCTCGGCCTGCCCATTAAGAGAACAAAGACTACATGCACACACAAAAACCCCAAAATATGCTCTGCTTCTGATCAGACTATTGCCACTTCTCAGCGAAGTACTAATGAACAAAAGATCCTCCTGTTGCACAGTGAATAAAATCAGTGATAAGTTCTTTTTTACTTCATTAGAGTGTGCTTTGGTAGGCCAAATGCTTGGAGCAATTTAGGCTGCACCCAGCTGTACCATTAACACAAACAACTGACCATCCCTTAGGCTACTTCAGTGTTAACCGAAATCAATACTTGTACTGGGAGCAGCCTGCCATAGAGAATCTACAGAAGTCCAACATCATACAGACTGGAAAAGACCATGTTTCCCTTAAAGACCACTTTCCTCCAGTTTTTAGACAGATTTGCAGACCTGAATATCTCTTGGAATTCCAAATAACCAACACCTCATCTGTTTTGTGATTCTGGCTGATGTGAATGCATCACAAGGGTCCCTTGATCTTTCTGCATAAAGTTTCTCATTACAGAACCTCCTCTCACCTCCTAAAAATTTTACTCACACCCACTTCTTGTCTAGCAGCAACCATGACCTCCCACATGAAACCACTATGACTATCGGCCAAAAAGATGAAACTGGTGAGGACACCTGTTATACCACACAAATTTACTCAGTCCAACTTCTGGAGAATCTCTTCTCAATCTCCCATTCCTCCCCCTCACTACAAATACCAGCAGTTTAGACAGCCCTGTTTCTAAGCCTCAGAGTGACAGTATTGAAGAAAATACTGGAATGGTTTATACAGCAAAGCTCAATGCAGTTATTGACAATAACAAATCTTTTTTCTCACTTCTTTTCCACAAGCTCTTGGGTTTGTTATCACAATTGACAGTTCTACTTTAATCTGCCTTCAGGAGAAGGTTCCTACCTACTAATTCCTACTCCTCATTTCTACTTTTCAATACTTTCCCCAGGGATATGACATCCACAACTCTTAATGAAAACTAGTCATAGGGAGCACATACAAATCTTCTTTAGACAACACAGTGCACACAAGATCACAAAACCATCTTAAAAGGAGCACATCTTACACGACACTATTTATGAAACGGATCCTTCAGCATTTACTTTCCAAATGCAACAAGGTTATTTTTTCATTGAAATAAAAGAATTTCAATGATATTACCATAAAATGAATTAAACCTAAACGCTATTTAATAAGTCAAGGTGCAGCCAGCATAATACCTGTTCAATAAAAGGGCATTCATTTGCAAAACACCCTGCTTAAACAGCAACTGGATGCTATCTGCAAGCCCACTCCCATGGCAAGAGGTGTGAATTTGGATTTGCTGGCACAGCCTCCCTGTCATGTGGCCCCTTCATTTGCACTGTCTGCTCTATTAACATTATGAAATTAATCAAAGAATGCCACTACAGGGTTTTTTTACTTTTTATTTAATGTTTCAATTTTTTAATCAGCACTAATTTAAAATCCATCAACACAGCAGAACATATCAAAGCAAACCTACAATAACAATATTCCTGGTTTAATTGTTATACATATACATGTATTGCAACTTTGCTATGATTCGTATGACTGGAAATAATACAGCCTCTAGCCAATTTCATATACAAAAAGACAGAATATGAAAGTGTTACCCCACAGTTTCATGAGAAAAAGAGGTTGAATCCTAAGAGGATAAAGATATTCCAGGTTTTGGGATGGCTTATCCTTCTGCTGCTCAGAACAGCACTCGATAAAATCCAGCCCAAATGCATATGGGAAAGCAGTTAGAGTTTCCATAGTTCCAATCAATTGTTATGGTGACATGATAAAACAAATTCAGTGCATAAACAGACATTCCAACTTTAGTTAATGGACAAGATGATTCATTGTTGTAACATGGCAAGTCTAAATGGAAAGACAAAGGCAGAGACGCTAAACTGAATACTAAAACTGGAAACTTCCAGTTGCAACTATAAAATGCCCCTGAGCCAGGATTATTCGAACTATAAGATACTTCAAAACGGACTAAAACTAGATAGTTTCTATAGTTCTGTCAGAATAATCATTTCACCCAGCTTCACAATTTTAAACAGCAAGAGCTAAAAGATCAAGAAAGTGATTTCTCCCCCTTTTAAAGCACACCTTGAATTTCCCAGCAAAGTGATTTGTGACCTCTGTCTGATTAAAACTCTCTTGTAGTTTCTTAACTATGTTTCTGTGCCAAAATTAGATTTAAATGATTGTCATAAAACTCTATTTGGAATCTGCTTAGATGATCTAGATGGTGGGTTTGTCATTCTAATGAAAATTCAAATTTAGAATAATCCATATATTTGTAGCTCTGATTACTTATTTCTAATTGTGCAAGTTGCAATGCTAGTTTTTATCAGTATCATAACTAACCTCTTTAATGAACTAGGGGGGAAAAGGCACATTTCTGGCCATGAAGGTTATTACCTTCATTACAGTAATACTATTGTGAACCAATAAGAAAACCAACCAAACAAAAATAATACACAGAATGGAACTCAACTCCTAAATTGTACAAGTTTTCTAAGAAGTTGTATCTATTATGTATATAGTCTGATTAAGATATATAAAGAGATATCAGCACTTATATCAAGGAAAAGGCTAAGCAAATTAAAATATATTCAGTTAGGCAACTCTTCTTGCTCTCCAAATCAAACCCTTTATGCATCCATTTGTTTTGAAAGCTGTAGCTTCACAGCAAGGTCTGCATTACACATGGTAAACACACACTGATTCTTGAGACCTCGAAATTGGCTGAGGCATCAAAGTGTTAGTGGATCTAAGTAGAAATAACATCTATGTTCACGCTTTCTGAATATATAGGCTAGAAAATGTTTTAAGATTAAAGTCTACCTGCAGATTATTCCAGCTGATCACAGAAGAGAGGTTTACTTCCTTCAAGAAGAGAACTTATTTTCTATTAAGCATATTTATATATCTATATATACACACACACAAACATACATATAAAATGCCTACATGAATTTCAGACATTTACTTTTACAAATAACACAATAAGCCAAATGTAAAAAATGAGGTGTAGAGAACTATGCCTCCAGAAATACAGAAGATTTGGTTATGACCACCTCAATACAATCAGGAACATTATTTCCCAGGAGACCAAAAAGGAAAAAAGGATCAAGCCAACAGAATACACTGAAGCACACTCTTTTGAATATTTCAAGATGAAATGTGCAAAGATGAGAACCTCTGAAACTGGAAAGCTCAAGAACAACTTCATGTCCCTACCATCAACTGTGGAATCAGTCCAGTCCAGCAGCAACCAGAAGTCATTAGCATATGTGCATACATTTAAGCTTGCACAAGAGGAAAACAACGGACAGGTTTGTAGGTTTTTTCCTCTCTCCTCATTCCTCCATCAGTTCAACACAGTTAGAGGAGTCCACTCCTCTGAGTGGCAATATGCTGATTTCTATCTTTACTGTGCTACAACCCTTCTGTTCCACTCAGATGGAATAAACAACAAACAGAAACAGAGACAACAATTTTTGTCTTGTTTTGTGACAGCTGTAGACAGCTGCAGACTAAAATTAGTCAGCAGGTCTAGGTGAAAAAGAGGTCTGTGCTGCTACAGCTCCCATTTTATTATCCAGCCTACCTGGGCATGATCCAACATATTGGCACAATACAAACTGATTTCATTGTGCTGGCTGGAGCACAAAGGACTTCCACTCCACAGCCTAAATTTGGCACATTTTGTGAGTAGTTAAAAAAAATAAAATAAAAAGCAAATAAATTAAGAAACAATCACTTTCTGTCTAAAATATCACCTATGTGTTCTACCTGTACATTGCACATCCAGCACTATTTGTGTTGTTTTCCTCTGGTTATTGTTTTAATACTGAGGATGCAAACTACTTTTTCACTATAAAACTTTCACACAGCTTTATAAAGGGGTATAAAATATTGCTTTCTCTCCAGAAGTTATTTTTGATGTTTTCAAATACCTTAAAACTTTTTCACAACTCTCAGTCACAAAATTTTCCATATCTGCTCAAGGAAGGAGATTTTTTTATACAAGTATTTCAAAGTTTTCTTAATCATTACGGTAAAATATTACTTGATTTACTCTGTACTTTCCATTATGCTGCTCCTTAACATCTTCTGCTTAGACTGTATTTGTAATAGAATTCTAGTTGTAGCCATCCACCTAGGTTCTCGAGTTCTTGGGAGATTTCACATGTAAGGTGCCAACATTAACTCAACATTACATAATTTTTAAAAAGGCTTTATATAAGACCATTAATATTCATCATCTTAACAGGATCTTGAACTTTTTACTGGAGTCTTGACAAAGACTTTGTTTACTAGCTAGAACACAATGGGTTGGGTTGCTCATTCTACTTTACATAGCTTTACATGGTATGAAACTACAAAATGTGTAAGAAAAGTCTCCATAATTGCTCATATAAAAGGTGAGATGAATGACAAATATGGCAAATACTTGTAACTTCACCTTGGTTAAATGACATGTTTGCTCACATGTTCACAACTCAATATGAACCTTGCCAGTTTACACCCTTAAATGACCCCTAAATAAATGTATCTTAATCCAAAAATACACAGAAATATTGTGCTTGGTCTTCAGCTGATGTCAAACACAGATCCATGAGATCCAAGATCCATGGAGCTTTGTCACTTTTTACCAATACAAGCTGGTAGCCCATTAAAATGGTTTTGCAGCAAAAAGAGACTAGGAAAGAATGACATTACTTCCCAAAATTGAATGTATCTCATGCTTTTGATACCACTCCAGTTCTCTTGTGAGCAGTTCTCACTGCACTTTGATAACTGCATGCATGCATGTATGAATGAGTCAAACCTATAAATCCATTTGCCAGTTAATAATTGCTGACATCTCATAAACCACATTCTATTTTTCGGTGTATCTTACAGCCCCTCTAATGCTTTAGCTTGAACATTTTAAGAAATTTTACATTCCTGCATGAAGTGTTCAAAACTGTCAACAAAGTCCAAAATTTACTTAGTAGTCTATTCTTGGAAAAGAGAGCATTTCTGTAACTTTGAAAACTGAAGAAGCATATTAAAGCAATACTACTCTTTTTATCTCTCCCAAAATCTCCTGTAGCACACAATCAGTGTTAGGGTGTCCAGTGTTAGGGACATACAAATTAGGTGTAATTTTGTTTTTACCTTACATTCGGCTCTGTTAAAGGATGGAAAGTGACCTGGTAAACAAGTCCAATGCACCTTGCAAAGACAGTACAGCAGAAAGAGTGATTATCCTTAAAGTACAGATGAAAACTAATTGGGATGCAAACTGTAAGTGCTGCAGTGTTATTTAGTGTTCTGTGCTGTTACAGCAATTACTTAAATGTGAATTTAGTGTCATATGATACTTTACAAAACATAAGATGTAACTCTGTTAGACTGAAGCACACCACACCTTATTTGTTAAGCTAAGTTAAGACCAAGTTATAAAATATCTCCCTAAATTAACTGATTTATGGTAGAGCTTGTTTGATAATATTTTAATCACGGTAGCATTACTGCAGTATGATAAACTTGGCCACAACTGCATAGCTGTATCAGTCAAAGATCCTCACAGTTTTGTCCGATACCTTACTCCACACAGTCTGTGGGTTCAATTCTGCCTCTTATTAGGTCAGTGGCAAAATTCCCACCAATTTCATGGGGTCCAGCATTTTGGTCTATGTGCCTAGCCACTGTATAACACCCGTGAATAACAGGTATATAACTTAGAGATCCCACCATCTCTCTTTTTCGTGTGCATTATTCCCACTACCAACATTACACTCAGAATTAACAGGATAAGTATTTACAATTATTTTTAAAGAGCCACTTACTCTTTAACTGGATAACACTTCCTTTTCTGCACAGTAATTTATTTTAGAGGGTTTTTTGATATGCACTGTCACAACATTCACTCAGACTTTTAGTCAAGTTTCCTCTTTGCCTTGTGCAAGAGGCACAAACAAGCAACATAGAAGAGGTGTGTGGCTGCAAAATTCTCTTGCTCAGAAATATCCTGGTGACAGTCAGTGGAAGAAGCAACTTCTAGTTTTCAGACTCGCACTTGGGGTTATTGCTTTCATAGCAAGCATCTTCTCCAGAACACAGTCGCCTTAGATGCCAGGCTCCCGGTCACCCCCACATCTTTGTCGTCAAAATTACTATGTGTGCTACTGAACTCTGTACGCTTGTGAAGAGTAAAAATCTCTCCTTCAGCCAATTTTTTTTCTCTGGAAAAGGCACAAAGTTACTTTGGGTACTAACATATTCAACAACAAACGAGCACAAATCAAAGCAGAGCTCAAACATAACTTAAAATATTACTTTATCCTTGAGGGGTGAGGTCTGAGACTTCTGAAAACCCACTTATCCATACAGCAGGTTTAAAACCCATGGAGAACGCACAGCTAGACCAAATTCTAGTGAGATTTCCAGGCACTGCGACCATAGCCACAAGCTGTTGGTTTTGTTCCATCAAAGCAGACAACGGCGACAGCCAAGTGGTACAGTAAAGAAACCGTACATGACAGACTTGGCTCCAGGTAACCGCATTCACCATTCAGCACACAACGGGTCACGAACCTCAACACTCATTTCCAACAGTGTTTGAAAACACTTTTTTTCAATGGTGCAACACCAATCCTTTCTATGTTTTCAAAGTCCACGTTTGATTTGGGAAGAACTGTTTGCGTGCTGCTTAGCCTTGGAAGAGAGCATCTATCTCCCCGAAGAAGTAAGGGGGGGGCGGGGGAAAGAGCACACAAGGCAATGTTTTTAACAGTGCTTCCCAGGCATTAAGACCAGACAGATATAAGCCAAAAAAAGATTTCGAGATTCACTGGCGTTTGCCAAATGCTTTCTGCAATAATTAAAGAAGCCGCTATCAAAGCAAGATGACAAAACGAACACTACTCCTCTCCGTCAACCTCGGTACGTGGTAACTAAAAGGCATGAGGCGCAGCTCGGCGGAGTTAAGACACAGCGAGCTCCCCTCCCTTCGCACCAGCTGAAAGTGGAAGGAAAACAGAGTCCCCCCGCCCAAAAGAGCCGAACTGGTAAAACAAGTCACAGGCAAGTTGGACCTGATGATGCCCCGCAAGGACCTCGGGGCTCCCCGTCCCACCTCGGTGGACGCCCCGCCNGCTTCTCCTTCCCGCCGCCCGCCGCGCTCCGCATCCGCCAGCAAAGCGCCCCCCTGCCCAGCCAGCCGGCCATGCCGCGGGCGGGGGCGGCCCCGCGCTCCGCCGCGCCGAGCCTGGCAGGGACAGCGCGGGGGCGGCGATGGAACCCGGGACCCACTGCCCGGCGGCGGGCGGGAGCAGCGCGGTCCCCGCGGTCCCGCCTCCGCCCGGCCCGGTGTCAATCAGCGCGAGCGGGCTGGCAGCTCCGGTCCCCGCCTCGCTCACCCGGGGCGGTGTAGGGACTTGCGGAGGATGGATTCTGGCCCCCTGCCCGGGCAGGTCCTTGTGCCTCTGCCGTGGGGCTGAGCAGCGGCAGCCCCTGCTTGTACCGTGGGGAGGGAGAACATCAGAGGAGGTGGTGGTGGGCTCCTGGGACCAGAAGGCTTCCGCATTTGGGAAATGACAGTCGTCAGCATAAACCTCCTCTTGCCCGCCGGCAAGTCCTCCTACAGCACCTTCCCTGGAAAACATGTGTACGTTACCTCCTGCCATCCGAATCACCGGTTCTGCACACTCCTGACTCCATAACGATGAGTAACTCAACCTGAGATTCCCACTTCCCACAAGCCCATGTGTGGTGAGACAGCAGCTCCCTCACCTCCGCGGAGCACCCTCTGCCTCCCTAGAGTCCTGGGGACTCCCCCGCTATTGAGTTCCTCCTCTTGCTTTGGCATGTGGCCTCCAAAATACCTGTAGGAGGACCGTTGCACTGTAAGAAACACAGTATTTTCTGACAATTGTTGTAGTCTTAAAACCAGATTTAGCGATTAGAAAGTTACAGACACAGAGAGATGAAATATTAGCAGTTTTCTGGCAAGAAAAAATAGTTTGAAATGTAGCTGCAGTCCCAAGAATTTGCAGGGTGATGTTTCCTAAGTACAAATAATATGCGTAACTTTCATTTGTAATCTTGATAGCCTGTGTGTCAAATTATAGTAGTCACTGCAAGAACCCTGAAAAAGTATTCCACAGTTGGTTTTTTCATTTTTCATATAAATACATGTGTGTGTGTATATATATATATATATACATATATATGTCATCAGCAATTCCACCGGGCATATCCTTCTTCCTCTGCGGATGCTCAGAAATACAGAGAAAATGTATGTGGAATGTGGAATTTGCACTGATCAAAGGACAACAACAAAGATAGATAGGATTCATTGTAACTTTAAAACTTTTCTGGAGCAACTGACTCAGAAACAAGTTGCTTCTTTTAAATTAATTTTTGCTTTTGAAAGACTCCCTCTGTCTTTGAAACTCAAACAGCCAAGGTGTAAAGGAGCCACAGCCTACAATGCAACAGCACTCTTTTATCTTCTAGTTTAGAATTATCCTTTTGGGGTTTTTTTACTGATCCCCTCCAACAGCCTCTTCTAATCTGTTAACCATCCTCAGCCTGAAATCCCTGCAGCCACTCTGCCTCACCTGTGAATTCTGGCTGGCAGGAGTGAGTCAGTGCAATATTGTTGTCTGCTGAAGCTGTTGGTGTTTGAACGCACTACATCAGGAGTGGTTTTCATTAGCGCTGAGAATGATTCATGTGAACAAGGATCACTGACCTTGACATGACATGCACAGATACACCCCGTGGTGATGAATGTAATAGAATAAACAGTTAGATATGATTGCTTATTCCCTCTTGTAATGCTGTTCTTGCCCAACAATATTGCACTACAATAAAAATAATGATTCCTTTGCTTACCCTCATAATACCACATTTAGAAACCTGCTATTCATCATCCCTTGAAGGGTCTTGGATAAATGCACTCCCAAAATGACTGATTTAAATCACATACATTTCTGTCACTTGATCCTGTTTCTGTTGTTATTGACAAAGACTACACAAGTAGGTGTGTATTGTGTCCCTGCTGTTCTACATGAGGACGTTTTTATAGTGAAGAGTCTTTTGTGAAATGTACACTTATAACACTATTTACACAGGGGAGGAGGAAGAATGGAAAAGGAAGAAAATACATCTGGAGATAGATCTCCTTTTGCAAAGAGTATGAAACTCCTACAGAAGATATTTAGAATGCAAATTAAGAACAAGGTATAAAAAAAGATTTGTAGAGAGCAATATTTTAAAATTAAATAAAAATAGATAGCATATAAAACAAGGACTTAGGGAGAAGAAAGAAAAGTCTGAAATAGTTGTATGTAGAATTAATATTCCAGCACCCTTTTAACAAATAGGGAAAAAAGCAAAAAAGAAACTTCCACAGCTGAAAAAATATTTGCAACCCCTTCTTGAAAGATTGATTTTTCCATGATCAACATTTAATAACTTTCAGGGTTTGGGGGGTTTTTTGTTTGTTTTTAAGAAGCAAAAATTACAAGACTCTTCTTAAATATTATTGTACAGTGCTATACCTGTGGTTTAAAGAACCATCACACTTATTCATCATAACCTGACAAAAGGTGTCATGGAGACTATGAGCAGCCTGTGTTGAAAAGAGAAGGTACAGATATCATAAAATGAAAGTACTAAAATGTTAGAAGTATTCATACTATCATTCCCTTAGTGTAGCATAAGTTGCAGCCTAATTTTTTATTCTTGTACGTGTTTCCTGCTCATTTAATGTTGAAGATGTACAACTGTTTTCATGTATTAACTTGGGGCTTTTTCCACTGGCAAAGGAGTATTTGGATGTCATATCTCTGTTTAACATGTTCTTTGCATAGATACATTAAACAGACTGGTGATTTGAATACAGGTTCTAAATTTTGCTTGTACTGAACTGACTTAATCAGACCTTCACAAATGGGAGCATTGCCATACTTGCATTTTTTTGCTTAGGCATCTGTTGTTTTACCTAAGAATAATATGGAAGAATTTCCAATATTACCATTTGTCAGTGCTGAAATTATTATACTTTGCTCCTTTAGAAAGAAGAATACATTGTACCTTCTGCCTTGTCAGTCCATCTGAGGACATGATCTCAGTTTTGTAGGACTTCAACTCAGCCCATGGTAGGAATCCAGCTCTAGTCTAGAAGCCCCAAGGCAGTTCTATCCCTTCTCAGCATCCACTCCAAAACTTGCTGTCCACATCCTCCTAATTTATGATTGACAAGAAGCCTGGAGAAGAGGAGGCTGAGAGGAGACCTTATCGCTCTCTTCAGTTACATGAAAGGAGGTTGTAGAGAGGTGAGTGTTGGCCTCTTCTCACTTGTGACTAGAAATAGGACTAGAGAGAATGGGTTCAAGTTGTGCCAGGGCAGGTTTAGATTAGATATTAGGAAAAATTTCTTCACTGAAAGAGTGGTGAGGTATTGGAATAGGCTGCCCACAGAAGTGGTGGAGTCACCATCCCTAGAGGTTTTCAAAAAATGTGTAGATGTGGCACTTAGGGAGATGGTTTAGGAATAACAGTAGTGTAGGGCTATCAATTGGACTTAATGATCTTGAAGGTCCTTTTCAACCATGATGATTTTATGATTCTAAGAACTTTTATCTTAGTGTCTTTTGGTACTGAAGCTACCTACCTTGTCCTAACCTGGACAAAGAGAGGAAAGCTAGATGGGGTAGAAAAGCAGTTCATGATATGACACTGATTCCTTACAGAGTATCACTTTATGTTCCACACGGGAATCTGTGCCCCTTCTTCAAAAGATGTTTCTAGGTTATAATGCATTATGTAAATACACAAGTGATTTTACACAAACCAGACCAAAGCAGAATAACCACAAGCATCTTTCTTTTTCTAGGATAACTTACCTACCTGCAGCAGCCCTCCTCCGCCTGGTGCAGGGGCAAAGCTATGATAAACCAGCTAAACCTGCACCTGTACCCCAGCTTGCTCTTTCACAGCAATTTCAGCTGTATTCATGCATTGCTTTGGGTCACTCTTTGTGTGCTCTTCTTTTGTTTTCTGATGCTGGAGGAATTAGAGAAACAACAAGCTTGGTACCAGCTACAAGACAAGGCACAGGGCAGGAGTTAGGGTGTGCTGGCTCTTGTCTTGGCAATAGCAGTGTCTGTCCCCACCACAACTTTATAATCCTCATTATAGTCTTTCTGAGTCTTCTTTCTTAAATGTACTAGGACCAGCTATGCACACACTGGCATCAAGTCCAGTGAAGACACTGTGCCTGCATGATGGGCAGTAGGGATCCCTCCCAGCTCAAAACCAAAAAAGCTGCTGGCTGAGGCTGTTTGAGGAAAATTTCATGACCAACTTTAAACAAGTAATATTCTTTGCTTCCTGTCCTCATAATTGCTTCATGCAGCTGGGGGTAGGTTTAGAGGACTAGATAATCATCACAAAATGGAATGTGCAATGGAGTCACATCTTTGTAAGGGAGGTGTGACAAAAAAAGGCAACTGCTAAAATTTTATGCTGAATAGAGCAGAAATAGTGGCTTGAATTTGTATCTACAAAGTTCAATTTTCAGGTTACATATTCCCAAAATTCGAGATATACTTGGTTTCCCAGAATCTTTCTTGTAATACTCTTTCTTCTACTCATAAAAACTAGGGAAAAGAGTATGTGACTATGAAACATGTCACACTGGAAAGCAACATTTCTGCCTCTACGCCCTTGCCTGCATTTCTTTCAATGCCCCTCTGTTCCTTCAGTTATTATGCCTGATAGCAGAAAACTTGTTTTGCAGCAAGTGAAAGTGAAGGGATGCATCTCCAATGGATAGAAGATACAATTCATAAACTGTGCCTACCCTTTTCATGCCACTCAGAGTTTGATCCAGCTGACTGTAAAAAGCAATTGAGGGTCTGCCCATGTAATTGAGGGTGCTGAGTGGAAACACCAGAGGTGATATATATGGAAATACAGAAAGCTCACAGGATACAGCTTTGACCTTAAAGCATTTCAATTACTATTGTAGCAGCTGAAATTTTAAATGATCCTGTTACATGTTGAATGTCCTCCCAAAAGTCCGTTTCACTCAATCTTTTACTCAAATCTGATCAGAGGGAGATACTTGGATCATAATCCTGTCTCTGAGATACTGTTGTGGAACAAAGCGTTCTGCACATTTTGGTCTTTTCTTTCAATAGAGTGAAGAACTATAAGATTTAGGCTGGAGATTAGAAGGGGGTTCTTTACCCAAAGGGTGGTGAGGCACTGGAACAGGTTGCCCAGAGAGGTTGTGGAGGCCCCATCCCTGGCAGTGTTTAAGGCCAGGCTAGATGTGGCCCTGGATGACCTGGTCTAGTGCATGTGGTGTCCCTGCCCATGGCAGGGGGGTTGGAACTAGATGATCTTTAAGGTCCCTTCCAACCTGAGCCCTTCTATGATTTTATGATTTGTAATCTCAGGTTCATTTATACTAGTACTGATGTTTAAGATATTCCAATTTTTCTCTATGTAACTTGCAGCATGCTGAGGAAACTGCATGTACATCACTAGCCCAATGAGCAAACATTTAGAGATAAATATGTGTTTCTGGGTGCCACTATTTATTAGTTCACGAACAAACTAGGAGGTTTCTGGGTGAAATAATAGTTGTAAAAGCTATTCACTTCTCTTCCAGGTCAGTGAATTTTGGTGAATGATGCGCAAAAATTACAAAAAAGAAAATTCTGTTTTCAAAGCTATGGAATTATTGCAGGAATGCTTCTTGATCTCTCCTATTAGCTAATGAAATGGAAATACTACTCAAGAGCTGGATCAGGAGGCAGATAATCTTTAGGATGTACAAGAGACAGGATCCCAAGAGGGTACACTGCTCTTAGGTATTTACTAGCACTTCCACTCTGGATACACTGAGGAATGGGATTTTAGCCAAATACAGAAAAAAGTATGCCCAGGGATCTTCAAGAAAAGGATTAGAAGGTCAGTTATAAAAGGCTAAATTCAGCTAATTATCCCAGTCACAGACTTTAAGAAAGAAATAGCTGTGGTAAGAAAGTTTAAAGAGGTTTGTTTTTTTTTTCCAAAATAAATTATATTTTTCCTGAATTTTCTGGATTCCTTAGCAAACAATTTAAACAGTTTGAGAGAAATTTCCAATTTCTTCCTTTTTGATGCACATTTTATATGATACGCAACTCCTACTTTATTTCCAATGTTGGTTATCAGTCTTTCTCAGTGTTCAACTTCATCCCCATTATAAATATATTTTACTATCAGAAACATATTTTCTGAGCTTTACTTTAAAAAAGTAGTAGCAATATAAATTGAAATAATTTTAACATAATATAACTGAAGATAGAATTTGGACTAAAGATTTAGTCCTTTCATACCCTAACTAGAATAAAGCCATTGTCTTGCAGTGAGAACTCACCTTCTTAAAGACTCAGTGAGTCATTTACAGCCTTAACTTCTATTTGGAGCTCTGTAGGAAACTGCAGAAAACTTCTTGCCAGGGGCTGCAAGAGGAATGTACTGAATGAAATATTACCTCTGCTGGCTGTGCATCTCCCTGCCAACAGCCACAATATCTGTAGTGTCCCTCTGGCATACAGTAGGTTGCAGGAGCTTGTAGGAAACTTCACGCAGGTTTTATAGTACTAGCTACTGGGAATGGTTTGTTTGTTTGTTTCTGTGACCATAATTCAGGGTTTCACTCTCTGTTCCACTGGAGTTATGCTTGAATATGGTGTCTGGGATTAGGCCTTAACTGCAGTAGCTAAAAGCACATCAAACATAAGCTGTGCTACATTCTTACTGATTAGCATGTTAATGTAACTAAACTCATACAGTTGAGATGTAATCACCTATTAAATCCACTACAATTGCATTATGTAGCTTTCCCCTGCCTTTTAGTCAAAAACTGTTGCTTTAGCTGTTTTTGGTAAGGAGAATGTGCTACTGTGAAGCCATATGGAGTAAGACAGATTTGCAATTTTTAAACGTGTCTCAAAATGACATAATTTGGTCTTTCTTCCTACTTCAATAAGCACCTAAATATTGAAAGAACTGCTACATTACTATTTAAAGTAAATATAAATAGGTATCTAACAACCACTCCAATAAAACTTTAAGAGAACATTGTGTACTTCTATGTAAATTCAGTGAAGAATATGGAACCAAAATAAGGAAATTCCTTTGGAATTAGGTGTACAGGATATCCCTGATCACTAGCATTTGTTCTTTTTCCTTTGGATGGTTCCCCACTAGCCACCATATAACAACATTTCTTTAAATTTCCAGTTGCCCTCATCCTGCCTCAAGTTCCTTTGGTGCTTTCACTGGCCCCTAATGGAACCATTTCTATTCAGATTTTATTCTCTATTCCTTCTGGTTTTGGACCCACACAGTGTTCAGGGATTATTCAGAGTTGAGGGGATAGCCACAACTCTGTCACATTCAGTGGCTAACTACCAGGACATTGACAGTGGTGACCTGAACATCTAGCAGGACGTGCTGTCAGGTTCCTACGTAATTGCAATATTACCGCATGACACTGTGAAGAGAACTATCGTAACACAATGGCACACACAACCTCTTTGAAACCTATTTGCCCTGAGTAATAGCATTTTTGCAATGTTGTTCTTTTGGCCCGTGGAGGAGACGGTTCAGAGGTAGAAATGTGACATTTAGACCATCAGCACCATCAGATGTGTGTCCCTTTTCCCTGTGAAAATGTTTCATGCACACACCATAAAAATAATCTCATCTTGGTGTGAGAAGCAGATGCTGATAATGTTCACAATTATGATGCATGTCAGCTCATTTGCTGTCTAGCTGATTGACACATCTCACAGCTGGCAGAGGCCAGAATTGTGTGAAATGCAAGACGTGGGTTGTTGTCGGCACTTCACTGCTGCACATGCAGCAGCAGGGGATTTACTACCAGGCACAGTTCTGACACGTATTGTGGCCTTACTTAATGTGATTTTTTTCACTCATGCTCAAAATAAACATTTCCACAGTACTGCAAGAATAAAGACAAAGAAAACAGCCTTTATGCTTTATGTAGGGAATAGGAACAGGAGACAAGAAGCAGCTTCTATTTTACCCATTGCACATCTGAGCTGTATAACACACTGCTCCCAGAAGCTGACCACAGGGAAGCAGCATTTCTCTCCAGGGTTACTTCAGCCTGTCACAACCAGACTCTGCCTTCCCTATAGACTGGAGATATAAATACAGTTTAATGTTTGACACCTTGTGAGTTCCAAGTATATTTTTTCAAGTTGAGCTTTAAAAGCTGCAGGACTATGGGAAATGGAAATACATGACACATATCAGATACACACCATGTAACCACCTGACTTTTAAAAACTGACAGACCACAAATAGAGTTGTTAATAATGATGTGTGTCTTTATATTTGTTCTGTCTAGCTAAAATAAAACTTAAAAGCACTACATATATAACTGCTTCAAATCTGCCTCTGCTATTTCTATTTCCAGCTCACATTTTTCAACATGAATACCTTGGATCTTTCAGGATTTCATAACCCTACATCTCTCAGAGGCATTCTCTACATAGATAGTCATATACGTAATGTTTAACATATTTCACTGTTAAATAGTTGGCAGTTCATGTCCCTTTCAGTCATTCATTGGTTCATGTTAATATAAAACAAGCAGTGATTCCTATTAGTAATCAGAGAATTAAAGCTTGTAAGACAGTTGTTCTTAATATGGTATTTTTAGGCTATGGGATGCTTCTGGCATGAGTTTGGTATAATGGCAGAAAAGATCATTCTAGGTTGCTCCAATCTTTAAAACAGCACAGGAATAAAGAGCCAGGTTTGCCAAAACCAAAGATGTAATGTACATACACTAGGCTTTATTCCTAATTACAAGGCTATATATATTTTTTTAGAACTCAAACTTAATACAAATTTCAACACAGCTACAGACAAAAAAAAGAATATTGATAATTCAAGTCTACATACCTAGAGTCCCTCTTGTCTTTTAGAACTCTGCACAGCACTGTTCAAAGAGACCAGAGACAAAAAGCTGTGTTAAATATCACAATAGTTCAGCAGAACAATGCATCTCCTTCTTATACAAAGGTGTATCTGGCACTATAGTTAGTCCTTCCACTTATCCTTAAGCAGCAACGTTAAAGTAATTGTTCACACAGAAGGAAACATTCTCTAAAAGGTATCATATTTTGCTGTACAATTACCTAGTTTGAAATAGAAAGAAAGTATGTGAACCTCTGCACCTGATAAAGTCAACTGACTTCAAAGGGCTTGGGACTTTACCCAGATTTTTCATAAATATTTCTGACAATATGGTGCTGAGGTTGGGTCAACATTAGGTGAAAGTCTTAAAAATATTGGTCTGATTCTGTAAAAATTCCACCTTAAATGATGCCACTGGTTTTAGTAAATCTTCCTCTGTAAACTGCAGGATCAAGCATAAACCAATGTTGAACAGTGCATAGTTAGAAGAATTATTTATTCTGGTAAGACAGATGTTCACCAAATTGATCTACAAACACTGGAATCCTATTTCAAGTGCAGAGAATAGAGATTTCCTACAATGTATGCTGCAATTACCTTTTCTGAATAGCACATGATAAAAATATTAGGTACAATAAATGTAAAAAAGCATTTAGTAACAATAGTAACAATGATAAACCCAGGACACATGAAATATTAGGTAGTGTCCCTGTGATTTGGAGCAGGTTAATATTTCCTATATCCAAATATCAAAGGAAGAGAAAGTTTTGATCAAAGCTCAGCTTACCTTATTTAATTTCTATTCCTGGGTCTCTCAATGGGAAACTTTCCTCAGCAAAGACAAAAGATGCAATCTAATACACAGCACATATATAATATATAGCACAATCACCTAAAAATAGGGAACAAACTGTCTAAATTATAACCATTTCACTCCCAAAGGAGAATCAGTAACGTCATGCTATGTGTGTACAAGGAGACCTGCCTCAGAGGCGGATTCCAAGGGAACTCTATAGAGAATTAGAAAACTGGTAGTTCACAAAGCTATTCAGAGACTGCTAAAAGGAAAAATACAGAAATACTCCAGGGAGCAGAAATAAAAATTCCCATAGGTCTTCCTAATGAAGTAATGCTGACTCTTGTTTCTTCTATGACATGTCAATTATTTATATATCTTATAATTATTATGACCTATAATCAGCTGAAATACTGAAAACATGCTCCTTCCTTGGAAGAGTCTTCAGGGTCATGGTTAATGTCCATTCCTAAAAAAAGATATAGATTTAATTCTGAAATGGCATAAGAAGGATTTGAACTAGAATTTGTCTTTTTCTAAATAACTATTAGGGTATTAAATAAAGAGATTTTCTTTTTTACCTATATTTTAACTTGACATTAAATTTTAAATAGTGGCCCAGGCTACACTTCAGAGGCAGACACCTCTTGGTAACCTGTTAGGCCTGCTGCTAAGAGTTCCTGCTAAATTCTTTTTCTCAGAGGCTTTTAAGCAGACATACTGACTGGATCTGAATCCTGACTGAGCTGAGATACGAGCCAGGTGCCAAGATGGGTGCCTGCACTCTGAGCCCCTCATTTGGCCTGGCTTCCAGGGAAAACTCAGAAAGAACTACAGGATTTTCAACTCAGTCCTGTAAGCATTCTTGCAAGCTAGGGATTTGTGGGAACAGGCCTTTAACTTTTCATGTTCCAAGTTTCACATGCCAGAAAAATTTAATAGACCACTCAGTGTTTTTGAAATCATGCTGAATACAGATTTAATGCCAGCAGCTTTAATATAATTTCCTTCACTGTTAGACATAACAGTGCAATGAAAGTTTGAACTAAAACTTGCTTCCTTGATTGACTATTATCCCCCTGCCATTCTGACCTACAACATATAAAGCAAGCTCTAGAGTATGTGCTTAAGCACGCATAGAGTTCCCTTATCATCAGTGACCATAATGAGAAAAACAAACGAGAGTTTGCACTTAAGTTATTATTTTAACATTGTTCAGAATGACTGAGCAATTAAAAGTTTCTGTGGAGAGATACACTGAACATTGTGCTCAGTCACATATGATTTCAGCAGAGAAAGATTGTTTGCTTAACTGAAAATTGTGGAGTTTCACAGATACTGGCATTGCTCAAATAACATGGATTTATAGGAAGCTGTAGAGAGCCTGAGAAAGTTGAAATTGGACTAAGTTATGTGTTGACATATGAACAACTTCACATATAATTTTTTAATATTAAAAATTCTCTGTTATTTGTGAGCATTTTAACAACTGAGACAATGGATAAAAAAGTTTGTGATCTAAAATTTTAATAGATTCATTAACTGATATTCAGTAACTCTTATGAAAGTTTAAATTCTTTTTTTTCATCCTAGGAGAAAAAAAACCATCAGTTATATATTTGCAAAGGAATATGGCATTACATGATCAGTCCTCTATCCCATCCCTAAAACCTATGCATAGCTGAAGTCCTTCATCTAATTACTTAGAAATAGCATGTGTGCCTGCCAAAGTTAATGAGATGTATACCAGTGACATAACAGAAGACGAAATATTGCAATTTTAATGTTTAGGGGGTTGTTGTTGTTGTGTGGTTTGTGGGGCTTTTTTAGGTACAGTATAACATTGCACCAGCTTGTAATTTGTGGAATTATTGTACAAAATTTCACTCAGAATCCTATATTTGATCATATACTAATGATCAGCTCTCAAAATTTAAGATTAAATGCATCTTTTTAAACCACCTGGTCTTTCATTTATTGACAAGACCAGGACAGGGCAAATTGAAAATAATTCTTAATCATTAAGAAATAGCAAAAGATTGCTATTTTAAATTGCTGTCACTTTTCAGAATTGGTTCCTGGTCAAAGGAAATGAATTTTTGTTTTCTTAAAATCTCAAGCTGATCATTTCCACTGCACATGTTATATTCAATTACAAAAGAGTCTTTTCTGTGTTACAGAGCTAGCTGTAGGTAAAAGAGTTTCTTATTATATACTCTAGAACTTGCTCCATTCAATAGATTTGTTTGTGTCCAAGTGACAAATGTAGGTGTATATGTTGCAACTAGACACATAACAAATCAGCAGTGCAACCTAAATATGAATTTCTTTGTTGATAGTGATGAAGCAGCTGTTTAGCAATAGGAAAAATGGTCTTAGAAGTAATTTTAAACAAAATGGTTGTCATATTTCAATAGAATTCTCCTCACTTCACCAGCTCACTTAAGCTTGGGATTCTTAGGCTATTCCTGCCAATTTTGCTTCAGTGACTCATTCTAACTAAGCTTTTTGAATTTTGGTGTTTGTGTTTGTTTTATATTCAATGGTACTGTGTCATTTTTTAGAGCACAAATTGTATTTTTATTAATAAAATAGGATGTACAGAGTCATTCGGTTATACAGAAATAGTTTGTGCACCTTGTCTTGTCCAAAAACCTAAAAAGAAATGTTAAAAAGGGGAGGGTGGAATAAGAAAACAATTAAATTTTGTTAATTGACATCATTCTGGACTCAGAAGTGTTCACTTGGCTCTGAGTCCTAAGTTTAATGAAGTATTTGTTTTCACAATCCATCTGTGTGTAAGCACCTGAAAAAAATAGACAAAGTATAAACAAAGCTTTTAATAGATCTATTAGCAAAGAGATAAGTTGACATTTATTGTTGATATGTCAACTACAGATGAATTGCATTACTACATTAAGACATTTCCCCATAAATTTCCCTTGGGCACATAAAGCTTTTTTACTGCACTTGTCTTAGACCCAACCTATCATTAACTGTGCAATTTCCAGCCAGAGAAATAGAAATTCCTACAGCTTCCTTTAAAAAAAAAGAAGGTTTTCCCTCATCTTCTAATGTCCATTGATAGCATGCCCTGATGTCATTGCAAAAACTGCTATCCTTAGACACCCCTGTGGAAGGAAGAAACTCCCTTCTTGATTGAACAAATGAATCCTTTATCTTTTCAGTTGTGTGGTACAAATATGCCCTGCTTTTCCATTCTGCCACATCCACAAACAGCCAAGACCTATATGGTTTCCTTGCAATATGTACATTGGCAAGGAATATGCAAAAGACACCAAAGACTGCACATTTTCTACGTTGTCACAGTGCCTCACAACTGCAGACTTATACTAATCTTTTCAATTCCCAGTGTCTTCCCCTACTTTACATGCCATGTCACTTGTTATTCCTGAGATAGCATTCTCAGAGAGCTGCTGAAAGAATGTAGGTAAAATTAATAATTTATAAATTCCTCTCTTCTGGTTGTCATTTTCAGAAATCATGCACCCTCTTATTCCACTGAAGCACACACATTGATTGCAAAGTGGAACTGAGGCTACTTTCACATGGTGCTTCTCACACAACTTTTTGATTGAAAAGCTGACTTGTGCACCCTCTGCCTTCAGGCATTTAGTTCACACATAAATTTCAATATTAGCTGCTCTTCCTGGAGAGCACGCCCCAGAGATAGGGATTTTGCCATTCTCATGGTTCATGGTGCGTGTCAAGCAAATCTTAAAAATTCCTGCACAGTGGTGTTATCCATTGCAATCCCTATATCCTTTTCCTTATGCTAGATTTTATCTTACCTTGTATGGTTTTCCGCAGTGTATATAACTTAATGCACAGTTCTGTGACCCAGACTGTTGCTCTCCATACCTAGGAACTGGGATTCTCTTTGCATCAGGGTGCTGTCCACATTCCGCTGTCTAAGCATGTCCTGGGTAACTTCCCTTCCTTCACAGATACTAGTCATTTTTACATCAGCTTAATACTGACTTACCTGGGATTTTGTTTTGTCCAAGGTCTCAGGGAAGGTCATTTTCTTACTGGAATTCAAGAAACCCTCACCTGTAAATTGTGACATTTCCATCTAAAATCCTAAATAGGCATCATGTCAAAAATGTCTGTGTAGCTGACCAGCAATTACAGACACATCTATCTGAGCAACATATCACTCAGGTCTTTTGTAGTATTCCTAAACCAAGCAACCATCCTCGGTTTAAATAAGGCTATATATTGATCTTTCTGTTGTCAAGGCAGTTCCAGTGAGCCTTGACTCAGATAACTTCACTCTTTGCCATTTTCTTCAAGCCAAAGCATGTTTTTCAGCAAAGAGAAACCTCCTCTCTGATACACTGGTAGAGACAGAGAATCTTTTTATCAATGTATTTAGAGGAATCTCTCTGATCTGAAGTGTTTTTAGGTTTATTTAAGGCCTATATATCATGAACATGTTTTTAAATATATTATATTGCACAGTGAAATTAATGCAGATGTTCTTCTGCAAAGATAGTTTTGCTGTAGAACATGGAAGATATATATTGGAGATGGCTTTGTTCAACAGAAAATGAGATTTTAAATGTTTTTGATAGCTTCCTACATTTTACATATATTCTGTGTTGGTAGATGAGCTACAGCTGAGTTGAGCTTGCTTCACATAACACTAGCCAGCAACAGTATGGAATGTGAGACAGAGCCCAAAAGCATATGAAGCAGGATCAAGGCTGGAAGTGGTACAGCAGTGCTGTGCAAACAGCTTTTGTGCAAGTAAATATGCTGGTAAAATGCTGCACTGCACATCAGCATAGGATCAGAGCAGAATGGGTTGAGAGACATAAAGTTACATCTACTAATGGCAAACAAGCACTGCCTCTTTAATCAAAATAAATAATCAAACTAAATAAATGCAATAAGTAATTTTTTTAAAAGTTTCATGTGAAAATCCAAATCTAGTCTATCTTTTCCCAGTGAGTCTTTGCTTGTAAGTTAGAGGCTTACTGTTCCCTGTGTGTTTCTTTTTTTTCTCTCATAATTGTCATACTGGACTAAATATTGTGCAATGCCAAAGTAGATCACTTTAGTACTTAAGATAATGCATACTATGTATCTTCAAATAACATGGCAATGACAATTATTACACTGCACATAAAGTAGAAATACTGAAGTGCTACTTATTTCTATAAAAAATGCTCAAATGAATATATGTAATATATATAATATATGTAGAATTTGCATGATGCAAAAATATGCTGTTGAATGTCAGAGTCTGTGTGCACACATACACAGGCCTAGAAGAATAACAATTAGAAATGATCACATTTTTCTTACATTCCAAACTTTTAGTACTTTTTCATTGATGCATTCTACAAAAATGAGCATAATTTGTATAAAGCTCAGTGAGTTCTCCTAGAGCTTTTGGAATCAAGTATGATGCATACCCTTTAGGCTATGTTTTCCTTTGAAAATAAGTTCTGTTACATTGAAGCTTTCATTTCTAAACAAGAGTAATATGCTTATGTAAATAAATTACATATTATTACATGATGGTCACTAGCTTCTAGCATTTTTATTTCAATATTTAAGACAGTAAACAAGATGTTCAGCTTCATTAACACCAATTTTGTCTACAGATTATTAATCTGCATTAGTAAAACTATTTCAAAGCAATTTGAAAAGCAGCATCAAGAAAATGTTCGGTTTTGGGTTTGAATTTACAAAATTCTATTTTTGCTCTGATGCAGAAAAACAAGGCCAGATTTTTTTTACCTTTTGTTTCACTGTGACCAATGGAAATTATGTCACAGCCAAACTGAGCTAAGATTGATCAAATCTGTAACTCAACATAACATCTATTCACACCTTAATGTGTACACTGAAAAACGATTGTTCTGTGCCAGACTATGGATCTGATCCTGATGTAGTCAAAAAAACAAAACAAAACCAAAACAAAGCTTATGATACAGAAAATCCTCTACAGGACTAGGTTTGGAATACATGACCTAATTTAAAGTAGAAATCTCATCGATTTCAGGCTCACGGCCCAAAGGCAAAAGGTCCAGTGCTGTTGCCAGTGAAGTCAATGGCAGTGGCTGCAATGTGAGTTGGTTGGGCTTTATATGAGGCTTGCATCAGAAAGACATTGAATGAAATGTCGGCCTTATCACTGTCAGTAGGATTTTTGCCACTCACCAAGTGAGGACCAAGATTGCACTTCTTATATTGGCAAAACTCAAGTCAAGTAACTACTCTCTGCCTTTCTGAATGGACGGATGGATGATGGATATTGCTGGCACTGATTACAACTGACATCCTTCAGAATTCTTTTCTTACTCTCACAAATTTTGCTATCTGTGTCTGTTACTTCAACTCAATTTTATTTATTTTTCATATTTATTTTTCCTCCTTAAACTTTTCCTGGTCTCTCTTATAAGACAACTTCTTCTCTCAACCCCTCTCTCTCCAAGCAGTGTGATTTTAGAGTCACACAGGGAGCACAGGTAGGTTTATAGTTCAGGGGATTTAAGAAAATGAATGACTTAGAGAGAAACTCACTGAGAAAAACTCTGACTTTCATCATTCGGAGGATAATACCAAATTAGGACATTATTTAAGTATGTCAAAATGATTTGAGAATTTACTAATGCTTTTGATTAATTAAGAAAGTAGTAGTTAGCTACTGATACAAGCAATATTTATAATTCTTAGCTCCTCTGTAGGTACCTTCTGTCCATAGATATCAGTAGTCTATTTCCTTAATATCTTGTTTATTTCTACACTAGTGACAAAATTAGACCAAAACCTATTTTCTAACTATCCCTTAATAGGTGCTAGAGAAGAATAAACATACAGTTGTAATATCGAGGACAATCTCTGCTTCCTAAAATCCTATTGTAATTGCACTATTAAAATCCCTGGTATCACGAAATGACTTGGCACAGACTAACACATGGAAGGACATTCGGTAATAAGACAAGAAACTAAAACAGTATATAAATGTGGGAGGATAATCAATGCTTAACATTTATGATTCATTAATAATTGTGTATCATGTTTACAATCTGGGGTTTTTTTAAGAATCTGGGGGAAAAATATATAAAATAATGAGTTAGGTTTGTCTGCTTCTGACATTTTAACACATTATTCCATTTAATACAGCATTCTTTTAAAGATCAATACACCAGTGATAGCCATTTCCTTATATCTTCCTTGTTTCATGATGACATTCTTTAGGAAGAATGGAAATTAAAAATATTAAGTTTTACAAGGATTTAAAAAACTTTTCTTAAAAGATAGATTTCACACAGATATTTCTGGTTATCTGAAGACCAAAAATAAAGTTAGAAAAATCCAATAACACCTCTTTATTCTCACTATTATGAAGACATTATAGTTTCCTGGCATAAGTAGATTTTTACTGTAATTCCAACTTAACAGTTTGCAAATAATGTGAAAATAGCTTTTAAGATGTAAGGGTGCACTTTATCCCTATGTCATCACCTCATACCTCAGATATCTATTTAAGGCAGCGTGGCACAGGACAGAATACAGTCTGTGTACATGAGAAAGGAATTAGAGGTGTGCATTTAAGAAAAAAAAAACAAAAGAAAATTTTCAGCTTAGGATCTGCCAATATTAAAAACATTCTTGTTTCACACCTAAGAAAAGAGAAAGCAGAAGAAGCTCCCAGAAAAGCCTTTTAGGTGTAGAAGAAGTGTCAGCACACTAAGCTCAACCACCAGCCTGGCATTCCAAGCTATGTGTCTCTTCTCACCAAACATTAGATAAGCAACTCCTGTGCAATGTATTTCTGCAAGTATAAGGGAAATATTTCTACTTTAGCTATCTGAGGTAACCTATGCTTCCCTGGCATACCAAGGAGGCAGCACTAAACTTGGAGATTAACTCTTGTATTACAATTTATGACTCAATTGAACAAATATTTTATGGCCTACAGTTGGTATTTTTATGTAGACTAGCACATGTATTGGAGGTTTACATCTTTTATTCATGTAAAAGACAATTAAAATGTTTGCGGGTGAATGACATCTTTACAAAGCTGTTGAGGTAGGAAAATCATCAAATACCAGGCAAGATATTTATACCTGGTGAATATTTTATATCAGTGTTTTAATGATTCTGCAAAGCAATAAAGTTAGAAATAGAATGAAGTCATTCTTAGCTTAAGTAAACTAGGAAAAAGCAATTTTATTCTAGATCCCAGTACAACACCTAATATCGGTATACAGTTTAAACACTATGCCCAGTCCTGTGTGAAAACATACAGTCAAATTCATCCCTCATGTACATGCTGAAATCACTGGAAGAATACATGTTTGTATCAGGTTGGAAGACTTTTTAGCTACTTTGTCTTGAAGTATTTATTATTGACTGCATAAAATACGCCACTTAAGAACATATGTCTTGGCAAAATATCCCCCTTTGCTTTAATGTTTCTAAAGTTTTAGTTAAACCATCTTTATAAACTGTCAAATGAAAAAATAGCTGAAGATTCATAGCTTCATGAAGATAGCTTGTATTCCCCAACAACAGTTTCAGTGTTCTTCCAAAGGATTTGTTTTTAAAGACAAGCAGAATACTATTAAGAGTGGTAACAGGAGCAGCAGCAAGTCAAACATATTCATACTGGTTACTGTCTGCTTGTGTAGCTCACAGTCCTCCACTTACCAAATTAGTGTATTTCTTGCTTTAACAACTATCTTTCAGTCTTTCTGGCAAAGCTGCCCCTGCATGGACTCCTTTTCAATATCTTCTTCATCCTTGCAGATGTAAAAGCTCACTTTGATGTATATTGTTAGGTATTGGGAAGATATTTGTAAATAATCTCATTTTAAAAGGGTAAGTTATGAACCTGAATGCCAACTTCTGTTAAAGTGGTTATTTGATAAGCTTGAAGTGAGATTCAGAGGAACAGAAGAAAGGACACAGCCACAGAAAAAATATAATTTAGTGCTAATAAAGGAACTTAGAAGCAGATCACAGCTATAATTCAGGCTAATGTTTCATTTCATTTTAAAAGGGAGTCATTAGAAAACGCTTTGAAGCATAAGAATGTCTGCCCATTGGGCTTCCTGGCTGATCTCAAAGGGAAGATCTCAAACAATTTAACAGAAAGTTATGTAAAGATCCAGACTTCAAGATAAAAATAGACAAAGTACTATGCAGAAAATTATCATAATTTTGGGCGCCCTTGGGTTTTGCCCTGCAAGTGCTTACTCACTTAAAAAAAGAAATCCTAATGTCTTCAAATCCCACTTACTTTCTAATTAGAGTATTATTACTGACATAAGTAAGCATTGGAAGGATAAATGCTTTTGCAAGCAGTCTGAGAAAGGCCAGCAAGTGAATGAGCACTGGAATGGAATGATTCATTTAGCCACCCAGGATGCCTGGGTATGCCTGAGTCCAGCCCTGCAGGCAGTAAATTACCTTTCTATGAGTAAGCAGGATTTTGTAATCAAAGCAAGCAGGGCTTTGTTATCACCAAAGTCCCTTACAAGAAAAGGACATTTGCTTGTGCATTTTTCCTTAAAAATGAATAAATAAATAAGTAGTAAGCCATAGGTGTCTGACAGCACTTTGGAGACCAGAAAATGTCAGGTAGTTGAGTTGTAGGTTCAGTTGTGGTTGGATTTGGAAGCTGCAAAGAAAACGCTAGATAAACGCTGGAGTGTGCTGTATCAAGTGGCACCCCAAGAGAAAGAAGGCTGTAGCCTTTTCACCTTCCAGTGAATCTACATCAGCCTCCAAGAGTCCCTATGTTTCTATTACTCTCAAAACTAATTTGCATGAAAAGCAGAAGAAAACATCCTCCTGGACTGATCATCAAGAATACAAATAAGGCTATTTAAAAATCTAGAACTCAATACCAGATAGACATACACGTGCCCTGAGAAACCAGAGGTAACATAAGTAACAAAAGATTCTAAGGTTCCAGTGACGATAAACTTATTAGATGGCCAGCATAGCTGCATTTCTGAGATAAATGAGATTTCTGCATCAATTCAGTTGACTACTCTAATGCCTAGGACCCTTTGAGACTTCTTTTATTAAAGACATCTGCACAGTGATGCCAAAGAGAAGTTCAAGGCCAATGGGGGTCCACACCCCTGGGACAAGCAGCTGGAGCATGGGTGGCAGTGCTACACATATCAAATGACAACAGATACCTGTACTAGGAGACTGCATCAAGTCATCTATAACCTGAAGTTATTCCATAGCAGTTACCTGACGTTGTAAACCTCTCTGTTCAAATACAGGTATATATGATCAAGCCTTTCAAAACTTTGTTTAGAAACAGGCACTGGCTACAGAAGAGGCAGACTGACATGATGTGGATGAGACGATGTGTTCCTGGGCTCAAGTGGAAGCACAGTGACAATTTGGTATTTGGTATGCAAGTAGCTTTTTCAAAAGATGCACATAAACCTGTTGTGTTGGGTTCAGTAGCTTCCTCTACACTTCAGCAAGTATAAACCAGCATCTGCTCATGACACAAATCCAAAGGACTTTAATTCCACAAGTATTTTAACCCAAAATCATGAAGCCTGGCTTTTTACAGAATGGCTGGAGTTATGAGGGGACTCTGGAGGTCACCTTGCTCAAAGTCCCTGCTCAAGCAGGACCACCTAGAACAGGTAGCCCAGGACCCACTCCAGACAGATTTTAAGTACCTCCAAGGATGAAGACTCCACAACCTCCCTGGGTAACTTTTGCCTGTGTTCAGTCACCTTCACAGGGAAGAAGTGTTTCCTGATGTTCAAAGTGAACCTTCTGTGTTTCAGTTTGTGCCTATTGCCTCTGGTCCCGTCATTGGGCCCACTGAAAGGAGCCTGGCTCTGTCTTCTTTGCACCACACCTTCAGGTATTTATACATAGTAACAAGATCGCTCTCTAAGCTCTCTCTTCTCCAGGCTGAAGAGTAACAGCTGTCTCAGGTTTTCCTCATAGTAGAGAAGCTCTAGTCCCTTGATCATCTGAGTGATAATTTACTGGATTTTCTCTAGCAGCTTCAATTCTCTTTCTTGTTCTGGGGAGCCCAGAACTGGACACATCACTGCAGATGTGGTTTCACTAGGACTGAGAAAAGGTACCTCTACTGTACTTAAAGATACTCTAAAATATACACCTATTTACATACCTATATACACCTGAGTAGAAAGGGCCTTTTCCCCCCACAATTTACAGCTCTGTAGATGTGATTTTTTTCAGCACTGTATATAAACTGAAGATAATGAACTAGTTATTTCCTCAACATGAGCATGCCAGCTCCATTATTTATCATCAGGTCATGGCAAAATACCCTGAAGTATGAAGCAATGTGCCTTGGATGGACTCTTGCATACAATATTAACATATAAACAAAAATTCAGTTCAGATTAACTTATAATTTCCTGTTGAAGCCAGGGAAGAACGATAGCCACATTAAGAGAGTTACTGAACTCATTATGATGTTTATGCCAACAAATATGCAAGAAAATTCTCAAAGCACACTGCAATGAGTGCCAAAATTTAGACACAAAATGAAGACTTTCAGAAGCCAGATGCATAAACACTGCCAATTTAAAGATTTTTTTTTCTGTATGTTGGATACAAAAGTGACTTGTGAATTCAAGCAGGTGGTAAGAGACACCAACTCATTTCTCCTCAAGAATATAGCTTTCCAGACTTTTTTGACTTTCCAGTTCCTTGTGTTGTGTTCTCTCCTTCTTGCATATACCTGAAGATGCCATCTCCTTCAGTGCTATTTGATCCAGTTAGAATGTGTAATTCAGATAACAGGAGCCTTTGCAATTTTCTAAATCTATTCTTGATGAAGCAGCATATGAGTCATATAAGTGGAAAGTCCTGGATGTGATCTCTCATGAGTTTATCTCAATCCTTTTGTACTATGCAAAGCTCAGACATTGATTTTACAGCTGAAAAAGGAATATTATTTGGAAAAGGAATATTATTGTGGAAAATATATTACATTTCAAACACCTGACCAACTTTTATTGACACCAATTCATACCAATGAAGCTTTTCACAACTTCAGTCAATATTCATCTTATAGCTTAGTAAGCATCTCTTACAAGTAACAGGTTGACTGGGAAAGCTTCAGCAAATTACCATGTCCCACTCACCACCCTGTATACATAAAAAGGCTCATTTTGGCAGTACCAAGGGCTTGAGGAGAAACCCAGATGCTGCATCTAACATGAAAGCCAGAGCTATCATGCTCTACAGAGCTAAAAAGGTGTGTAATGCCTCTCTTCCTAGCCTTTCAAACTACTCCCGTATCTCCCAAACCTGAAACAATGCAGGGGAATAGCTCAGGCCCTCCTGCTGGCACCATCCTTCCATAGGTATCCCACATACCTTCTGCTTGAGCCAATACCACTTCAATACCACTGCAAATTTTGAAGTCCAGAGGGAGATGGGTATGCTTTGAGCTTGTGTAGTTCTTGTGAAAGTTAAACTCATTAAAATGTGACTGTGTAGAGGTAGGAGCAAAGAAAGATCCATTCTTATTTTTATGAGATAAAAAACTACAGCTGAGCTCAACCAAAATTATCCTTTTCTCATTCTGTGCTGGAAGTAAGACTACAAAAGAAATGCCTTTCATCAAAATTTCTTAAATCCTTATTATTCTGTTCACATAGTTATAATAAATAGCCACACTTGTTCAAAAAGTATGAGTGCTTACACACTATGTAAGCAATGTATCTTAATGAACAGCTAAGAGTGTTGTCCTTAATTAAATGTGAACCAGCATTTTTGAACAAAATTCATATGATTAACATGCAAAGTCCTCTGTGAGCTCAGAGAAGTCAATGGATTCAAACTAGCTCTGGATTTGTCTCTGTGCTCTCTATCATTTGCAGTGATAATTAACATATTTGCAAAGCTGGCTCCAAATCCCCAGCTGACATCAATTACATCAATAGATTCCCAAGGATTAATTCTCTACAATAAATGGAAAAAATGAAAATATAGTTGCCAATATATAAAGGTGCTCACTAAATGGTTTCCAGAATATATCATTCCTCAGCGTTGCATAACTAGCCTATTTTGTTAATCTATGTCACCAGAGTTAGCATGCTGCTTGACTTATACAGATCTAAAAGAACCAAATCTCTACAAATACAAGAGATATACAGCTTCAGCAAAGAAAATAGATCTATTAAGAATGCTTTTTTCAGATGACTTTCAACAGGCCTTGGGGGCTGCTAAGTCTGGCAAAAATGAACATGTCAGGTTTCATTGAAAATCACTGCCTGGCTAAAATGGGATTTTGAAAGATGAACCACCTGCTTTATTAATAACAACATCACAAGACTTTTTTAGTTTGTTTTATAGACACAAAACTGTGTTTCACAGACAATTTTAAAATGTGAACAAAGGTTTAAAAACAACCACAGTTATTTTTTAAGGATCTTCCCCCCCTCTGTCATCATAAGCCTCATAAATATAAGACTTCTTCAGAAAAAAATTCTCCTTCCTTCTGTTTTGGCTCCAGGGAACATCTACAGAAGAATAAAACTAAATCTACAATATGAGGGAATCAAAACTGTAAAATGCGAGCAGTATTCCTGGAGAGATCACTGTGAGACTAGGCACAAATCTTACCAGGGGCAAGACAACAGACACATTAACTTATCTGCAGACCATTTTAAAACCCAGAAAAGGCACAGCACAGAGTAGAGGCAGGTGGCAGAGGTCCATAGGCTAAAAGGTCACCATTTTATCATATGTGACACTTGGTAACCTGCAATCCAGCTGCACAGTTCATTGCAGCCCACTGGGCCTGTGGCAGGGTACACTTAGTCACAGCGAGGTCTGTGCTGTTTTAATACAGCACACAGCTTTTCCTGTGACTTTTGAGACTTCTGTCCCAAACCCACGAGACACTGAGCAATCAAAGTTTGTATAGCAAACCCTTTACTCACCATTCAGAGCAGCTGCCTCTCGGAGAGACCAAAACAGTTGTTTATGACTATGCAGCAACACTGACAGCTTCAGACTGGGAAAAGGAGAAATGTATCTTACATTCAATTAAGATGTGGTGAGGCAATTCATGTACTGATATATTTGATAATCCAGAGTGGATGAAGGGTCAGGAAACTCAGAGTGGGTGTTCCCATTCTTTTTTTTTTTATAAAAGCTGTTGAAAACATACTTAAAATCTGTGTGAATATGAATCTTAGCTGTGGCACACTCACAAGATGGAGCAGAATAGTTTTGACAGAAAGTGTGATGGCTCACCTTGCTTCTCCAGCTCCCATTTAGATCAGTTAGTTCTTGTGGCTGACCACCTCTCACAGCAGTTTTCTTCACTGATTCATGAAATTAAAAAGACATTTCTTTTCCCTCTGTTTAAAATGTGCAAAAGCCAGCAAAATAGTATTTCTAGCATCCTCTTAGAATAAAAATGGACTAACAAAGAAAGATATTCTCTCTATTTTTCCCAGTCACTTTTTATTTTTCAATTTCTAAATCATCAAAAATGCTAATTACTTTATAAAATGTTTCTTTGCAATTCACAGTTAGGTACATATATATATATAAACATTTAACTGAATCATTGACATTCATAATCACTGAAATTGGTATTGAAGAAGATAATCTGACAGTAAAAGAGAAGGCTACTATAAATCAAGAAATTAACACAGAAAAAAGCAAAGCAATACAAGATTTTCCACATTAGTCTGCTTTATCAGCATAGACTTAAGGTGTGTTCTGAGTGACATATATTCATCCATCTGACCTTTAGAATACTTATATTAGATAACGCCACCTTTATTCTGTTTGTTAAAACAGTTACCTCAACCTCTAGGGTATATACAACATTGTGAATAAGACAAAGGGCAGTCATCACCTGTAGCAGCATGTTTTATAAAAACCATTGTCTTTGGTTGTGGGGGAGATACCATCCAAACTGATCAAATTGCACTCACATAAATTGTTAGACTTCAGCAGAAGATGGATCATCTCATCATCTTTAGAACACATTTCAGCAATGCATTACAGTAGTTTGGGTTTTCACCTCAGTCAGTCCTGGCTACTAGCAGCAGTGCTGATGAAGTACCAGCAGCATTTTGACTGATACCAACTTCAGCATAGTAGGAACTGCATGGAAGTAGCATGGCTTTAAAATTTGATGTGTGGTTTGGGGTGATGGGGATCTGCTTATTCTTCTTTGAATTGCTAATTTGTCAAAATCACTTTACAAAGACAGAAACATTCCTGTGAAGCTTATTTAGAGCTGAGGTAGATTTCAAACACCTCTGTTTGTCCCTCATCATACCTGCTCAGTTCCTTTGCAGCTGATCAGAGTGCCTTGGATTTGGCAAAACTCAGGATCTCCAGCTGACTGCTTTCCAGGTGGCATATCCTACAGCTAAAGCTCCTCCTTCTTTCATGGGGGGAAAAAAAATAATAAAAAAAAAGAAACTGTGATGAAACTGAACCTCATACAAATGTTCTGTTGTGTTTCTGATAATAGGTATGATCTTGAGGGTCCTTTCCAACCGTAATGATTCTGTGATTCTGTGATATCACAAAACAAGACACAGGTCTCTCTTTTATTTGGCTGGGACATACAATAGTCTTGTTAATGACATCTGGACTTCTAATGGCTCCACAGTTTAGATCCGCTTGTTAATCCATTTTTTCTTTCTTTATCTCCTGTGTGGCATTAATATTACTCTTTCTCCTGATTTTAGAGAGAATGATGTAAAATAAGATTTTCTGTTGGGAATAACCAGTTTATCTTCCACTAAGAAGCAGTTCACGTAGGCTTCAAAGTTCACTGATGTTGCTGTGCTTATTTATTAGTGGTCCACCATGACTAGTAAAAGTGCTGGAATAAAAACAACAAACAAGATATATTTTGCAGACATAATATTTTTCTATCACTTTATGATTTCAGTCACAACTGTGTAACATACAACATACTGAGCTAAAAGTTTAGACAGAAGATTATGATATTCTTCATTGTAATCAAAAAGAATTTACATGGTTATAAGGTAAAGATATATTAAATAGTCACAGAGCATGACAAACTAAAAATATGCAACTAAATGTCCTGAATTAAAAGTTATGTTTACATGAAACATGTTTACATGAAACAAAACTTCAATCTTATTCAATCTTATTTTTGGATTTGGTGCAAGTCAAATCAAGCATTTTGGCTTTTGATCGCCAACACGTGGTGCATGTGTTTGGCATTTTGACTGATGACACATTCCATTGAATTCTCTCTTCCTTATCTTTCTTTAATACCTCTTATGAGCAAATCTGTCTTAGCTGTTTGGAACATGCTATTGCCAAGACTGATTATTAAAACATAACAACATTTCTAGAGCTCAGAAAGTTTCTTATGAAAGTCTGATGTAACAAGTCCCTCTCACCCAAAAGGTGCTGTGTTGCACTATAGCAGACAATGTATGCAGGACCAATTAAAGTGTAATAAAGCTGACACTACAAGCAAATCTGCCTATGAAAAAATGACCAAAAATGGCTAGGAGGAGAACTAGTTGATTTTACTGATTTCTTATAAATGTCTTCATATTTTGATACCTTGTTCCTCCTTCCTTCTGCTTCTGTATATGGATCTTTTTAAACCAGATAGCAGAGAAAGGTTATTGCCCAAAAGTAATTAATAATGAGCTATCTTTTTACCTAAATAGCAATCCAGTTTGTTCAGCTTCTCAGGAGAAATTAGAAATGAGGCACTAGTAACATGTAATAAAAGGAGACAGCAATATAGAGAACAAGAACAAATAAATACAGATTTCTCCAGGAATGTAATTATTGAAGATCTAGATTTATTTTGCAGTAAACCAACACAGAGAACTAGTACATACATGATAAAAAATAAGTAAAAGGAATATAACTAAATGTAGGAGAATATAAAAGAAACAGTAGCAGCACTAAAATGGAAAGAAATTAAGTATTCTAGCATGAATGATTTGAATTAGGTTTGTTTTGGGTTTACCTTCAGGACAGATCTTTCTTCTTCTAAGATTCAAAGACTCCCAAACAAATTTGTCTCATCTTTTACTATTTAAATTAACTTTATGCTGTTAATTAACGTAATGGGGTGCTATCTGACAACCTACAGGCAAAAAGAACTGTATAGACAGTAATTACAGCATCTGGTTACTTCAAATAAATATTAGGACAATGCAAGCAATCTGTTCCCAAGATGTTAATTAGTTCCTTCATAAGAAAAATAACTCATGATAGATTTAAAGACATGTGATGTGGCAGAGAGGCGAATGGATAGACACATCTTCCAGCTGTGGAAAATATGAAACTAGCTCAAACACTCTACATTCTCCTTTGAAGAAGACTAATGCAGTATGCTGTGTCATGTGCATAAACTTATGAGCTTGAAGTAGGCAGCAATGATGATATTTTAATTAAAAAAAAAAAAAATGAGAGGAAAAAACCGTCACAGAAACCCAACAGCTGTGTCACATAGTCATATGAAGACAGACCTCAGTTCTGGTTCTCAAAGCATCCAATTCTATTAATGGAGAAAAATTGTGGTTGTGGCACATCAGATGCTTGTCTGATTCAGACATTGTGGTAAGGCTAAGGCCAATGTAGAATCAAAGATTCACACACAATTGAGGACACTTTGTGGGAGCAAAGGAACTACAGCAATCACTGAGAGGCATCCCAGCTAGATAATCTAAAACTGATAACAAAGGCTAATGTGATGGGATTGCCTCCTACAACTGTATTGTTCTGTGCAAGTCCCATCCCCTGAATAAACATGTTCAAGGAGACACACCAACTGAGAATTTCAATCAGCTAACATCACTGCAACAAAAAGACTGTAAAAAACACATACTTGGAGAATACAAGAATAAATTAAGGCAGACACCAGGGAGATTCTTTTTATCAGGAAGAAGGAGAAAAAAAGAGCTTATATGAATTATCACTTTCTTCACTGCTCCTTTCTTGTCATAAAAATATTTCAGACATTCATGCATTTCTTATGCAGCAACCATTTCACTTTTCTGCTTAGACATATCCTGAATGATTTCCTTCATCTGACATGCATCCTGCTACTGCTTTGACTGCCTCCTCATGAACTTTGGAATTAACATCAGGAAGATTTGATTATTCATTCAAACTTACCCACTTACACTAATGTTACTGCTGATGACAAACTATATGAGGGATTTTTTCAGCAATACTTAAAAAGGATTTAAGAGGTGTGTGAAGGGCTTGATTCTTAAGTGCTATATATTAGTACAGCTACATCTCGGTCTCTGATGTTGCATAAAATATGATTGAAAATTGTATGATTATGAATACCTGTGCAATGAGGATGAAGATTAATAACTGTACCCTGAAGCAGCATTTCTCCTTGATGTGACGAAACACCTCTGCAACCTCTGAGGTCACTTATAAACCAGGCAACTTTTTGAAGGTAATAGATTAAGTACTGGACCTCTGTTTACTTTCAAGCCCAACTAAATGCAAAAAGTCTTAAGAATCTGAATTTTCTGAGGAGAAAAGGTTTCTAAATAACAGACTTCATTTTTACAAAGTTAATAAGACAAAAATATTTTGCTTCAGCTGCTCCAAACCAAATTATTTATTAAAGATTTTTTGTCAAAAATCAATGCTTTGATTTAAACTTCTATTCAGAACTGCCTCTGCTTGGCCACTGCTAGCCTTGGCTTTTCTCCAGCTGTCAAATATCCTTAAACCTGAAACCTTTGGCTTAGATTTTTCTGCTTATATTTAATAAATGGCTTAAGAACTAATCAAACTTGCACTGAATCTGGAAGAAAACATTAGTTGCAAATGAAAAAAAAAATAAAAGTCTCTCTCTCTCTAATTGTTTTGTTGGGGTTTTTTTGTGATCTTAGTGGCCTACTAGGGAAGAAGTAGAGTCCAATTAACAACTGGGAGCCTCAGAAGGGTTATGCCCCAGGGCACAGTTGCCTAGCATGGACAAGGAACACCTGTGGCACATCACCCGTTGGACTAGTGCAGCCCAAGCATGTTACCTTCTAAAACGGCCCTTTTATTTGTTCCCTGCTGTACAATCATTTCATATAGTGCATGACTTAGTCCTCAGAAGTGCTTCAGACATAATGAAAAAGCAAGGCATAACCAATTTAAACTATTCTGGCACTCACCAACTTCCCCAAGAGCTCATGAAACTCTCTCCCTACAGCATGTCCAGACTCCTATGTAACACAACTAGAGAAATCTCAGCATTATGATAACATGTGATAAGTTATCCATCCATGTAACAAAAAGAGTATGCATATTGAAATAGAAATGGAGACTGCATGCCAGTCATGGAATAGGGGTAGCTGCAGCTCCATGATGGGCACACACTTTTTGTTATTTGGCAAAGGATGGCTGAAGACATACCTCCTGCGTACCTCCTTATGAGACCCAGCATTGTTCTCCTTGAAAGGTCAAACACTCCTGTAGTATAGGATTTAAGCAGAAATTTGCAGATGGAAGGAGAGAAGGTAGGCATTTCTTTCCACTTCCTTATTTTTCAGCAGCTATATCCTGCTTGTTGGTGTTAGGGCTTTGGAGGAATTAGGATCTCTTCTGCAGTAGATGCACGTTCATTAATAACAACACACCTTAATCCAAGTTAACCTATTGAAATCAATGGAGATAGGGTGGATTTATGCCATTCAGTTTGCAAACAGAATCTAGTATTTAGGTTGCTTACTATACTATTTTTATACTGTGACCTATTTTAGTAGTTATCTTTGGAAAGGAAGGTTTAAGTAAAGAGCATGTTAAAAAAAGTCTAATTTACATACTTTACACACTAGTTCATTTATTGAAAGGTCATATGTGTGTGTTTAAGTATTGAGAGAAAAACAAAAAATGTCTAAAAATATTTAAAATTTAACAAAAATTTATTCAGTTATAGCTGGAGCTTTCAGAAGGGGGTTGGAGATTTGCTGTTGTATTCAGATTTAAGCTTGCTTTATCTACATGACTGCCCTCTAATTTAATCCATTCTCTCTATTTTATTTGTAAGGTGAGAGAGGCTTCAGATAACTTAGAATACATACCTATTCATACAAAACATTATGAAGAATTGTTCACACATGTCAAAATGTGTTGAACAAACCATTTCTAAAAAAATTGAGTGAAACAGTATAAAAAGGAGTACCTGCAGAAAGATCTAGTTCTTTATATGCAAATAAACCAAAAGCATTAAAAAGAACTTTAAAGAAACTACAATTATTGTACTGTTATAAAAAAATCTAAACAAAATCCTATTTAACCACAGTGAACAAAGTAAAATAAAATTAAATGCAAACCCACTTCAATATTCAAGATAATCTGCATAACCAAGAGGGAAATCAAATAGGTTTGATTGCCCTGAAAATACAGCTTACCTTCACGCTTTTTGATGTGTTACAGAAAAAAAAAACACCATGTATATTTCAACCCTATTTTAAATAGGATCTGTGAATAGTCTCTGGATTCATCCATCCATGTCAGATCTAAATCTTGCAATTTCTTCCAAAATAGCCCAGGCCACACCAGCAAGGTTTCCAAGCCTGTATTTTACGTAAATACTCCAGTGTAGCTCCAGTTCTTCCTGCTCAGGTCCTTCTACAGGGTTATTAATAACATTACCTCTCAGCACCAAGCTCTGATCAGGCCACCAAAAACCAAAAGCAATTGCAAATAGAGATGTTTTACATTTTTATGTCAGTATTTATCTGATTTTCTTCCTCCCCACAATCTATGCTAGTATCCTATTTTGTTACAAGCCCTTTGTGCCTCACATGCATACACCATACACTTCTAGCAGGTTCTCTGCTGTTATGCCTGCTATACTGTTCTACAGAAAAAGAAACCAACCAAACAAACCCCCTCCCCCAAAAATCCAATTGATAGTCATATGCTCATTTTGCACACCATTGCATTCCTTTTCTTACTGAATTAAAATATTTATAGAATTTGTTAAAGCCAGCTGTATTTGACTAGGTTATGTTTAGAAGCAAGGGGCTTGATCCAGACATCATTCTTCAAAGCACATCTGCTACTTCTTTTAAGAGGTTTTCAAATATATATGCTTTTTACATTTTAAACAGTGTTCTCAGTTTATTATTCTATCTACCAATATATATAATGGTCAAGGGACGTTTACAATGTGCTTACTTATCTAAAATGTATCTCAAGCTTCTTCATTCCCTGGCTTTGTTAAATGCTTTAAATCTTATATATAATTTTCATAAATTTGAAGATTTCCATTTTTAAACCTTTTACACAAAAATTCTTGATCTTTTTAATCTGCCTTCTTTCTTTCTCATGCTAAATTCATACTAAAAATTCTCTTTGTTCTTTGCTAAATGGTTTCTGCATTACAATAAGGTATGTGCCATCAGATTTTATGTCTTACTGGAAAACAACCAAATTAAAGTTTACAGAATATTGCCCAGGTTTCAGGATTTTAGTATTTTAAAAACCATGGGAAATAAAGATGGCACCAAAAAATATTATTTCAGTGTAAGAATAAAAATTACAAATACATATATTTCAATTCCAGAAGGGATCCTTTATAAAATAAATAATTGAAAAATATATTTTTGTGTTACCATCATATTATGAATTGGTTTAATATTTATTCTGGTCCTTCCTGAAAACATAAATGCAACTTACTGTCATTGATTGTTCTTCCAGACTGTTCCCTGGTTGCTGGTTTTTAAACATATTCATATATTGCCATATTCATCATCTACATGTTGAAATTCATATTTGTAGGCTAGCTATAAGCCAAAATTTGCGAGGACAAAAAGAAACCACTAAGAAAGATACAAGGAAGATGTGAAGAACCAAATGCAACTCACAGACAGTGAATGTTCTTTCAGACTGNTTTTTTTAGCCCATTGAACATGATTGACTGGACAGATACAATCCAAATATATTTATGTTTATAGCTTCTCTCCTTTTGTTGTTATTGAGGAACCATTATGAAAAAATACCTCAGTTCTTAAAATATTTGTGACGTGTGCATAAGCAGGATCTTTTTTACTAAGCTCTAGTCAGGAAGAAAAAATATAAGAGTCTCAATTCAGACTCAGTCTGATCCTTTTTGTAATGACTACTCTCTAATATTGTTTAATTGCCTGTGAAGATGCAAACAGGCCTAAAATCCATAATAATTAGCTTAAGATAACTGGCTGAGGTTCAGGCAAATCATCTGATGTCAGCATTTCAGGTTACTTTACAGAGTAAAAAGAGGAAATTAGGACGGTTAACCTGTGATTGCAGTGGAAAGGAAAAATAAATAGTTTTGTTTCATAAGAATTTCTTTCCAGCACACATTCTAGCTTTTTCCAGTATGCTGCAGACAACAACTCTAAGGACATACAAGCCATATTCATGGCCCATATGTTGAAACTTTTATTTGCAGGCTAGCTATAAGCCAAAATTTGGAAGGACAAAAAGAAACTACTGAGAAAAACACAAGAAATATGAAGAACCAAATCCTTCTTGCCTCTCTGCTTGGTGTCAGAGAGAAAACCCCTAGTCTGTAAAATTCCCCAGGTTTGTTTTTAGGGCAATGAACCATTTACCCTTTGATCTGTGTTTAATAGGATTTTTCAAGTGATTTTTTCAAGTGATATCAGTGTATTTAGCATCACTAGTTGTTGCTACATTCCAGATGATAAATTAGCTAAAATGGTAGCACTACTGTTTATCCATTCACCTGATCAGACCCTTCTCAGGGTTTAAAACTGTTACTGTTTTTACATTGCACCTAGAAATAAATATCAAACCAATGACTCTGCTGCATGAAAAATAGGAAGAAACAGTGGAAGAATATACTGTCTAGATATTGACATATCACCTATATGCAGGACCTAAGCCTATGATTAGAAACTTATCTTACACTCAAACAGTAACATAGGAAGAAAAAAAGAAAGAAAAAAAAAAAAGCCGAAAGCTCAACAAACTTCAGATAAAGCCTAGACAGTATTGTCTTTATTTCTAGATAACAGAAAAAGGTTGGACCTTTTTATGCTGTTCTATACCCCTCCAACCTGCCTCTGGCAAATGACCTTAAGAAGTATACTCTGAGGCTTGCGTTCTCTGCAGAAAGATCATGGAGGAAATATAAAGGGGTAGGAGACGAAACAAACAACAGGTATATTAATTTATCCCCTTAGTGTCATTGTTGTGGACAATAACATTACCTATATGGAGCTGTTGAGTTTGTTGAGCTTTCCACCAACGTCTTTATTCCATTCTTGAACATTCCAGTGAATATTCCGTTTGACTACAAGGAAAAGAAAATAGATGGGAAGAGTAACATGAGCAGCAGGTCTTTTAAAGAACATTTCTGGAATGTGTGTGTGTGAATGAATGTTCATATTTCCACACATAGTTTTATGTTAACATGTCTTTAAAGTTTCTGAAATTTGTTGTTCTTGTTAAACTTCAGTTATGTAAGCACTATTATTAGAAAATGTATTAACCACCTCATAGCTGTGAGAAACATCTTTGTAATTCCTAGCAGTCAAGTTTTAAAACTTGCTGGATGCCTCAGATTGAGAGTTGCTATTGAACATCTCTCGTATGTTTTTCAATGAATTCAAGGAGAGAATTAATTTTATCTCAAGATCTCTAAATTACTGTATCCAAGTACATATGTGTACACTAATATAATGCAACATTTTAGTTTAAACAACAGAGTTGAAAAAATAGCCGTCATCACAGTACATATGTGCTTGTTATTGTCTGAGGGTTAAGGCTAAGCTGACCACCACCCAGCAATAGACACTCTCTACTACTTTTCCCCCCACCCCTTTACCACAGAAGGGAAAAAGGAAATGAGAGAAAGAGACTTGCGGATTGGAAAACAAAATGACTACAACAACTTCAATGAAAATGGTAGCAATAGATAATATATGCAAATATATGCAAAGCCAGCACCAAAACCCAAATCCCCCTTGAAGGTAACTATATCACTGTCCCCACTGGTACTGCAACAGGAGGCCTCCAGCAGCACACAGGTGTTGGACTCAGAGGGCTGGATCCTGGATATAGATTCAGGAGCAAAAGGCAGAAAGAAGCAGCAAAGATGGGCCCAGAGAAGCAGGAAGTGAAAGAGGGAGCAGAGGGAACTGTCCTTTAGATTTAGAATGAGTATGATATGTATGGAGTAGAATACTTAGTTGGTCAGTTTGGGGTCACCTGTCTTGTCTGCTCCTTTCCTGTAGGTGCAGACTTTTACTCTGCACCCCTCTTCCAATACAAGTCACAAAAAAAAAAAATCCAGCAATGGCCCTGGTTTACATATCAATCCTCAGCAGTGAGCCCAAACATTCTTCAGAAAGATACATAAATGACAATGTAGTTGAGAAACACAAGAGTATCTTTTAAAATAACAACATCCTTATCTTTTTTTCAGAAATTGTCATTTATTTGGAAAGGCAGAGGAACAACCTTCAATATGTCTGGGTGAAGCAGCCAACTTTTAAGCCACTGTTTTGAATCAATTGTTTTGTCAATGCTTATAAAACTAGTGTCAAAACTGTTTCTATTGAGATTAATGGTAAAATAACCAACACATTAGTAGGGTTGAATTTCACACATCACTTAAAATATTCAATGATTATATATTAAATTAAAAGTATATCCAACAGTGAAATGCCGTTTCTCTACCATTTGAAAGAAAACATGCACTGACTAAACATTATGGAGCTGATTTTCAAAGGGCTACACAAGAGAGGCTTGCAATGAGATCTTAGTTCTGCTTAGCTTTCTCTCAGAGTAAATATTTCAAAATCTATGAAACATGCACAAAATTTCCATTTCCTTGACCATTCCAAATCACAATTCAATATGCATCAACCAGGCTTCTGCCAATGTAATTGGCTATACCACTTGAATTTTCAGAAGAGCTTAGCTTCAGCTTTGCCACCAAAACAAATAAGATTATCAGAACAAGCTCTGCATAAAACACACTGACTTCTTTGAAGAATCTGTGCACAAGTGTCATGCTTGGAACTGCTTGATACTGGCCTCTTCTGAACATTTGACCTTCACCCAAGTGCAAAAGTGCTGCCAAATCCTCTTTAGAAAGCCCATTCCCCCTGAGTGTCTTTTCTTCCTGTAAAAATCCACTCTATTGCATCTGCAGGATTAGCAGAATGAAATAGGATATGGAAGGGATGTCATATGTAGTCCACTTCACTTTCTACCATTTATTCCTGCTGCTCATTGCTCCATCACACAGGAATATTACTTTTTAATAATTCAAGAGTAGAAAAAACATAAAAACCCCTCCTGAACTAACTTGTCTGTTGTTGCAAATTTCTCAAGATAGGCTTCAGCAGAGCTCCTGGATGCTGCTGTATATCCACATTTTGGTGGATTTTGTATTGATTGCCAATGTCAATGTGAAAGCATGCGTTTATTTGGGCCTGAAAAAAAGATTTTCTAAAAGCAGGCATCTAGCTGCCTAATAGGCACTGAATTCAGAGTAATGACACAGAGGAGCCTGTTTGGTTGTGGTTTCCCTTTTGTCTTGAATGCTTAGTATATCCAGTGGCTTCTACAGGTGTTGTACCTTCTGTCCCTGTAAGAACCAAGTAGATACTGTTATATTAATAAATACAGGACATGTTTAAATCAAATCAAGTATTCCATAGAGGCTTAATTTGTTACTGATTGTGATTGATGTGAACACAAAGGTAAGGCCTTTGCTCTCAGGAATAAATTAAAAATGGAATTTTATAAGCATTCTTTGTGGCTCCTAAGAAAGAGAGATCTGAGGATTTTCCAGAATCTTGTGCCCTTTTCATTTATTACTATATTGCAGAGGGAGAAAGAATGTGGAAAACAAATAATACAAGCACAAACAATACAATACTGAATTACAGATAGAATAAGTTTAGAGTTCAGTGGTAGAAGACTATTCACAAATGCCAAAAAACATTACTATATTAATTTAATATAGCTTTGGCCTCCCTGTGTCTATCTCTAGCCATCTGCATTTTCTGATCAATTGAATGAGGAGACAAAATAAAACTTCTGCTGCAATACTTTCTGTAAAATAAACACACGTAAATGGAAAATGTTGTTGGGATTAAAGACAGTTACGCTTCAGTCATACCCAAATAACCACACTCACTGTAAAACAAGCAGACTAAATGCAAGAGCTCAGACAAGATTGTCTGAATATGAAGACCTCAAAGTCCTTCCTGAACATATGAAGTAACAGTGGTTACATGCTAAATTTATACTAGAGGAGAAAAGGTAAGAAATAGGCAAGAGCAACTGGAATGTCTGGTTGTGAGTCAGTGCACTGGACTTTTGGTTCCCTCTCCCACGAAGTAAAAGTCTCTTTGTTTAATTAAATTTGAGAAAGATGCCAGTATACTGTACAGTATAAAATAATAGCAACATTTTATAGACCCCCAAAAAACCCCAGCACGGTAGAGATTTGGAATTTATTGTTACAGCCATTTTTAACTAGTTTCAATGCAACACAAATATATATTGTGGTTTTCCAGACAAGATTTTGTAGAAGAGTGAAAACAAAACAGAGTCTAATAAGGGGAAGAGAATAATGTAATTAATGGGAATATGCTTTGCAGAGTAAAGGTTTGGTTTGATCACATGCAGAATGAAAAAGACAAGAATTTTGTCTCCCAGCATTAAGACTAGATCACATTTGCTGGAAAACATAAGTTCAAGAAGCAACATTTGAGACTTTATATAGAATTTATTTTTTTGGCTAGCAAGAATCAGATTTCATAAGCAATTTAGTGCTGCACTGTTTTCTTAACATGTTTTGCTTTGGTCTTCTACCTATTTAAAAACAGTTGAAATTAACTGAAGATTAAATATAGTATTTAATTGCGTGTTAAAGCAAAGTATCCCACTCAGTTCGAAATCAACATATGCTTTGGAACTTTGTTTAGTTTAGTGAAAAAGAAAAATAAATATAAATTTTGGGTTTGGGGGTTGTTCCTTAACATTCTTGGTCTGGTTCCTGGGGCAAATTCAAAGTGAAAAGAAAAAGAAAAATCATTCACAGATCTCATACTCATCCCACAGATTGCTAGGCCACTAATGGTCTGTCAGTGGGGAGATGTTGGCAAGGAAATCATTCCTTCTCAAGTGCTCTTTGAAGAAGCTATTCCTGAAGTTTCCTTTGTGCTTGATTCTTTTTCAAATATTACTTTAAAGGTTTTGCTTTTATTGTGGCTTACAACAGCAGCATGCAATAAATTAACACGGTACAGCAAAATCTGCTACCTTCCACAATTATTTGTTACATTATAACACAGAGGAAAACCTGGAGCTTCATACCTTGTAGGAATAATAGCGACCAATCAGGCAAGTAAAAACAATCAAGAGTAAAATAACTGCAAGTAACTTCTACTCTGCTGGTGAAATCTCACTGTTCCTGAGATCATGGATGCTTTTGCCAGCTTTGGCATCAACTGCAGTGGGCTAAGGAGTGGCCATCTTTACAACTTGCAAGGAATTCCTCAGCCAAAATCCAGAGTCAATCTTAATACAGAGATTATGAGACAAGCCATATCTTGCTCAGTGATATAAATCCCAGCTCAGCTCTTACAACTGTCCCAATGTTGTTATTAAAGCAGTAACTTAATATTGCTGACCCAGACCAACATGGTGATAAGAGGTGGTGAAAGGAAGTATTCTTCATGATAAGATAAACTTACAGTTTCAGTGAAGTAAAACTGACCGTTCTGAAGATCCCTTGAAGGACCCAAGTTAGTCTACCCTCCTGAACCACCTGGGAAATAAAAATTAAAAAAATTTTTAAAAAAACAGCAGAGGCTCCCTCCCTCCCATGCAAGCCTCTCCCCTTTCCCCAGCATTCACTGACATGGTAGAGAGTGTCTAGAGGATATCTGCACTGTGGCTACTCCACTTCTGGATGGGGAGATAAAAAGGTTGCTATAACTCTCTGTACATATGTACTTCTTCAGTAATTCAAGAGTAATATACATATATACATACAAAAATACCTATAAAACTCTAGGAATGTACAGCAGAAAACAAAAGGCAAAACAGTCAAAATATAGGGAGTCAAAACTATAATAAAAGACAACTTCAGCCTATCCAAATACTAATACCAAGGTTTACTTTGATGGCTATTCTGGCTATTTTGTCAGATTTTTTTTCCCTTTCTTTTTCCTCACATTCTCCTTTGTTGTGACTGTTCCCATTGTCTGAGAGTTGAGAAGAATTTCAAATGAAGGAGTTACATTTTCAATAATACATCAAATAATCTCAACACATTCAAAAGTGATGGGACCCATAGTAAATTACATGTTGCAAAGCCTCATCAACTGAAGCGATTACTTTTCTTCAAGCCATTTTGAAAGAGCTAAGAAACTGATGCTATTTACATCATGTATATAAATAACATGTATCTCATTTATATAAAATGTGTGAGATGGGTGAACATTTCCACAAGTGTTCATTTGAATTTAAACTTGAATTCATATTTGCAGTGATCGCACAGTGGAGACAATGATTGTATCCAACCCCTTTTGAATTTTCTCCCCTTAGGATTTCAATGATTCTCTGCTTTTTGAATGAGTTTTCATAGAGGCAAGGACTTGTGATGACAACTGCAGTATTTACAGAGAAGAGTATTTAAAAAAAAAATCATTTCAGGAGTGCTCCTAAAGATGCATCCCTCTAAAGATGAACTTATATTTTGAAGAGAAAAGAAGAAGAAAAAGAGAGTGAGAGGTTTGGAGGAGTTTTGGTATTTTGTTTGGGGGCTAGCTTGGTTTCACTTAAAGTGTAAATATAAACATTGTAAAACTTAAAACCTTGTTCGATAGATTTCAACAATGTTACCAAAGCTAAGGAGCATTTGTCAGTAAAATGTTTTGATCCTGTAGAAAGAGAGATACATGAGAGTATATTTATCTTTTCAAGCCTGTTAATATAATAAGGAAAGGTATTTTTGCAGGAAGCTGCAGTTAATAAAATAAATATGTATATATACATATATATATGTATAGGTATACAACTGTTTCACATTGCAAGCAGATAACATTTCCAAAACCCCACAGAAGAAAAAAACAAACAAACAAACAAAACCAAGCCAGCACACAAGGTATTGAAGCACCTTGCAAAAAAGAAGTTCACTTTGCTAGTGAAACACTTAGATCCAACAAATCTCATATTACATGGTCTAGGAGACAACTGATCACAGAATAAGCATATTCCCAAAATTCCTTACCAGAAACCTTAAGGCCGGTATAGCACTGGGGGGATGCAAGTGCAGATTTAATCTCTGAGGACTCTGAAAGTGCAAAAGCAATAAAAAACTATGTTCATTCATTCAGAGTGAAAATAACACATACTCTGCTGATGGATGAAGAGTGTGGCTAGAATTCCAGATACTACTGCTAATTTGCTTACTATTCAGTCTGTAGAAAAAAACAAAAGCACTAAGAAGAGAATAATATCTATGGCCAACAATTTAATACATATTTAATGTTATGCCATCCCGAGAAGTTCTAAATTATAAAGACTTAAAATTGACCAAAGCATGTTGAAGTTCCATTATGCAATGTCATGCCATGCCATCTTACTATTGGCACCAAAAATACCATATAGAGGGTTTCCACCAAATCCCAACGGGATCAAAGAAGTAGCATGAGCAGGCTACTTTTATACTATTGTGTTTGCCTCCTGGTTTGGCAGCTGTTTTCAAATTTCTACCCTGACAGTTTGCACTAAAAAGTCAATTAAAATTAGGTGGGACTGTCATGTGTAAAGACCATAATGGCTGAAGGACACAAACTGTGATAATTGAGGTGACTTCCCAAAAGACTGCATTCCCAAATGCGTCCCCACAAGCTGACAATGTCATGGGCATTTCCAAACTTATTACAAAATTAATCAGTGATGTCTCTTACCCACTTGACATCCAGAAACATTGTTATTCATGTCAAACAGTTAGAAGCCTGCACTCTGAGCCCCAGAAAGTTAAAAGACTATTTCAACAATGGCTAATGTTTTTGCTATTGTAATTTGCATTTAATTGGGACTGATTTTTCTGAGCTAGAGAGCACTACTGGCCTACTATGGACAACTGGAAAATAGGCAAATAAATCAGTGAAAACACTGGCCTTGAACTTTTCTACAAGAAAAAAAAAGCATGTCATAAAAATACAGTCAGGAAAAGCTATTTTTAGTCCTATATCTGAGCCCCAAGGTAACCTTTTAGCTAAAATGCATATAGAAAGACTACGTTTGTGCTATGGATTTTTACAGTTTGTATGTGTAGTATAATGGAGATAGCTTTGACTTTAATTCCCATTTGTCCCTACATGACACCAGCTGAAATAAGTCTGAGTCTCTGGAGCGGCAGATCTGAAGGCAAGGCTGCAATATGGCATGGCCTTGAAGCCTCTAGCTGTTTGGCTATGGATCTTAAAGGAGGTTTGGGGGAAGAATAGGGGGGAAAAAAACCACAAAAAACCCCAAACAAAAGCCACTACACACACACACACAAACCCACCAAAAGCATAACTAAACTAACCTTGCATACAAGTTATTACCTTAGCTCGTAAAGGAAGGAGAGGCTTTAACTATACCAAGAAGAGAGAAAGAAACAAGACTGACACACGGTCAGTAGAGTCAGGCCAAATTACCAGCGTTTCCAAGAGAACAGTTTGGGAGGGCTCTTTGCAAACAAAAATTGGCAACAGGCACTGAGCCACTCTTATAATGACTCAGCACTGAAGTCACTACTAAAGCCAGTGGCATTTTGCCACTTTGAATAATAAGTTTTGTTTGGGGAATGTCAGCTCAATTTATTATACTTATATTAAATTTGATTTTCTACCACATTGACAAATTATATACAGACAGACTTAAGAAAACCTCCTTTGTTGTCATCATTTATTCATATTTCTTATGCCTGCAGTTCAAAAAAGGCTGAGGGTCACCAGAACTGTTGGATTATTACTAATTGTTATTACATTTGTAAGATAACAAAAGCAACATATATGGGCACTTGATTTCCACTGCACTAGAAGAAATACCTAATGTTTAGAATACATACGCTCATGCTTAAAAAGAAACTCAGAAAAAACAAAATCAGAGTTTACATGCAGGACCTATAAAAAAGGTTCAAATGTTTAAAATATTCCAAAGTTAGGCAAGATTTATGCTCTCAGTTTAAATGTAGAGCAGTAAATAGGTCATTTATTTATCTTCTAACACACTATTAAAAAGCTATAAATAAATTAAATGACCTTGCATAATAGCTGTGGCAACACCAGAAGCAAAATAGTGACTTTAAAGTGCCATTTCACAGGAAAGGAACACGTCAGACAGATTCTCTACAAGACACTGATTCCACCTAAGTTTGCTGACTCTGGCCTATTTTACTATATGCCATTTTCAACTTGTCAGCAGGCTAGCAGCTTTCCTCCTCTCCTCGTCCAAATCTTCAACATAATGAAGCTTAAAAAATATTGCGTTTGCACAAGCTTTCTTGCTAGATTTTTTGTCTGGTTTTCCACTATGACAGTGTCATGTTTGCACCTACCTATGTCTTTGTCACCCTCAATAAATGTTGAGCCCACCGATTAATCTGAATGGAATTTGAGAGATCAAAATCAGAAATGTAAGTTGGGTCCTAGCCACTTTATGAAAAATAAAGAAACCTTGGCTATGTCCATGTGAGAAGGCAATTTGCTATACCTGCTCCCACTAAAGGAAAGCTCCAAGGAGATTTGACACTTTCTTAGACAATAACTTCAGACAGAAAAATCAAACCCATAGGAAATCAGATTTCATTCATTTTTACAGTGTCTGAGACACTAGTAATTACATGCCTACATGATGAAAAAGGTATCTAACTGAGCAATGTCATTTCCCAGGTTCCCCCATAGGTTAAATATATAGTCCCAATATAGTCTCTTATAGAAATGTAACTTAGGTATCATGTGGCTCCATATAGCCCTATTCCATCTGTAGTAGCTTCCCAGTTCTTACCTTAAGAAAACTGGGATCACATCTACCATCAGATGAACCAACATTTCAGAGGGACTGCAAAGGAAATCATCCACTGGAAAACTCTAGAGAGATTTAAAATCACTTTGATAGAATGGTTTGGGTTGGAAGGAACCTTAAAGATCAGTTAGTTCCAACTCCCTTGCCATGGGCAGGGACATCTTTAACTAGATCATGTTGTTCAAAGCACCATCCAATCTGGTCTCATGGGTTTTTTCAGAAGTGTAAAGTAATCCTCTATGAAACTAAAGAACACACAGTCTAGTTTTTCTGTGTGGCATTTTGTGGGTGAGTGAATAGCCTTAGCGAAAACTTAGGAAATACCAAATTTAAAAACAGTTGCTTTAGCAGCTGAAATGAAAACAAAATTTCTCAACAAAAAAAGTATGCTTTAGGAGTGCTTTCAGGCAGCAAAGCAGCTGCACATAAGTTCTATAATCCTGCCTTGTGTGGGAGAAAGCAGAAAAAATCTCTAAGGAGATGGATGAGATCCTTTCTAAACTGAAGGTAAAAGAATGCAATAAATGTATGTTTAGTCCTTTCTCCTTTTATCCCTTCCTTGTTTAATGTAGCTTTCTGGAGGAGCTCACCAACACAAGACAGGAAAGTTCTCGAGGGTATGCATCTCAACCTCGTCGTGGGTGAAAGAGGTATTTGTTGAAAAAGCCAAGTTGTGGCTTTGAGCATGACCGCTACCATGAAGCAAGGCACAGAAATGTCCTTTTTGTAAAAAACTATGGAAACTACAAAATGACATTGTTCCACAGAAAGACTGATGAAAACTGGCTTTTGCTCAAAAGAAGAGACTCCTAAGTGCACTTTCAAAGGCAGTTAAAATCATGACATTAACATCCTTAAAGAAAAGTTAAGACGTGACTGCTGGGTGTTTCACAGAATACAAATATAGTTGGATATTTATACCATAAATTAAGTCAATGATGTGTGAAGAGGTTAAAAAGTATGCATTTATAGTGCAAGAAAGTAAAGAGTCTAAGACCAAAGCAAACATCTTAAATAAGACTAAAATACAAGCATCTGGCTGCTTCTGTTTCTCCTTTCAACAAGCAGCAGTTTAATGATACTCAATTCCTGCCTTGCTTTTCTCCCAGTTTGATAGCAAGACTGAAACGGTAATCATGTCTGGGAGATTTGATGCAGCATTCAGTGAAAGCACAAGTAGTTAAAGAAATAAGAGAAACACAACATTAAATATTTCTTTTTGTTCATTTATCCGTAAGATCTTTCTTCATGTCATGTATGATTCATTTAAGCATTGAATCATCATCTCAAAATTATTAATGCTTGAAACAGTCTTTGATTTCTGTAAAACTCAAGTTCTAATTTGATATTAAAACAAGTCTTCTATAATGCCAAGTCTTAAGTGATTTTCCTTTTTACTGTCACCTTTCTTTTTTCTAATATTATTGGAAGAACTATACTTGTGTTCTAAAACAAAGTTTAAAACGTGTAATGAACATATTTTAAGCAGCAATTGAAGTACAACAACATATGCAATACACAAATGTTTCTCCAAGTTGATGAAAAAAATACACCAAAAGTCAAAAATGTGTGGCTTATATTTACACAGACCACTTTCCACCTTCACCTTTCACTACCTAGCAGGGTTTTTTCTGACACAGACAGCAGCTAAAGGAGGTTAAAAAGTGCTAATGTCCTGCTAAACGTAGCCTCTTTTAAGCAGAATGTAAAAGACCAGAAGTGGTATTTTCTATCTATATTTGCTTTATTTGAACAAATTATTGTAAGCAAATCTACCTTCTCTGCAAGATTGTTTACACTCCTTAATGAGTGCTCACTTATGGCAAAAGAGTTCTTAGCCATTTCCAGTACAAGTATATGTGACCACCTAAAATGGTATTTCTCTTCAGTAAACTACAAAGAGAGGTTATGCTAAGTATTTATACTTACATTAAGGCATTAATAATACCATAACATTATTTATAACATGGTATTTTTATAACTATTATTTTTTCTCCTTGGAACATACTATCAAAACACAGATCTAAATTGAATACTGGAAATAAAAAGTAAGGGCATCTAAAAGATTTTTCAGCCCCTTAGTCTCCAGAGTCCTGGAGACAGAGTCAGGAGTGATTCTGTAGTATGACACAAGCAAGTCCCATTTGGAGGGGGTTCACATGAGGACTCGAGGTATCCCATGCATTGCAGTGAGTATGCTCAGTTTCTCATCACATGTATTGTAGCTGTTTTCTGTATGTACAGAAGCGCTGATGGTGAGACATCTGGAAAAATATTTGGTTGTCAAAGACACCGGAGGTGTACAATGGAGCTTAGGTGTCCTTATAAAGTACAGGAACTATTCTCTATCAAGTATATGGAGCCCCTTACGGATACTAAACATTTTCACCAATAGTATAAAATATAGACATCATTTCCAACTAGATACATTCCACAGTAAGGCATTTTCATGCATTATGAAGAACAAATATCACAAGAATATGGGAAAACTGTTTTGGGTGACAAAAGTGATATTCAGCCCAATTCCTTGAATTCACATTAGGAGCCTCTAAAACACATTTTCTTTTCTCAACATTAAGAACACACTGAATCAGTGTATCAAGAAGAATCAACTCAACTGCCAGTGAAACTGCCACAGGGAATTGTCTCCATCATTGCAACACAATATATTTGCCTGGGCATATCACACTAACTAGCTATCTCACTACATTTAGCAGAAGAGACTGCCAAATAACTGTTTCTTTCAGCAGAGATAATGATCTAAGCAGCCTATTAAGATCTTTGCTTTGACTTATGGTCTGACTTAAAGTGACAATTCAAAGCTGCTTTAGCATAGCCATAAAATAATGGGATATTAATAATACAGTTTATGCACTTCATGCCAAGCTAATTTTTAAGCATATTATCAAGGTGCAATGAAAAATTTAAAAATTAAAGTGGAATGATAAATGAGGAGGCTGGAGAAAGGTAATTAAAACACAGAAGTTTTAAACTGTACTCTACCTGTGTATGTTGTCAAACTTTGTTATAGATAAACACAATAAAACAGCCATTTTTTCACACTCAATATTAGACAAAAGTATTCAAGCTATGATAGATCATTTATACATTTTTTTACTCTATGTATTACAAATGCAGTGCCAAGCACTGTCTCGTTCCAAGCCTTGAGAGCAAATGCTGAAATTAAGGCAAGAGTATTAAAAAGATTAGTCAAAAATAGAGATGGCACAAGTTCTGAATTCTAAGTGCTCCAGAGCTCCCATGTTGGAATACAAAACCTTCATAAAGTTTCTTACATAGTTAAAATCTGAAAGAAGTGTAAATTAATTAGTTTTCCAAAAACAGTGAAGAGAGAAAAATTGAGAGAGAAATTGGGGGGTGGAAGCCTTATTATGATTCAGGCTATCTTTAGCAACATACATGCAAGTGTGAATGCAAGCAACTTGCAAATATCATTTAAATCCAAGTCTTAGAAGCCAACTTAGGAAATATTCATTGTGTTAGAACATCCTCATTTTGAATTTTTCCCAAGTCTATTTGGCAATATGGGAAGTTTTCATCTGATGCCAACTGACAAACAAATTCACATCTAAAATATTCCACAGGCTACCAGTGGAAAGATTAGACCCAAGAGCGTTCAATCCTTAGGGTGTGATTACCTACGACAAGCATGGATCAATAACTATCATCCTTCAAACTTCTGACCCCGACATTGACCCATATGCCTTAAAAGGTGTAAATTTAGCTTCTACAACAGCTCTTCAACAGGAAATTCCAGAAACTAACAAGGCATTTCAGCTCCTGCGAGCAGTTCATCCTTTTACACCTGAAAAGTGTCCAGGAAACTGTATCTCCACTCTCTGATCCTGCTTGGTGTTTGAAATTTAATGGAAAATTCAATTTGAGAAATGAGACTCTTCCACCTGTGAAGAAATACAAATACTCATGCTCAACAGCAGTCAGATTGTGAGCCTTGAACTGAGTCAGCTTTTACGCAGCTAAAGTTTCGTTCCATGTTATGTACCATGTAAGGGCACTTTTTTAAAAAGAGAGCATGTAGTGAAGATACTGACTATGAATTCTATTAAAATAGAGTAAATGTTAAATCCAAAGTGAATCTTTAAAATCTATGCAAATGAGATTGTGAAGTCCTTGTTGCAAAAGGTAAGAGGTTTTTTTAATATTGCAGGCATATACTGTGACTGCATGTCAGAGCATGAAAAATCGCCTTACAATGCCCAGATTTGGATACAGAAAAAATTCCACTGCTCTCACTGAATAAGAACCATTTTAATAAATCACTGAAATTCACTCTCAGAAGGCTATGTTTCAAACCTGTCCTGTGCAAAGCATCCAGTCAGAACTGTACAAATACACTTCACGTATTCTTGAATCTGTCCCAGTGAGTTTAACAGAATTTATTTATTGTATTCTAAAACATTTCAATACACTTACATTTTGCTAGGCCTATTTTTCCATTCTCTAAACTGGCAAACTTTCAGGTCAAGGAACTTTCATGACTGATTTTGCAACTCAATTATTCCAAACCAAGTAAGGCTTAGGAGATGTATGCTTATGATTAAAAGTGGCAATTCTGTGAACCACAAGAAAAGCATATTGCATTAATTTCATCCTACAACACTCTGCTATTCAATTCCTTGTACCTTTATAATATTTTTTCCAACCTTATTAAAAATGTATTAAAGCTAGGTGCAACTGTTAGCACAAAATGAAATTTTAAAACAAGGGTGGAAATACCAATGCACTAAGAATAGGCCATATATACAGTGCTATTTTAAAAAATGTATGTAGTGAATAATGCATCATAAAGACTTGGAGTTTGTTGCCATTATTATTTTGTGGGGGTTTTGTTGTTTGGAGTTTTATTTGTTTGTTTGTTACTTGGTCTTTTCGTGATTTTTGTTTGGTTTGGGTTGGGGTTTTTTAAAATTTATTTCTTGGTTGGCTGGGGGTTTTTTGTGTGTTTTGGGTTTTTTTGATTTTTGTTACAGTAGCCTTTCCATGCTTGTATATCACAGTTACTTATAGAATTCTGGACATTGTACTGATAGCCTATCAAGATTATGATAACAAAATAAAATCCAATGAAAGAACTATAGAAAAAGATCATTCTAGATCCTCTAGGTAACGTGAAGCTCGTATTTACCATTAGTAGAACTAATAGCTTCCACATGAATGCTTTGGATACAAATCAGCCAATTGCTTAAAGCCACCAAATTTCTATCCCCCACATGCTATGTAATGATATCCCTTTGCAAGTACAACCTTTTGTGAACTTAGCTTTATAAAGGGGCTATCATATGCCTTACAGACAAGCAAGCCAAGCTTTCAAGATGCAATTGTGTAAAGTTACACAAAATTAAGAAACAAAGGAGAAGCAGAGGTGAGGACAGGATATAGGTCTTCTGCTTCTAATGCTTTGGCTTGCGGTGTGCAGCAGAGGATGCACAGGTAGAGGCTGCCCAGGGAGGTTGTGGAGTCTGTAACTGAATTCAGAGATACTGAAAGGCCATCTGGACATGGAACAGAATCAGTTCTGTGTATTTCTGCATGAGCAGGTGGACTAGGCAAGATGGCCTCTATAGGTCTGTTCTAACCTCAACAATTCTGTGAATCTGAAATCATTGTGTTTTTTTATGATAGAAGTGAATTCATAAAACCCCCCACAGATGCAAAAGGCATCCTTAACAGGGGAACTGTGGGACTACACTAAGTCAAGTTCAACAGTGAGCTCCTGAAAAACAGGTAAGATAAATCTCTAGAAGGAAAGTCCTCCTGAACAACTGAAGCACTAGTGGAAATGGTGTTGGTGATCAGACTCTAAAATCCTGTACTCTGTCCTCTCAAGAACTTATGGAAGTTTATTGAAGTAATTTCAACTCTCCGAGTTTCAGGTATGGTCCTACTTCCTAGGAATTTTACATGAACCAATTAAAGCAAGACGTTTAGACACTGAAACAAGGAGCAAAAAATGCAAAGGCATATACGAACAAAAAGAAATATCAACCCAGGAAATCAGCTGATCAAAGAATCATACCCCATGTACTATGTATTTCAAGAGATATGATTCTGCTATGAATTTCAGAGGAGAATACACAAGCAATGTGTACAACAACAGATGCTCCCTGTTACTCCCTCTTCTCCACCCACCACAGGAAGTGAAAGGGGATAAGAAAGGCAGAAAGACTTGTGGATTGGAAAATAAAACTACTTTAATAATAATGATAAATGAAATATATACAAATATGTACAAACCCAATACCAAACCCAAACCCACCTTGATGGTAACTACGTCACCACTGATACTGCAGCAGAAGGCCTCAGCAGCAGAGAGTCAGGCTCAGGGGCTGGATCCTGGTACTGGACGCAGGAACTTACGGATCAGGACCGAGGGCAGAATAGATAGAGTTCTCCCTTGATGCCAACCACTGAAGCTCAGGAGAAGAGGAAGACCAAGAGGGAAGAAAATCTAGCAAGGGGGAGCAGACCCCCAGTTTACATATCAAATACCTATGTCTGTTTTTCTGTTTTCCAGACCTTGCTACCTACAGCACACTGATGGGAGATGAAGGCATACAAATGCTTTAGAACATGATTTCATGTTTCAGTGCTACCAAGATTTTGGTTTCTTGCTTATTTTTGGTTTTGCTATGCTGAACCTAGTTCCTCTTTCTTGGAGTGGGGAACACAATCAGACTCCAGGTGGGTCTGTTACACTGTTTCTATACAACATTACTATCATTTAGAGTCAGTTGTCACAAGGGTATTAAAGGGGCTGAAACTCTGTGTGCCACTTCAAAAATCCCAGTATTTAAGGCTATCTTGGGTACATATAAGATAGTTATCAGTCTGTCTCAGTGCCCATTTCCTGGTCAGCCGCAAGAGCAGAGCAGTGAGACTCTTGAAGTCACCCCGTCACAACCAATTGAATCATCTTTGACACCACAGGGCTTTTATAATAAATACATGTGTGTGCCTAGAGAGCTTAAAATTCAGTATGTCCTGCGGAAAAATCACTTTGCATCCCTGTGAGAAAGCTAGCCAGGAGACCAGAAAATCTTCAAGACTAATATTTTGAAAATAGTTGGAGTTCTGGAAGAATATGACAACCAAATGGATAATCAGGCTGAAGAGAACTGACAAAGTCGACAGTGCAATGTGCCAATCAAGCAACAGGGAACAACTCATCAGCCCATACAAGCTGAAGCCAACAAGAAAACACTCTAATAGTTGAAAACCTTGTGTGCAAAGGAGGCATAGAAAATCCATGGGGAAGTCACTGCATCAGACTTAAGTAGTAAGACAGACAATAATGGCAAATAAAATATAAAAAAATGCTTAAGAAACCTATAAACTATCTCTAGTGGAAAAGGTATTAAATTAACCAAAAGAAACCAGACTTCTGTTAAAAACAGAAAATGCAATTTACAGTTGAGATGAAACAAAAAAACTCAGAATAATATGGCTGAAGCTCTAGGGAAGACCAGACTCCAAGTTGTTCAGTCTTAACTAAAGAACAAAACCAAAACAAACAAAAAAAGAATAATAAAAAAAGAAAATGTTCCCAGTATATTACTAAGAAGTCATAAAAGTCATACAGCATATGATGAAATCACTAATGGTCACTGGAAGAAGCCAGAGGGTTGTAGCAAATATTTCTGACAAATTAGAGGATTTTACAATGTCACTCAGAATGATACAGAAAAATATTATGTAGTTAATACATTAATATATATTCACTTCCTTTATGACTGAGTTTGTTATTTGTGGACTGATCACTGTTAACATTCTCCAGATCAGAGCTGTGGGAGCTTCCCCAAAAGTCTACTCCAATCACCAGCTTTCACGAACCTCCCAGGCAACCATCTCAGTGATGACATTTATCCCTTCTTATTGTTTTCTTTTTAACATGTGAAATTATTGAAGCTATGAAAAAAAAAGCCCGTGAAGTATTTGTGTGATTATGTTATTAATAAGAAAAATCTTCCACTCTGGAATAAAAAGGGAAAAGATCATGAGACCAGGGACAGCCACTCCAGGCCAAGGCAGCCTACCCCTACTCTCAAAATAATGAAGTGAGTGGTATGAGAACCCTGAACAGGGAAAGAGATAAAATTTCAGCTCTTTCAGATGTGAGCACCTAGTTATCTTCTTAGTAGGAAAGGGACTGTGCTTGTATAACATTGAACTGACAGAGCAATGATCTCTAGATACTACTGTAATACAAATATTGAAAGACTAAGAAACAGTAAGCCACTTGCATGTTAATCAGACTTTACATGCTGCCTGAATTCCAGAAGAAACCTCTTAATGGCTGCCTCCCATCTGAGAATATTCACAAAAAAGTCTCTGCAAGGATATTTTAAACAGTTCTTTCAGAAAAAAAAAAGGATAAGCCATGGAAGTATGTGAAAACCAAAAATTAAGAACACAAACTCAACAGAAGAATTTCAATCTTCTAGCGGTATCTGAACTCTGGACAAATCTCTATAGGTCTTCATGGGTGGAAGGATTGTCACTGTGAAATAGATTTTTGTTTACACAGCAGATGGTCAGTAGACATTGTTAGTTCTCCCTGCAGATATTAAGATGGCAAAATGTGTCAAAGGACCTCGGTTAAGTGGAGAAAGGGAGGGTAAACTTAGAAAGGTATTGAATCCCTCAGTTGACCAAAAGGTTTAAAGATGCCAAAATTAGAATTGACTATGGCACAGCTTAGTCATTCCTTACAAAGTACTTTCTCAAAACAGTACAATTCCACCTGTGCCTAAACCAGTTTTTTCCTGAAAGGTCTAGTGAGGCCAGTAACCAAAAGCAGTAGACATTAACTTGACAAGGATTTATTTATTTTCCTTAAGTCTTCTAAGAAAGCAGCTTTGTTTTGTAATAGGGAATATTCCCCAAGAACACTGAGCACTTCTAAGTCTAGTTTTACTCTTCAAGAATGTTCCTGCTGTGTCACTGAAATTGGTGGTGGCACTGTAATTGCTGCTTCCTTCGCACTTACTGCTTCTGTAAATGCGTGCAAGATCTCAGGTTTTAGGATCTTGTTCAGGAAAATGCTCAGGCCAAATTCTCAACAGAAAACAATGCAATGAAGAAAGCTACTGAAAGGACAGCAGCTTTTAGTGTAGTAGTTTGCAAGAAACACACCTTTAATCTATGTGAATACTACAGTGTAATCAATTTAGATTTTTGTTTTACAGGTTCCTTACCAGATCATAAAGCTCTGGTCTACAACGAAAGGAGAAGGCTTTTCTAGGGAATACCTCCTCTATGTAAGGCAGCTCTTTAGCTGCCTCAAAGCTGCTGAAGGATCCCAGCAAGAGCAATATTAGGCCTTCATTAGGTCTCACTAAATGGTGGAAGCCACATTTAGCTATTTACCATCTATTTTCCTTTAATATTTAGTCCATGACAAATGTTGAAACAACCAGATGAGCTCCATGCTTGCTCTAACAGCAAGAAGCACCTATACAACCTGTGTTGTATACTCAACACAGCCATTTCCATCTTATATATACTAAGGCTGTCAACCTCATTGCCAGGAAAGTCTTCTAGCATCATGCATCTCAGCTTCATCATGCATCTCTGGGTTCAGTTGGGACAGAAGATTTTACATCTTCTCCTGCATAATGTTTTCTACTACATCAGGTTTTGGCAGCACCTGTGATCATCTATATGCTATAGCTAGTCTGACAAGGTCCAGGTGACAGCATGTAATTTATTGAAGATAGGATACAAGCCTCAACTGGAAAAGATAATTTGTTTTCTGTTAATGCATACCCCTAACTTTTCTCCTTCTTTGTCACTGCAAGATGTTAAAGGTCAAGGAAGAGCTTATACTACCATTAAATTCACCCCATAAAACCCTTTGAGGTCTTAAATGGACCACCCAATATTAAGTGCAGAGAAGCAATGTCATTGTGACCCTTTCAAGTATAAACTACAACCACTATAGAAGTTTCACATCATTTTATATATCTTTATATCTATTCCTAATTGTAAATCCTCCTCTTCGACTAAGGCTATCTTCAGTCTATAATCAAATGACCTTTCTGAGGTGTCCTTTTAAGTCAGATGCTGGGGAGTTGAGGGAAATGAATACAAAGCAAGGAAAGCTGAGCTGTAGAAGACTATCACTTTCTGCCCTGTTCCTATTTGCATCCATGACTTTTTCATGCTGGGATGTTTTTTTCCCTTGTGTGTTGTCAATTGGTTAGCTTTTTTTGCAAGTGTTTGGGAATTAGAGACAGGCTGAAAGTCTGAAATTTCTGCTGAGTAAAAGGCAAATGCAACTTTGCTAACCATGTGCTGGGAAGTTAGTTCAATAAAAACTGGCAGGGTCAGCAACAGTCTTTCAAACAGAGTGATGATTTCTCAAGTCAGAACATTAAGGCTCATCAAGACAAACAAAAATAGTCCTGTAAAATCATTTCACAAATTGGTTTTCTGATTATGTTATCATACTATCTGTTGTTATCAATATCTTCCCTCTTCTAAGAACAGATTCTTCTATATTCAAGAAGTTAAATGTCTAAGTGAGTCCAAGCCTAGATCATCTTTTTTTTCTAATAAGAATTTTAATTAGATTTATAAGCACTTTTACATTCCCAAGTGAGAGAAGCAGTGTGCTTTAGCAAGGAATTAGGTCCCAGCATGCTAACTATAATGTAGGGTTATATTGTCTGTCTCAAGTTGGATTATTCCAACTATGACCTCCTGACACACAGCAGTTCTAGTGCAGACAGGAGATGTAATGCAATCCTGAAAATCCTCTAAGATGCTATTCCCTGATAGAGAGATGTCTCTGAAGTGGATATCCAGTCTGATATCCAGCAGAGATATCAAATTTCCAGATCTAAATTAGTTAGTTGTGTTCAATTAACCGAATAAGAACTGCAATTGGTAAAAACAAAAAAAAAAATATGCAAGAAGAAGGAAAGACACTAACATACTGAATGGGTCCTTAACAACAAAATGCACTTGGTTTTTGCTTCTAGTTTAGCCTTTAAATTCAACTGATACCAACTAATGAGCTCTTTCCAACCTAAGCTGGCACTAGCTGGGCACTATCTTCAAGGCACAGTCTCACAAACAGACACATTCCTCCAGAAGTACTTAAGATGTTTAGTTTCCCATATCCCAGGATATGCCATTTTTTACCTTCCATTTGTGCAAAGATAAGGCACAAAATTAAAAAACCCCATTCTCAGATGTAGATGGCATATCTGGGTCTGCTGCCTGTCTGTACACTGATTTGATGGCAGGAGAAAGGAGGTTGGGGGATGCATTTCATCTTACATACAGAAACACAGAAACGAATAAAGCTGCATCAACATTTCATTTATAAACACATTCAGAACTACAACCATCTTCATCAGAGCTCATGGCAAACAGCAACTCCACTAAAACAGATTTGTTTCACTTTACATTTCTTCACACTCTACCCAGCTCCAATGTACAATTAATGGATATGCAGGAAAAAATTCTCAGAATTCTAGTAACAAGAGGAAGTCCCCTTTTACAAGAGGAAGACAATGGTTTTTATTTTGTAGTATGTGAAATGTTGATTCAGAAATTAACATTCTGAACTACACACCAGTGGTATGAGTTGACCAGTTAGGATATCTTTCAGCAGTGAAATCAGACAAGGTATTGATGTCTTGCAGAGCCCAAAAGCCTTCATTAAGCTAAAATTGCCCTACGAGCAGTCATTGGGTTGAAGACTTCAAGATACCTTTCCATGGGGCTCGGCAATACTTTATTTGCTCATACTGGTTAAATCTAGAGTGCTTTCAGCTCTCAAGAGCTCATATCCCCCTTTGTGTTGCTCAGTGGTGGTACCTTTTACCACAGATACCAACAGCAACTTTTTCTATAGGCTTTTAACTCTCCCTAGCACAAGTAACACAAACAGCAACTACAATTTAAGAGATCACAGAAACAGAACAGATGCAACATTTTAGCTCCAGGAACTTTCCTTTGAATAGTACTGCATTCTTCATTTTATATGGATTCTCAAGTGACAAATCAAGGAGAAGGAAGGAATGCCAAGATAACAGAATGAGAAAACGCACCAAAAATGACTTCTAGAAACAGTCTGTTTATAAATGGCCACAGTTATAGGGAGTATTTACACATGAGTTTTCTGGACTGCAACATCTTCTGGCAGAAACAATCTTTTCAGAGCAGGGGTTCCAGAAGTGCAGCCCATGGATCTGTTTGCAGACCAGAAAGCACTGTTATATAGTCCATGCTGGAAATTTTCATGTAATTGTTTCTGACAGAGCAACTGAAGGGTACTTAAACACTATACTAGAACCAAGTTTTACCTCTAGGTGCCCCGTGAGGTAATGGCTGCAGCCAAAGTGACCCATGGAAGAGTCATCCCACAAGAGGCTGGACTGTGCCCCAGTTATACAACCAGATCCTCTATACTCCCTCAGCTATACCTAATACTGTGCTTCACGGGGAGAAGCTGTTGCACTGACCTGTTCCAGGAGTATTTATGTCATTTGGAAAGGGAGTTTCCACTTTGAGGACAAAAGAGAAAAACAGTCCTTATGTGATATGTGGACACGAAAGTGGATTACAGGAACTTTTCTTCTCTCCTGAATGAACTTTTATGATTGTGTCCTGCCCAAAAACTTAGGAATTCCTGCCTTAGGAACCTATAAACCTCTCAGTGGAGATCATGTTTCTTTTCTGGTAAAAATAATAAAAAAATACCAACAAACCCCTTTACTTACAGCGCTAGCACATACACCTTTTAACACGCTAACATTACCTCCTTGCTTCCTTGTGTGCCAGTGTCTGTTACCAACATGCTTCCATGCATACAGCCTTGTATTGACCAATTTCCCAAAATCTTGTTATAAGTCTCATTTGGGATACCTTTCCCACCTCGCTAGTAGTGAATGCTTTGACTAGAAACATGATATAAAAATTATCTGCAAGGGAAAATTGTGTTGAATGACAAGATCTGCCCCAGACATGTCTGAAAAAAAACCCCATCTTTTTCCATCCTTAACAAGTGTCCTGGTTTGGGTTAAAACAGAACTAATTCTGTTCAGTAATTTTACTTTTTAGCTGAAGCTCCTCTAAGAAACTGCACTTTCTGAAACTATCAGCATGTTTTCACAGACACTGCCAGCTTCTAGCAGTGACAAGGCCTAATGTTTAGATTTACTGCCAGGGATTGGTATGCAGAGTAAGGTCACTGCTAAATCTTGTGTCTCCTGTTGGGGGGTGCAGAGTAAAGGCTGCACCTTCAGGGAGGAGCAGACAGGGCAGATGACCCCAAACTGACCAACTAAAGTATTCCATCCCATATACGTCATATTCGATATATAAGCTGGGGGTCAGTCCCCCCTTTCTGGATTTTTCCTTGGATCTTTCTTTGTCGTACCCTTCTTTGATTTTTTCTTGGATTCTTCTTTGATTTTTTCTTTGATCTTTCCCTGTTGGATTTCTCTTGGGGGATTCTGATTCCTGGTTTCCCTTGTGAGATTTCCCTTTCCTGACTCCCGGATTGCTGGATTGTTTTCCTGTGCCTCGGTGATCCCTAAGTTGCTGCATCCAGTACCAGGATCCAGTCCCTGAGCCGGACTCATCTGCTGCTGAGGCCTACTGCCACAGTATCAGTGGTGACGTAGTCACCATCCAGGGGGGTTTGGGTTTGGTATTGGGTTCTGTACATATTTGTATATATTTCATTTAACATTATTGTTATTATTAAAGTAGTTCTAGTTTTATTTTCCAATCCACAAGTCTCTCTGTCTCTCCCTTATCCCCTTTCCCTTCCTGTGAGGGAGGGCGAGGGGGGTAAGGTGGAAGCATCTGTCATTGGGTTGGTGGTCAGCCCAGCCTCAACCCTCGACAACAAGATGTATCTGTTGTATAAAAATATCTTGTTACTAATTTATTGTGTTTAATTGCATAAAACTGGCTCTCAAACAAAGGCACACTGATTGCCACTGAACTTAATGCAAAGCAAACTCTTCGAGCTTCCAGTTACTTAGGACTTTCTTATCTTCCTAAATACCCAGTTCCCAAGTTCCCTCATTCACGTCTGTTAATAACAATACAGATGAATCTTTCAGCTGTGCATCATTAAGGTTATCCCTAAGGAGCAGAAACCTTTTGAATCTATGACAGTTCCTAGATTCTTCCAAAGACTCCCAAAGTTCAAGGTGATCACATGCACTGTCTTAACGAGGTTAGTCCAAGCCGTATCTTGAACCCAGATCACTCATACTTCCTGTATTTTTATTGTGATAATAGTTGTAACCATAAAGGAAAAAGAAACTTAGAATGCATTCAGTGTTATTGCACCTTACATCATGAAAATGAGTGGAACTGGAGATAAGGTGTAGAGTCAACACAGTATGTTATCTGGCTACAAAAATGGAAGGTGAAATCCTAAATAAAGTAAATAATAAATGTTTAAGTCAAATATCAACTACATGTAAGTTACTCGATCATATATTTTAACAATCAAATAGCAAGATGTCTGGAAGAAAATTCTGAGTCATCAGAACTTTGCAAATATACTAAGCAAAAAGGACAGCAAAATATAATTTTAATACTTCTAGCTTTATAGATGTCACAAGCCTTCTGCTCCCTGAACTGTCTTCTGCTTTGTTCCAACATGCATGCCAATATACACGTGATCATGCAGAGTTTGAACTCACTGCTGTCATGCTGTATTACCCTATTAGATTTGTACTGTATTAGATGTGACATCTTGTCTTTGCAAGTTAAAGATATCACTACATATTGCTCCCCATAATTGTACTGTTGCTTGATACCACTACAGAAGAAAATGAAAGCTACACCCTGTAGAATTGTTTGTGACATATTCCCATAGTTATGCAGATATATACACTACACAGAGAAATAATTTCTGTTAATATAACCTAGAAACAAATATTTTCTCAAGAATAAAGAGTGTGAGTATGCTTGTAAGACATCTATTGACTATCCAGCAAAATGAAATCTTCTAGCAGTAGCATCTACAGGTAAGAGGGACTCATATAAAGAAACAATTTACAACTGCATACATTGTTTTACATGGCCATGTAAAAGTTAAACCAGAAATAACATAATTTCCCTTTGTCCTATATCCTTTATAGTAACAAAACCATACAAAATCCACCTTTGCCACTATTACTTGCTGTGACTGAACACTCTAGTTAAGCTGTAATGTTCAAACAGTAAGTAGTAATTGTATATTCTGTCATGTTGACAAAGAATTATTTCCTCTTTTTTGTTTCATTTTTCCTTCCCCCCCCCTTTTTTTTTTTTTCAAAATTCTTTGCATCTTAAGTAACACAAGAAAAACATTGGCAAAAATATTTTCTCTTTTGTGCATAATGAAATAAGGTAAGCAAAATAGAACAGCCTTCGGAAAAAAATCTGCAGGAGAAAAGCAAGAATTTAAATTTAAAGTACAAATATGAGAATTAGATACCTACTACTTGTGAAATAGACTGAGTTCAAGTAAGTTCCCACTTCATTAGGTTGGGACTGTATCATAGTTTTCCACAACAGATCCTTTTATACCCCTTTTAAACAGGTGCTACAGTGCAACATTTAATACAAAATCATCATCGGTTCACTATAACACAGCTCTATACAACTGACATTAGCATAATGTCTAATAGTTGCAACAGGAGAAGGACTGATCAGAGAGAAATTATTACAACCAGGCTCTTACAAAGCAGAATTACATGTTACAAACCATCTCCTTGGAAAGAGCAAAGCCATTTACAAGGTGCTACCCTGCTCCATGCAGGCAAAGTAGCAGAGCGTAGCCAAGGGCTAGAGAGATAGCTGTTTCACAATGAGATTTTACATTCTCCAAAATCAATAGCAATTCAGCTGCAAGTATGTAATTCAGTTATGTACTATCATCTTCCCTTATTATAATCATTTTTAAGAGCATCTAAAGTTTATTGGTTTTCTGTTTGACATCTGGATATAAGAATAATCAAGAGAGCTATAGAAGGCAGAAAAATGAGTCTCTCCAGCATTGCTCAGCCTCTGAAATGGGACACCCACAGACAGCTAGTGCCTGGAACATAACTTTATTTGCACTGAACTTTATTTCTTTGTTTGTTAGAACAAAGATAAATAAGAAAGCCATTTTGAATGAAAGGGATACTAGGAGGATCTTTTTGCATTCTGGAATTAATATGTTTTTTTTTAAATCATTTCCCAATATTCAATATATCATAACTATTAAAAATTATGAAAAAATTATGACATAAAGTGGAAGGAGAACCCCAAAATGCATCACTCAGCAGTGCAGACCATATTTAACATTAAAAATGAGACAAACATGAATAACATGCCTTTTCTTTTGTAAATTTGAACTGCAACAGTAAAAAAAATGCACATAAGGGAAAAAATATTCTTTTGACTGCCCTGTAGTCTCACAATTGTAGGGCTCTGTATTGTATCAACACTAATATACAGCATTAAAGAAATGTAACTAACAACCAACCAGAAAAGAAATTATAAAAAACTACAGTATCTACAGTATGTTTTGTTTGTCTGGTTTTATGAAATAAATTGTCCAAGGAAAACCCAAAGGGTGAAACAACTACTGTAACTGAATTCAGAGTACCAAGAATGGTTTGTAGGGAGGATGCTGAATAACAGCTGTGGTTTTGAGCTGTGGTTTCAAGATGTGCCTTGATACACTGACTAGAGATGCTACTTTCCCCACTTTGTAATCCTGCCTGCTACCAGCCTAAAGCCATTGTAAGCCACCTGCTGGGCAGTTTTTGTGAGGGATATTTTGTAATATCTACCTCATACACCAGATATTGAGCAAACATAATAGAAGCTCATGTTATAATGATTTTTATTTGGCAGCTAATGTGAGGTTTATTTGTCCTATGTGAGGTTTATAGCCCTACCCTGCTCTTGTCCCTAAATCATCCACCAAAGCACCACATCAACCTGCCTCTTAAAAAGCGCCAGGGATGGTGACTCCACCACCTCCCCAGGCAGCTTATTCCAATACTTCACCAGTCTTTTGGTGAAGACATTTTTCCTAATATCTGATCTAAACCTGCCCTGGCACAACTTGAGCCCATTGCCTCCCATCCTATCACTAGAAGCAAGGGAGAAGAGGCCAACACCTGCCTCCATAGAACGGCCTTTCAGGTAGCTGAAGAGAGCAATAAGCTCTCCCCTCAGCCTCCTCTTCTCTAGGCTAAAGAGCACCAGCTCCCTGAGCCTCTCCTCATAAACAATGTCATTGTTTTCTTTTTGTTGTCTTTTCTTTTTATCATTATTGTTTTATTACAGCTGGTTCAGGGTTTGCTTGTTGTTCCCCTCCCCCCGTATCTCTTCCCTAGTCTCCCTTTCTGGGAAGGGAGAGGGGCTAATAGAGAGCATCTATCATTTGTTTAGTGGCTGGCCCAGCCTTAACCCTGGACAGCAGGGCAAGGATTTCTCCACTCAAAGAGAGAAGGGACATTAATTTGCAGCCTGGCTCATGTAACATTTCTCCTCTATGAGTTTTTCTCAGATTCCCACTCTGACAAATCCAAAGATCTTACATTCACCAAAACAACCAACCAACCAACAATGACCCCCACACACACCCCAGAACTCTGAAAAACTTTTCTGCAATAAAAACACAGAATGCTAATGGGCTGTGCTGCTTGTTACAACTCTATTGATTTTGCAACAATTAAACCTTAAAATTTTATATACTTTTTGTAGTATATTTATTTGGAACCATGAAAAGCATTGTTACAAAATTCACAGCTGCTTTCCTAAGTAGAAGGCATTCTTCTGGATATTATTCTTCCACTTGAAGAGCAAGCTTCATGTTTTTATTCTTCAGTCCCCTGACTCATGATATAACTTTGATCAGTTTCTGACTGCAAATTTTGCTTGAACTGAACTGTAACTCTTCAATCAGGTTAACTTTTTCAGCCACAGAGAACTAGTGATACTAACTAGCTGTTGCCAAAAGTTAGAGGCAAAGTAGTAGAATTAAACCAAGAAAATACTCTGTTTCTGTTTTGTATTTGTGAATCATCTGCAAATAACTTTTTACACATTCTTAATTAGCAAAATTATTTCAGCACATAGTTATTAACATGATACTGACTTACATTAGGAAAATGTCCTCTAAGTTAGATAGGTTTTTCATGAAGTTTAGTTCACTGTGAAATCAATGATGAAATTCTCATCACTTTGAGGCAACAAAATTCACTATTGTATGCTCTGTCTATCCCAAATTTCCTGCAATTAAATTTTACTAAATATTCTCTCACGCAATTTATTGACCATGTTTTCCAACTAATGTAAATAGCCAAACATGGTTCAGTTTGTAAATTTTAAAATCAGATAGAGAAGGAACTATAATTTTTTTTCAGCAAATAACTCAAAACCAAAGACTAACATTTGCCTTCCTTGAATCTTATTATATTCTCTCCAGGGTACTCCCATTAGTAAAATCTGAGCACCTGAATACTCACATGATGAGTATGAAAGATTGCTGTACCATTGAGTAGGGGGATTTTGCTGGCCACCTGTGACAAGATTAAACAGATATCCATCTGAAGCTGTGATGATTTCTTGCAGCAGGCAGTAATAACCACACAAGATATATGAAAGGATTATAGCTGGTCTTCAGGGAATGGGTAATAGAGATCTATAATAGAGGAGACCCTCAAGAAAAATCTTTGAAGCCAAGCACAGGAAATAGAATTAGGTCAAAACCCTCAAATAATGTCAAATCTTAGAGATGAAGGGGAAATTCTCTTTTCACTATGAATGGGCTCTGGCTAATTTAGCTCTAACTGTTTAAAAGTTAGGTATCTGATCTAATTCTCTGTGAAATCTCTGTGAAACCAAGGGACTGAAAGATACATCTGCAGAATAACACATTTTATTGTAAGAAAAGCAACTAAACCAAACCAAACATAAAAACACCCAAAACATAAGAAGCTATCAAGGAGCAAGAAGTGCTGACTGGTCCCTAAGTGAAGTTGAGCCAGGAGGGGCAGGAGGTCCCCATGAGGACCAGCAGGTTAGGGTGTCACCAGCCAGGACCCATCCACCATTCTGAGTTGGGGATCAGGGCAGATCCCAAGATGGTGTCCAGGTCCAACCAAACGTCACAATACCATGGTGATAAGTTAGGTGCAAGTTCAAGACAAGAAGTCACACCACAAGTTGAGGTCTGCATCAAGGGGATCTGTGGCCAGACAGGGTGTCCCAGTGACTGGGCTACAGACCAGCACCCCTCTGCTGTAGCTAAGGGAAGGCACTAAACCCTTAACAGGTAGAAGTCCTGTGTAAAGCTGGTCATTAAGGCCTATTTCACTCTAGTATCTTAGCCTGTTAGTAAACTTAACATTTTACCAGTGGCTGAATGCAACCTTACTGGTTGTGACTATGCCACTTGCAGCAAATTGTTTTCCTGTTTATACATGAAAAGCCACTGGACTTTCTGGAAATTTAATGATGGGAAATTTATACCAGAATTTGGCTGATCATAAAGTGTGCAGTAAAATTCTGGCTGTCAGACTGAACACTTTTGAAAGGTTTTGAAGACATGTTTTGTCTTAGGAAAATTGGTGTCTTTGAGCCTTTGTTTTTGGAACCAAGAATGGGAATAAATTCCAGGCTATACTGAAAGATTTAGAACAGCAAGTTCACACCAGGTCAGAAAAACAGAGAATGATAATTACAAGAAAGCACTGTGATTTTTTTTTTTCTTGTGAAATTCAGTTGGGAGTCATCTCTCAGGAAAGCCATATGATCAATAAAGTCTTGTTTAAGTACTATAGAACAACTTGATTAACATCTGAGCAAATTCCTCCTTCACTGCCTCAAGCTTTGAATAGACAGAAAAGGAGTCAAGACTCCAGGCTTATTTAATGCATAGCTAAAGAGGAATAGCCAGAAATGGAAGGTGAAATGTGGAAAAGTTCTGCCAAAAGCCTTGACTGAGAAAAGCAGGTAGAGCATGCAACTACTTTGAAATGCTGAGACTATTTTTAATGGTAGGACTAGGTTTGCTTAAAGGTGCGTTAAATCATTAAGACATAAGTACATTACCTACTTAATTTTTGTGAGTTGCAAAGGATTTCTGGCTAAAATGCAGGTGCGCTGCTGTCTTTGTGGAGGCCTGAATTTGCGTATTGTCAGCAGAATCTGATGCTGACTCCATTGTTACCAAATCAATGTAGTCAAAATCACTATTCTGCAGTACATATGTCAGTGTTATCTAAAGAAATACTAGCAATAAAACAATGGTCTGTCAGATATTTTTTTCAGTACATGGGCTAATGAACAATAGAAAGACCAGGGTTGGTAAAACAAAGCAGTTGCCACAAAACACATTATTATTATTGAGGCTGTGATTCAGCATAATTTCTAATGTTTCTGAGTCTTGCTTTTGGCTTTAATTTATAAGAAACCTTTAGCCTATTCTATATTTTCTTCTAAATACTTTGGGTATATTGGGTGGAAGAATCTCTCACAGGTTAAAGTTGGGCCAGACACCAAACAAATGACAGATGCTCTCTATTAACCCAGCTCCCTTCCCAAAGTGGAAGAGAGAGGCTATAAGGGAAAGAGACTTATGGGTTGAAAAAATAAACCACTAAACCAGCTTCAATGAAGCAGTAAAAATAAAAGGAAACTATAATAAGGAAATAATGAAATCTAATCATATATATATAAAACCAGTACCAAACTCCCTCAGAGTCCAGCCTGCACTCAGTGGAAAACTGGAACAGGATCCTGGAACTGAATTCAAGAACACATAGATTGAGACTGAAGGTAGAAGAATGGACATTCCTCCTCAGACATCAGTCAAAGAAGAAGGTTTGACTCATTATCCCTCAGCTTTATACTCAGTATGAAATACATGGAATACCTTGTTCATCAGGTCTGTGTCACCTGCACTGCCCACTCCTCCCTCCAGGTGCAACCTTTTTACTTATTTACAACCTTTCACTTACAGCAGCCCCATGCAACACACAAGGTTTAGCAGTGACCTGGTTTCTACAGAAAAAAGTATAACCAAGAGCCTTCCTGCATACCATCCCTTAGTAACTATAAACATCAAGCACTATCACTTTTAGAAGTAGACAGTCTACAAAAATATGCTGTTAGCTTCAAAAAAAGAGGAGACTTACCTGAAAAATAAAATCAGTGAATGGAGAAAGTTCTGTTCTAGCTCAAACCAGGACAGAGTCATAAGGAAAATGGACTCTTCTAAGCAATTGTTCCCTTCAGACACCTGACATCTCTTTGGGCTCCCTCCTTTTCTATCCACTTTGTGCATTCAAGACTAGAAGAAATGTTACTATTTCATTAAGATGAATAAACAGCTCAGGCTGAGTCACAGTAAGAGTGTGCCAACCAAGACCTAGAGATCCGATCTCAGACATTTTTAGGTCTTTCTCACTATTCCACAGTGACAATAAATCCAAAAAACCAAGCTGTGATTACGTATCTTGCAGCAGAGCAAGGAAAGCAACAAGAGCTGAAAACTGCAGAGACAGTTGTTCTTGAGAGCAAAGGACTGAGCAAGGACACAGACATCCTAGATTCAGCACAGCCTTGATTACAGGCTTCCTACCAGGGTAAGGCAAGTCAGTAAAATGCTTTCTGTGGGCCCATTTCCCCAGCTACACAACAGTGTCATTTCTTCCTTTCTCCCACACACATTCTGGCTCTTTCACTTACAGAGCTATTCCTACCATGAAAAACTCTCTGCACAAGCCTGCCTGAATGGGCTTCCCAGGGACCTATGCATGTGGATGGAGGAACCACCACCAGAAAACAGTGGGTGAAGAGTGGAAACAGGTGCCACAAGATAGCACACCAAAGTCTCCCAAGAACTGGTAAACTGAAGACATCAAGAGGCTGGTGAATGCATCCATCAAACACTGGTAAGTTAACTTGGACTATGTCAAGAGAGGAAACAGGCTGCTAGAGCAAACAGAAACTACAGGTATAACATGCATCTGTTGACATAGGGACCTCAAAGGAATTTAGAACACTAGTCTAGAAACCATGGTTGTATCAGGATGACCATCCACTTCTAAGCATGTGTACAGCAGAGCTGGCCTCTCACTCTTGTTCCAGCTGTGTGCAGGTGTGCAAACTGTGCAAAAGAGTAAGAGAATTAATAGCGTGAATAGTTTTCTGCTGTTAACAGCTCACGTCTATTAATAAAAAACCAACTTTATAAAAGGTGTTCTAACAAACAAGTTTTTGCTCTGTATCCCCCAAGGCTCTATCCCCTTTCAGGGAAATTTACAACAGTTCATTTGAAATGTGTAACAAAATCAGGTCATAACCTTTTTAAGACGTCAAGATGCAGTTGTATCATTACTATTGTTATTACTGACAGCAGCAAGAAATTGCTGAAGTTCAGGAAAAAAGTCTTAACTGCACTTTAATATCTTGATTTATATTGAGTGTAATCTGCTTCACTTGTAAACAAGTGCTTGTTCTGAGCTTTTATAAAATAAATATATTCCTTCTTTTCTTAAAAGAAAAAATATCAAGGATATTGAGTAACAAATATTAAATGAAGCCAAGAGATTTGGGGGTTTTTAAGTTTACTGCACAGATGCCAGAGACTGGAACGAATAAACCATAAAATGGAAATCTAATAAAAGAGAAGGCATTCATTTTGATGAGCTAACCTTTATAATGTAGTTCTATCAGATAGCAGCTTGTACATGTCCTTGGACTGTCTTGAGGTATCCAGGACAAGAACAGCAAGGGAAATGAAACTAGCAAAAGGAGCATCTGGAGTTCTGGATAGACTTGAAACCTTGCTCTTTCAAAGAATTTTACACTGATTTATCTAGTTCACATATCTGAAATCAGAAAGATTTGTATTTGATACTTCATGATTCAGTTATGTTTAGTAAGTTAAAAACAGTTTTAAAGCCAATAGTAACTGATGTGTATTTATTTGATATAATAAAATCTTTTTGCTTTTATAAGCCAGTAGAATGCTGGCATTTAGATGGAAGCTCCTGAAGAAACTGGATGCCTAAAAGTATATTTAAGGTTCTTATGGTCCAGGACAGAATTGTGCAATAGAAGTAAAAATTGTAGACATCAAAAAATAAGTTGTATCGTAACAAAATAAGTTGAGTACGGTGGTCTAATTCTAGATTTTTGGGGGTGTGAGTTCCTATTGCCCTGCCTTCTCCCCCAGACTAATCTCCTTCACAAAGCATAGCAAAGCATTCACCTCAAAACCTGACTTCAGTTTTCACAGAATCACAGAATGTTAGGAGTTGGAAGGGACCTTGAAAGATCACCTAGTCCAACCCCCCTGCCACAGCAGGATTCCCTAGACCAGGTCACACAGAAGCGCATCCAGATGGGTTTTGAATCTCTCCAGAGAAGAAGACCCCACAACCTCTGTGGGCAGTCTGTTCCAGTGCTCTGGCACCCTCACTGTGAATAATTTTTTTTCTTGTATTCACATGGAACCTCCTATGCTTCAGCTTTTTGTATTTAGGCCAAAGGATTGTGCTAATGCAAAAATCACAGCAGAGAAGAGAGGAACTTTAGCACGTAGCAATGCTGCTCACCATGTTCTCCACCTTACTGACAGAACGAACAGCTAAATACCTGTGTTTAAAAATACCTGCAGCATCACTCATGTACAGCAGGGGTTGGAATTTCCTGATTTCTTTACACTTACAGCCACATATGTTATCAGGCTGCCTTCTTAGCATAATGCTCATATGGGTTTGATTATAATTATAGATTATGATGTCCAACTTCCAAGTAGTATTTTTCAGCAATGGATTTCAAAACATATCAGAAAGGCAGCCACCATTTTCATTCTCTTTCTGTATGTGGGAGAAGAGATTCAGCATGGGAAAGTGACTTATACCAGCTCTCTTCACCCACCAGCACAGAGCCTAAAATAGTGCATAATCCATAAAGCAAATTTTAACCACAGCAGCTAATTTTTTTTCAACAACCATTAAAAATTACAGAGAAAACAGTTATTGGAAAGAGATAAACATTTGCTCTTACATCATTCTGCTGAACTGATGCAAGACACTGCTTATCTAAGGGCAATGGCATCCTTTAGCCAGCAGACACAGTATCTGACAGGGGTTTGCATCCCTCTGAAAATAAATTGGAAGAGAAAACAGGCAGCTTCAGCAGTGCAGAGAGAGATAAAACTGGAAAAAAAAAACAGGCAGATGAAGCAAAAGAGAAAATAATATGATCACCAACACCAAAGGGCAATATGGATCATAAAACAACTGAGTAATCAATTCAGCCTTGAGATTGTCCAGTGAGGCACATTTCTCTGGCAGGCGCAGTTAAAAAGAGACCACTGTTTTATCCACTACTGCTCTTTCAGGCAGCTGGAGAGGAAGCTACATCCTGTAGACTGAGAGGAATGAAGAGAATTCAAGGCCTTGGAATGGTTGGTAAAAAAGACTGGGCCGCAAGTTATTTTCTCTTCCCTGCTTCCAGTACCAAACCATGATATGGAATGGAATAGAAGAATTCAGTCCATAAATACCTGGTGCTACAGGCAGGGCTTTGGGTTCCAGTGGAGTCCCTCAGGGGTCAGTACTGGGACCAGTACTTTTCAATCTATTCATTAATGACCTGGATGAGGGAACAGAGTGCACTGTCAGCAAGTTTGCTGATGACACTAAACTGGGTGGAGTGGCTGACACCAGAGGGTTGTGCTGCCATTCAGCATGACTTAGGTTGGAGAGTTGGGCAGGGAGAAATTTAATGAAATTCAACAAGGCCAAGTGCCAAGCCTTGCACCTGGTAAAGACCAACCCCATGGATCAGTATAGGTTGGGGACTGAGCTGTTGGAGAGCAGTCCTGTTGGGGGTCCTGGTGTATGGAAGGATGAGCATGAGCCAGCAGTGTGCTCTTGTGGCCAGGAGGGCCAATGGGATTCTGGGGTGTATTAGAAGAGGTGTGGCTAGTAGATCAAGAGAGGTTCTTCTCCCCCTTTACCCCCTGGTGAGGCCGCATCTGGAATACTGTGCCCAGTTCTGGGCCCCTCGGTTTAAGAAAGATAGATAGGGAACTGCTTGAAAGAGTCCAGCACAGAGCCACAAAGATGATGAAGGGGCTGGAACATCTTCCTTGTGAGGAAAGGCTGAGGGAACTGGGTCTCTTGAGCTTGGAGGAGACTAAGGGGTGACCTCATCTATGCTTTTAAATATGTGAAGGGTGTGTGTCGGGAGGATGGGGTCAGGCTCTTCTCAGTGAAGCCCCATGACAAGGCAAGAGGCAATGGCTGTAAACTGAAGCATAGGAAGTTCCTTGTACATGTAGAAATGTTTTCCCACTTGAGGTGCCACAGCACCGGAACAGACTGCCCAGAGAGGTTGTGGAGTCTCGTTCTCTGGAGGTATTCAAAACATGTCTGGACGTGCTTCTGTGTGACCTGGTCTAGGGAATCCTGCTGTGGCGGGGGGGGTGGACTAGATGACCTTTCAAGGTCCCTTCCAACTCCTAACGTTCTGTGATTCTGTGGTTAGAAACACCGATTCATCCATTATCTTTCATACAATTCCCTGGATTCTCAAAACATACTTTTTTTTTCCTTTAAATATAAAAATGTTGATGATGGGGTGACCAAGCGTGTCCAAGCTCAGACAATAAGTTCAAAAAGACAACCTAGTTTTCTGTTTCTGGCTGAATGAGCCAGCAACTCAGATTCTGGAGCCACCCAAACCTGGTCAATGACACCAGTGAATTACAAAAAACCCGATGCATATCTAGAGTCATGAAAGCAAAGGAAAAGTAAAGCTAGGCTTTTTTATTATTATTAAAAACCAGCCAAAAAACCCAGCCTCTTTAATCTGATGACATCAATGGAAGCATTTCCTCTGGCATCAAGAGATTTTTGAATCGCAACCAACATCATCATCAGCTTTGAACTAGAACAAACTTTCATCTTTAAACAGATCTTCCTTAGACAACTCCTTTTCTACTTTTAACACAGAATGACAGCCCCCTTTGTAAATTAAATGGCTGGGGAACAAATTAGCCAGATTTACTTACCAATGTAAACAGTTAAGAACACAAGTTAGCTTTTGCAACTTCAGTGAGAAAGCTCTGGAAGTTCCCAAATAAAATCAAGTTTAAAATTCATCTAGCGAGCCAGGCTCACTGGTTTTTTGCATATGTTCACACCTCCCAGCACACTGATCACTAGGCATAGGAGGAGTACAGAGCACAGACCAGGAATGCCCTAAAAACCTTCAGGAGGTTGTTCCATTTGATGCCACATACACATAGGCCTAAACTAATTTAACTTAAGAGAACACAGAAAAAGTCAGTTTAATAAGAAGATAGAAGGAAAGGATGGAAACACATGAGGTGGGTAAGAGTGAAAGGAGCACTTGGTTTCACAGAGGAGTTGCACAAAAAATTATCATGCTTACATGTATTTAGTGAAATACAAATATATGAAGGATACCAACATTTTTTCCTGAGATTTCTTCTTTCTAGATAGTTTGCTCCAGCAGACCTTTCTAACATTTTACATCATCTATTAACACAGTCTTAGAAAACTCAGCACATCAGTAATCGAAATAAACGGGCTGAACCCCCCCTGGAAATTATCAAGGGCAGCACACAGCAAAAGGACTTGCAAGAAAATAGGATGGGACATGCTGGACTGTGCCTACAGGCTAGAAGGTTTTCCCTCCTCCTCCCCTCCAAAAGGTTGCTCCCAAACATATTCCCATATATAAATCAGTTGTCTGCACCTTAAAAGTTAGGCACATAAGAAATATGATGTGGATTTTTCTGCTGTTCCTTACAGTTTCATTTAATCTTGGCCAACAACAGGAAGATGACATAAGACAGCAGAGTGAAAAAAATACACAGACATCCAGGAGCAAAGATGAAAGTAAGAATGTGAGGAAAGGAAATGCCAGGGTTGGAATAGAAATGAGAGATCTGGATGGATAAAGTAAAGAATTATACTTGGCAAGAATACTGGATTTGAAAAGACAAATAGGATAAAATAGTAAGGAAAGACAATACTAGGTGAAAAAAAATAAAGAGGACATGAAAAAACCTCAGTATGTTATGACAATGTTGGCATATCATATACACAGATCAGACCCGAATTAAGGATTCACTATCAATATTCATTCTGTCATTGCCTAACATTTTTTGGCAAGTGTTTAACTTTGCAATCTTAATTAATGTCCTTTTAGTGTTATTTTTTTGTGTGCTTATAACACCTTATCTGAGAGACTGAGACTTACCCATCACAACTGCAATTTTCATATTTAAATGCTTTTGGAGCAACCAGAGCATAAAAGTGTGTCAAAACCATCCTTTTCATGCTCAGCTCACTCAGAGCTAAAACGATTTTCTTTAAATCCTTTGGAAAAAAATTAACTTCTAAAAGACAAGTATGCAAAATAGCACATCAAGAAGTAATTTGGGGGAAGTTACAAATCACGTACAAAGACAAATTAGAATGAAAGAGTATTCATGACTCTGCCATCTAAGTTGTGGAGTATGCTCATAGATACAATGTGTTTGCCAAGAATCCTCAGGGAAGTTATCTCCACCAATACATTTCACTTAAAAACTTTAAAAAGAACCTTTACAATGTAATCCTTGATTTGGAAGTCTTAGGAATTTCACTACATCCCTTTTTATAGATGGGATCCAAGCATGGTACATTACTTAATGTCAGAGATCTCCTGTGTTCAGTATGGTTGGATACATTCCTGGTCATATCTCCACAGATTCTTTTGAATGATGCTGTGGCTGGAAAACTGCTACAGAACTTGGATGCTAGGCACCTCTAAGAATTGACTTTAGTGTAAGCAGTTAAAACTTACAAAAGACACAAGGACCTTAAGTAGACAATTTCACTAGGCGGTATCTACCCTATTTCTATATCGTAATTATTTATTTCAACTTATAAGTTTGCAATTTAGACAAGAATTTCCAATATCAGCTTATAAAATGGTCTTATATGATGGCCTTTGAGATATTTTCTTGATATCACATGTGATCAAAACCTGTCTGGACACACTTCGGTGTGACCTGGTCTACGGAATCCTGCTGTGGCAGGGGGGTTGGACAAGATAATCTTTTGAAGTCCCTTCCAACTCCCAACATTCTGTGATTTTGTGATTTTTTTTTTTTTTTTGATCTTCAGCATCCTATACACATTATTCAAGCGCCAGTTGCAATAAGCACCAAGGGACTATTTTCTTCACATAGAAGAGAGACATCACAGATGTAAAATGGCAGAGCAGATAAGTGTTCAGGAAAGAGCACTGAGCAGTGCATGATTAGCAACCTCAGCACAAACATCACCTGCTATGCTTTGAGATCCTTCTTGTGAACCTTCTGCTTTGATTTACAGCCAAGACTAAAGTTACTTAGTTGTAGTCATTAGGTGACACTGTACGCATTACTCTAAGGAAACTAATGAAGGAAGAAAGGTAGAAGTACATTAGTTTAGATTACAATAAACAAAATCTGCAGCCCCTCTATTATAAGTACTCTAAATTCTACCTTCATTCACTGTTAATGTTCAACTAATAAGTGAATTCTGATGATTTTATTGCCACAATCCTCATTGCTTACACTGGAAGAAAGTTGCACTTTTTCCCCCCCCCCTCTTTTTGAGGAAAGTATTTAGCCTTTTTAAAGGTTTGTTTGAATAAAGGCCTTTTTGTTTTAGTCAATATAAACTAAGGCACTTGGTGCCACCAGGAGAAAGCATTCACTAGACAAACATCAGTTACTTATGTGAGGTAAGGGATTTTCTTTGTTGCTTTTAATAAATCCCAGCAGTATAGGCATCTAAGATTATAGTTAAATGTTTGTACCGTATCTGATGAACGGTAGATACAAGACAAGAATCCACAGCTAGCACTTTTTAAAGTGTTTTTATGTCATGCTTTTAATTTCATTTTTGCAAGATTAGATATTGCTTTTTTTGAGCATTTTGTTAGCTTTGAGTAGCCATGAGGGGAGAAGCAAAATAATGTCATTCACTTTCCATGCTATTAAAAAGAGCTCATCCAGATTAGCTGGAACAATTCCTAAGCATCAAGCATCTGTAACTTAACGAAGTATCACCAATATTGCGTGAGCATCACAGACAAATAGGTAAAGCTCTGTGTGTATTTATCAATTTCAATTGTCTCCGAGGTCTACACTCTCCTGGGAAAGATTCATGGCTCAGGCTGACACATTGCTGCCTCTGCAAAAATCAAGATTTAGCCAAACAGCAGCATCAGTAAATGTTATAACATCCCATTCAATTCATTGTTCAAAATGTGACTTTCAGAGCCTAGCAGGACTACTTATAAAACGGTTATTGAAATAGCCATTTTTATCTTTATCCATATTATTTGTATTTATTAGGGAAAGGAAAACAAATGCAAAACGCTACTAGTCCCATATTTAAGAGTAATAAATTAAATCCCCAAATAGAGGAAATGAAAATACTCTGATCCTCCCAATATCAATGCCTCCACGTACGAATATGGAATAAATTTAACCTCATGTTTAAATAATCCAACCAATAATTAAAGCCACCACATATGCAGGGTAGGGGAAGTAAGACAGTCATGTCAAAATGAAAACAGTATCTTTTCTCATTTCCCGTTTCTTTTCTGGATTTCTATTTGTAAGCTTGAAGTTTCTTTGGTATACATTTTAATTTTCACATCTGTGCATGAAGACAGATGAAGAGTATATGTGTGTATCTATGTATATTTGTATATTTTTATATATCTGAGGCAAAGCTTATACAGAGTATCAGCTCTGCAGTTTCTTTCCCAGAAAGAGGTGCAGGTTCCAAGAGTCTGGTCATATCTCAAGGATGACATATTTCGGTCTTTTAGGTGAAAGAAGGCAAGGAGATAGCCAGCTGGCTCAAGTGAAATTAAACCTTCTGTGCCAGCTGGACAATTAGTATTGCTGTTAGCTTTGGAGGTTGCTGCTTGCCTACTAACTACAGAAAGACCAGAAGAGTTAAGAAGCAAAATCTACATGCAAACAATTTTCCATTCCATATGGAGTTGTCATTTTCCCTCTGAGTATAACTAGGCTTGCCAGATATACAGTGCTGTAATGCAGCTATATAACGATTCAGACTGCTCAGCTGCTTGCCACTCACACAATTTCCAAGTCAGGCCTCGTTACCCTCCTGGCAGGGAGCAATGAAGGGAAGAAGGCACAGTAGAGCTCTTGGTCCTAAAGGAAGCTGACAAAACTCTTGAAAAAAAGAAAAGCATGATACACCCAAAAGTGAGATGTGGATGTGTTTCTAAGCCTTCTGCTTCCTAAAATTCAGGCAACTAGTTATGGTCTTTCAGTTCAGGTACAGTCAGTGTATCTGCCACAACATACGACAGTGCAAAGAACTTTAAACCCCTCACTTTCAGTGACTCTCAGCTGCTGAACTTGAAGGAGCATACATATATTTCTTTTATTTTTTTCCTTTCACCCAATATAATAATTACCACATTTTCACAGTATTACCAAATACACCTTAACATGCCCCTTGGTGTGAAATCCCTGAAACCGAGCCATGGCTGAACTCAAATTGTAAGGTGTCATAAACTTTTAAATTGATGATGTATGAGATTTACAGACAAAGAAACTAAAGGGCAGAGTCTAACCCACACAAAACACTAAAACAACTCCACCAAACAAACCAGCAGAAGTCTTTGGAGTAGTGTATATGGATATGAACATTGAAGGGAGAAAAGAGCTGTTAAAGTGCAGTGCAGACTGAAGAGCCAACAAATATAGCCAGCCCATAAACAAGCATAGACTGGACCCTCCATATGACAAATGCATTTCTAGACTATGCTGTTCAAACAGGTAAGAGGAGCAAACTTTATAACCATTTTTGTTGGAGTTGGCATGTTTATAAATAGGGTGATATGACAATATGCTTAGCAAAGCAGCTTGGATTTGGTGATCTTTGAAATCCTATTCACTTCTATCACCATGTATTTTACTAAGTGATTACCCTAGTTGATTGAATTAGGAAAAGTCATGCATCACTACAACAGCAAAACCAATCATGAGCTGATGCTGAAAAAGCAGGTCTTCTTGGTGTATTTATACTGCTTTATTTGAGGTGGGGGTGTATTGTTAATTTTTGCATTTTTCATTGGGCTTCANGGGGGGGGGGGGGGTGTTGGTTGCTTTGTTTGTTTAGGTTTTGATGGGGGTTTTTTTCTGTTCATTGAGTTTTGGTTGGTTAAGTTTTTTTGTTGTGATTCATATCACCAAACCTGAATACATAACTTCTAGTGCTGTTTCTTTCTGTATTATTCAAAGCAAGGTTGTACACAAAAGAAGACAATAACCAGAGTCCTTTGCAGATGCTGTGCTACACAGAGCCCCAGAACCAATGCAGAAAAAAGGAAGAAAGCACTCACCATAGCAGCCTAGTGACATGCACCTGCTATGTGTCTGCTACTCCTGCCAACTTCATTCCCCCACATATCATCAGCAGCCCTGCTGCCTGGGCTTCGCTCACTAAGCTGTAGATTAGCACTGATGTTGGGGTTTGAAATACCTTTTTTGTTGCTATCACCACCACCACAGAGATGAGAAGGAAGGTTGAGAACACTTGCTTCTTACAGACACTCCCTTCCTACAGACACTGTCTCAGATCACAGAAAGCCCCAGGCATCCAGTCAGCCAAGAATATTTGGATTTCTCAAAACCTTCAAAAGTAGCTAAATAAATCACCATGACTGATCAGCTAATGTGTACATAAAATATACAGTTGATTCTTTAAAAAATACTGTTTCATCTCAGAAGTTAGAAGGCTGATAAACTACACCCCTTCGTCTCTGACCCAGTCTGACTTATATCTCCCATGAAAAGCTGAAGGATAGCCAGAATCTGTCATTTAACTGTTTGAGTTCTTGCATAACATCAACCAGCTGCCTTTAACACAAGATATGAATGCAAATTGAAGATGAGGAAATTTGTCACCACAGTAGAAACAATGTAATTCCAGGTAACGTGGGTAATATACATCTATTCTTAATATCTTAGTTCTCCTTGCCTTACTTTATTTATGTGCCATAAAGCTGTAATTCACCAGTGAAGAATGAAACACTTTATTGAACATCTACACAGTATTTACACTCCTTGCATCAGATGCTACTTTTTCATCATAATGGGACATATTGGGAATCCCAGAGCTATGAAAATTTATGAACTGCTGGACTATATGGGTAAAAATACAGAGCAGCAAAAAGCAAGTTCTTGCAATGAACCCCATCTAGTAAACTTTCATATTAATTAGAAATCTCTGGAGGATTTGTGGGTAGTAATTTAAGTTAATGGGAACATCACTCTGTCAAATACCAATGCTGTAGCGACAGTAATAATGTAGGGGGAAAAAGAAAAATTAAAGATAACATCTAAACAAAGGAATTTTGAAAAGTAAACCATTCATGTTTTACCAGAAGTTGTACATTCCAGAATTTGATCAATTCAGCTTGTAGAATTTTTTTTCTTTCAAGGCAATGACATTTCTAAGAGGAAGAGTAATTTTAATTAAAAAAATAAAAATAAAGGGAAAATATAATGCCTCAGGGAACTGATTATTAAAGAATGTGTAGCCTCCAGAATACTGTTAGAGATTTAGGTCAAACATTAATCTAGTTTCTTGCAGGTGTTTAGGTATAAGCTTATCCATATGCATGGACAGCTCAATTTAGGGCATCAAGGCCATTTGAGATGAGTCAGATTAAGCCCAGGCCTGTATCTCTGGGGGATCACTTCCTTAGCTACACCAGAAAAAACACGCATAATTGTACAATAGAGCCAGAGTCCTAAATACATCTGCTACACTATGGTCAGTTCTAACAGATGGGAGCAAAGGCGAAAAAAATGTCTTCAAACACAGCCAGTAAATCATCACAAAGACATACAAGTGCTTATGGTAGGTAGTTTTAGCCAATGCTGGGTAAAAACACCAGGGTTTAAACAGAGTTGGGAATGAGAAGACTTGTTTGGGAATAGTCGCCCAAATTTATGAGAGATTAGTGGAATCATACCCAGATTCTCAGGAGAATCACCAGGAAATTATTTTTTATGTACTACTTTTTATCCATTTTAGTTCAAAAGGACAATCCTCATATAAACTTTCACGTCATGTCAATTCTGTGTTTGATAGAACCTATTTGCTCAGATGAAAACTGTCAGTTTAAGGAGCCACAAAACATGAGAATCCACTGCAGCATGTAAGTATTATGTGGGCATATCTTAAAGTAACTACACCTATGCATATCTAACAAATTGTTTTGTGAGCAATCTTAGCTGTTTGACTTTCCAGGTGAGGTATCTCAGTGCCATTTTGCTGTTTCTACCCACTATCAAACCAGAATAAGAGGAGTAAAAAAGCAGAGAATTTAGCAAATTACCCTGTTAACTGTTTTTCCATAGCCAAACTCCATGCAATTTGGACTCTTTCCAGAGGCGCAGATTAAAATAGGCAGCACATGCCAAGAGCACCTGAAGAAAAGTAGAAATATTTATTTTACCCAGAGCCACCTTAGCATATTGGAAGTTGTGAGATTGTTGTTTGACTAGTCCAGTTTTCTTCACTTCTTTGGAAAGACCAGTGATGGCTTAAGAAAAAGCTTTATTGTTTAATAAAGTATGAACATATAACCTTTTGTCATGAGAGCACTGAGAGACAAAAAGCAAGCTGTGACATGATAGAGGCAGAATGAACAACAATAGATCAAATTAGAGGTTTAAATATTTCATAGTTCTATGGATCAGGTACAGTAACATCACTGTAAATAAGCCAGATTGTAAGAATCCAACTTGAATTATTCAAGCCTTGCTCACTCAGCCTATTCACATAGAAATGCTTACTTAAAGAATTGCACTAAGGATTATTTATTTGATTTTCTAGCCATCAAGAGATTTTATCCAGAAGATTACCAAAAAGAGTCTAGGGAAATGACACAGCAGGGCAAGTCTTATTGTCCCTGAAGAAAAACTATGGATTGGACCATCATGGAATTTGGTTGTTCAACTCAGGAAATTTCACAAGTAAGAGAATCAAAATGACCAGTTAAGCAATGCTGTGGTACTGTTAAGAAAATTAAAAATAGAATACAAGTGATGGCTACTGAGGTTACACTTTCTTTTCCTGAGAAAAGGAACAGATGTGATTTCTGACAATGAGATTAATCTTAGCCTCCAAACTGCAACATGTTTTCTGGTACATTTTAGGTAAATACACCTTTAGAGACAGGGAATGAACTCTCACTAATGTGCAAAAGCCTCTTCATTTACTATGGAAAACCTAAAAAGTATTAAATGGCAAATATATCTGGTTGTACTCAAGTCCTGTGACATCAGATAAACAACAGTCTCTGAATATCTGGGAGAGAGAAAGTTATCCATTAGTATGCTTAAACTGCAAGAAAGTCTGATTATTTGTCCAAAATTTCAATTTGGTCTGCAGCCTCTCTGTAGGACCATGTTTTAAGAAAATTTACCTTGTATAGGTTTTGCTACTGTTTCAAGTTATAATCACTTTTGAATTTCTGCTTAATACTACCTTAAAATTCTATTTTGGTTTACTGGTGGAACTCATAATTTAATTCACAATCATGAGGTCATGATGAAGTCATCACTGTGCTGGGAAGGTACAGGTTTGTTGTCAGTCTTTATTCTGCATTGCAGAATCTGTTCTTTCTGGGCTTTCTTACCCATCTGCTTGCCACTTCCTTGCACAAGAAAACAGGATATTCATCTCCAGTTCACAAATAAGTAGTCCATTAGTGCTGAGACAGAGTAATTTGTCACTATTCTTGTAGCAGTAAACTCCCAGAGCATCTTTAGAGTTCCTCTTTCAATGTTAAATAGGAGTTAGCCTTGAAACATCCTTCAGATTCACCAAATGTAGAAAGAATTGGTATTGTTTTAGATAAAGGCATACTCCTTTGGCTCTTAAACCTCTCAAGCTCTTGAAACTTAATTACTTTTTGAGGGATCTTTGAATTTAGATAACCTTTCAGGATGGCACCATATCTTACAAAAAGTCTTTAGAGAGTGTGCTTTGTGTTTCTCAAATTTGTGAAGCATTGCCAGACCAATTCATTCCAAAAAATTGTTTCAATTACTTTTTGTATTAGTAACTACTTGTGTCATCCTATAGCCCTGCCATATTATACCTAGCTCATCTCTCTGTTCACGTAAGGAGGAGGATAGAGAACTACTATGTGACAGTTTCTATTAAGATGTTTGCAATACAGGTCAAATACAGAAATAACAATCCTGACTGGAAGCATGCTTTATCATTTGCTTCAATCCACTGCAGTCAAAGGAAAACAAATATGTGATTTAAGTGCTTCCCCAAATACCACTAGGTAAAGCTTAGGGATGACTCAAAAGCAACCTAGTCATTACCAAGCAAAGTTTGTCATGGTTTGAGTATTTTGCCCTGACGGGACAGTGCTCAGTACAAAATAGTTAACCACACTTGATAGATGACTTTGAAAGGAAGGAATAATTTTTTCTCATTATTCACATTATCAATGTCTCAGCTTTCACAGAACAAAAGAGGAACATCAACAACTGCACCTTTAGAGAAGATGGATCAGCAAGGGAGGAAAAGCACTTCTCTCAGTATTTTCAGTCGTCCATTCCAGTTAGGAGAAAACTATGGAGAAGCAGGAGGGAAGAGAGGACAGAGACTTGACAAAGAAGTTGTGTGGGAGTGTACAGGTGTGAAAAGGTAATATAAAGCTAATGGTCTTAATACACAAGGATTTGCCAGCAGTCAGCTAAGGCTCTGAAACAAACTCCTGTAGGAATTAGGACTATCACAAATGGCATATATTCTCACTCCAAATGTAAACCACGCTTCTATCTTTCTTCACACAAGCAGAAAACAATCCTCTCAAAACAAAGCATTCCTACCAAGTATCAAATTCTACATGTGGGGAAGGAACAAGACAAATGACAGATGCTAGTCACTTCACATACCATAAGCTTGCAAGGTACTCACATACTTCACAATGAAAGCAGAATAAGAATCTAAATAAAATAGAATGGCATACAAGAGCAGAGGTAGAGAGTGTGACAAGGATATCATTACTGGGAGAGCAGGATACAAAAAAGAAAACCTACCCAAGACATGCTGCTACAGCTGAGTTATGTAGAGCTCTGTAAAAAGAACAAGCTCAAATTTAACACACTGATTTGTTCTGTTTCCTAACTTATGACGTAATCATTAATCAGCTACTTTTACAGTGAGGAAAAAATGGTTTTCGATTAAATTAATCATGAATGCAGGCCAGAAATAGATCCCTGCAAGTACTCTTTTGAGCAAACACTTCACTCCCACAGCTTTTCACAAAAAGCTCCACAGCAGATAAAATAAGTACAAACATGATCTAAGCAAAACTTTATTTAGCAATTGTCAAAACACTCGTGAGTAGATTTCCTCATTATCCACTCAGCTCTGCTGGTATCCTTGCAGTCAGGGTGCAGATGAGAACCCTCTGCTGCACAGCAACAAAAGGAGGAGGAACAAATATTTCTAGCTGGGCTGGAAACCCTTCTTCTCACCTTGGCATCAGGTACCTCTGGATTTCGGGGCCAGAATTGTTTCTGGCAGTTTTAAAAAGGCAGAGAAGGAGATTGCAGGCCAATGAATGGCTTCTGAAGGAAGAACAGAGCTCCTGCAAAAGACATTTCCTTGCCTAAAGTGACTCTTTCGTCTCAGGTCATTTGAAGCTGCCTGACCTATCATAACTAAATAACATGACAAAGGCAGTTCCGGTCAGTGATAACAAAGGTTTCAGCTTCTCTGTAGTTCAAAAAAAAAAACCAAACCACTGTTCTGGAGGGATTCTGGCAGAAAACTAGGAATGGGAGACACCTCCTCAGAGCACATAAATTTGTTGCCCTTTGAGCCAAAACTGTAGCTCCTTAGTTCAAGAGAAGCCACCAGTGTACTAAGATTAATGCTCATTATTCTAATTTCATGTTCAGATAAAATACCTGGGTTACAAATAAAATGCCAACGTTATGTGTGTTTAAAAACAACAACAAAGAAAGATATGAGGATTTGCCTGGAGGCGTGTGTATAACAGCCACTTTGAACAGTTCTAAATTTAACCAATATGCTATAAAAACAAAATGCACAGCACTCCATACACTTGTCACTAGCACTAATTTAAACCACACTGTGGAATAAGCAATTTAAACAGGGCTGTTGACCTACTTTTTAATCCCAGCTTTTGGAGAAAAAAAATAAGTTGAGCAGTAAGTTAGAAGGTTATTTCCTTCTGTTTTGTATGACACTTAGCACACTATTTCATTCTATGAGTTGTTTTGTTCCCCGCCCCATGGAATGCAGGTACAGATTAAGCTGCAGCATGTTCGGAGATGAAAAGATTGTCTTGGGCTGATCTTCATTGTCTGACATTTTGGAAATCATTCTGCCTATAATCAGTTTTTTCTCTGTCCTATCAGTCATTTCCATTTGAAAAGAATGAGGCTATCTTAAACTTTAAAAGAAGCTTGACATCATACAAAACTACTTACAAGAAGGTATAAGGGGATTTTATTTAATTTGGTTCTTTGTCATAAAAATTCTTTCCTCATGATCATTCCAAATAATTATTCACTTTTCTTTAATGCTTGTTCCAAGCATGAGTTTTTAGGTTCTCCACTGTTCTGTTACATCCTGTAAGTTTAGGCTCCCTTCCAAGGTATCCTTCTTACCACAACAGTTGTTTTATGTATTATTTAATAGTATCCATGTTATAAAGGTCAACTAAAATAGGTTAAAAAAAAAATCTACAGTGCAGTTCTCACCAATTCCTATACACCTGCACGTGGGAGCTTATGAAGAAAGTTAACAAAACAACTTATGGATGAACATAAGCATTTGTATTTTTACAGGTATATGATTAGAAACTGAGTACAAAAGTGGGTTTCTATGGCACAGCTTTTGTGTCAGACAAGTAAATATACAACAAGGAGAAAAATATAACAGGTTTCTTGTAAAGGAAAGCCATACAGCTGGCATGTTTCCCTGACTTCTGTGGACTTCTATCAGTAGACAACTGGACAATAAAGTCCATCTACAAGTTGGATGCACGTGAATAACACAATCTATCATGCCTGTGGTTTGATCTGATCTACAGAAGAGACCATAACATAGCTGGGAGCTAGGAAATAATTGCTTTGAACTACTTATTCTGTTAGGCATCTAACTGTGGCAAGCAAGACTTTGCCATGAGCTAACTGGCCATGCTTTAGGATGTTCATCCACTACTGTGTTTGTGACAACNGGTGTGGAAACAAACAAACAAACAAAAAACAGTAGAGGTAAGAGAAATTTAATTTTTCTGGTGTCATGCACATCAAACAACTGTTAATACTTTTATTTTAAAAGCATTAACACTGCAACTTATGGGTGCTGGAACTTATGCACATCCACAGGACCGAAGGCTTCATCTGAGTCATAAGTAATACATTGTCAATCCAAATTTTTCTAGAAACCTATCTTTAGTGAAGAACACATTCTGTTTTCCCTGGGACATATGACTACTTAGTGGTGTTCATGCTTACACTTGACAGGAGTAGAGAATTGTGAGACAAGCTTTTTCCACTCAAGAGCACAAGGGTGGCATTTTTACTTCTAATCATAGCAAGAGATGCAGAAACAGTAGGGTTAAATTAATAACTAAGCATTACTAAAACTAGAAGAAGCACAGCACAAAACAATTTGTGAGAGCTGTCAAACCAAGACAGGATGAGGAAAATTTATCCCTTTTGCAAAGTCTGTAATGGGGGCGGAGGAAGAAAAATTGGCAATTATTAATAGCAGCAAAAATGCTGCAAAAAAAATTTGAAATAGTAAGGTGACTACATGCAGAACCTGGAGAATGTAAACCACTTTTATGTGTGCAAAGTAGTAAAATAATTGTCACCTGAAATAGTCACAAAAGAAAGCCTAAGGTCAAATGTCATGGTTTAGTAGTGGGCGCAGTAGTGCTGCGTGGATGGTCGGACTTGATCGCAGAGGTCTTTTACAACCATAATCTTTCTAGTCTTATAGAATACAGACTTTTAGTTACATTTAAGAGGAGGCTGATCGGCCTGAATAAACAATTATAGACTGCACAATCGCAAACTTCCAGATCAAAAAAGCCCCCTTAATTTCAGTGGCAGGTAAACTACAAAGAGATATTTAAAAAAAAGCTTATTGACCCATTATCCTTGCTATTTCATTGTCTGAAAAGCTTTAGTTAGCGAGGCCCCAGGCACACTTTATGTTCCTAGGGAGGGGGGAATAAAAAAGGGGAAAATCCAATATTCTAAGTTAGCCCCATTTCTGCTAATCATAGCCTGATGTATCATCTTGCCAGGATTATCTTTTCTGTCTGAATTACAGGGGGTTCTATTTGGATTTTTGCACATTTGTGAGGTTAAAATCATAAGCAGAATCCTGACAGGAGACACAAACCAGATCTTTTACTTGTGTTTTAAGAAATAAACATGTGATTCAAAGCACCCCTCAGAGGTTAAGGGGGAAATTTTAATGGCTACAGAACTGCATGCAGAAACAATTGAGGTTATTTTCCAATAACCTAATAATAGTCAAGGACTGGCAAATCCTTTAAATACTCTTTAGAAGAAGGATGGCACTAAGGATTAAAAGGAATGCTTGAACAGATTGACTTAAAACGTGGGTTTGTTGTCTAACATAGGATATCTTTCAGAAGGCTTTCAGATAATCAGGTTGCTTTAAAACACCACATGTCAACATTTTAGTCAGTATCTCTATACATCAATAAACCAAAGCAGAGACCATTTGCTTTACAGCAGGCAGTATGCACTTCAGTGAAGAGCACGTGCAGATCCAACAGCTCTGGGTGATTTCTTTTAGCATAAGGCATCTCCAAGTGAACTCTGGCTACAGAGAAGAGGACTTCAACAAAACACATTACCAAGTGTGCTGAAGAGGAGTAAAAAGGTACAAGGGAACATTTGTGATGCAGAGTAGGGGGCTACGTCTCTTCTCTCTGCTCCATTAAGTCTGCCCGCGTGGCACATACTCCACATCACCTAACAAGACTGCAGACATGCCCCTTATTCCAACATGACAGGGAGAAAGTTCTGTGCAACCTCCATGGTGAGCTGCTGACTTCAGGCCCAAAATGTATGGCATTTTCCAGCACATTCATGTTTAGTGGAACATGACAAGTTATAAACCTGAAGCCTAAAAGACTGCACAGGGCCTTTGAGTGCATGCCAGATTTCTCCCTTTGGAGTCTGTCAAAGGGTAAAGCACGTGTCCCTTCCCTCAGCCAGGGTTCAGAGGAAAACGCAGCATACAGTCCACAATAGATGCAGGCCTTTTACTTGCAGTCTAGAGAAAGGCTTTACTTTTGGAAAAATGCTTGTTCTTTGTTTAACTCACACAGGATATCCACAGGTATTCACCTCAGTCAGATGCTTACCACATCTCTGCCTGCAGAAGAGCCCAAAACCACAAATAATTACCAACTTAGTATTTCTTTTAAATATTATGGGTTTGAAGTTACCACTGCTATTCCAAGGAAGTCCCAGGACAAATTAATCTTTACAACTCCAATGGGATTGTTCACAGCCATAAAGAGGTATACAACCTCTGAATTTTTAAAATGTATATTCATGGTGAGTTTGATGTTCATTTTTCACAGCATTAAGATTTTCCTGAAGTCTGAAGGCAGACCCCAAGGAAAGTGAAGGGTATAAAAGAAAATAAATCAGTGTATTTAAAGCTACCTTTTCTTAGGTTAGTGAGGAGAAAACTGAACCTACACCTATGGGCCACAGATTTGACACCTGACTCTATCCAAATTCTTCACAAACTGCAAATGAAAACCTCAAAGCAAATTAAAAACAACCCAGAAGTAACACAGAAAGTGAAGGCAAAGGAAATCAGACATTGTCCGTTTGTCCACAGGATTTAGTGAACCAAAGTTATGGAGACCTGATTGGTGCTTCTCCCATCAGGAATGCAAGTTTCTTCAGAAGACAATTTTGTCCCTGACCTAAGCAATGTAGCACAATTTGTTTGCCTGATGAAATTAAGAAGTACATTACAAAGAACAAGGGGCCAGGTCAGTAGCTAATGTTTAGCCACTTGGGCAATAAGCCTGGACAAGGGTAGCCAGGTATAAGCACAATTCATAGCTGCTCCTCAGAGGAGATGAAAATAGGTGACACAGCGAGAAGAGACTGAATTCTTGTGGTCACTAGTAGCTGAAAAGATGTAAGTACAATTACTACTGTGTTGCCCTCCAAAAATTGTGTAATTTTCTGCAGGAGTTGAGACAATCCTATGTAATTATCAAAATGCAGATTTTAGACAGATGTGGGATCTTTCGCAGATGGCAAATATGTTAGCCTGAAGAGACTTGCAAGGAAGCTACCAGACCTTTCATGGCTATCAAGGCCAGGTGGTGAATGGATCATAGTGATTAGTGAACAACAGAGACTTATCCCTTCATTCATACACATCTGGTTATCAACCAGAAGCTTCTGTATCTCTGAGTAACACAACAAACCTCTCCAGTAAGCCAGACAGCAAGACATCTACATCTCTAACAACCATAATTAGAAGCTGTCTTGCAGAAATACATCTAATGAAAGTAGGAATAGGGCTGGGAATCCTACTCTTTTACAATCACTTGCCCCCATCCTTTTCTTCAAAGCCAGCAATAGGATGACAGCAACCAGAGGACCAGCTCTGATGAAGCATGAGGGAAAGGGAGTAGTAATGGTTCTTTATTTTTAAAGAAAAAAAAAAACATTAAAAAAGGAATCAACCTTTATCATCTAATAGCCAGTTCCCAAGTTGATTGATAAAAGTCATGACATAACTTAATTTCCTTTTACTCTGGTGTTTTTCCCTCTGGCCAGATCATACATACACCTTCCCAAAGGAAGAGAAGTATCTTTTACATTCATCGCCTTTTGTGATGAATATAATTCAGTTCATTTGTTCTGAGAATACAGGTGCAGAACAGGAATATACATAGCACAGAAAGCTTTTAAATCTGATCTAACAAATTTTTCCAAGCAAGTTTTAAATACTGCACTGTTGCACCTCTAAATAGTAAGCCTTTTATGCAGTACAGGCTTTTCAGTCACCACACAATCCCCATCCACCCACTTCACATGTTCCTATCACTGTATACTATATTTCCTTTTTCTTTCTGGCAGCAGTACCTAACCTACTTCCAGAAGAGAACTAAAGCTGTATTCCCAGTTAAGAGCAAAGTGTTGATCAGAGAAGTCTATTACAATAGGAAAAGATGCAGCTTATAATATGAAAACAGGAGAAACAGTAGAGTACAATTCTAGAGAAATGACTTTTAAGGCTGTGTCCTTTTTTTCCATGTATTTTACCTCTTAATGTAGATGAAATCGATGGGTCCATACTGTTTTTCAAAATCTAAAATAGAGAAGTTTCTTTTTCATAACTAAAAACATAATTTATCCTTTGCTGAGCAGACTTATTTCTACACACAAAGCATGCCAGTCAACTACATCAAAACAATTTCATTCAGGTCACTAAACATCAGTAGGTAGCATGATTTAGTGCTAGGAGCGTATTATACAAGAGCATAGCAATTTTGAGGTTTGGAATTGAAATGGAAATTGCAATGTGGTTGAATATTGACAGTAAGCACATACAGCAGCAGGGAGCATCCTGCACTTAGCCAGCACCACGTGACCTGTTCCTGACAAGGAATCCTTCTCCCACTTTGTACAACAATATTGCATTTTCTTAATTCAAGTTAATTTCTAGTATTTGTGTACAAACTGTTATACAAGTGTCAAAGTCACATGTCTTAAGAGATTTATCACACTATTTCATAATTCTAGATTCATAAAGCTATTATTTTATATTGCATATTTGAAAGCTTTTATTTAAACCTAAACTAAAACAATATTACGTATTCCTGATCCTACTTTTTCTCTCTGAGGAAGAACTAGAATTGGTGATGACTTGTTTATTGATCCAACATTTCCAACATCTTTTAAGCACAATCCTAACACACTGAAAGTTTGGGAGACATCTTGTTAGTAAGGGCCCCTTTGATACCTGTCAAACAAAGGATTTGGGCATTTTCTTACAAAAATGAATAAAATACACAAACTTCTTATAATTATAAGCAATTGATTAGTTGTAGCCATATGCTCTATAATAAACAGTGTATCTCTGGAAACACTGTAGCTCCTAAACAAAGCTTTGAAAGATGAGTTCTACATTAAGAAAACCTGCCTCAATCAACTGTCATTGCCAGTATACTTTGTTGACTAGGAGGTAGCAGAAGATTCCTTCAACTACTTGCTTCCTCTGTCCGAAGTGATCATTTATTTTTCACTGTTCAAAAAAACATCATCTCTAAGGATGAGGGCTATATCTTAGCTGTGATTACAACCTCTTGGCTCATATACCCTGATAATCATAAGCATTACTGTGGAATTATTTTTATGACAAGAGTTAGCATTTAAAGATGTTGTTAAAAACAGCTTACTGCCTCCACACTGCTGTTTTTGTCCTCCACACACTGGCAACACAGGATCATGTTTTCACTTCGAAAGGCCAAGAATCAAAGTAGTAAACATTTTTCAATTCTGTTCTTCTAAAAAGATTTCAAAGGGGAAACAAATTGCCCAGATTTTGGGAAACATGGAGTGAAACCAAAAATTAAAACTGCAACATTCTCCTAAAAGCGATGACACTAAATCACAACCAGCACAAATCTATTATGTGTTAAATAGATGGGAACTACAAAACTATTTCTTTCACAAGTCCTTGTTAATCTAACTCACACACATTTTCAAACCCTGGCCTTCATCAGGAAAGAAAAAAAGAAAATCAAAACCTGCACAAACCTGAAGAAGCTTGTTAGAAATCTTAATTTTCAGAAATAGGAAGATGGTTAAGCAGAAACACCTTGTTCTACCAACTTCAAAAAAATCTGACACTACATAATTAACTAAGATAGAAACCACCATTATATCATAGAAGAACCTTAAGCAGTTGTGAACAAAACAACTGTCACAAATTGTAACAACACGTGATCCAGTAAAGGCCTTAATCATTATAATAATGAGCCTTGCACAGTTTAAGCACATTTTACAAACTAGAATATATTTTTCTACTTTATAATATTTAGCTAATCAAAGATAATTATATATCCCCTAAGTAACTATGAGTTCATTACATCTGTGAAAGCTTGCAAGATAATCTCAGAAAGTCTGAAATATATGCTCAGAGGGCCTGACTCTGCTCTAGTATTTTCTACAAAGTTTGAATTAGACAGTGAATTTGAGAAATAACAAACACAACATGCAAAACCCAATTCTTAATGAAGTAGCTACAGTTTCAGTCAAGTTAAAAGTCCTCAGTAATGTGGACACTTAGCAATGGTTTAATATAGATGCAAAATTTGTGAATCATGACAATTAAATAATGACTCATCAGGGGAGGCAAGTAAGCAAAATCAGTTCCTTTTTTAATCCTGCATGATTTCCCAATTTTTTTTTTATTTTTTAAATTGCAGTAAAATTCTTCTGATGGCCAAAACCAATAGCATAAAAAAAACCAAAGCAAAACCAAACCACACCTTTCGTTCTGCATAAGCATTTACCTATATCACCCTTTTCTAAAACTAATTTTCAATTAAGTATCATGTCCACTTACCAAGAAAATATTGGAATATACAACTGTGCTCCTAAACATTCCCAAAGTGAGCCACAGACTTTCCTGGATAGATTTAAAAGCAGGAATTTACACAGTATTCAGACTCTCTGAAGTATAGGAGCTGACTGCAAGAACATGCTCACCTAGCAGTACACTGTTGATATTTCTTCAGTCACACACTAGTCAGAGCTGATTCAGAGCTAGCTTTAATTTCTATTTTGATGCCATTTTCTTCTATTTTTGTCAAGTCTAGGGAAATCTGAGTCTGCACCACTTTTTCATAACACTGTCTAACAGTAAAATAGGAGTTGGACAAGTTAAAAAGAGGAAAATTGTGCGCTCTCTACTCCAACCTCCTTCTCCCAGAAAACCTGAAGCTGCAAAGAACAATTCTCTTCTTACCTAAGGGTTCTCCATCATGAAATCTGCCACAGGATAAAGGAGATAATGAGTCTTAGAAAGCTTGAGAAACAAGGCCAGTAACATGCATAAGTACCTCAATATTTTCCACTAACAGATCAACAAGCGAGTTCTTAGTAATACACATCTTCCCTATAAACTATAAATAAAATTTAAGTGTGACTATTTGCCTTCCTCAGAAGATAAAGTGCTTGTATTTTCCCATCAAACTAATTTGTACTACACTGTCTTGATTTTACCTCTCTATTTGTTACGGTGTTTCTATTACTCTTCCACGTAGATACGTCACTTCCTAAAGGAAAATTACCAGGGTAACAAAGCTGTAAGTGCTTCCTAATACTCCATGGGCACTTTACAAATTAAAAAAGGAGCTCAGGAAAAGGAAATGAAAACAATCTTAAAGTCATGTCAGATATACAACATATAGCATGTCAGATGCAAATGAAGATTCTACACAGCAGTTAGCTGCTTTTGCTGTTGCATGGGAAGAGGTACTATAAAAAATTAAAATTTATTTCTTTCTATAAGCATTCTGAATTACATGGACAAGCTATTACTAGCCATTCCTTTCTATGCCTTCCCCCATTCCCCCAACCTGCCACGCACCTATATATTCTCCAGTTTTAAGCTTAGATTTACAACTGCTTTGTCATTTTATCTACCCCACAATAGGGATTAAGATCCTTCATGAGACCTTTTAATTTACTGAACAATCAACCAAAAATGTTAATTCAAGAGTACCTACAAGTAAAATGGATCAAAAGCCATTCCTGGTATAACCTCATTGAATCCATAGACTCAGCTTTTACAGCCTGTTTTATACATCGTATCTTTGAAATAAAGAAAGCATAAGGGCTTTTCAAAGATGTTATACATTATAATGAAACGGATCAGAATAATTACTTGGTTTATGCACATTTGTTTTATGCCTCTGTCTCAACCTAATGATTGAAATATGACACACTAAAGATTAAATAATACTACTGGAGTAGTAGAATCTGGCTTGCTTTGAGAGTGAGTAGTGTTAGGTTAATTGGTTTTAATGCTGAGGTCAAATTTTACTCTCAGCTGATACGCCTTTTGTTGGTATTACATCCCTGCATTTACCCTAATAGAATTTACTGAATCAAGAGAAGTACTGAAAAAAATTGAATTAGCTAGATTTTCCTGTGTGGTAAAAGTAAGGACAAAGTGATGCTGGAAGCCTTCAAGGAAGCTAAAAAAAGAAACTGGCATTCCAATAATAATGAAAACAACATTTGAAACTTTTTAAAAAGTAGGAAGAGACCCCACCCACCCCAACACTATTAGGGCAAGCTACATAGGTCTGTATAAGGATAAGACCCTGGGATCTTGCTTGCCAGCAGGCAAGGTCCAAGGGCTCACTGATGTAAGGACATGATGAAATAGATTGCATTTGAGATGGAGTCTCCAGTGATTTAGTTGAACTGTATGTTCCAGATGTCTTCATGTAAAGGTGCACTTCCATAACATTTAGAAGCAGTGAAAGACATGTTTTATAGTGTCTTTGTTTCTATAAAGGCCCTTACATGAAAGGGTTTAGCACAATGGAGATGAGTCTATTTTCACATTTTTCTGCACAAGTGCATATTTATTCAAGATGCAGGTGCATGTGTTACATTTAAATGCCATAATATGGAGCTTATTTCCAAGAACCAGCTGTGTTGACAAAAGATTAGTTACTCAAATCAGTTAAACAAACAACAAAACTTATGAAGCCTAGCGACCTTTGCATAATGCCCTGTATGATGTGACATCTTTACAGTGGATCGTGGATGGACGAGCAAGCATCATTCAGTAAATCAATGCATTTCTGAAGGGGAAAAAGGGAAAGAAACATTCAGATATTATTTAAGAGATTTCTTCCAAAAAAGAAATACTGTCTCAAAAAAATGTACACATTGTGGTTCATATAAAAGCACTTTTGTGTATTAACACTTATAGTTACACCTCAGGCCTTTGTGCATGCCTTTGTGCATCTGCACATGAGCAGCTTTCTCACTCAGGCAAAAATTTACCAACCACACTATGCAGCATCTTGGCATCTTCCTGCTAGCAAGCTCTTACAGAAGCAGTACTATCACACCCTCGTCATGCACACGTTTGATCAGGATATCACTACAGAATTGTGAATAATTTTCTCTTCTAAATAGAGAAGATCAGGAGATACTACAAACATAAGATATAAAAATGAAGGATAATTGTTTAAAAACACTTTGCTGAAATTTTCACTACACAGTATGTGAGGAATAATTAAATAATATCTCTATTTCTTTAGTCTACTGACAAACAGAAAAGAAGGACAGGAACCAGGTAATTTTCAGGGCATAAACTATAGTAATGAGAAGAAATTAAGAGTAGGGAATTTTTAGGCTTAATATTTAAAAAATATGACCATCAGTATTTTATAATAGAGGAAGTCTTGGACGTGTAAAATGCATGTAAAACTAGCAAGTCAAAACAATCATGAGTTTTTAGAAACACAAGTATGAATTAAATACTTTAATATTTTCATCCTCATCAATTCTTAGACACAGGCAAATGAAAGCGGGGTCCATTTAGAAATAACAATGTTTCTAATATTTGCCATTCTTTTTGCAACCAGCTCAGTTTGGGAAGTTGCAGTTCCCTGAATACAGGCAACACTATTAATCATGTATTATACCTTGAGATGGATATCTATTCTCTCTCCCTCACACAGGTTGAGAAACCATTAAAGAGAACAAAGCAGAAAGGCACAGCCTGTCAAACTGCACAGTGCTAGAAAGGTTATCGTAATACAGTTGCAGGCTCCTGTCTTTTTCAGCCTGTATGACAGATGAAAAATTTCATTCTTGTGACACAGTAATGAGGATAGAAAATGGCACGATGTGAATCCAGCTTTCTGACAGGGTTTGTAATGAGAATCAGAATTGTGCAAAGTTAATCTATCACATTACAGTCTTAGAACTCAACTCATAGGGGACTTACTTTTATCTATAGTTTCATATACATTAATCTCAGGAGCACAAATCTTATGTGGAAGAAAAAAAAGATACCAGAGCAGCAATTTGGAACTGAAAGATGTTTGTATTATCATAAAACAATGGGGACAACCTGATAGAACATCAGCCTCAAGCACCAGTATTGTGAATGAAGCTGATTGCACCATCCTAAGTGCATAGTAGTGCAAACCTTTCTTTACACAGACAGGTGACAAAACACAATCTACAGGCTGATTTCCTCTGGTCTCAATGGTGGACTGTAGAGTGGCTTTTTAATCGGTCATATGCATAAATCTCACTGTTTCAAGAAAGACAGTACCAGTACCAGTATCCACTTAGTAACTGAGCTCATATTAGACAGCAGTGCTCTGTGGTGTTCTTTACATAATATAAGGATATATTCCTAGTATTTAAAAAGTTTTACTGGCTTTCCAATTTACTTTTGAGCCTTTAGGGAGAATCTTCAGACAATCATCTATCTTTCTTTTCCAATCCGCTGTCATATATGAGATCTCAGAATTCTAAGTACATAATAAACTCTTCTCTGAATAATATTGTGGTTTTAGGACAAATAAAACAGCTCCTACACAAATTAGAAAACATTGTAGACAGAAATACAGCAAAACTAGGCACTAGCTGTCAGACATCACTAAGCCTAAAAACATTCTTAGTTTCACTAAAGAAAACCAATGATCACTGTGGGACCTCCATTTCATATGCATCTCCCATTTTGGACTGTTTGTGCCTCAGATATGTAAAAATACCTAGGATAAAATACTCTCCCTCATGACTCTCCCTCCAATCTCGTTATTCAACTGATAATGAAAATACACATGGGATTTTAAGTTTATCCTTTCTTAATTAAAAAAACCCCAAAACTACATTTACCTTGCATCCAAGTGAGCTACATGAGGCTGAGTTAGACATTAGTAAGTGTAACATAACAGGCAGAAGTAGCTTCTTAGTCTAGGCTGAAAGCTGCACAAATCCATCCCAGTTCCTCAGTAGGAAGCCACATCATGCTTTTCTAGAAGGATGATTTGGCTACTTTCACTTCCACATTCTTCACATGTGAAAAAAGATTGGACTGTAAAGTACTGTATCATTATTTAAATATATATTTTATATACAATAAAAACCCTCAAAGTTCTTTAAACTTGCTCTGAGAGGATACATAGTGGAACACATCTAAACATAAGGAAGCATATATGCAAGAGAAGATTTTGAATGACTAAATTATGACATGACCAAGCACAATTCATTATTTCATGTCTTATTTTTAAGATTTATTACTACATAGAAAATGCAGTTGAAGAAAGCATTTAACTTCACCTGGACGATTTAATCTAGGACAACTACAATTAAAAATCAAAACAAATTATTTTAATAGCTTATTAAATCTATTTTCCTGTGGTGATATTCACTTAAGTAAACATCATATGTAATTTTAAAATCTACTACAGCTTTCCTCGTGGCCCTAGCACAAAGTTACACTTCTTGCTTCAGAAAATATAGTTTCTCCAGTTATAAAACAGAAAAGCCCAGAGTACAATATTTTCCATTATTTTCCTCTTTCTCTACTTCAGAAGATGCTATTTCCATGACTTCTTCACCCACCACAGTTACTTGTTTTTGTGTTTCCACTCCCAGCTAAACCAGTAATTTGTCAACTGTTACCTTTCCACAACACTCCCCTTGAATATCTCAATATATTTTTACAAAGATGGAGTCAGAAGAGTAGCATAGTCAAAAAGAACCCTTTGGGCTTATATTAAATGTATGGGTAAAGTAAAATTTTTGTTCATTTTACCCAACAAGTTAAGATATTAAGCAACTGTTCACAGCCTGTCAGATTTCTGCACTGGTTAACAGTTCAGTGTACTTTTGCATGACAGAATTACAACATGTAGAGCAAGATGGAAGAAAGACCACGAACTAGCAGTGTGCTCTTGTGGCCAGAAGGGCCAATGGGATTCTGGGGTGTATTAAAAGGGGTGTGGCTATCAGCGCAAGAGAGGTTCTTCTCCCCCTTTACCCCCTGGTGAGGCCGCATCTGGAATACTGTGTCCAGTTCTGGGCCCCTCACTTTAAGAAGGATAGGGAACTGCTGGAAAGAGTCCAGCGCAGAGCCACAAAGATGATGAAGGGGCTGGAACATCTTCCTTGTGAGGAAAGGCTGAGGGAACTGGGGCTCTTGAGCTTGGAGAAGAGGAGGCTAAGGGGTGACCTCATCTATGCTTTTAAATATGTGAAGGGTGGGTGTCGGGAGGATGGGGTCAGGCTCTTCTCAGTGGAGCCCAGTGACAAGACAAAGGGCAATGGCTGTAAGCTGAAGCATAGGAGATTCCATGTGAATACATGTAGAAATGTTTTCCCAGTTGAGGTGCCAGAGCACTGGAACAGACTGCCCAGAGAGGCTGTGGAGTCGCCTTCTATGGAGATATTCAAAATCCGTCTGGACACACTTCTGTGTGACCTGGTCTAGGGAATCTGCTGTGGCAGGGGGGGTTGGACTAGATGACCTTTCAAGGTCCCTTCCAACTCCTAACATTCTGTGATTCTGTGAATGTGGAACTTGTATTAAAAGGTCAAAAGCATCTGTATATGCAGATGTACACAAAATGGGAAGCTTCTACATACTGTTTTGTTTAAAATAGTCTGAATTTTTTAGTATTTATTTAAATTGCAGAGGAAAACACAACAGTTTTATTTAGGATGAGGGAGCTGTGTGGCAGCTCTACACCATATGTGCCCTGCACATCCTCAGAATAGGCATTTCGTTCAAGAGCAAATGATAGAGCACACATTTTTCCTGACACGATCAGCATCATTGGGACAACTGCCTCCCAAGCCAGATGACCTGTGTCCCAGCCCTGACTTCCAAGGGACATCCCACATCTCCACATCATGTGTTTTCATGCTGTTCTGCAATAGTTTAGTTACATTTTTTTAATGATATGCACATGAACACAAACCATACTGTCCATATTCCTTTAGAACCAAGATGTGCTTATAAATATATATAAAAATACATATAGGCAGATATATATATCTACTCATGCTAAATAAGTACATATAAAGTGTCATCTGTGCATATGTACACATATATTAAGATTAATTTCTAAAAGTGCAAATATAAAGTGCATAAAGCATTATTAATAAAAATTACTCTTATTAAATAAAGTGTAAACTCAGCCTAGTGGGAGGCATCCCTTCCCATGGCAAGGGTTTCGGAACTAGATGACCTTTAAGGTCCCTTCCAACCTGGGCCATTCTATGATTCTATGAATCATAGGCATCTTCACACACACATTCCAATGCTGCTTAAAAATCCCTAACATGTCAGGGAGAAGTCAGAGGGTGACAAAAAGATCAGAAGTGGGAAAGGAGAGGGAACAAGCTACATCACACCTGAGGGTTATGAGCCCATTCTAAGATGCCCACAGAGGACCTCCCCACACCATGTGTGAAAGGGGGAGGACAGTCCTGGGAGCTGGGCAAAGAGGCCTCCATCTGTTGCTCTTGGTCTGCAGAATGACCATGAAGTACTGCTAGACCAGGCAAGCTTTGTGCAATGTCACAAGACAGGCATCACTGTCCACACAAAGTGGGAAACCAGAAGAAAAAGGCAGTCTCAGAAGAATACGTGCTCATGGATGGTCAAGAAAAGCTACAGAGGATTACAAAAAAGTTTTACAGCTGCCTACAGACATATAAAGGGTTATACCATACATGTTTTCATACCAGTTCTTAGACTGCATGTCAACATACCATAAAGTTAAAAGCAATAAATAGTCATATTCTGATGACAATTATGTTTCCAGGAACATCATATATAGAAGGCAGCATAAAATTCATTCCACTTATTTCTTCTAGTTTTCATTGTGTGCGCTATGCAATAAAATAGGAACACTCAGTAACTCAAGTATTTCTGGAGTTTAAGTTACATACATATGATTTTGTGAAGGGAAATAGAATTACTCTCTCTTTTCCTAGAAGGAAATATTCAATATATGTGAAAAACATCTGAAAGCCTCACTTTGCCAGTCATAGAAGACAACGGAAAAAAAATAAACACCCAAACATTTAGTGTACCAGCATATAAACCCAAACCAATTCAGTTGGCTTCAGTGCTTACTGCAACTGTTCCCATGATCCTTGCCTACCAAATTCAGCCTAAAACCACTCGGTTCTAATTTTTATGGTACAAAATAATGACACTTTGAACAGAACTAAAACCCAAATGGTGTTGTATCCCTAAATACTCTCAACCTTAGTCTCACATCAGCAAGCTAATTGAAAACAAAGTTTCTTTGCCTTCTTGTCATAAAACAAATTGTTCACCTCATTATCTTCATTTCTGCTGGCTACCATCATTTCAGTTTTGGAGTTCAAGAGATTATGAGCCCATGGGCTGTTTCAGACCATCTGCTGCTAGGCTGCATTAAATAGTGAATGTTCATTGTTTTCGGTGTCCTGCCCAAAATCTCTCTTAAAAATAGAGAATATATAGGAGCTTGAGTATATCTTGCAAAGCCAATGTAAATGTGGATTTCATTTGCACACAAATCTTTATCACTATGAATTTGTTTTCTCATTATAAAATGTATCTGTGGAGGAAGAGTTAGTCTCAGGACAGGGGAAGGAGGAATAAAACCACTGCCGATACAGAAGCATTTTCTTTTCTCCTCTGGTTTCTGCTGCCTTCCTCTGTTTTAAGGAGGATAGGTCTACCAATTTGCCTCAGATTTCAGGTTGAAATAATTTCCTGTATCTAGCCTCTTAACACGGGACACTTTTGGAGACTTCCACAGTAACTACCAGGGCCTGTTCCATTAAGCAAGGAACAGCTAACATTTTCATAAGAACCAGAAGCAGATAAAGTCCTATTAAGCTTCTCCTCCTCCCTCAAGGTTACTATCTCATGCTAATGACAATATACGAAACGCGTCCTGTCAACCTCTGCAGGACACATTAAATTCCTGTTAAATATGGATTGGACAAGAACTGCAAAATCATAGTCACAAAGGGTACATCTCTAATGTCTGGCATCCATTGCAAGGGCAATGCAAGAGTAAGCACTTCTGGAAAAGATGTACAGGCAATAAGTAAGGTTTATATAAAGGCTGCAATTCTCACTGTATCATTTCTGAAGGAGAAAAATTCATATCTACTTGCAAAACTTCATTATATTAAGAGACCAAATGAGCACAAGGAAGCTGTGTGATTAAGAGCAAAGTAATTTAAAAAACACCAGATACAGACCACAGGGGAATAAGGTCAGGGTTTTTTATATAGAAGTACATGAGAAAGATACATGAAATTTTTTTTTGTTGTTACATTCATTCACTCTTATAAACCCTTGATTTTTGCAAATGTAGCAGGGCACAACCTAGGGTTGCCACAACTGTGACAGATTCTTCAGGGTGTAATGCTGACAATGTCTGGAGAGTCACTTACTTTGCAAATACAGCAAGTAAAATATTGAACTAGTAAGCTGCTAGAACACACACTTAAAACTGTTAAGATGAGAAGACCTGAACACAGGAGTGATAGAGCATCTGCCTTACTGTCTGCTCTGTAAAAGAGAAAATGTCCTCTTAGTCAGAACTAGTGATTGAAGTGCTCATACTGGCAACAGATTTAGACAAAAAACTGCAGCAGAAACATTTTGTCCACTCACCCTAGCTGAGGGGTCCCCTAAGTGCCAGTGAATAAAATTGCAACAGAAATGTTCAAAGCAGCACTTCTGTTGCACGCACAAGAAAAATGTTCTGGAAAAACAACATGAGGAAGAAGTATATGGAAAAACTTACAGGAAAGAAGTATCACCACCAACACAAATACAGTGACTTTCTTTCTGTAGGATCACTGCATTTTTAGTATTGAACATGGAATATGGTCAGAAAATCCAAATATTGGATATTTAGCCATTTCAGATAATTTTACTTGACTTGTACTTGGATTTCTACTTACACTCTCCTCTCGCATCATTCTTTTAGGGAAAAATGAGTAAGGAAGAGATTTTGGAGCACCACTAGTTTCCTCTCAGTTTGTACCCACTGTGTTCATCATTCAACAATAGCTTCTGTAGACTCTGCAAAAATCCATAAGGATTCCCTTCCTGTCCCACTCAATCTTATACAGATTAGCCTTGTAACATGAACAAAACTATAGATATTATTTCTCTGCTGTAACTTAGAACCCAACTACAGAATTTAAGACATGCCCAAGATCTACAAACAAACAATTCTATTTAAATTAGAAGGAGAAGAAAAGGAATTTCTTCAGTGTGTTTGTGGACTGCCAGTTTCTAGTTATGTTAATTTGTTTCAAATCACTAAATGGATTTGCAGCAAAACATATGGAAGGGTTAGAGACTGGTACTAATCTACTCTTTCAAACAGATCTGTGCATTTAAGCCACAACATAAAAAGCCAAGAGCACGTAACAAAGCCAGGTAATAAACTTCAAAAACTTGTCAGAAAAATGGCACACACTTCCCCTAAAAAAATTACCCCAACAAAAGATGAGCTAACAGCACCTTCATTAAACAAAGGTTGATCCAGCTTATGGATCTCTACTTCTTATTTAGGATAAGAAAAATCAAATCCTTTTGCCAACTGAAAAATTCCAGGACCTTTTATGAGTCCCCAAGTGAAGTCCAGCATCTTGAACTACACCCAAGAAAGTTGCAGGCACCACAGGGATCACAGTAATTTTTCATCAACTTTAGGTTAATTTAAAAGGTTTAGTCCAGAGCACAGCATGTGAGTTATGTTAATCTAATCTGGACATGACAGAGGTAGGCATCTGAGGTAAGGACAGTATGCAGAAGGAATCCTTTCCTCCTTATCTAAGATTAAGAAAGGCAGGTTGCAGTGGCTACTGAAAGGCCAACCAGGACCTTACTACACCTAGGTATAATCGTGCCTTCTCATAGCATTCTTGCTAAAAGAATCTTAGGTGTTCAATGTGTCCAAACATGTTTGTTAAGGAGTGGATAAGAATATTAAACATTTTCTTTTATTTTCAAGAAATAGAGCAGTACCGAACTGAAATCAGACTTCTAAGTGGAAATCTTAAGTATTTTGGAAGATTACTCAATTCATGTTACAAAAGCATCAAGCATAACTTTACCTTCTCCAATTCAGCAGTGAGCTGATTTAATCACTTGTACAAATAGCATCCATCTGTGCATTTCTGCAGCTTATTATAGCTCACAGCAGCTCCCTGAAGGTTGTGGAGACGGTGAACATCAGTAGATTTTGGGGTATTTCTATTAGGTCCCATCATAACTAAAAATATTCCAGTATCAAGTGCAAATGGAATCAAGAAAACTGGTACATATGTGAACCTTGGCTGGTGCCAGGCTTTGCTGACAGGAAGAACCAAGAACTAGGAAGCAAAGACTTGGTACGTCTGCTCACAATGTCCTTAAGTGATAAAGCACGAGTTTAATGCAGCTGAAAAGCCAACATCTCTCAGCTGCAGATGTTACCTGCCTCATGTCCAATTTTTTGGAAGCCTGAGATAGTATTTACCTCAGTCACATCTCACATTATTTGGTTTCACAGATTAATAATACATTGTGTTGATAGATCTTGGCAAATATACTAGACTGCAATACTGCAAGCATGAACTAATTATGGAAACTAATGGATCTTTATATTGCTTAGAATAATTAAACTAGGAATAAGGTATCTAATTTCTTTGGTATAATAGAACTGTTCTTGCAAGTTAAGCCTGCTTTTATCAACACTGGCTTCAAAGAATTAACTTCTAGGGGTCCCTCCAAAGGGAAAATTAATCCAACTGGGAACTAGATTCTTGAATTATGTATTAAACAAGTGAGTTAGACAAAGCCAGTCTTTCATTAAGAAAGCCTAAATTTTACTGTCATTTCTTATATATACACCAAACTCAGTGGTTTTTACCCATTATAGCTAATGTATTTCCCTCTATTTTAAGTATTTTAGATTTGTTCTCTTTGGAAAAAAGTGTATCAGTAGTACATTTTTATACTTGTTGCTCTTTTCAGCCACTTGCCACTATCATATTTTTTTGGTCAAATGCGCTAGATCTATCAGATGTACTGATATCAAAGTGTCATCCATTAATTGGTCAGTCCAAAGATAATTCTTAAAGAAAAAATAAATTATGGCATTAAAAGGTTTTGGTTTTGTAACAATAGAACTTAACTGGAAGGCAGACAACATCATTCTGCTTCCAAGATTTTTCTTCCATGTTCACATTATCCACATACAGTCTTTAAGAAACCTCTTGAAATTCTCCTAATATACTAATTCATACAACTTAATTGCAAAAGCAATATCAGAATTCAGTTTTAAATAATCTCTCTTCATATAAACATTGTTTGTTCCAAGTTTTTGTATAAGTCATTCATGCACAAAAAAACAAGCAGTAACAAATACCAAAGTAGCCAAGGAAGAGCTGTTCTAATTATACAAAATACTTTCAGAATCATTTTGTTATCCTTTCTGATTTGAGAAAACAGAAAAAACATGGGCTTAGAAGGTTATTTCCAATGAAAGATAAAAATTGCAATGGAATTGAGTGTGTTTTGTGCAATCCTCTCTAATGGAATGAACAAAGTCTTCCTTTATGAGCACAAAAAGACATCTGAAATAGCATCTCTGCTTGCATAGTCATGCATACTCTAGTCAAATCTGCCTGAAAAACCCTTCCTCTAATCTTCCAAGTGTCTCAAACACTTCTGTTGAGGTTATTCATAAGGGGCTTTTCTCCCATCTTAATGATTCAGAGACATACATCTGCATTTTGGGTACAGATACAATTTCAAGTTTATTGGAAAAAAGAAGGACTTTAAAGAAGGACTCAAATTACTTCAAATGAAACATTCTTATATATCTGACACAGATTCAATGAGATACAAAAGTTTTAAACCTCTGAAGAAAATAAGTGCAGTATAAATTCAAGATGGTATTATGGGATATCACAAGTCAGACAGAATATCATATCAGGTCATCTTTTCCTTGGTAGCAGTTCTATGCTCTCAGCTTGGAAGTCCTAATAGGCCTGCCTTTTGTGCAATATGGAAAAAAACCCTGCAAACTGTAGAGTGAAGAAATTGGCTTTCAGAAAGTATTTCCACTCACTTCAGCGCCATAGGTGAGATTTCACAAGAGTAAATCAGCCTGAAGCCTCTTTTACAGAATAATTGTTAGGGATTAAACCATAACAAACTTATTTAAACAGCAAGCCCATTTTTCTTGAGAAAATACTATCTTCAAAAGTTCTGGCATACTTTGAAATTATGCGGAGAGCAGGAGTCAAAGTATGAGCACATGGAGCAGAGTAGCTTGCAGTAAAAGCAGATCCATTGTGGTTCCAGGTTACAGGCATACTTCACAGCAGATCTTACGTAACTGTCCTGTAGCACAAACTGTGTATACAACTTGTTAGCTTGGTTCCTTCCATTTTTCTTGGACTACCTGGAGCATTTGCAAAAACCCTGGCCAAAAGGGGTAATCTCAGTAAGTAAGAACAACCACCAGACCTCCAGGTGCTTTTCTTAGTTTGGCACAGCAGAGCAGAAGTCAATCCAGTGTTGTCCTAGACAACATTTCTGTACCCCCATCATGTTACCTGAAGCTTGGACCAACACTACCCAAACCATGAATTAAACCAATTTAATTGTTGTTGCAACTTATGTGTCTATTCTTGGTCCCTAGAATAGAATTTATTTCCTGGTACTTTCAAGTATGCACCAAGCAGCACTTGTTAAAACAAACACCACCACCAAACTGTGTTGCAGCCTTCTTTAATACATGGAAATTCATAGTTTGACTTTCAAACACTGACCAGAAAGTCCAGATGCTTTTCCAGCTAAGATAATTCAGGCGTCAAAAGCTGAGTTGATCTGGTCATGTTGTGACTTTAAACAGAATTGTCTCATAACAAAGGGGGGTGGAATCCCTTTTCTGCAGGAAGCCTGGGGAAAATGTGTTTCCTGGATGGGTTCACAGCACCCAGGAGCGCAAATGCACCCCTGGGACACAGGCCACATACTGCTGTATTGCTTCACAATAGCACTGCCAGAGCATTCATGCTGGAGTTCTTCTTCAGAATGGGAGAATTTTTAGATATAAGACTATAAAGTCTATGAACTCAAAGAAGATTCCCTCCTCCCTGCCACACACTGCAATGTTAATGACAGCAGAGTCAATTGATTAGATAGATAAGTGGAAGTGAAACGTTTCTTCAAATTAAAATATCTTCTTTCCACACTCTTCAGACACTCTTTTCCAAGAAATCATTCTAAAGAAAGACTGGCAGTTTTTCTTTATTGAAATCTTTGAAGATAGCAGAAAGAGCAATATTTTGTGGCCCACAGGGAGCTTAAACATCAATCTGCTTTCTTTATACACAGCCTCACAGAATGAAGTGCCAAATAGATGAAAGTAAATGCCTGATAAGGCCCTCCTGTTCACTCTCTCTTGGACTTACTGAGCTGCCCAGCTACAGACCTTATAGAAAGGTTCAGAAAAGAAGATTTTTGGCTTCCAGCAAAGTCAGCCTTTAAAGTAAAGTCACAGATCTTCAGAACCATACTGTTAAATTTATTCTAATATTCTCTGAATGGGATCTGAAGAGTAATTTCAAAAGACAATTTAAGATTTTGCTTACTAAACAACTATGGAAGAGAGTATTAAATGTCAGCTTTGCTGGTTTCAATTGTATATGTTGAAAAGAAACAAACCCAGAATGCAGCATCCATAAAATTTGAGGCTTTATTACTGAAACAGTTACTGCACTCTGCAGCTGACAGCAGGACGCTCATTTTAACAGGCTTTAAGTGGTCATGAGTAAAGTGCTTTTACTGGACAGCTATTGCTGAAGAAAGTTTAAAAATACCAAAAAAGTGTAATTTTAAAATCTGTAGTATTATGTCCTGTGCAATTGGATTAATGTCAGGCACCCAATGTAGCTGCCATTATGCACGACAATGTTCTTCTTGGATCAATCTACTTCTGTTTGCCTCAATGCCACCAAAACAATATACAGATACAAAGAGTATAAATGTGGTTTTAAATACAGGAAGGCAACACTAAGCTTGCTTTAACAGGAACTGAAGGAGATGTTCAATAAATATTGAAAGTGATTCCAATCACTAGACCTGTAGAGATACTCACTTATGGTTGAATTGTAGTCAAAAAAGCCTTATTTCTCCCTGAATTTTATTAATTCTGCCTTTCTAAGACATAGCTTCATTTGGTTCATGGCTTTCCTGGCAAGGGGGTTTATTTTATATAGTTATTTTAAAACAAAGCAATCTTTGAATTTGTGAATTTTTTAGAAGCAAGACCAAGACATTTGTCTGCACTTACACCTACTTTGCTTTTACAGAATGAAATGTTATCTCAGTCAAGAGACCAAAATATGTAATTGTTTTCTATTATTTCAGATGTCTTCAAACATATTGCATCAGATATAACATTACCCTCCCACACCCCATTCCACTCTTCTAGTAGAAATCAGTCATTTAATAAGTTAAACAGTCTGCAGCAACTTTTTCAACATGTAACAAGTACAAGGATTCAGAGTGTAAGAGAAGCACAAACAACTCTGTTTCACGCCTGTCCTAGTGGTCTGTACTGTCAGAGCTTGTCTTCTCTTACACATCTGTACAGATCACTTTCTGCCAGGAATAAAAATCATTCTGGGAGGAAAAAGGATTAAAGTGGATAACTTCTGGCAATAAGCATTAAGAAAGTGACCCCTCCTCAGGCACCAGGAAGAAAAAGACTGGGAAAGAACTCCTTTGAGATTCTCCTCCATCTGCCAAGTGCTTTCTGGCAGATTTAAAATTAAAACTGCCAAACCAGGTTCAAACTGGAATGCTTCATCCTGAAAGTATTCCTTATTAATAATCCTTGTCCAGTAAAAAAAAAGAGGATCTGCTTCTGCAATCGCTTGAGCACAAGTAGTCTTAAAAGTACAAAAAGAAAGGAAAAGTTAGTAGTCAGGATTTTTCATTCTAGCCCTGTCTTATCAGCTGACTCTCAGTACAGGAATAAATCTTGGCTGAGTGTTTGACCTCACAAATCTTCCCTCTCCACTGCTATATTAAATTATCTTCTCCCAACCAACCTCACTTTGAAAAGTTCATAGTGCAATATACCTATTCTGGGGGGGGTGGGAGATTCTTCCCCCTTCAAGGCAGCTCATATCACATCTCCTTTCCTGTCTTCATTTACACTCAGAATCCTTACTCTGAACAGAAGAACTTTTCTGAAAGCAAGATTCTTATTACATTTTTTGCCCTTCCAGGCAATAAAAGGATATTACAGCAAGTTAGTCAAGTCTGCAGCTGTACCAATTTTTTCCCCCCCTTTCACAAAAAAAAAAATGCACTTTTAATGTGATGTGTGGCTCCATCTTTTGGATCAGCTGTGATTCTGCCCACTAATCTGTAATGATGCCCACACGCATGCTCTGTATATTTTATATACTACTGATACAAGATGCTATATCAGTTTCCTAGGATTTCCATTTCATATTCATTTAGATGAAAAGCTACTTATGATTCCCATCCAAACTTGGCTGACAAGATACTGCCAAGACTATTTGTTCAGAATCAGTAGCGAGCTGTAGCCCTTCCCACCACTCAGTCCTAAGATACTTCTAGTGTATTCTTACCACTACTAACTCAATGACCAACTAAATAGCACTGTAGATCTTATTTTCTAAATCACACTAACATGTAAGGATTGTAACCTTTTTGCTAACTCAGTTATAAACGGCTGCCAGTGAAGCTTACGTCTAGGAGAGAAATAGTGTGTACAATAGATTGACCTGTAGGACCATCTGCCCACACGTTTGTTGTTTTGCAGATGTTTTGTCATGTTGCTCCCAGGAAACCAACCACACTTGGGTGCTTCTGCATAGCAGGACAATTTGTGACTATGCTGGGAGGCTACACTTAGTGCTTATTGCCATGCATTTCACACAGTACGTTAAAAATTCTATTTTCAAAAGAAAGCCTACTATAGGAGGAAATACCAACCATGGATTCAATGGATTGTGAAAAACATACTAACCATCAATAAAAAGGTTCTGCATAAGTAATTCTGAAAGCATTTAAGGCAGCACCACATTTATAACTGTCAAGTTACTGAATGGAAACTTCTCAGACTCTAGCAAAAGAGGTAGTAGTTTCTCAACACTTTGTGCTGTGTTCCGTTATCTTCACCACCTTCATTCTCCCTCCCCCATCTTTGGTAATAAGCTTCTAGCATATTTTCCAACATGAAGTGTTATCATCATAAATGTAAAAGAAAAGGGTATTTAGATGTCTTCCACTCCCAGTTTTACTTTTGGCTTTCTTGACCTTCTGGCAAGTTGTTTTACTATGAAAATCTCATTAAAGTCTCTATTAAATTCAGAATGGAAGATGGCAAGGAGGATACAATCCATTTTAAGGGCACTAATAACTACACAGAAGGTAATAGTGTGACTTCTCCTGCATCAAAACAGCAAAGGCAATAATAGCTTTTTGAACTCACATAGATTCATAGAATGGCATGGGTTGGAAGGGATCATGAAGATTATGGAGCATCTTTCCTCTCTTACTTAAGGGACAGTGCTCTTAGATTATTAGTAATTTCTTCATATGCAAAATTAATCTACAGCAATTCCACTGAGCCAAGGAGGTACAGTGCAACAGAAATAAGATCTTGGCATAAAAACCTCAAAAACACTAGCATATAGAGAAATGAGCTACTTAATCACATGGCCTGACTGGCTGCAAAAAAGAAGCCAGCTGAAATTTGTACTGTTATTCCCAAAATGTGTTGCTACATCCGGAGGGACTACTTCTGTCTTCAGACCCATCTGTTACAGTCATGTATGTTCTTTCCATATGTCTGTTATCTCAAGACTTCTTTCAGTCATGTAGCAATTTCCAATTGCCTTTCACATTAAACCAGTATAAAAGAGCAAACTTGCTGTGGGACTCCTTGAAGTATTAGGTTTCCTTTCAAAATCAAATTATCATCATCTGGGACACACTTTTTTTTTCACTTGGTATTCTGCAAAAGCTCTGTAGGGAGTAGGTCCAGAAAGTAATATTCATTTCTAGGACCACTTATGATAGGCAAGCCACTGTCCTATATAACATCAACCTGTTACACAGCAAAAGAAAAAAACACTCGCTACACAATGTAGGGTCACATCTGCACTGGTAAGCACAACTGGACACATTCTGTTGTGTATACCTGAGGACGAGTCACTCAGCACAGCCTGTATTCACACAGTTTAACTATGCTTCCTTTTCGGTAAGGTAGCTTTGTCTATTCATTAATGTAGACGTAACCATAAATGACAGAACATCATTAGAGTGTATATTGTAATATACACTGCAGAAATCAATAAAAGTGACATTTTCAACATGGACACTTTCCAACAAAGTAGAACTTGCAAGTGTAAGACATTAACAAGAATGACATGCAAAATAGATTCAAATCCTTTAATTGTTTTAAGGGAACCTGCCAATAAGTGACTGATAAAATGATCATTTATTGAAAAGCTGTACTTCAACTTTTTTAACAACAATACACTATTTTAAAGTTTCAAACTAAAAATTGAAGACCAAGAAAAGTCAGACTAGGTGCAGTGATTCTGGTTAAGAGAAGAAAGTGACCCATTAAAAACCCTTCCAAAGAAAACAAAGCCACAAGGCTAGATAAAAAGGTTTTTCTAGGTAGCTGGAACTCAGATAATGCAATAATGATCAAAGGTTATATAACTGGGACCACTGCAATGTGACAAGATTTATGGCAAAGATTTCATTGTGATAAAAAGTTCATACATCAAGTGGCAAGTTTAGGAAGTCTTTATATCTACAGTACAGGTACTGTTTATAAAAAGCAGCATTGATATGGGAGCAGCAAAGCAGAGATAATGTTTAATGTTCCATTAATAGGCAGAGCCTTTTTTGGGTAGAAGAAACCAAAATATCACAAAAACTGAAAACTTCCCCAAAAAATCTGCAGCCCTATTTCTAGCTTCTAGGAAAAAATTTAGGTCAAAATACTTGACTGAACTATAAGTTAAAAATATTTAGGTAATTAAACTTAAGACTTAGTACTAGATTTTTTCTGAACCTATTGGTAGGTATTACTGTCACCTCTGCTCATGTTTAAGATTCAAACTCTCAGAAAGAGGCTTTTAATCAGATGGTGGGGAAAAGTGAGACTTTCTGTCTTAGAACTCAGATTCTTTGTCTGTATTGAGTATCTGCATTCAAAGCCATTGCTGAAAGAAGATAAACCTCTGACTGATAAAGATGCTGGTGAAATAGATTAGATAAATCACTTAACCTGAAAGACTGCACTGGCCACTATCTCCAGTGCAGAATGCTAGGAAAAAAAAAAAATATTAGAAAAACTCAGGAAAAAGACCCTGTGTAAAGAGTGTTACTGCATGGAAACAAAGGAATAAATGCACTACTAAGTTAAGCTTTTACTTTTGGTACCATTCAAACATTTTCACACACACCGACCAGGAGGTAGAAATTTTGATAAAAGAAAAAAAAAAAGTTACTTGTGGTGACCAGAAGTTTTAACTTGTTGACTTTATCTCACAAGAAATAACATTGTGACTGGCTTATTAATCTGATACTATAAACTTAAGCAAAATATCATAAGCTTATAAAAACATTGACTACATCGAAACATTTCACTGAAGCATTTATAGACCAGAACAACATAAAATTTTCCTGAAAGATCAATAAAATCCCTCAACATTCAGCTTAGAAGGGGAAAAGATGAGTTTTACCCATAGCACAGTAGGCAGCACCATGACTGCTTGTTGCTCATAATTACTTTTTGCAGCAAGTATTAAATCCTCTTTGTTAAAATCATCATCAGAAGTAGTGAGGCAAATGTTTTCCTGACTCCTGCTGATCAGATGTAGTTCTTGGTTACTAGAGACAGAGGAACAGCAATGCCTGTTACCGTCACCAGACACCACACTAGGGTGAACACAACTAAAGGTTGTGGCTCTCAGCAGCAGTTATTTGCATACAGTAGGTAGGGAAGAGGGCAGGAAAGTTGAAGGTAATATGAAGTTGTCCCTCTGAGGTGCCATGAAGGAGGTATGCTGAACAGCTACTAAACCAGACTTTTGTTTCTAATTTGCCGCCTGGAGCATCTGGTTTTAAAGACTTCACAGGCTGTGAAACAAGTAAATTGAGAAATAGCATTTGGCAGGGACATCATGGCCAAGGAAGCCTCGAAGGAGAGAAACCATTACTTCTATGCACTGCATACACATCCTGCAGCATAGTACCAATATTTTATGCTGCTTTCCCATGGGATTGGCTTGTTGATTTTTCCACCAAACTAATCATTCCCAAATAATCAAGTAGGCTATTTACACAAAAACTTTCATCATTTGGGTTTGTTTTACCAACCAGTGCGTTGTTTAGAACAAAGAAGAAATAATGCAGCCTCAGGATATTACAAACTAAATTTTCTACTTCTTGCTTTGAGGTTACCAAAAGAAATCCCACCTTACTGGACATTCTTGCCAATTTGTAGATGAAAGCCTGAGATTAAAAAACAGGGCTGAAAACTCTTAATAAATCAAATCTTTTTTCAGTGGTTTTAGTGGGTCTAAGTGACCAGTTCCCCCTAGGTAATCAATTTTCTTTTTGAAATTTAATATTTTCAATACATTTTAATGGATGTTAGTAGAGGACTTTAGATTAGACAAGAGGCATTTGCACATGTTTCTCACAAAAGCCTTTTAAAAAAGCCATCGTCTTACATTTGAGTATAAATGTGCAAATATGCACACTCGTCTTACAGAGTGCTATTTTTGTCAGGAAAATAAATTGAAAATACTAAGCCTATTGAACACCCAGTATTTACCTCAAGAAGCACTACATCAAGAAAAGGTATATGACTGAACATATAGAGGGACAATAATAAACAGGATTAAATAGAGTTTGCCACAGACACAAGTGAAAGAGTGTTAGAAGGAAATAAGCAATATTTTCACATTAATTCTTCAGTCTGAGAGCATCAATTTCCTTGCACTAAGCTGCAAGAACTAACCTGAAAGCAATACTAGCATATCTGAGCAAAAATGTTTCATCCTTCCATCTCAGACTGGCCATTTTTCATGGTCTGGATGTTGCAGTCTTATAGCTTTTTTGGAAGGAAATTTCAATCCTTCTTGGCTGCAAAAAGCATCCAGTGATAAAATAGACTACCATGCTTTAAAAAATATAAAGCTAAGCCTATTGCTATCTGCTGTTTGCCTTTGGGTTAGCTTAAGGGCAACCTTCACTTTAGATAGCTTCAGGTTAGAAAGTCCTGCAAGAACTATTAAATGTGACAATGTGGATACAACCTGTGACTCAGAGTCACTAAGTCAGAGATTGCTTTAAGCAATTGATGGAGTAGGAAAAGCCTCACTTTATGCCTGCCTGCTCTCATATTCTTTCCCTAAAAATCAAAAACTGGCAGCTCTCAAATCCATTAGAAGTCTGGCCTCCTAAACAGAGATATATACACACCTTTGACCTCATCTTCTGTTCCTATATTTCCTTCTTCAAACATTTTATCACATGGCAAATAAATAAATTATGATTTCAAGGTGAAGTAGAAAGAACGTTAGTGTTAAAGCACAACACTAATGAACTATTTCTGCAACATATTTTCTAAGTAAAATCTGTTGAATCTCACTTTTTCTTGTTTTTCTCACCTGTAAGCTTAATATCTTCTATCTTGGGAAGAGTTTATTTCATTGTATTTAAGTTCCTCAGAAAACAATATATCTGTGAAAACTGGCTACTAACTAGGTTTTTAATGGCAAAACAAAAAAGACCATTGAGCTTGTCCTCTTCTCAAGGGGTCATTGCTATAGAGTTTTATTGTCCTTGAGAATATTGGTTACTTACACAAAACCAGCCTACTCCCTGAGGTGAGGTAGGCAGGTCATTTTAGAAGTTGACTGTTTCATAGATGCATTGCCAAAGAGCCAAGAAAATGAAAGTCTTCAAAAGATCTAATGCTTTGAAAAAACAAAGGAATGCTTCTTTCACCTCCCTGAATGTATGCATACATTTGGACTAGAAAGCTTCAGAGTTTGGGGGTTTTTTTGTGAATAAAAGTATAACCAGAAAAATATTAAAGCCTTCTCTTGCATAGCTCAAGTTACTGTGTATGTTTCAACTCTTAGTTATGCATTTCTATTAGAACTGTAGGAGTCCCAGCCTAAAGAAGATCTGAGATGTTTTATCTGTTTGCTAATAAACCAGCTGAGAGGAAATGGCTAAGTTTGGGGTATATGAAAAGCAAAAACTATTTGAAGAACAAACTAGTAAAGATTTTTTCTCACTCTATAAGATAAATTGAGGGGAAAATCTACCACTCAAAGATTTATGTAAATATTTGTCAACATACAAGTTAAACATAGTTCACTGTAATTCCATCTGTATTAGGATGGCTCATATGACATAAAATTGACTATATATCCTGAGCACGACTTCTGGCATCAAATCTGAATTTCCAGACTAAGACACACAGCCTGTTACCCACTGTAGTTCAGCTGCAGCCACTCTCAGTGAAAACTATTATTATATACTATACTTTTATAGCCTGTAACACTTGAAATAGACAAGGACTGCTAGAGCAAATATACATCTAAAGATAAAATAGGTGTGGTTTCTTCCTCAAACAGTTTGCTTAGCACTTCAAAGGGTTCAAATTGGCTGTCTTTTCCTTCAACTCCTCATTCTGATTTGAACAATCAAGCCAAAATTAAAAATAAAAACCCCCAACATTTACTAAACTATGAAGCTCAGATTATTTGGGACAAACAACGGAAATCCATCACCAGCCAGACATTTTGCAGGTCTGTGTTACATATTTCAAGAAGAAAATTGGGTCTTGGAAAAAGTTACCTCAGTTGAGAAGGGAACACATAACTGAATTGGAGGAAGTGGAAAGAAGGTGATGGGGATGACTATCTCCCAAGACAGATTTATTTCATATGCCACTGAATACATCAACATTTTCAAACATGAATAACTGAAGCTTGAACACAAAGCCACTTAGTGCCAAAGGAGGAGGTTATTACTGGGTGACTGTACTGAATAAGGTCCCTTCACAGTAGTAAAGCTTACACTTGGTAATAATGCTGCATAACCAAGTCTCCAAAACAATGACCTCACTCTGAAGAGCTCTGCTTGACATTACTAGACCTGGGGTCCATCCATTCATACACATTAATAGTACCAACTCTAACAAAAAATCTTGCCAAATACAGCTTTTTAAAGGCTGCTGTGAAAGCTCAGTTTTCTAACAGAAGCAACACTACTTACACAGAATTGTTCATTATCTTTCTCCTATCCATGGGATGAATCATCTGCAGAGTCCAGCAGCACATCGGCTTGGTTGTCACAAGACAGTATCAAAGAGGTGACAATACACCAGCAATCGTTCCCATAAATGCACTGAACTGATAGCCTTTAACAGAAACCCTTTGATTTTTACACAGAAATAAATCCTAAAGACAACTGGGAACACAGGTAGCTGCATCACTCCATCCTGAAGGGGAACAACCATTACCCTGACTCACCAATAATGGTGTTACCCTTGAGAAATACAGAACAGATTAGGGTTGCATTGCAAGAGAACCCTAACATAGACATGAGAAAATACAGTCCTCCTTTCCAGGAAAAAATACTATTTAGAAACAGCTGACATCAGCCACAGAAAAATAAAAGCAAACAAGTTTGAAGTCTTCAAACAGCCTGTGAACAGGACTTTCCTATACAACAGAAAGCCACTCCTGAGCTTCAGATATACATACACATTCAGATTACCAATCTGAAGTGGGGATACTGAGTCAAAGTGAACACCTCAGATGATAAAGCTGAAATTTTGCAGTTAATCTCCAGATGCATTCTGTCTGGGAGCTTTCAAGACACACACTAACAAAACCATGTGTAGAATGGTAAAATGTTTTACTATTCGATCCATAATTAAGTCTGCTACTGATTTGATCTCCAATATAGCAGGCTATAAAAAAGTTCCAGGTGGCCCTCACAGAGAGTTATATCTGGTTGCTGCAACAGCACAAATCCAGTGACTCCAGACAAGCTTGAAAGATAGTACAGAATTTGTTCCAGAAAATTCAGGAATCCACATCAAGTCTGCGACCCTTCCAAGATTAGTTTCCCAGTTACCACCAGAAGATTAGCAATGAGCACACAAGATAATAAACAATGATAGGACTAAACTCACTCAGAAATTGTTTCACTATACATAACCTGTGCTTAAAATAAACCTTGTTAAGGGAACAAACAAAGAATTTCTGAAATGTTTTCCAGATGTTTGCTGTAACAAACAGAAAATCTCTTATGGTCTATTAAGGAAAAAAATGGTATAATACTATTAATCTCCTTTGTTTAAAAGGAATAAGAGAAAGCATCCAAGAAGTGTGTGTTTAAGTTTAAAAGAAACAAACACTAATTTTATCACTTTAAGAAGCCAGAGACTGATGATCTGTACACACGTGGAGTTACGTATTAATAAACAAATAAATGATCACCAAAAAGTACACTCAGGGAAAACCTCCAGAAAAGCCAGCAGAAGGTGCAGATATAAGCTTGGTGCACTAAGTACTTTCAGTATTTTCCACTACTTTCAAAGGAGAAGGAAAAGGAGTTGAAAAACTGAGACTTGTACTAAGATCTCACATAAAACATTTCAACTTGACACACTGAAACATTTGTCTCAATTAGTGGGGTTTTTTTATGAATAAAATGTTTAAGTAACCTGAAAACAGAAAACAAGTGATCAGAAGTTTTCTTGAGGCAAAATAGGAGTAACTGACATGCTGATATGTAATGCTCCCCAGTACGCAGGACAGAAAGTATATGAGAAAGAAAGGGAGAGCAGTCATTAACTGCAACCACACTCAGGGACTCCCACAGCTGCAAGCCCTGTGTATATTGCTTCTCCTCTTCATCTGTTCATGGGTCATCCTTTTGCAAGAGCTATGAGGAGAATACAAGTTAACCCTACCTTTCTCTGTGCTGTGTGTGAAGATAGTGGCTCTGAGTAGGGGTCTGCTTCATTTCTTCACCTAGCTAGCACTTTACTCTGCAAGGATTCCTATTAAAACCTCAGGGGGCTTTTCAGCAATTAACACAGTGACAGCAGTAGTAATTAGCTCACAATGGGGTCGTGCAACAGCCTATTTGCCCACAGGAACACTGTGCATTTACAATCATTAATAGAAGGCTTTGGAAAGGCTTGAAAGCCTTCCAAATCTGAAGCTTTCCAAGTCCCTCATAATGCTGTGGTTGTGTGCAGCTCTTAGGCTAGGAATCCCTACAAAACTGTACAGCACCTGAGCTGGCCTGGTAAAACATCATGAGAAAGAAACATGAAACACATTAACCTCCAGGGCACTAGATGCAAAAAATTATCAAGAGACTCTCATTACCTTTAAGAGACCTCATACAAACCCAAGTTTCCCATATCCGTTTCATCTATATCAGCATTAAAGGAGTTAACCACTATCATGCATTTCATTCTCAGTCTTCATATGCAAACATCAGAATCTAAATAAGACCTCATCATGTGGGTTTTTTCCTTTTTTTTTTTTTCCTTTCTTTTTTCCTGAGCAGCATCCTAAACCAAGCCCCAGGGGTAGCCTTAGAAATATTTTTTTAGCAAAGATGCACCTATACCGGTTTTTTTATTTGAAAGGTTTGAGTATTGGTAACAAGAACACAATTACAAGAAAGTAGTTGTCTTCTACTTACAAATTTAGTGTTTTGGAAAATAGGAAAGATAGTTTTAAACTGATTTGAAAGGGAACATAAATCATATTTGTTGCAAAGGAAGGAGAAAAAGGTTGTATTTCCCAAAGTCAGGCTTATTGATTAGACTTCTAAGTATATTGAAAAGATAAAAGCTGTATTCACCAGCTGCCACACATTTGCTGACTCTGCAGGTCATTTCAGACAGCACAGCTTATATCTTTACCATAGAAAGGCCATTTTTAAGGTCACTGGAACTATTTCTGTTGAACTTTAATACTGCATCTGCACGGGCTAAATCCTGGATATTACACTATTGACTTATAGAAGAATGACTTTTTCAGCTTGACTACATCATGCTCATTGAAATTTATAGGCTCTGCTTCAGTGCCCTTAGTGGAGCTATTCAGCAAGAAGAAAGTTCTGTTGGAGCTTTGGAAGCATCTACTTGTACAATCAAGCACAACAAGCTCATTCCAGCTAATTTTCTGCACCAGGTAAGGAATTATCAGAGCATAGATGTTTCATGAGGCCCCTCACTACCCCTAAAGACACACAAAGTAAGAGATTGTTGCTAGACAATGCAACTCTTACAACAGAAACAAGAGTGCTACTCTTACCTGAGGAATTCACATTGCTAGCTCTATCACATTCTGTCTTTGAAGAGAGCTGGAGCAGATTCACGTGGAACCACAAGCAGTCCCTGAATATCTCCATGTCTGCACCATCCACAAAAAAAAAGAACCTAAAAAACCCCAAACACCAACAAAACTAACAAGCAAAACCAAAATAAACCCCAAACCCCCCAAAAAAACCCCAACCATCTAACTGAAACATTTCCACAATACAAACCAGGTAACTTTCTACCACTAAGTCCAATTTAAACCCAAGCACCTCATTGCCAAGGACCTGAGGGCACCTGTAGGCTGTGACTGCCCTGAGTGGCCTCAGCTGGACCCCACCAACACACACCTGCCCATCATCACAGAAGCCCATTTAAACTCAAACCCGGGGTGGGGTTGGTGTGGTCTAAATTATGATATAGATATGGCTGTCTTATAGAATGGCTCAGGTTGGAAGGGACCTTAAAGATCATCTCCATACAAGCTAGGACTGCTGATGGCCCCTGTTACAGCAACTAGCTCTGCCCTGCATTTATGTTCCTCCTTGACTAACTTGCAACAGTAAAAAAAAAAAAAAATGTAAAGCTTGTATTCTAACCACTAACACTCAACCTCTTTAATCAGCTAAAGTGTGTCACTACCAATGTCACTGCTCTGTGTGAGTGCTTAGAGACTGATCAAATCAATTCTTTCTCTTTGGTGAGCTACACCAAAGAGTGACTTTTTGAGACCTTTAATAATTTTGCTTAGACCTGCATAAGAGGGGCTGTTATGGACTTCAGAAAAAGAAACATATGCTCCCCCCTGGAGGAGATAAGGAAAGATTAAAAACCTTGCTCTTAGAAAAACTTTCAATAAAATTACACACAGGTTTTCCTCTATTATCTGCTCTATTCCTGTGAGCTGGTACAATCTCCCCCAGGCATGTACAATCAGGATTTTTCTTTTCAGTTCTGTGGTGTAAATGATGGGGCAGAAATTGGCTGCATGTTGGCTTAGAAACATTAAATTTGCTCCAATTGCATGATCTGCACATCACCATAGAGCCCCTACCTCAAGACTGCGTCTACCCTGTACAGATATTTCCCAGGGCCTAGGATGTTTTGTATCACTGGCTGATACACAATACTTTGTCAAATGGCAGCAATCTGGCTAGTTTGCCTGAAGTCAAGTTGGTTACAAAGATTGCTCTCTGCTTCAGAAAATTCCTGACATACCAATTTACTATCTCATTATGTTCCATCTCTCTTTAGAGATAATACAGTCACATTAAATGCTCATTAATGTTAAAATTAAGGAAAAAAAAAACAAAACACCTTCATCCTATATCTCTCTGTTTCTTAAGTATTTTATGCCCAAACAGTTTAATTTTTATCTCATGTGCTTGTCAACAAATCATCTTTGGTTGAGTAGTAAGGAGAACTGAAAATATTTTTGACAAAGTTTATTAAACAGATGGGTTTTCCCTTGAGAAATAAATTACAGAAGTGCTTGCTTTATGAAAAATACTGTTTTTTGAAAAGCTCCTTTTCTGACAGCCAGCTTTCCATCCATGGTTTCTGAAGCCTATAGCATTTCACAAGATTTTTGTGACTCAAGTGCAGAACCCCAGCCTTGTTGAACCTCATAAAATTGGCCTCAGCCTATTGATCCAACCCGCCTAGAACTCGGGGCCTTTTTGCCCTCAAGCAGATCAACACTCCCACCCTACCTGGTGTCATCTGAAAATTTACTGAGGGTGCACTCAATCTCCTCACCCACTTCATTGACAAAGTTAAACAACACTGGCCCAAATACTGAGCTCTGGGGAGCACCAATGTACAGAACAATCAGGGGATCAGGCCCAGTCAGCCTGGATGTATGAAAGGCAGGTCCTGCATGCCTAACCTCACCTCCTTCTATGACAAGAGGAGCTGCTTAGTGGATGACTGAAGGGCTGTGGATGTTGTCTACCTAGATATTAGTAAAGCTTTTGACACTGTTTGCCACAGCATTCACTGGGAGAAACTGGCTGCTTGGACAGGTGTACTCTTCACTGGGTAAAAACCTGGATGGATGGCCAAGTCCTGAGAGTTGTGGTAAATGGAGTTAAATCCATTTGGTGGCCACTCACAAGTAGTGCTCCTGAAGGACAAGGTGCTGTAGTTAAGCTCTGCTGGCATTTGGTCATGAAAGCTTGGGCAAGAGAGAGAATGAAGATGAAATGGTGAAAAATGGCCCCTCTGGGCTAAATAGTAGAAACATCTGCTGAAGTAATAAAAGCTTGTATTTGTAACAACAATTGTTGCCTGAGTTTAATGCTCAGAATCCAGTAATTAATCACGCTGCCCTTAGCAGCACATTATTTCACAGCAGCAAAAGGAGATATGAGCAGAGGAAACAGGCACTCAAGGGCCAAATTCTTCTGGAAGCACCACATCAGGGTGCTTCTAGAATAATTCTAGATGATCTTCAGCCAGGTGCAGTGTAGCAGGAAGAAAAATGTGGCCCTGTCACCAAGAACAGACACTTTTGTGGAGCTGCAGTTCTGGCTCATGTTATGGAGGAAATTTCCTGGGCAGGTCTTTTTACATACACAGAATCACAGAATCATTACGGTTGGAAAGGACCCTCAAGATCATCTAGTCCAACCGACAACCCTACACTACTCTTATCCCTAAATCATCCCCTGAAGAAACACATCTATCCTCTTCTTAAAAACCTCCAGGGATGGTGACTTCACCACCTCCCTGGGCAGCCTATTCCAATATCTTACCACTCTTTCAGTAAAGAAATTCTTCCTAATATCTAATCTAAACCTACCTTGGCACAATACAGAGCATCTGCTTTGAGTTTTTTCAGTTATACAGTACATTTTATGTTAGGCCACAGATACAAATAAGCCTAACAGGGAGATTAGAAAGCAAGTTATCTGTTTGGCACAGATTTTCATTGCTGTGAGGCCCTCAGGATTTGCCACAATAGGTTGCTGACAGCTTTTCTTCTGCAGTACATTGTCCTGGCTCAATAGCACAAACTTAGACTGAATGCAGTTTTTGCTGCCATTCTGCTTCTTCTAGGGAGCAGTTGCTTAGAAAAAATATCCCTTTGCTTGACAGTTTTGTGGCACAAACAAAAAAATCCATCCTTGTTGTAGTTATTGGACTGATTGCTTAGGAATCAAATAGTAGAAGAATAATAGTGTAATAGTCACTGAGCCACCAATCACACCAACATAAACTTAAATGTACCTGGATGACAGCTGACTAGGGATCACCTGGGACAATAAACAAATGAACTTTTTAGTAATTCATGCCATGTCCTTGCAGAGAGCAAACCAGGATAATTAACTACGAGAACTTTACACACACGCTGCTGCAACTATCAGGGCTCATCCATAGAGCTGTAAACTAGATTCAAATGGGGATGGGGTTGTTGCCAGGTCTACACCACTGGGCCAGTGTTCTAGTGCTAGTACTAATACAGATCGGAAGGCCTTCTGCACCACCTAGGGTAGAACTGGCATGCTCATCTCACTCCCTGAAATGCCTGTATACCAATGCATTCAGTATGGGGAATAAACAGGAGGAGTTAGAAATCCTTGTGAGGTCAAGGGGTTATGATCTGGTGGCAATTACAGAGACATGGTGGGACAGCTCTCATGACTGGAACATGGTCATAGATGGTTATGTCCTTTTTAAGAAAGACAGGTCTACAAGGTGTGGTGGAGGAATTCCTCTTTACATGAGAGAGCAACTAAAATGCATTGAGTTCTGTCCAGGGGTGAATGAGGGGAGAGTTGAGACTTTATGGGTGCAAATTAAGGGGCAGGCTACCATAGGTGATACTGTTGTGAGTGTCTATTACAGGTCACCTATCAGGATGAGGAAGCAGATGAGGCTTTCTCCAGGCAGCTGACAGTAGCCTCACAATCACAGGCCCTGGTTCTTATGGGGGATTTTAACTACCCAGATATTTGCTGGAAAGCCTACTCAGCCAGCCATTCCCAGCCCAGGAGGTTCCTCCAGTGCATCAATGATAACTTCTTGACGCAAATGGTGGATGAGCCCACTAGGAGAGGAGCGCTGCTGGACCTGCTACTAACAAGGAAGGGCTGGTTGAAAAGGTAGAGGTTGAGGGCAACCTTGGCTGCAGCCATCATGAGATGGTAGTGTTCAGGATCTTGTGTGGTAGGAACAGGATACCTAGTAGGATCACAACCCTAGACTTCAGTAGGGCCAGCTTTGATCTTTTCATGAAATCATTAGGGGAAATCTCAAGGGACAGGGTACTAGAAGATAAAGGGGCCCAAGAGAGTTGGTTAACATTCAAGGACCACTTCTTCCAAGCTCAAGATCAGAGCATCCCAACACGTAGAAAATTGAGGAAGGAAGCCAGGAGACCTGCTTGGTTAAGTAGGGAACTGCTGGGCAAACTCAAGTGGAAGAAGAAAGTCTACAGAACATAGAAGGAGGGGCTGGCCACATGGGAAGACTACAAGACTGTTGTCAGAGGTTGTAGGGAGGCAACTAGGAAAGCTAAGGCCTCTCTGGAGTTAAACCTTGCAAGGGAGGTCAAGGACAATAGGAAGGGCTTCTTCAAATACATTGCAAAAAACCCTAACACTAGAGCCAATGTAGGCCCATTGCTGAATGAGGTGGGTGCCTTGGTGACAGACGATAGAAAGAAGGTGGAGCTGCTGAATGCCGTCTTTGTTTCTGTCTATACTGTTAGAGACTGTCCTCAGGAGCCTCAGACCCCTGAGCCCACAGATGGTGTTAGAATGATGGAGGAGTCTTCCTTAGTTGAGGAGGACAGGGTTAGGGAGCATTTAAACTATCTGGACATCCATAAATCCAAGGGACCTGAGGTGCTTTTTATAAGGGAACTTGTCTTTTCAATATCAAAAGATAGTTATGATAAAACAGATTTTATTATAATGAAGTAGATTTTTTTTTTAAGGGCAATTGTGTCATGTCTTCTGTTTCCTTAAGCAGGGTTTCTATAGTCTCCTACTGTATTTTACAGGATGTAAAATGAAGCTTATTAAACAAAAATGAACTTCAGCCTCTTCACACATATTTAAAATTATCAGTTTGACAGAGCTTTTGCTGTTGGTACCTAATGTCAGTAACAGAATTGGGATATCAATACAAAAACCACTGTCTTAGCACATGCATTTCAGCTTTTCTTCTCTTCCTGTTTTCTTGTATTGATGACATTTATGCTGCAGATACTGTTTTGGAGATAAATACTCAAATATTTTTGTTAATTCCCACTTGAAAGCAAGGTTATAAGTGATTTATGACTATGATGTATTTTTTATTTGATAAATAAAAATCAAATTTAGAGGAAACTAATCTATGTGACCCAGTTATATTGAACTGAGAAGAAAACCTGAATGCAAAGCACTAAATATAAATCTATATGAGATTTTAATAGATATACATATACTTACTTTATTCAAATACAAATTTGTCAATTTAGTCAAATTAGTCAACCAACAAAGTATAGTAATGATGGTGTTAGAAGCACCACAATTGATATTATCCATTTAGTTGCATTAGATATATTTAGAGGTTTATATTGGATTTATACTGATCTCTGGCCTTCACAAAAAAAAGAGAAAATGCAGGAAAATAAAGGCACAGTGCAGTGACAGCATACAGCTGTATACTTTTCTCTTCTTGGTATGAAAAGAAAAGGGAAATCTAGGAAGTTGGCCAGAATACACATCCATCACAAATACTCTGCTAACATGTTTTCAAAGGAATCAGAAAGTCCTAATTACAAGAATGAGAGATAAACCTGAGCAAAATCCCACTAAGTGCAGCAGTTCAGGCTGCATTTCTGAGAGATGCTGACACTCACACCCAGGGGAAAGAGCAGATGCTCAGCATAGCTCACTGCAGGGTCTTCAGTGAACAAGATTTGTTTTACTGGTATTTTCCTGGGCTTCAGAAAATATATCAGGTCTTGGATTTGTCTTGGTTTTGTGAATTCCCTGCCTCAAACTCTCAGCTATGCTGCTTTTGGAAATAATGTGAACCCTGCACATTTTTGGATGGCATTTTGGCCAAGCAAGGCTTTGTAGTGAACATTTTATTAAATTAATAGGCTTTGGAGAATACCAGGCAGCAAAAATAAAGTGGAGAGGCCTTACATTAAGGACATGTTTAAGCCAGCTAGGCTATACCAAGCACAGATAAGACGCCTCAAATTCTGGCCCATTTTCTACAGCACCATCATTTCTGCTCTGTACTGCTACATGAAGCACAAACATCAGGGTTACAGTATTCACAGCTGAAATCACCCAAGGTGAAGTAGCAGCCACTTTAAGAGCCAAGTTGCTAGGACAATGCTCAGCCACTAAATGAATAGGTTTGAAACTTATTCCCCATCACAACTTATTCCCCATGATATCTAACTGAAAAAAATGGACAACATGTAATTACAAGGTCTGAAAGCAGTGCAGGCTGGCATCTTGTATTTTCACTCCCAATAAAGAACAAAATATCAGAATCCCTAAATTAATCTCCTGAATCAATGAACATCAGCTATAGCTATCTTGTTCCCCTGTTCTGAATTATCAGACTGTCTTACAGAGAGAGTTTATACTTATTTGTAAGCAACCCATGTCCCTGTTAGAATTTATAGTTCTTTCCACTCTCTTCCCCCCTCCTCCCACTTTTTTATTTTAGATCCACAGATGTTTTCACAGAGAGGGAAAATTTTATTCCATTCTTCCTCTAGATGACCTTCCACAATTCTAGCTTATCAGATGGCGTGCATACTTACATATAAAAAGAAAGAATGCAAATGGAGATCTTGGTTTTAATACTAATTAAATGCATTAGAATAAGTCTGTAAGATTTATGCTCTATCTTGCATAATTTTAAACCAGCTTTATGCAGTACTTAACCACTACAAGCTACCAGCATAATGGACCCAGGTTATCATCTTCACTTACCAGCCTCTGACACTCACTGGGATTGCTAGACATAGGAAAGGACAGTGGGAACATAAAACTTCCTGTAAATCAAAATCTATTGTTGTTTGTATATAGAAACAAGCTTAAGTAAAACTAAAGAAAAGGAATGGATGAAAGATTAAACTAACAGAACACTCAAGCCTAATGAAGAAGAATTCAACATTAAAAGCTAAATTAAAATTTATTGAGTCAAGATGGAAATACACAAATTTTGACCATGATTTTATGTGCCAGATCCTAGAAATCATCCATAAATACAACATTAACAAAGAAACACAGCATAAGAATAAAAACTAAAATTAAAGAGGAGCTGAGATTTACTGTTACCTTTTGAAACTTTTGTCATGTTTTTCATTAGGTATTGATCTTTGGGAAGAGATCTCAAGCAACACGTCTCAACAGCAAAGAGCTCAGTCCAAGCATAATGGTGGTGCCAATGGAGTGGCATAAGATGTAGTCCCTTGCTAGCAATAATTTCTCTCTGAAGCAGGATTCTCTATACTCACCCAAAGAAAGGCAACCTTTCTACCTCAGCTAAGCCAAAACACTCTCCAGACATGAAGCTTTGATTGTAATTATCTATGACAACTAATATTACCTCGATTTTGCCAGCCTTTCACAAAAGAGAAGCTTGGTCTTGCTCACTGTAGCAGTAACAGGGCAGAAAATCATCAGTTCCCACATGCCCCAGGCTGCTGCAGAATGAGAGAGGAGCAGGGGGAAAAGTGCAGCCCTCCAGGCAAGGAAGAGGAAGACAAGGGATGGCTGCAGGGAGGCAAGAAACAGGGAAAATGATGCACTGACATACCCAAAATGCAGCTGGTAACATTAAGATTTTATGGTAAGTACTAACAATAAATATGTTTTTATTGCTTTCTTCTTGTAACAGTATATGCTGCCTGGGGACAATAACAAAAACTCATGCTCACTGGCTCACTTTTTGTCTCCACTTTTCCATTGCCTAGTTATCTAAGATCAGGAATAGTACAACAACTCTGTCATTAAGTCAGCTCTGCAAGAAAGAACAAGAATTGGTTCTAATTAATTATTATTATAAATTATAAAATAGCCTGAATTATTACTTATCCAGATACAAATATTCCAGACACAAAAAGTATTTTCAAGCAGTAAAAAATTGTTCACACAAAAAGGAGTTATAGTTGAATCCAGAATAATTACTTCCAGACAATTCAGACCACAGACATTCATTCTAGAATAAAAGTAAGAAGTCCATGTGCAGAGTTACCTAGGACTGCAGTCTAAAGTCTGAATTCAATCCCTCCTCTCTCTGAATCAGCTCTATAGTGCAGACAAGGTTATAGAGCTAAAATGAACTCAAAGAAGGCAGGAAAATGTGGTAAAATTGCTCCTTTAGGAATTACCACAGACTTCTTTGTATTTTGGCTAACTTTATTCTAACTATGAGTAACTATCATAATAAGCATTTAATCAACTAAGCTAGTCACCCAGAACTTTTTCTAGGAGGCTGGGTTCCTATTTGCTAACAAGCAACTTTGTACACTCCATTAGATTTTGTGTCTGGAGTCTGGTTCAAATTCCGTATACTTTATTCAGTCACCTTCAGAGCACTTATATGATGGTTCATCTCACCTAAGTACAAAGTCTGTGGCAGGAAATCATCAGGACTCTTCAGATTACAAATTTCCACAAGTTTAGTCCGCAATAGATCTGGAGTCTGTTCTGGGATCATGTCATTTTCTTCTCTGTAAACTCCTTCTTTTGAGTACCAGCACTACAAATTTGAACTCCAAAGGTGACAGCTGAGAAGAGGCCACTTTCATCTATGACAGAATCCACAGCAGTGACTCTGCAGTGGACACTCATTCTTCAGATGGGGCACACAGATGGAAGCAACAGTAGCATATTTCTTATTCTGAGACAGTAAACCTAGCAAAACAAAAATAAAGAAGTGCAATCACTATCCATATATATAATGGGAGAGAAACCTTGAGAAAGTTCTGAGGAACAAGTAGGCATAAAACTAGCCACAAATAAATTTGGGGTGAAAGTTAGCAGATGGATTTTTAGCCAGTATAGCAACTAACCTCCAGGAGAAAGTAAAAGGCACACAGAACTTGATCTCTTTCTGATTCTATGACAGCACTCTTAGGGGAGCAGGCGTTTCATTCAAAAATTCAAAAGATACTTCCTATTCTTCATTCCTATGATGCAAATCAAGAAGGTTTTCATCTGCTGGACAATTTGAAGTGCCCTTTCTGTATTTGTTGGTGATCTCAGGCTATAATAATGTATTTTGAAAGAAGAGATTGTTAGATATAAAAGCACCACTCATGTTTTTACAGGTGGCGAAACAGAGGGAAGAAGAATACATGGTATGGCCATGGACAAGTAGGAAGGCTGCAGGGGAGCAGGGACTTGGACAGAAATAAGTCAGATTTAACCAGAGGAATGAGTAGGCCATTGGCCAGGATAATGACTGGGTTGAGAGTGACACTTTGTATGGCAACATTTGCTTGAAGAGTGTGCGTGTATCTATTTGGTCAGTTGCAGACATTTCACAAAGGATAAAGGAACCATTTAAATGGACTTAAGGTCCACTTAGGATTAAATGGGTTTTTTGTATAAGATGGAGCTCTGCCTTGCACCTTTTCTATAAAATCATATAACCTTTTTCTCCTTCACCACTTTCCTGCTCCTCCACCCCAACACTGTTTCTTCAAACCCAGAATTCCACTCAGTATGTTCAGGCAGAAAAATATTATTTACCACTGCATGTGAACACAAGATTTTGTTATGGGTGGAACATATACAGCTTGTCATTCTTGGAGAATTATTAAACAAGAAAGATACCTAGGAAAAAAATTTTTCCACAGTCAGCAGCTGTTACTATCTGATGATCTAAGAGTTTGTTTGAAAAGGTATAAAATAGAAACATGATTACAGGTGTGATGAATACAGAGTGATGCTATCATTTGCATTTCACCATGTTTTTCTCCTTTTGTCACTTATTTTGGCATGGAATTAAAGGGTATTTATGATGCTATGCAAGTTCTCTTTTCTATGTACATTAGGCTTCTGAGGAAAAATCAGCTGAAAAAGTCCTTTTCTGTTTTTCTAAGATGGATCCAGGGAAAATAATCAATAGGTGCCACAATTGCATTTAACAGGAATAAAGGAACAAAACACAAAAAGAGAGGCTAACTTTTCATATTCCCGTTCTGAAAAAAAAAACAGTCACAGAAATATAAGCAGCTCTTAGCTTCTGATATCACTGAAGTGATATGATTTTATCTGAAAGACCTACCAAAGCCAATTTTTAATATATTGAATCACAAAAAACTATGTTGAAATAGTCTGACTTATAGAAGTCAAGAACTTCCAAGCTGAGGCTACAATTTATCTTCAGGTCTTCTAATCATGCTGAGAGGGCAAGAAGTCGTCTTCTGGAAGACTGAAGAATCAGTACATGGCTGTAGGAGTAGATTGGTTCAGAAACACCTTGCATTTGTTTAATTAAACCTAACCTTTACCTAAGAGCTGTTGTTTAATTTAAGGGATCCAGATTTTAATCCAGTATCAGCATATTTCAGAAGCAATTTTCATGGTGCTTTGTTGCCATCTGGGTGGGCTTAACCCGCAACATTCCCACATCATCCACAGGAATAAACCTTGTCTTTAAGAACCAATTGATTCCAAATAGTTTTTCTAGTGGTTGCTCACTGCAGGTCTGTTGGCAGTCCTGTGCTAGGACAGCAGCAATTTGTGGTTGTGGTTCATTAAGGTTCTTCCTTCGGACAAGTGTCTTTCTGCTGACATAGATGAGATCTACTGGGGCAGATCTCTGCTTTGATCTATGTATGAATAAACTCATCTTGCAGTGGAGCGATGGCAGAGCAATTTAAACCACTGTATATCCTGTGCACAAAGTCCTTGTGCAGCCACTTTCTCATTTGTAAAAAAGCACCAAAATGCCAGCAGAATGGAAGCAAAGACAGAGCATGCTTCTTATCTTTTTAAAGAGCTTTGCATGGTTTGCAGGATTCTACACCTGTGGTGGAAAAGAGACACTTGTGGAGAAAAGAGGACTCCGTCTTTCCAAGGATGCTTTGCTAGTTGTGGCTGCTGTATGTTGTAAAATAAAAATGTTCCAGTGGAAAAAAAAAAAAAACAAACAAATCTTATGTTAATTATCCTCCAACTTATTGTTCTGGAGTTAAATTCAATTTCACAGAATCACACAATGTTAGGAGTTGGAAGGGACCTCAAAAGATCATCTAGTCCAACCCCCCTGCCAGAGCAGGATTCCCTAGACCAGGTCAGTTTGGGTCTGCATCCTCACCTATCTCTTGCAAATGACAGCATGCTTCTGCCTATTAATTTAATGGCATCTGGTTTTTAAAAACATTCATGTCAGGTACCCACGATGCATAAGCAAGAGAAATTTGAGCATGATAGATAGTCTAGATTTGAAAAGACTCAAACCAATGACAACTTGGAACACAAAATCGGAGAAGTGTTCCTGACTTGTATTAGAATCAAATAGCCTTTAATTTTAACTAAAGTCCTTGTTCATATTAAATATTAATGTTCATGGCTAGAAGTGGCAAGCCCAAGACAGTCACCATTTCTCTTCAGGCTGCTTATATGGATTCATTAGCAATTTATCATTGACAAAGTCAGAATTCAATTCCATCTGCAAGCTCCAAAGCACATAAGACTTGGCATACCTGATGAATTGCAGATGAGCAGGAACTGGAGTTACCATAATAGAGGTTAAAGGCTTCTGGAAGCTGCAACAATTTTATGGTATTATGCAATATTGTATAATAATTATAGTCATCAAAGGTAGAGTTTAAATGGCTCCTCAAAGGAAGCAGTCACACAAACTTGGAAACATGTCACACTTTAAATCTCAAATATCAAATTAGAAGATTAGCTTTGGGATTTCTAAACACTTCAGACAGAAGTCCTTTAGATTTGCAGAACTTCACTTTGATATTATTCATTTCATATTTCTTCCTAAATATGAAAGACAATCTTAACTGCAAACATGTGGCCAGGCTGGTTTACCTGAACAATGTTAAACAATACTGAGAGCCAGGGAAACCAGCAAGGAAAGCAGAAGAGAAAGACAATACCTGAGGTGAGTAACAAGGGAGTAGTCTGGCACATTACAGGTAGGTTAAATCTTAGGGATTTGACTGATTTACTTACATATACACACAGTCTCAATAACACTAAAGCTATATATTCACCTTTCTCCTTTGCACAACAAAAATTAGGTGAAAGACTTGTTTGTGATAAATAGCTTTCATAGCAGGCTGCCCCTTTAAGATTGTAGAAGATGGTGAGGCACCACACCATCTAGAATTAAGAAGCAATAGTGGTTCTTGCTAAATAATCAAGCTTATTATCTGACCCTATCTATTATTAAATGCTTTGATGTCTAGAGAAGGCATTAGGAAATCACTTGAAGAGGGTGATAGAACTAAATTAATCAAACATATCACTGTGAAACCACCTTCTAAATAAAAAATCCCTCCATCAGTACTTCTTTCTAAGCATTATATTACAATTTAAAACAATTAAATACCATAGCTGGGTTTTACACAAGTGTAAGCAGAAACACAGACAACACCCAATGTAACCGGTGGAAACACAAAATACTAACTCAAGCTTGTGATCCACAGTTAAATTTGTTTTCAATAAAATGGAAATGTCATATATGACCATGGTTTCTCTATGTGTATACATATATTGATTTCTGTACTTTGCAAAACATTAGTTTGCCCTTTAAACTAAACTAGGAACTAAATCTGCAGTTGCATAAAGGTCACTGAAGTGTAAAGATACTTACCACTCTAGAGTTTGCTTCTGTGCTAAAGTAAGGAATGAAAAGCCAAATTTGGCTCTTACATTATCAGCCACTAAATAAATACTTTATGCATAGCTTCATGAAAAGAATATAAAAGTGAAAACCCAACCTACTTTACCCATAATGTAACAAGGAAACAAAATCACGAAGTTACCAGAGTAGTAGGACCAGAGGCACATGCTATCCTATCCACAACTCCTCTCTTCCTCCTCCTTTCTCCCAGCACTCACACAGAACCTTTATTCACATATTACTCTTCAAAATATCCTCACATGGAAATCAGATACAAAGCAAGATATAAATAAGAGTTTGATTTTTTGTCAGTTCCCAAAGAAACTTTCAATGTAATGCATCACAGCCTACTACCAGTGTATTTCAAACAGAGAGGAAAGATTGCTTCAAGTGGAGAGGATGGACCAGCATGGAAGTTGGGAAGAAAATTGAGCTTAATAGCACAGGTGCGAATAACACAACTGATAGAAAAGCTCAGAGCTGTAAGGAACCTTAGGAATAAGGATTAAAGAAGCTTAAGTACAACACAGTTATCTTTTACCTTCACCCTCTGAATGGCAAAGGAGGAAAATCATTTCAGCAGATGCAAGTGTGAATGCTATGGAAGCAAGCAGAAAGGAGTAGGATGCTGTCATTGAGAGGGCAGATAGGACTTTCTGTTAATTTGAATCAAACTGATTTTTTTTTTCCATTCACAGAGAAGCATGTTAAGCCAAAGGCATTCTTTAATCCAGCACTAAATTGAGTTAGAACTGACTTTTGTTACTAGTGATTGGCCACTCTAAATGTTTTCTGTGAGACACTTACAAGGAGATGCAAGGATAGTAACCATTTTAAATATAAATAAGATACAAAAGCTAATGTAACAGTTGCAAGTGATTAAAAGCTTAAGTGATTTGAAAGCCTAAAAGAAAACAAAAACAAAATAAAAGGGAAAATTCAAGTCCATCTGGGTATTATCTAAAATTAGAACAACTGATTATATAAGCAGCCAGAAATTAAGTAAGTACCTCCCACTAGTCCCAAAACCAAAAGAGAAATGGAGCTATAAAAGGTGTGACTGACAGTCAGGTAATCATGGATTTTCTGACTGTTTTATGTAAGCAAAAAATGTTCTACTTTCAGTTTTCTTCTTTAAAAAAGAAATGTAGAATTTTTTTTAACAAAATAGAATCACCATACTTCCTGTGATTTGTTGTGTTCTAGTGTCCTCCAATGGATACTTTTGAAAGTACTTGCTCTATAACAGAATTACAGCTGTGTCTTACTTAATGTGTTTTATATGGCATTTCTTGCAAATATTGGGGAGGGGGAACACTGTAAGGTGTTGCAGACTCGTCATTTTTTTCCTATATACAAACACACATATGTATATATATAAACAGCACTACCATATTCAAAAAAGAAAGGGAATGTGACCTTTTTTCAAGTTGTAGCAGTGCCACCTGAGAACTCATTAAGTTAGATACTGACCTTAGCCATTCATTCATCTTGTGAAGCCACAAATCGAGAAAAAACAACAGGATAATGAGAGTGCAGGCAGCCCTCAGAAGCCATGTATACCAAGTGGAATTAATTGCAACATAGGGGCCCACTCTGGAGCAGATAAGAGAGATCTAGAAAACCTAGACAGCATTAGATAAATGGTGATGAGAAAGCTTGCCTTGATAGCACTAACGTAGCTATGTTTCCTGAAAAGAGAGCAGGTAAAGTTCTTTGCAAATCTAGAAAGATGCCACCTTGAAAAAAAACACCTGTCATAGATGTTCAGCACTATTCTAACTTTACTCCCACTCAGTGGCAAAACAGTGTCACTGAAGTTGAAAAGAGCAAAATTGAGAAAAATACTACACTTCCTTGAATCAACTGTCTGATGTAAAGTCATGTCAGTGCCAATAAAGATGTGCTTTTCAAGATCTAAAAAAAAAAACAAACCCGCAACCAAATCTCTAGAGAGCACTCCTGCTCAAAGTATGCTTTTCTGTATAGCTTCAGATTATTCTACATAATAGAATCATTCCCAGATGGGCTGTCACTATCTTTTTTTTTTTCCTATTGCCACCAGACCCACAAATATGTTAAGAAAGACCTGGCATAAACTGATTACTTTAAAATTCATTTCGTGCCTCTGCACTAGCTCTAACTGATTGTCTATGGCTTGAAAGAATGCCAGATTTGCAGACTGTCTTCTGTAACTGCCTGTTTAACCTAGATCAGTTTAAATAGACGCATAGGATAAGTATATGTCAAATATACATATATTTGTATACATATACAAATATGTTAAATATGTCAAATGTCACAAACATGACTCATCTTTGTAGAAGTCCTGGCATCACAAAGCAAAGCTCTTTTTGCTGTTTAAAAACTTAGGCTGGAGATTAGAAGGGGGTTCTTTACCCAAAGGGTGGTGAGGCACTGGAACAGGTTGCCCAGAGAGGTTGTGGAGGCCCCATCCCTGGCAGTGTTTAAGGCCAGGCTGGATGTGGCCCTGGATGACCTGGTCTAGTGCATGTGGCGTCTCTGCCATGGCAGGGGGGTTGGAACTAGATGATCTTCAAGGTCCCTTCCAACCTCACCCATTCTATGATTCTATGATATTGAGATTTTGGGGATGTGCTAGAATTGCATTAAGATTACAAAAGAGATGACCCTTGAGAAGCCTCATAATTGACTGGTACAGAGATACAAAGTGTTTAGGAAGGAAAGTTATCTTCTCTTTTAGTAATCACAAAGGATGCAGATGCGTACTTAAAGATTTGTATGCTGCACTAGTGTAAGGTGATGCAAACAAGAAGACCCATGATATTTGGATGGCATGTACAGAGACAGCCAAAGGTCTCCACATCCACTGGATTAGGCATAAAAGGGCATTCTTCAACACACATGCCGCTAACTTGCATTATGTCAAGTTTTTAGAAAAATAAACTATTTCTTATTCTTGAAACTGTAATGATAAGTTTTCATTCTGCAGAAACTGGCGTTTTTTTCTTAAATCAGCTGACAAATTGTACTTAAAAAAAACTACTTGGGCTTGCAGGATAAATATATACAAATTCTTGATAAGAAAACCTTAGTGTTTTCACATAATTAGCTGTGTTGATGAGCAGAAACATTGGTTAACAATGAAGTTCTCATAAAAAACAAAATTACAAAAGCATAACATAATATTACTCATTTGTTTAGTGTGATATCAGTAAAAGCAGGTATAAAAATTCCCTCACACAGCTTACTTTAAAAGATATTCAAGAAGTAACTGCAAGTGCTGCAGTGAGCTTGGTCAGAAACTTCTGAAGATTTAGAACAAAGATAGAGGTTACAACATGAGTCCTCATGTGACTCAGGCTACAAAATTATCCCTGTGATAAATCACTAGTACTACAAAGCACACAACAGACAGGATTTATGGTCCACTTATTATAAGAGTTGTCAGAAAAATACTAAAAAATATTTTCTATTGGAAATCTGAAGGAGCAACATGTAACAAAGATATTTCATTACAGAACATTACAGTCATTTCGGGTCCATGAGGTTAAAAGAGCATGTAATCATCTAGGTCCCCAGATCTAGTCTGCCAATCAGTGAGCAAACTACACAAGATATTGTTGGTCTGTAGAAGTCTATTCATCTGTCATATCTAGTAAGTGTTGGTCATGTCTATCTGTTTCTTCCTCAGGAAAAAAAAAAAAGCTTATTATGTAAACAGAAGCCTCCTACCCTAGTAAGAATTAGGCTTCTCTCCTGAATTCTCCTCTCCCCAGAACTCTGCTTTACAGCGGTGGGGGCAATTTGCTGAGGGGACAGGAACTGGGAGTTGCTGCATAGCTGCAGCAGGTCTGTCTGTGGTCATTTACTCTAGTGGGAATGCTTGACATGCTTTCTGTTTTATACAATCACCATACAAAGTGAGTAGACACAGCAAACTTCACACTACAGATAAAAGTTCAGGAGCATGATTCTGCAAAGTGCTGAGCTTTCTGTCCCAGTGCAGTAAAGTACATGTGTAATTTCAGAAATGAAGAGTACCATTGATGTGTATAAAGTGTGTGGGAAGACACCTGGAATGGTACCTTTACCTTACATGTTTGTGAAGTGCTTGGCATATGATAAGGAGCTGGTGCAAGCAACAACTGATGCACACAAGAATTTTTTCAGCCTCTAATTATATCCAGTACATTCAATATCTTGCAGGACTAAACCCTCAGAGGCAGCATATAGAAAAGACAGGATAGGAGGAGATTTTAACAGTATCAGAGGGATATAAAGTTAGATTTTTTGAAACTGGAATTACACAAAGACTAAAGCTGACTGAACAAGGGCTTACTGGAAGTATTTGAAGAGCACTATCATAATATCCATGATACAGCATTGTTAACTCCTAGTTTTGCCATGTGTCTTTGCCTACACAACGTTTTTCTTGAAAACTCTTCAAAAAAGAGACACAGATAAGGTTTTGAATAAACTCTTAGCCAAAGATGACAACTCACAAAGTAGATGCTTGAGGATGGCTGGAAGAAGGTAAGAAAACTTCAAAAATATTCCTTGAGATTTCTGCTGGATCAGTGAGGGTTTTCTCTTTTCTCAGCTAGACCAAACCAAAGTGCTACAGTATCTTCCATTCTGCAGATCGTCTTGGTGCAGTTCCAGCTGACCTTTGTGCTAGACTGGTTAGAGGATTACAACCTTAAACAGCTCTTCAAAAGGGCAGCTGAAGCTTAACCACATGCTAGAAAAGTGCAACTTCCTTCACTCAACTCAGAAAAAAGTGATGTATTTGAAGTGAAAATGGACAGGTTTAATGCAAAGCCATTCAGCAGTTAGCAAAGAAAATAAGTGTGTCATTAATGTTATTTAAAAAATCCTCTGCACTAGTTTTCATAATGTTTTCTAAGTATGTTTTAACAGTAGAAGGAGACAGAGGACAGTACCTTGAAAGGTGGCTTTCCTAGGGCATTTCATCAAAGCAGATGAAATATCTGGGAACAAACTGAGATCTTATTCCCAGATAAGATCCCAGAGACAAATTGCAGACTGGGAAGTTATTTAAAACCTTTTCTTGCCACAATGATCATTATGTATTGTATTAGCACTCCACATGCTACAACTGCTTTAATAGGCATTTCAACCTGCAGGGAAGTCAAAGAATGCTGCAGTTAGGGAATATTATTATTCCTACTCCTCATCAGTGATTATATTCTAATCATGCATTAGCTCACCTAGCCTAGGAGATACCAGAGTAGCTCCTCAAACACATTTCTGGTGCTTCAGAGATTTAGAGAGATTTATTTATCTCATTCTGCTATTGTACACTTTATGCAAGTCTGTTAGGGAAATCAGTTAAAACATCTGAATATCTTGATTTTTCCTCTCTATCCTCAATCACATGAATATGGAGATTAGAGCATCAGAAAGAAACACCTTTATTTGGAAAGGTCTTGAACATACCCTCCCACAGGATCTAGGGACAGGACCTCTGAAAAGATGTGGACAAGTTATTAAGGATCTAGATCTAGAGACTGACATTTTAAAAGATTTCGGTCATTCCCTCTCCTACCTTATAAAAGAACTACTCCTACTGTTTCATGCCGTTACATAGATAAATGTAGTCCCTTTCAATCTCCTCCAGTTCTTTGCCTCCATGTTAAATGTGGCTAGGGATTGTAGGGTAAGAAGGAGAGTTCAACTACAGAGCCCAGATAATGTTTCACCAAAAGAGGCCAGCAAATTCACAGCCATTCCAGCTTTGAAACAACTTCTGCTCAGAGCATTGCCTTGCCACAGAAGCAGAAGCTACAACCTTCACAAAGTCTCCAGACCCCAGTATTCCTTTCTTTGGGCAGGGTGAGGGTGTTTCTAGTTACCTTTACATTTTTCACCTGGGAAGGAACAACCCCAGTATAGGTTGGGGACTGACCTGCTGGAGAGCAGTGAAGGGGAAAGGGACCTGGGAGTCCTGGTGGATGGAAGGATGACCATGAGCCAGCAGTGTGCTCTTGTGGCCAGAAGGGCCAATGGGATTCTGGGGTGTATTAAAAGGGGTGTGGCTAGCAGTTCAAGAGAGGTTCTTCTCCCCCTTCACCCTGGTGAGGCTGCATCTGGAATATTGTGTCCAGTTCTGGGCCCCTCACTTTAAGAAGGATAGGGAACTGCTTGAAAGAGTCCAGCACAGAGCCACAAAGATGATGAAGGGGCTGGAACATCTTCCTTATGAGGAAAGGCTGAGGGACCTGGGGCTCTTGAGCTTGGAGAAGAGGAGGCTAAGGGGTGACCTCATCTATGCTTTTAAATATGTGAAGGGTGTGTGTCGGGAGGATGGGATCAGGCTCTTCTCAATGGAGCCCAGTGACAAGACAAGGGGCAATGGCTGTAAGCTGAAGCATAGGAGATTCCATGTGAATACACGTAGAAATGTTTTCCCAGTTGAGGTGCCAGAGCACTGGCACAGACTGCCCAGAGAGGCTGTGGAGTCTCCTTCTGTGGAGGTATTCAAAATCCGTCTGGATGCGCTTCTGTGTGACCTGGTCTAGGGAATGCTGCTGTGGCAGGGGGGTTGGACTAGATGATCTTTCGAGGTCCCTTCCAACTCCTAACATTCTGTGAAATAGCAATTTTATCCATCTCTTGCTTTGCTGGGGGATGTCCTAGACTGGGAATGGAGGGACAGAGGACATAGAGGTGTTGCTAGGTGAAATGGAAAAGGGAGCAAGTCTTAATGATGCTTATAGCTTTTCTGTTTCTACAACCAACAGACTGAAGAATAATAGGCTGAACAGGAAATTGAATGAAAAAAAAAGGCATTTTGCTCTTGAAGACTGATTGCATAAATTTGCAATCATCCAGGTTTTCAAGACTGCAAAGAAGCCAACACCTGATTTTTAGAATGTGAATAAGAAGGGATAAAAGAAAATGGGAAAAAAACCTGCCAAGATCTATTTATCTGCTCAAAGGAACAAAGACATATGATCACCTTTTTTTCATGCTGTATTTCCAAGGTCAAACACAGCCCTTTGCTGTACAAGTTAACAACCACAAGCACACATCTAGAAAGCAGCACTGTGGCAACACAGCACCTGTGGGTAGGAATTCCCACTGAAGTCCTCTCAAAGTTGCTGAAACTGCTGAAATCCAAGATTTGTAGCAGGTACAGTGCAGGATAGTTTTTAACAGCCCTGATTTCAGCGGCTGTCGCATACAACAGCAATTCTCTACACCACACAAACAAGGCCTAAGTCAAGGAACGTAGGGTTTAAAATGACCCTGTAGTAGGGATTTCAGCAGGGATTTTAACTGCTGGAAATGGATTGTATCTGGAAGAGAAGTATAGCACACTTATTCTTCCTAAAACTGCAATACCATCCTTACTGACCCCAAGAGATCAATGTATTTCTCTATAAAGCCTATCTGCAGGTCATTAGCACACCACTATTTATCACAAAGTTGTTTCATTAATGACTTGCTCAAAAAGGTCAGCACAACTCTGTTCTTTGGAAGATCCCTGAAGAATTATCATTTTTGAAGAATTTCTTCGTGGAACTCAAGATAATTCTTTAACCTGAGAGTCATTATGGGCTGCTTAAAAGATCAAAGTAAAGAGAGAAAGGTTCTTTTGTACAAGATAGCTATATTGGGAAAGCTTACTTTCTTTTAATTAGATTAAACTGCCAAGAAGCAGAGGCAAAAGGCAGTTCCTTGGCCAAAATCTCCTCACTCCTACTCCCTATGCAATTCCACCAATGCACATTCCTACAAAGTGAAGTGGAGCCCTCCCTGTTTGGTCAGCTGCACACTTGACCCACTTCAGGTTTCTGTAAGGGGATCCTCCAGTCTAAACTAAGGTTTTTAAAAAACCTTAATTCCACATATCTGTGGAATTAGAACTACCTTGCATTTCTTGGATAGTATATGTTAGTTTGTCTATTGCTACATCTTAATAAAAAGACTGTGTATTTTAATTGAAAGAAAGTGTACCTTTCCCACAATTAAGTATTATTTCATTGGAATCCAGCAATAAAATTTGCATACAATTTATTTTTTGAAGTGTATAGTAGTTTGCAATTGCTGGTACTGCACACTATGTTCTGCCCCTAGCAATACAAAAATATTAATTTATCACCCATGACTGCTAATTTAGAAAAGGTTCTGTGCTATGTTGCCACATTTACTACACCTTTAACCAAATTAAATTTATTCATTTGCTAACACTGCAATAAGTAGAAAAAAAAGCAAGAGTACTAACATAAATTTTGTAGGATTCACGTTCTAAGCCCAAGTTCCAGTTTGAACTCTTGAATTACTTAGTTTATTGTAAGAGAAATTTGCTTACTCACACCCATGGCCAGGAAGATGTACTAGCTCACACAAAAAAACTTAGATTTCTAGAAGTTAGTCTTACTGACACTCTTCCAGCTGAAAATGCAGCAGCAGCAGCAGCTACCCTTGCAGCCATCATGTGTGTCACATTTCTGAACTATTTCAGACAGTAAGGCCATAAACCCTTTCTTTGTGCCTTAAATCTCAGGGGATAAGGCAAGACACTTCTGTAAAACAAGCTGACAAACTTAACATTCTTCAGAGTCAAAAGTACATAAAAATGAAATTAATTTTTATAAATAAGGCTGGATGCAACCAACATCATTTATCTTAGCCTTTCCAACCAAAGATTTTCAAGAGCATGAAGTCTTTCAGAGTTATTTATAAATTAAGAAGTTAAAGATTTTTTCATTGATCTGACCTGGGAGGAATATAAAACAATTTCACAAAATACAGTAATAGGCAACTTCCAAAAAATGAGATTTGAAGTTTTAGTGTATCATGCTACAAAAACTTGCACAGTAACTTAAAACAAACTGGTAAGCAGCAGCTATGGCTACTTCAAAATACCTTTGCCTCCTGAAAAACATCCAGGATGCTGTTTCCCTCACAAGCCAGCTGTGAAGCAGGAGTGGCTGGAGAACCCAAAGCTCTTCAGGCTTCTGTTATGCCAGTGTGCAGTGCCCCAGCTGAGACCACCAACGGCAGTAATAAAAGGAAAAATGCAGAAGTTCAGAGCACCACGGCCTCTGAGGTGGTTTCTCCTCTCTAGGAGTCTCCAAAAGCTGTGTGTCTATAGCACACTGCAGATGGTATAGCTGTGCCAGCTACACACCTAACTCCAGCAACAGCACTGGTAGAAGGGTGAGAATTAAGAGGCTATACTTTATGGGAAGGAGAGGAGTAGTAAAAGGTTTACAATAATTCATCAGTAAAGATAGGATTGGTAACAGAAGGAATTAACCTGAAGAAAGGCAGTAAGTTGTGATTGTCTTGCTGTGAAAGGAGGGAAGAGCATGTTTTCAGCCAGAAACACTCAGTGCCAAACAACTGTTACAGAAACCAAAGGCCTTGGACTACTGTTCTTTCCCCAGTCCATAGCCCATCCCTGCCCCTGATCCAACACCTCACTGTGGCCAGCTATGTCCTCTGAGAGCTGCTGGGTGACCTGCTTTCACAGGCACCTGAGTCCTCACACATCAGGCTAAAACTGGTACTTCAAACTGAGGGTAAATATATTTACTGAGCCAGGAGGTTGTAGAAGCCTGGGTTTGAGAAATGAGCTGCACAGGTGATGTCTAGCCTTTCTCTCCTGCAGGATCCATACCACATCTCTCTTTCACTATTGAGCCTACATACAAGAGTATGAGGATGGGGAGTAGAAAACAGAGACCACCTACCCAGCCAGTATCTATCAAGAGTGTCCAGCTGGTCAGACTAGGACATGCACAGCCCACAGCCCCCACTCCCAGGTGCATTCATCAAGGAAAAGGACTGTCTTGCTGGTCACCACCAGCCCAGGTGCTCCACCTGCAACTGGACTGCAGCAACTTATTTTACCTAAAGCAGTCAGATTTTCCTGAAGCTGAATGAGGACTTTTTACATAAATTGCTTCACTAACAGAACCCTGGAGTAAAAAAAAATGTCTTGGTAGGGCAGAAAGGAAGTAAAACCAGCTGCAAGTCAAGGACTTTCTACCTTGGCACAGCTGGATGTGGGAGCTGAATCCACAATACTTAAATCAGTATGCATTACTTAAATCAGGTGCAGTATGGCAGAGTAAGGTAAGAAAAACTTTTGTCAGCAACTTCAATTGCTTTCTTTCTCCTTAATTAGTCCTACATGTTTTAGCATGAGGAGTTGTGGAAGAAGATATGGAAAAATGTAAAAAAATAATAGTTCAGGGAAGCCAGGGTTTGCACCAGTTTAAGTAGATTTAAGGTCTTTGTGACCTATACGGTACACTCGTTGCACAGAGTATTAACACTACCGTAAGCCAAACTGTGCTCTTGTGCGTAATTGCTACAGAGTTATAACAACCTCATCCACATACCCAGGGGCAGACCCGAGGCCAGGGCATTCCCAGGAGTTACTTTCTAGTCCAGCTTGGCTAGAGAATGAGCTCTCCAGAAGGCAATGGTAATTCCTAACCCGATACTTGAGCTCCTCCATGTGGTAAGCAGTAGTCTTAATCTGCCCTGTGTACAACAAAGAACTTCTTTATTCTCCGCAGCGGTTTTCCTTTCATTATTCTTCTCACAGAAAATTAAGTATTACCAAAGATACAAAATTACACTATTGGGCAAGTACGATTCATTCTGAGGATAACGAAAGGAGAACAAAGGCAGCATTACTCTGATAATTGCTATTAGTCACAATTGGATACTTTCATAACATCATGTAGTCAATTTACATGTTCACCAAAAAAACCCTGTTCTAAGTTCAGATACAGATCAGCTGTTTCAAACAGTCAGCTTTGGACAAAACCCTACATGAATTCAAATAGCCTCTTGATTAAAGTAGTGCCCTTTCTATGGTGAAACATCTAGCAAAATGGATTCTATTATGTTGAAGATTTACAACCTCCCTGTCAAGCTAGAAACAACAAGGCACAGTGCAGGTTTGTCCCTTAAAAAATTAATAAAGAGGGGTTTATATTAAACTGCAGCCAAGGGAGAATCTATATGCCTTTTTTGAGGACTATCTGGAAATTAAAGATGGCTTTTGTTTAGAAGAAAAAATGCTTATGATTACAAGCATATCAGAACAAGAAAGCTATTAAAGACACTTATTTTTGCCAGCCATTTAATTTTTCAAGTTGTTTTGCGTGCTGTAGAATACTGTTCAGTCAGGTTTAATTCTGTGCTGAAGGTAAATATCCTCTCCTATTCCTGTATGGCTACATGGTAATGTCAGTTTACTCGTGTGATTCGAACTCACACACTTGCTTTTCCATTGACAGTGTAAAAACTGTCACTGTAAAAACTAGCGAAACTGCTCAGTTTTAAGTTCACCTTTTTTTTTTAATACACAGTCACTTCTTGTATCATAAATCAAGGTTTTTAATGTGTATACTTAATAAATATTTGGATTGGTTAAGGGAAGAGCTCAGATCTTGTTTTAAAGAAGTTGCCTTTTCTTAATGGAAACCTTAACTTCTTCATCTTTTTATTTCTTTTTTGTCAGAATGGGGTTTTTTCCATGCTAGCATGAGAAAATCAGCAAGCAGAGGACACAGATCTGAGCTGCTTCAGTGGCAACTAAGCCACAGGAAATAAAGGAGAAGTGGTAGAAAAATGGGACCTTCCCTGACACCACAGAATGCTAGGAGTTGGAAGGGACCTCAAAAGATCATCTAGTCTAACCCCCCCTGCCACAGCAGGGTTCCCTAGACCAGGTCACACAGAAGCGCATACAGACAGGTTTGAATATCTCCAGAGGAGGAGAGCTATATGGAACCTACAAGTAAAAGAACTGTATTTCTGGAGGTGGGCATATCTATTGAAATATCTACCAGCAGCACCTTTTCCAGGATAACCCATTTTCAAAGTTCCTCATTTAGCTCACAGACTTTGTGGAAGCCAAAGACAGTAGATAGTAAACATAATGTAAGAAGAAGTGAACTAACCTGACCTCCTCCCCCCCAAAAGTAAGAACTTAGAAAAGCTTGTCAAAAAAAGGAAGAATCAATGCTGGAGAGGGGGAATGCAGGGGTGCGTGGGGAGGGTGTGTTTTATTCAAAAGGGGTGTGCTCTCCTTCAAGTTTTCAGCTTTTTGAACTCCGTGCCCTTGTCAGGCAATTATCGAGTTATCCAAAAGGTTTACCAAGTCTGAAATTCCACAAACTAGAAGAGTTGATCATCCAGTGCTTTGCCTTTCATGAAGATGAAGCCAAGGTCACAGAGATTTTTTTTTTCTTAGTAGCTTTATTCTAACCATCGGAAGCTCATGAGCACTCATACATTCTGCTGCAGCCACATCTAAAGATCTCAAATGATGCTTTCAAATGTGGCTCTGCTCTTGCCCTTGCTTTATCAACTGTTACAGACAGAGGGAGCAGACTACTAATCGTAAGGAAGGGAAAGGGCTCATTTTGTGAAGAAACTGCTCTAAGAGGAATAGGTCTACAGCACGGGTGGGAAAAGGATGAGGTGTGACCTGTTCATTTCATGATTGATCTGTACGCTCTATTTTCTTCAGCATAAAACCCACATGAAAATCGAAAGGCAGAGCTGGGGGGAAGCATTAATGTATCCTGAAGAGATTGGCTTAAATGATGTTTTTAAAAAGGCACAATTTCCACATACAGACATGTGGCTAACTAACAAATTCTGTGGCATTTGTTGTTAAAAAAAGCCCCCAATAACCAAATATTTCTTTTTAGTATATTTTACTAATTTCATTTTTTAGCATATTTATTTGTATTATGCTTTCGAAATCTTGTGTTTACGTTCCTGAAATCCTTATTTTACACAGAGCAAGCAGAGCAATGAGAAATTCCACATGCCGTCTTGTTCCCAACTCATACCCTGGAGGGACTCTCAGCTCACTGAGTCCTTCTACAGGAATATCAATGCCTGTGGTGGGCATAAGCTTGACAAGCATTAAGTTGAGGCCTCAAGCTTACTTATGTAGACCACAAGCCACCTAATAAAAAAGGAAGTGTTTCTCTGCACTACAAACCCCATCAGAATTTCAGCTGGTTTGTTTGTGTTTTCAGTGTGGTTATGGCATATTTCCCACATGAATCACTCTGCAGCCTTTCCTCCCATCACAAACATACACACAGAGTTCCTAATACTCTGGGCAAATCCTGCTCTACAAGCTGCCTCAGCACCTCCTCCCTTATGCTTCACTGTATTCTCTGTACTCCCCAGGCTCCCACATCAAGCCAAATTTTTAAAAGCTAGTGTATTATAGAGTGGAAGCTTGAGGAGGTAGTTAACAGGCAGATCAAGCAGACAACTGGGATCAAGCTTTCTGAAGATAAGACAGTGGGTATGCATGAGACCAAGTTTGCTCAAGAAAAGAAGGTGGGGAAAGGTTGCACTTTTGGGAAACCTGAAGATGACTCAATCAAGACTGAGGAGCAAGGCAAAAAGGAACACTGTTGCAGAAAGGTAAATTTTAGGAGGATAAAGAATGATATTTACAATGACCATAAAGATCACAGACATTATTTTCCAGAGAATTCCCATGAACAAATTCCATTCATTACCTGCAGAAATTTCTCACTGCATTATCCACCTCTGTAGAAATGACAGCTGAGTTCAAGTCCCCTCCTCTGCCTACTGCTTCCCAATTTTTTGGTCAATTAACATTATAGAGCACCCATCTCCTTCATGCATTGAGTGGAGGGCATCCAGTTGTAGGGTGTGACCACGTACCCCCAGGAGTAATCAACAACAGCCAAAAAGCTATGTCACCCTTTAAACCTGAATGTAGAATTTAACAGTTATTTTGTTCTGTAGGCAGGGAGGGAGGAGGAGAGAATGTAATTAAATGCATGAATGCCTAAGAGATTTTTTATTCCAATTTATATAAAGAATGCAGGAGGCTTTAATTTTGATTTGAGGAATTCAGATTCAGCCCTGCTTCTGGATTAGCCCAGTTACCATGTATTTTTTACCACAGTTACTAGTTCATACATCAGATTTTGGGTCCTCCAGTATGCCTTTCCCTCCCACCCCTAACTTTTTTTTTTCCTTAAACACCATTGCCTTTCTCCAGGTTCGTCTATGAAAATCAAGGGATTTACATCCCCTGAAAACCATAATACAGCAATAGATCATACACTGAATTTAGTTTATAAAGCTATTCACTGTAACAGTAAAATGGAAATTGGTGACTAGATCCTCAGCTGCAACCATCAGTTTAGCTGCATTAAAATTTACCCCACAGCCTGACCCCTGTGCACTGACCCAACTTTCTGCTGGCTTACACAGCCTCCGTTGGTTTAGCGGCAAGGAGGAACAAGGTGGGGTCTGGAAAAGCCCCAGCCATGCCTACCCTCACTGGGCTCCCATGTAGCTGATGCTAGGACCGCTCAGCTGGCTGGCTGCCCATATGGAAGGTACATGGGCCTCGGTTGTTCCTCCCAGACCACGATGTAGCCTTCTTGGAAGACCTTGCTTTGTAATCTGAAATTCCTGCCCGTGATTGCATAAGCAGTCACAACCTTGAATGGGAACTAAAATTAAGTTTTAGGGGAAGAGGAGTTTCATCCTGATCTCACACTAAAATCTGGATTATTATTTTTTCAAGTTTTTAACCAAACATTAGGATGAGAAGGAGTGTAAACATGAAGTAAGGTTCTAAGAAAAAGCCTAGCTAAATTAAAGGAAAAAGAAACACCAGTGTCTCAGTTCTGAAGCAGACAAATTGGAAACTTTCCCATTCCCTCTTAAGAGGTTAGTTCTCTCTGCCATATATGTGTTTGTGAAACACCAAAGTCCAAAGACCTGTCTCTATGTATACTACAGAAATCCAGAGAAGTTTGTTTTTTAAAATATTACTTTAAATTCCAGAGCTTTTTATGTATTTTAATTGAGGAAATTAGGCTATTTAAAATAACAATAGGATACATAGTATATTACTGATCTCTTGGTACAAAACTTGCTCATTCTGTATTCGCTACACATCAGCTTTGCATTTTACCTTTCCATCAGAAAAAATAGTACTTCCCATGCAATAATTTCCATCTTTCTATTACTTTTCTTGATATTTTACCTCTGGTTTAATTTGCAGCTTAAAACTGAAGAACTAGAACGACAAAACAAAACAAAAAAAACCCTAAACAAATGTGAACATTCTAACATTCTCAATAAAAAATACCCACCAAAATCCTTGATTCAAAGTTTTACTTTATATACCATCAATTTCCCAGTAGTCTCATTTCTCAATCAGAATTTGAATAATCTTTGCAATTTGTATTCCCCAAAACTCAAATTTAATGAGTTAGTAGGTATAGAAAGAGAAATAACAGCTGCAGCTTATCCCACTGTGCTATTCAGTAATGACAATGTTATACCACATTAGCAATTGTGACATTAATAAAAAGAAGCCCATAGGATTAGCTAGAGACAGCTGACTTTAGTCAAATGTAGGTCATGCTTTGTTTGCTCAGAGCTGGGTAATAAATTTCCAGGTAAGTGCTCTCATGTGTCATACATATATGCCAGGAGCATAATTTCAACTATACTAAATGATCCACATTCTTAAATTTCTGTAAGCCGTTTTTGAATTATTGTTAAGCATTTAATTCCACAGCAGCATCTTACAGGCTACTTAAAGTTATTAACTCGTATGACATTATGGCATGTTTTCTTTCTAGTGGCAGCTAATAGCATCTTGATCTGGTTTCCCTTTCACCTTAAGGTATCTGCAACTCTGAATTGTGAGTATTTAACAAAAGATACTTAGCAAATCCACTACATTTTGCAGCTCTAGCTACAGGGGAAAACAGTATTTGGAAGCAATTCAAGCAGCAGCAAGATATCTTCCACTACAGAAAGGAGGTTTAAAAAAAAAACCAACAAAACTAAAGGAAATAAAAGCATAGCCTTCAATTAATAGTACACAAGATCCTATCTCAATCTCTGCTACTTTGGCAAGCCCTCAGAATTTGGATTGAAAGCAGACCTTTAAACATATTTATATTTAATCCCAGCACAAGATGTGCATATTGTACACTGAAACCTTAAATGCCAAATTCTGTGTTCAGTAACACCCTGGCAGGCTTCACTGAGAAAGGGTGAGTACAATACAGTAGAAGCTGACCTTGAGGTTGCAATCTTACCTTCACCTTTTTTTTTTTTCTTCCATATTTTGGCAATAATTAGAGGCACCAAACAAGATCGAGGCCTTTGTGTACAAGTCACCATCTCGACATGCAGAACAGAGAGGGGAACTCTAGTTATGAAGAGCTCAAATCAGACCTTTTTACAGATGGGGGACTGAGCCACAGAAAGGCTACCTGACAGATGCACGTGGCTTTAATTCCACCTAAGTCTCTTGTCTAGTGGTTGCTGCGGCTTTAGGCAGGTACTCATCTTGTGCCATATTTTAGGGGCACCAAGCTCCCTCCTCACAGCCTGGGTGCCACAGCGACTGGCTGAGCTACAAGTTCCACACAGAGGGGGCCCATGGCTGTACCTTATTACTTGTACCAAGGCAGTGGCTCATCATCTTATTTACAATTAATTAGTCCAATCATTTGTCAGTGCCAGTAGTTAATTTCTTACTCCCTTCTATTTTAGCCTGCCTTTGCTAAAATGTATTTACACATCAGGCAGTCTTTGGGGACTTCTGATGCATGTCAAGTGGCAGAGCTGATGTACCTATAAATTCCAATTTAGTTTTGGTTTGCTCATTTTTTTAAATGGCATGTATTCCTGAAAATTCTAGAGATCAAAAGGTTTTTTGTGTAGGGAACTAAAATGAGAAGGCTTTGCAGTCTCTGAGTACAATTCATCAGATAACAGTTTCTTCAAAAAGCAATGATGTTTTACTGGTCTCTTTCTTGAAGGCTGCAGTTGTATCTCTATTACCCTTCATTGTTATCAGTGAAGCAAAATGCCAAAGCTACATCTGAGGCAAAAGAAATTCCTTTTGTGAGAGGCAACAATTTCCAGCAGATCCTGAACACCTTTGTGCTTGACTTCAAAGAAGCAAAGGTGGTCAGTATTCTCTGACAAGTCTGTGTATTGCAACATATTATAAATATAGGTTGTTCCACACAATTCCTGCTCAAAAAATAATTCACACACACAAAGAAAAACAAAAAAGGAAAAAGAACAACACGAAAAAACAAGAGCACAAATGACTATGAAAAGCTAATGGGTAGGAACAAATTTATCTTAGGGTCAGAACCATGCAACTCCAATAAATATTGCATATGTGTATCATCCCAGAGCAGCACTGCCCAGCCAGCCTGCCTTCTATTGATGATTTCTACCTGCTTTGCACAGGGAGGGACAGCCAAAGATGAGAACCTAACCAAACAGCACTCAGCCTCTCATACTTAAAGGCAGATGAAGCTCTCACATGAAAAAATACATACATAGTGCACACAGAAACATCCTCTCTTACAGAAAATGAAAACATAATGAAAACATAAGGAAAATATTTTGTCTGAAATTGTCTATATTTTTCCTCAATATAAAAATGAAACATTTTCAGTTTAAAATGAATAAACAGAACTTGTTTAAACAATTGCTTTTCTTTTCTCTCTCTTTTTTTTTTTTTCCTTTTTTTTTTTTCCAAAGAAAAAAAAAAAAAAAACCTTTTGGGGGAGGAAAAAAAAAAAAAAAAAAAAATCAATCCCTTCACTGATGGGCTGGCTGTCTCCCTGTCTGCACAGGCTGATGCTTTTTTGTTCCCAGCTCCAGTCCCCAGCCTTCCAGCTGAGCTGGTGCCTCAGAGGATGCCTCCTGGCTCTCTCTCACCAAGCGCAGCTCAGGGAGGCAGCTCACTGCCCACCCTTATCACTCTTGTTATGACTAGGGTCCAAAATCTGTCTTCTCACAGGACTCAATACTGGCAGAAGATGGACTTTCCAGAACACTTGTATTCCCCTTTCTCTTTCTTCCCCACTAGAAAAATATCAAAGCAGGCATTTTGTTATCATTTCAGGGCATTTTTTCCTCCCTGTTAACAACCCATTTACAATGCAGCATGGAAACACTGCCAGGGCGGCATGTGAGAGATGAGTCTTCCTCACCAAATGATATGCAGTGGCAACTTTTGTTTTGTGTAAAAGCTTGAGGCATATAACAGCAATAAGGCCAAAGGCAGAAAGCTGTTTTGCATGGGCAAGAGCATGTAGCTCACCAAAGAGCTGTGAGGCAATTCAACAAGGAAGAAGCTGCATGTCGGGCTAAGGCTTGCGTTGTCCCTGCCACACCTTGTAGCAGCTCCAAGCTGTCTGACTCTCAGAACAGCCTAAGCAGAGCTGGACTCAGTGCAGTTATTTTCAACCTTAATCCCCTGTCCACCCTTCTGAATCTGTCCAACACATGCTAGCATGGGAGGCCATAGGGCTGGGGCATGCTGCTGCAGCTGGAGCTTACCCCCCATGGCACCCAGGGCCACTCTGCACAGTGCCCAGGCACAAGGCCCCAGCATGCCCATCAGTCATGGGCACTGACCTCTGCAAGTCCCACATAATTACACCATTTCTTTTAAAGCCCAAAATGAACTTTTGGCTAGCACAGCTGTAGGGATGAAAGCCCTCTCAGACACTTCAAAGGAAATGATGGTCAGCCAAGCCAAGGGCTCCATAAGCATACCTAAAGCTGCATTAAACAGCTCTGGAAAGCCACAGAGATGCATTAGGTAAAAATAAAAAAATAATTCCTTCCTCCCTGCACTGCTGTGATTCCACAGGTCACTGTATAGAGGTGCAGTGCAACATCTAGCCCTCTGCAACTGTACATATGGTGTAACCCTTTCTTTACAACTCGAATCAAAAACAGTGGCAGAAGTTAATAGAAATACCATTAGGATCTTTCTAGGGCATGTATTCATAGCTGCAAAGATAACAGTAGGGTTTTGCATTTAAAATACAAAAAAAAAAAAAGGGAAAAAGGAGGAATTACTGCTAAGTATCTCAGCCTGGGCATTCAGACAGCTTGAGAAATCTCTCCTCAGTTTGTGATGCACACTTTATGACTTATGTTCAAAGATCTACAAATGGGAAGAATGAAAAGAGTGAACAGAGAGCAACACCAGGCAAAATCACTCCCAACCTCTAAAACAAACACCCTCAAAAAGTTTCTTTATATATAGAGAAAAGAAATAAAATAGCACTTTATTCAATGGTTATGAGGAGAAGATCTGTAACAACTACACACTTGGTCAATTCCAAGTTGCCAAAAGCCACAAACTTTCCTCAAAATCATGAGCAATCTTCAAAAATGACTGAAAATACTGCAAGCCAATTGTTTGTGATCACATTTCCAGATTAATAGATCACCTTGTTACTTTAAAAAACTTTGAGTGCAACTGGAAAGACAGAAGGCTGAAGAGCCAAACTCGGTCCCAAGAGTACAAGACTCAAAACAAGCCCACAAATAGGGTGGATTTGTCTGTTTAAACTGTCAAATTAAAGGCTGCAAATAAATCCAAAATTACAATTTCTTATGAAAATAAGAAGGTATAATCTAGAGAGACTTCCTGTTATTAAAATCTGATATGCAGTGAATGTTGTTGGTTAAGTCAGATACAAAATCATTGGAAAATTATGAGAGGGAGGAAGATTCACATTACTCAGCTCAGGCACACACAAATATATTTTAGACCTTTAATATAAACCAGAATTGCTGCTGTGAGATGGTTCTAAATACATGCTGTTGTGCTGTTACCCTGCAACACCAACTCCTCCAGCACAGTGCCTGGAACAGTTTCTGCATAACGTGTCACCACAGCTGCTGCTGTATATTTGGCTTGAAGTTCCACCTCTAGGGAAACCCATGCCAAACTATTTATAATAATGGGTTTGCAATTTACGTGAAATGACTTTGCACCCTTCCTACATGAGAAAGATGTAACATACCAGGCCATTCATTAATACCCCATTAGTTTACAGGAGTCCTTCATAAAGCAATAATCTGAATGCTTCGCTTCTCTATGGTGTCTTTCAAAAGACATTTTAAAATGTTTTCCGAACATAACTAACTATTTAACAGCCTCCAAAATCATTGTGGATGATGGGGAAACATGGTTATATTTGTAGCTATTATACCTTCATATTACTGAAAAAAAAAAAAAAATGAGGCATTTACAAGTCAATCTACTGCCAGTTCCTGCCAGGACACCGTCCTGGGCTTCATGTTACACTACTCCTGTAAAGAAGAGGGAAAAAGGCATGTCACAGTCAGAACTGTTACACAGGGTCAGGAAGGAAAGCTCACCCTGACAGGAGAATCAAGTTTACCATTGTAAAAGCTGTGTGAAATGCTCTACTTTGTGTGTAGGTTGTGCAGCTATGGTTTTTTTATCTGCATAGCTGATGGATGGCTTGCGAAATGCTACAAAAAAGTTACAACCAAACCTCAAAAAGAACCACAGGCTCAAGTCTACGAGGCACTTAAGCACGAGATTAGCTTCCAGCATGGAAGTAATTGAAAACACTGGGATGTAACCTGCTTTGCCAAGCCAGGGCCTAAAGTAAGAATTTGATGTCTCATTTAAGATCTGGTGGTGGACAGTGAATGCTGGCACACAGACAAACAATCCTTCCACAGAGTTTGCTGCTTACTATCTTATCTACCTGAAAGCAGTCAGGTTTAGACTCTCTGCTATAAACTCTTTCCTCAAATAGAGGTCATCTCCAGCTTCACAGTTGTGAATGCTGATGGGGTTTGAGTGTTGCCAATTCTCCTGAAAGCTTAGTGCAAATTGCTGTCTGTGCTGCCCATCTCTTTCAACATTTTCCTCCAAGGAATAGTGGAGGCTGATAATAGGAACTTCTGCATGGAAACAAGTAAGGAGTATAGCAAATCTCCATTCTTCTCCCCCATGGTATTCCCATTATTTACATTGCTTATTTTTATTCATACTAAAATAAAGTGGACCACTAAGTAACCCAGTTTCTGTGAGCCAGACACCCCTTTCAAGCAAACTCACAGCTATGTATTTCAAATCAGATATTTTCTCAGAGCCTATTTATGACCTCTTACCCAAGCTACAGAATGTATTGGTTCATCTTTGTCTCAAACTGACAGTGATAACTCAAACTGAGCATGTGGTCGTCTTTCCTGGTTGGGATATTTCCTGCTAATTTCCGTCAGTCTAAACCACTTCTCTCTCATTCATTCAGGACATTTTGATTTCTGACTTCTGAACACAATGACATTTATGTCCTCAACATCCCTAGCATCTTCTGGCATGACATAAGTCAGCTTCTATGTTTTGTTGCTGTGGTGTACACTAATTAGCTGGCAGATAAAAAAAAGTCCAAACAACCCCAAACCAAAAAACAATCCTGCCTCCATGATAGTTTGTCTTTTTCCTGTGCAATTTACCTCTCTGTTTTACACACACTCACAATTACCCCATTTAGGGTGAATGATTGAAATGATTGATGCAGTACTTAAGATGAAGGTATGAGAAGGATACCTGGGCCATCCATAAAGATCACCAAGAGTCTCCTGCATGCCTACATTTTGACAGCACGCACGTTCCTAACAGCTTCGATAACTGAACACTGCATACAGGCATCTTCCCTAGGGGGTGTGCTGCAGAAAGGAAAAGTATAACTCCAGACTGTAAACCCTGCCAAGTACAAAAGTACTCCACTCATCCATTACTCCAACTTGTTCTATTTCCTACCTCCTTCTCACAGGCAGAGAGAAGAATCCTAGGAGAAATATTAAAATCCACAGCATAGGTCTGAGTCATTATGCAAGAGTTTCTTTGCCTAGATATGTAGCTATGTAACATTTCTGCAAATTCTGTTGTTCCTGGCCAACAAATGTGTAACATTCCCTGTGACCACCATTGACCACAGGACACTCCATCACACAGCAATTTCATGAAGGCAATCAGAAATTTTATCTTCTGTATAATAAAGTCTCCAAATCATCACAGCCCTCCAATAGCAGAATAAAGTTTAAAGGATTATGCTTATAATACAAAAATGCAGTTAATTTTTCCAATTATTCACCTTTCCTGTAACTATGTCACATTTTGGTAAAGTTGTCCATATTCCATTCTCAGACTCCAACTCAGTAAGGTTTGTAAGTTTTGTAAGATTTGTGTCCCATTTATTCTACTTGAAGTGATCCCATGCCTTCAGCTAGCAATGTTGCCAAATGCAGGTATTTCAACAACCTTGAATCAAGCACTACATTCCAAAGTAATAGGACAGTATTTTCTTTAAGATACATAGACACATGCTTAATTGAATTGTTTTGTTCCCTTCTTGAAGGAAAGGGGCTTGGAGGAGAGGAGGATCAGAACTTTAACCTCTAACCCTTTTACCTTTGAATCTTTACTCAAAAGCTTCCAGGAAGGAAAAAGGACTTTGCAGCATGTCTGGGAGTTTAACAAATCCAGGCTCTGGTTAATCAAATAGAGAAGCCCTAGGGCTGTATTAATTCCTAGACCCAGAAAGGCCCCTCAGAACAGAAGGAAACTGTGAGCATAATAGGTAGTAGAGCTGCTTGAGATCATTTACATGACATATCCCTGGCTCCTAAGCCATTCTAATGTTTCTGACCAAATACAAAAAAGGAGGTCTCCCCACCCAAAAGACTGGTCTGGTCCACTCAGGGCACAGCTGACTACTGTGACCCCTGGATTTCATGCATTACAAAGCACAGTATACAGAATGGGGTGAGTGAGGTTCCAGCAAACTCTCTTTTGAGGAAGCTAGGATTATTTTTATGAAGTGTGCTAGTATATAGATTTATGTATCAGATCTAACACTGCCTGTACAAAAACAGAGATTCAGCAAAACAATATAAGAAGTAGAAAAAGCTGCACAAAAGTTTTCTTACAGTCAGGTTTTCTTTCTGCTGTCTTGAAGGCAAGCTTTTCCACTATTTCATACCAATTGTTAGTACCAGTTGTTACCAGTTCATACCAGTTGTTAGTAGCTAGCCATCATGCTTTACATCAAGATCTCTTTTGTCACTGGGAGTTACAGAGTTTGATGCAAGCCATCCAGAATTTATAAAGCAATTTGAGGATCAAATGATTCTGTGTCATGTTTCTGCAACCTATAATTCAAAGGCCTAAAAGTCTTTCTGCAGCCACCAATGCTTTCAGGGTCATGATTTTATTTTTACTGTGTTATTTCACTTGGTAAATGGACTGTAGATATTTAAGGGGATGGCCAATCCTAAAACAGTAGCTCAGTCTTTAGAGACTGTTCATCATGCATAATAGTTTGGTTTGCAGATTAAAAAAAGGAGGGGGGAAGCCTAACTCAGTTTTGACTATTGACACAATTCACATATGTAAAAAAGATACTTATCTAATTGCTATCAGGCAATCTGCACTAGCCAGTGTAGTGATATTTTTTAAATTACATGATTAAGGTTCATAGACTTTGCAACAGATATGTCTTCAAGTCTGTAATATTATTTATCTAAACCAGATCTGTTCTTACCTCATAACAAAGAAAAGAAAAATTAGCTAACTTGTTTACTTCCCTTCAGAAATGCAAGTAACCCAAAGTCAGAAAATGAACTGAGAAAAATCAGTGGCTCATTGGACTCACTACTGTAAGATGATTCAGTTATACATTACACTATGTACATAGATTTTCTTATCTTTTAGTAAATAGCTCGTTAGCCAATCTTTACTATCATTAATGCCTCTCAATTACAGATTTGCTATGTATTTCCAGTTAATAATTTTCAGCTTTTTGTTTATTACAGGTATCTAGGACTTGATAACCAGTTCATACAACGATCTGGAAAAAAGAAAAAAGTAACAGTACAATAATTAATATTACCTTGCAAATAATTTTCAGTTGATATTTTTGCTAGTCTTGCTAAAGTTTTTTCATAGCCTGGAATATCACAGAATCACAGAATATTAGGAGTTGGAAGGGACCTCAAAAGATCATCTAGTCCAACCCCCCCCTGCCGCAGCAGGATTCCCTAGACCAGCTCACACAGAAGCGCATCCAGACGGGTTTTGAATATCTCCATAGAAGGAGACTCCACAACCTCTTTGGGCAGTCTGTTCCAGTGCTCTGTCACCTGAACTGTGAAAAAATGTGAAGCCCTGAACAAAAGCAAACAGGATTCATGCTTTTGTTTGCTTAAAAGAAGAAAATTAGACTTAGTGAGCAAAAAGTCTACTTACAAAAAAATCCATATCTTAATTCAGGCATTCAGTAATTTTGTTAACAGAAGGAAAGGCTGAGTAGTTCAGAGGTTGGTAATGGTAAGCAATGACATCAAGTTGTTAGTTCAACTTCAGCCCACATTATAGGTATTGAAATTTATTGTAGGCTGTGTTTGCACGATCAGCCTAAGTATGCACAGCAGCCTTTTGATTTGAAAACTGTTCCTAGATGTTCAAAATTTATAAAAAACCCCAATAAGATAGTTATGATTAATTGCTCTATTACAACCCACACAATGGAAATAGCACTATTTAGGAGGTGTCCCCTTCAAGGGAATGGAAAGATCTTAATAGCACAGCATTTCTACAAAATAACAGGGCACTCTATCATCACTTATTTCTTAAAACAAACAAACAGAAAAAGCCCATACACCCCCCACAAAAAAAAGCCAAAAAACAATCAACCCACATCATGAAACAATAATTAGAAAACATGAAGGAGTAAGCAAGAACTTAGAAAATCAAGTATTTTTCATCTCATTCTCAGTTCTCTCAGTTTTTAGACATTTCAAAACCTTCCTGACACTTTATTTCCCTGCTGCCTTAGAAGATGTGTGAATGCTAGAACACCCAAGTCATTAATTTCTTTGCCATCATCTGATTAATTAAAATTTTTCACCTCTAACTTAAAGTTTTCTGGATAGTTCTGTTTTTTAGAGCTGAAATTGCTTAGATAAATTACTCGCAAACCACACAGATATGTAACCATCTGGATGACAAATTAATTCACCCCAACAGACATGGATGTAGCACATTGTGGAACATATAGCCACATGGGGAACAGCCAGATTTATCACTGAACCTACACCCTTTTCCAACACCATTGTATGTGCATAAAGTCCTGAAAATACATAAGAGAAAGAAAATTCTGGAAAGCGATCAAGACACCTAGAGAATATTCTGTTCATATTTATTAATTGGAATATCTTGTTAGTACATTAAATGTTTCTTAAATCATTTATACATTGCCAACATGAAAATTAACATATCTTCACTTTTCAAAATGCACAAGCATTTGAGAACCCATAGAAACAGTAAAGCACAGACTCCATGTAAAAGGGAAAATGAATAAGCCCTAACTCCACTCAGCCATTCTAACAAGAAATATCAGAAAGAAGGCTTAAATTTCTTGGAAAATTACCTGGTTTCCATCTTTTCAAGTGAAGAGAAGAATGAACAAGCTCATAAACCTTTGTTTCCTCTTCCTCTTGGAAATATCAACAAATTTTTCTTATTCAGACAGTAACAGAGTAGCTACTGCTATCAGAGCTGGGATTTCACTTCAGCCAACAGCTGAACTGGTTCTGATCCTTTTTCCACCAATGAAGGTTAATATGTCACACCTGTCAATTATCACATATGCCGGTATGGGCTACACTGTGCTTAAATAATAGCATAGAAACCAAGGACAGTGAAAAAGGAGGGAGTATTCCAGGTGTCAGAGCAGAGATTCTTCTGCAGTTTGTGGTGAAGAACATGGTGAGGCAGGCTGTTCCCCTGCAGCACATGGAGTTTAATGGTAGAGCAGATAGACACCTGCACCCATGGAGGACTTCAAGCCAGAGCAGCTGGATGCACAAAAGAGGCTGTGAGCCCACCAGTAGAGGCAATGTGTGATGAACTAATTTCAACCCTCTGCCATTTGGAGGGAGGAGGTAGAGAAAAATCAGGAGTGAAGTTGAGCCCAGAAAGAATGGAGGAGTAGGGAGAAGTTGTTTTAATATTTAGTTTTATTTCTTATTTTCCTACTCTGATTTGATTCGTAACAAATTAAATTAATTTCCCCAAGTCAAATCTGATTTGCGTAGGACAGTAATGAATGAGTGATCTTCCTGTCCCTGTCACAACCTATGAGACTTTTGTTGTATTTTTTCTCTCCCTGTTCAGTTGAAAATGGCACCTGGCATTCAGGCATCAACCCACACAGCTGTTGTAGATATTTGGAAAAGGTTGTAAGTGCATTTTTTTTAATGAGGGGATCTCACTGAAGCATAAGGGAAAAGGCAGGAGCCATGCAAATGAAGGAATCTGGGATACGTATCTTTACCAATGGGAAATAAAAGAAGCAAGGAAAACATGAGCTATGGAAGCCTGAGCTCTGATGCTTTAGTAAAATAATTTCTCCTTTGGAGGAGGTTATGCTTCCTAAATATACTGTAGTTGGCTTCTTCCATAGGTTGGCTGAGCCGGTAACCATCAGCAGTCTGTCCCACCCTCTCCCCCAACACCCACTGGAGTCTTCAGCCAGCTGTCTTGACTAATCTAATTTAAAACATAAAATATCTAGTCTAGTAAAAATTTCCCAGAATGAAATCACACATTATTAAGCTCCTTTATCAGAAAACATATATTAAAATAAACAACTCTGTTAGAAACATACAAAAATAGTTGGTTTTAATATGCTAGCCAATTCATATGGAGGCTATGAGTGTCTTCTCAGGCTTCCAAGGCCTACACTGAATCCAGGAATGTGTTGTAAAAATGAGTGAATGCAGTACCTTCAAATGCTACACAGAATAATAATCCAGAAAAACATGTATATGTTATAATTATGTGCTATTTAGAGCCCTTAGCTAGGTAGACAGACACAGTCAGGAGTTATGGATAGTACTGTTATTTTCAGTGCAAGATCTTAATTTCATTCAGCTTCTCTCTGATGTGATTTTGATCATCTCTCAGGAACTTGATTTGATGGAGTGTTTTATATCACATTTTCTTATCAGAGTTATACTTTGTGGCTAAGATGATATTTACTATTTGAGAGACCTGTAAAGTTCCCAGGTCAAATTAATCAACTGAGCAGCTTCCAGAATTTTAAACGTGATCCCTATGGCAATAAATAGGTTTCACTGCAGATTTTAATTTACAAGCAATAGAGCAGATACCTATTTCATTCTACAAATTGGTCATGACAGCCAAACTCTACAACATGGAACTTTGGCACTGTCCTGTGGCTCTCATGAATGAAAAACATATCACATATGATATATCTTCTAAGAAGTTAATGTCTTTGCTATATAATGTTGCATTGAAATATAACGGTGTGCAGACCAGGGCACAAAACAGCTTGGATTAAACATCTAGGATATTAAATCCCTTTGGATGACTGTCAGGACTAGTCTGCCTCCAATATCTCAAGACACAAGTTGGCACATTATCATTTTTGTACATAGTTAAATACCCAGACTCTGATTTCATTAATCATTCAGTTAGCAAACTTATCAGGCAGAAAGCATTCACTGTCTTCATATGAAATGCTATTTATTAAAATACTATAGATGTATTGCACAATATAAATGTCTGACATTTTAGCAGTAACAATTGCACTTGAATCAAAGATGCTTATTGCTTTCAGTTCCCCTTTAGCCTGCATATATTTTCATTTTTACAACTCCTACTCCTTTAACAGAAATGCAGAGGTTTTCTTAGAGTAAATTAGAACCAAAAAAAGTTTTGAGCACCTCACACAAGGCCTTCCAGAAGTGCAGAGTATTGTCCCTATCACATGCCAAAGGACCAGTACTATTTCCTTAAAAGCCAAGGAGAGGAAATAAATATCCATTATCTCCAGAATAAGCCAGATCAGCCTCTAACAGATGATGTCAGAGGATTAGAACTTTCTCTCTTGCAAAATGGATTCTTTTTCACAATACTGAACACCTTGCCTGTTTCAAGCCAAGACCATGGTCACACTAAAGCTCTCCTGTGAACTGACTAAGCAAATGCACAAGTTGTCTGCACAGCAACACTCATTCTTCATTCAGCATAAAACTGAGCTCTGAAATTTTCCAGCTGAGTCATTATTGGTCTCATATTTACAACATAAACTGTGATTCATTCCCAATTTCTCTCTTATTCTTGGATTTCATGCTGAGACCAACTGGAAGAGATGCACCCTTCCACTCCTCCAAGATGTATTGCAAGGGGCTAGAAAGAATTTTGGAGTCCTGTGCAAGCAGCTTACTAATAGACAGAGTTGATAATTCACAGGTGATTCTAGTGGCATTGTAGTATTTCCTGTTAGAAGATGTTGAAATAACTTGTACACTATTTCAAGAAAAAAATTAAAATATAGGCCCGTTTTCATTTGCATTTTTTAGGCAAGAAAAGGTAGAAGCAAGTCTGATCTACAAAATTAGGTTATTACAGGTACAAATCCCTTATAGGTACAGTCAGGTACTGTAATGTTCAAATTAAAAGGGAAAAATAATTACAGATGCCTGGTATCACCTGCAGGGGTATTTTGTGAGATCTCTTTCTTGATAGCCAAACCAGCATCAAGACTTGGGAAGAAATAGTGAACTGTTACAAGTTTTGGTATAAATTAATTATTTTAAAACTGTTTCCTAAAAGGAAATAATCATTGTACCCAACTCTGTACTCTGACAAGAGTCAATTCTTGTGATTTTTAGGAAACTAGATCCTGGAGTTATGCTAAGATGCCAATCCTAAGTTATTTGGGTTTGGGTTTTGTTTTTTAAACTAGATCTAGACTATACACACTGTCATTCCAGTATGCATCTGCCATTGTTAAGCAGATACATGATGCTGTCCTTCAAACTGGATAAAGAAACAAGTGTCACTGGTAATCAGTTATCATTTAAGATGGGTCTGAAAAATGAGCCATACCATACAGGAGCTCAAGCTGTTGATTATTTTCTAATTCCTGCTGAGACTCTCCCACTCTTCTTTCCCTAGTGTTCGGTCTCCTTGTTTAAGAATAATTAGTGATCCTTAAAATCAAATAGCATCTTGCAGCCAAATTCTACTTAAACAATGGCACTATTCAGAAAAGTAAGGCAAACAGGATTTGGCCCTAGCTGTGAGTGCAGTATTGATCCTGGATTGTGCATATCTTAACACGCTAAAGCTTTCGTACGCAGTCACTAAAAAGAGCTCAGACAGAGCAGTGAAGTATGAAAATGTTGCTATCACTGGATGCACACACTAACAGTATTCTCCCTTGACCCTCTCTCTTTCTTTTTCCAGTTTACTGGATGTCCTCCCCAATAGTATAGCTTTTTTTCATCCAGTCACCTCCACCTCCTTATCTTAGCTAATTGTTTCCTGACTTTTCTTCCAATCCTTTCTTATTTACTCATCATTTCTAAATCCTGGCACAGTATAAAATTTTTTTTGGATTAGTGGATTTATTTCCATCTTGTTGCCAGACAATTTACAAGACAATCCCCATCCTATAGCTTCACAGAGCAGGCCCTGTTTACAGGGGCATGCAGCTTGGAGGTAGGACACTAGGACCTCCAGGAATTCATTCATGTTAACAGTGAAATTAAATGAAGTTATTTAACAACAACAAATGAAAGAAGAAAACAGTTTGCAGACAAAATTTTCCCTAGCAAGTGCCATTAAAAGTATTGTGTTCTAGCCCTAGATATATTTCTCACATAAATGTTTCTGTCGACTGTCAGTCCCTTGGCTGATTTGTAAGGTAATCGTACCAAACCTTCCAGGAGTAAATAATTTTTATTCATAGGGAGTAACACTGAAGCAAGCTTTCTGCTTAATGATGATCCAGAAACATTTTGTAAAATATCTTGCAGGAGCCTACACCAAACACATTAGTGTTGGATCCATGATTTTGAGCTAAGAATCCTGTTCCTCCTTCCTGAAGTCCCACTGAAATCCCTCTTGGCCTAGACTGTGAGGTATCGAGTATGCTGCAGATAAAGACATACCACTTTAAAAAACCCAAACATTTGAAATTGTTGTATCTACTAGTTTTTAAATGTCTGAGCTTTGTATATTCCCAGGGTCTCTCTGCTTACATCTCCTTAAACAATACAAGCCATTATTAAGAACATGAATAATGTGGCATGCTAACATATTAGGATGCGATTAAAAACAAGACAGCTAAGCCCCAAAGCTTGTGGTACTGAACATATCACACACATTGTGGTCTTCTGCATTTTTTCTGAATTAAAATCCTACTTCTTACTTGAAGCTTCAACTCTGTTTTCCTCACACAGCACCTAGTGCCTGTTTGGACAACATTTACTTTTGGTAAAAAAGCTGTCTCTGCAGCTCAGGAGAGTGGGGACACCCACCTGCCTTCCTAAGCACTGGTTGTTGAGGAGGGCTCAGGGAGCCGTGGGAGCAGGAAAACCTCACTTCTTGTAGAACACCCTGTGGTGTGGTCAGACCAACATCACAACGGAAAGCCCAGCCCTGCCTGTCTCCCCTGTAGAGGCAGCATATCTGCCCCCTCATTTCCTGAGGTGGCAGCTTCCAGACTGCATCAATTTCATGGGGGCCTCTCCCACAGCAAAAGGACTAAATGTGCAACTGTGATCATAGCTAGGACTTCCTCAGGACCATTAGGACAAGTATGGAACTAAATTAAGGCATCCAAGCCTTCCTTCATCAAGCACTCAGTTCTCAGAGACAGTTTTCTCTTATTAATCTGTTCAACCTAACCTCAGATTTTATGTTAAAAGCCAAGAGGATGTTGATTCAAGAACATGTTGGCAGGTGACCTAATTTTACCCAGCTATCAGCTGACTCAGAGCCAGGAATGATGCCAGGCAAGCATAGCCTGCTGTAAGAGCCAGTGCTTCACAGTAACTCTTCCTTCCCCCTTTCTCTGCTGTTGCAGCTGGTTGGTACTGCAGAGAAACAAAAGCAGAGGGTTCTCTGCCTGACTATAGGCTCTGAGAGTGGCCAGTATGCTCTGCCTGGTGGTTTTAACTCACAGTTTCTGCCTCTCCCCCATCTTGAAGAGTAACCTATCTGCCTTAACCACTATCCATAATGCCAACCTAAAACTCCATCATCTCTCCAGACTTGTCAGACTGTGAAGAAAAGGGTAGAGTTTTGTTGGCTTGGAAGAATGGAGGCCCTTAAGGATAAGTAGGAACTCTATTCAGAGAAGAGCCTGGTGGCTGCAGTTCTTCAGCCAAGAATCAGGAGAGTTCAGATGCTTTGGGGATGACTGATACAACTGTTTGTTGTGTTCACTCCAGAAATACATCTGGAAAAGGTCTTCCCAGACCTGCCTGCGATCGTTTCCAAAGCCAGCTACGGACTCATACCAGACCTGAAACACTGGAAACCACTGGAGCAAGGATGGAAGCTATAAACAATCCAGGTGCTTTGATAAGTGTTTGGTGTCAAGATTTTCTTTTGCAGTCTCATCTGAAGAAGTGAGTGAGCTGATGTAGTTCTTTCCAGGTAAAGTGGGTCAGAACACAACCCTTTATCTCACTAACCTAGAAAGACAAAAAGACCTATTGCCCCCTTTGACAGGATTCAGAGATGTTTAAAATGAAATGTTGTTGGAGTAGAGGTATAAGTAATACTAGGGAAACCCAACAGAAGGGTTTCTAATGACTTTAACTTTCATTCATGGAACCTTTTAGTTCAAGGACCAGGCACCAAAGCTCTACCTTTTAAGTGCTAGGTTATCCTAAACAGAGTCAGAAGGTCAGACTTCAGTAAGGAGTTTTGTGTGGCTTCTGGAGGAGTATCAGACCATGAGAAAGCCTTCCCTCACACATCATACCTACATCAATAAGATGGGATTTGGTAAGGAAGAGTGGTTGATTTGTTCTTTTTTAGTCATTAAAGCATTAGACTTCTCAGGAATAAAATATATGGCAATGGATGAATTTGTTTTGCCTCCTGACATGCTGTTCTTAGCATGACCTGCAGCTCAGAAGATTTCAGATCTGTCAACATGTGCATGGCTTTTTGGATTCTTGGTAACTCTGATGAACCCATAAGCTCTAGTTAAGGAATACTTAGTCTCTATCATATGAAGCAGAGAGACATTGAGCATAGTGATATATTGTCACCCAAGGATCCATGGGAAAGGACATGCTGAGCTGCCCACTCAAGCAGAGAGCAAAGCCTGTTTGCGGCTATGAGTTTTCAGATGTGGGTAGATTTTGTGACAATGTGGTAAAAACTGTCAAGATCAGCTCTTGACAAAACTTTCCCCCAACTCTAGGGTGCTGCTGCAGAGGTCATCCTTGGAAGCAGGCTCAACATCTCTTTTCCAGAGCTTTCAAGGTCTACCATTGGAAAGCAAAATGATCTTTAATTTTTTTCTTGTTCTCTGACATATTGCTCTATACATTGTTCCTGCCTCACCAAAGCAACAGCTTGTTACTATCTGTGCTTGTTACTATCTGTATTGGTTCAGCCAATTATTCTAGTAATGATTCGGCTAATATAGTTTAAAGCAGGAAATGTAGACTTTACATCATTAAATATTTATGTCTCTAGACTTTTACCATAATCCATCTTGAGATGTGTTAATTTATTTCTCCCCTGGTGTATATAAGGTATGACATCCTGCAAGCAACTAATTCTGTATCTGTGTTCTCTTTGAGATTTAATCAGCATTTGAGACTTATACCTGGTATTATGCCAGGATAACTAGAAAGCAATGATGAGCAAGCTTTCAAGCATTTGGCAGTTCCTTTCAAACAAGAAGAATTTTAGAAGTTGATATGAAACATGTAAAATGTTTTCAGAAATTAGCAGACCTTTCTCATTTTAAACAAAACCACACTAAGATAATAAACCTCTTGCTTATATCAGATCAATTGAAATAGTGCTTAAAAGTTCATTAACAAACCACACAGTTATATTCTAGTTCTCTCAAATAAAACGAAATCTAAGTGAATGTAATTGCTCTCAGTAACACAATGCAACTGTGGATCAGTGTGTCCTGGACAGCTTAAAATACAGATCCAGAGAAAACATAGGGAGAGATTTGTTTGAGAAGAAGAGCTTCTCATTTTACATCTCCAGATAACCAAGGCCATGAAAGTGTCTTGGATGATGTGGTAGAGAGATTGACTTTATTATTCATATTTTCTTGTCTATTTTATTAGTCATATTCATTAACATCAAGCTGAATAGCACCTCAGACTTTGAAATTTATGTATGTCTTGGTTCAATTATTTATAGAATAACTTCTAATTAAATAATGTAATTTATTGAGAAATAAACACATTTGTAAGGGCAGGAAGTTACTGCTTTACAGTGAAGTGTTCTTTTAAATTTGAGGGACGAAACAAATGAAAGTGAAAAAAAAGAAGAAACATCAAGGAGGAAACATGGCTTAGAGAGACACAAATATTCTCGCTGAAGCCCAGCAACACTGTGTGCAGGTTTCATAAGATTCTCTGGCTGAGTTTCTGCTAAGAGAATTGGCCTTCGCACTCCAGTCTTAAATCATTAGATCCTTTACCTAGCAGCAGAGAAGAATTCATTTGGATATAACAGGTCATACAGCCATTCTATTCCTTTCAAGCTCCACACAAAAGGTGTGAATTCAGACGCCTCCCAACCAGACCATCCCATATTTGGGGCTGCAGCTACATGATCTACCATGTTGTGTGTCTTGGTTCATTTTATCTCCTTTGGGAAATAATCTAAGTAGGCCATAGGTAGCAGAGGATCACCTCAAGGGACCAACTACCATGTTGTAACTATTTATATAAATATATACACACATAATATAAAAAGGGACCAGAGAGAAGAGTGTGGGAGATATGAGGAGAAGGTGGAAGACTTTTTTTAAACTTTAGGTGTTAGAGACACTGCAAGAGAAAGAGGGACAATGGCAGTAGCATGGACAGGTTTTTCTGGAAGTCTGGAGGAGGAGAAGAAAATCATACCTTGTGCAGGAACCAAAGTTGTTCTAGTAGAGATAGAAAAGACCGGAAAGTTGAGGGAAAAGGAAGGTACTGAACCACAAAAAAGGAAGCAAAACAGATCCAGAAACAGGCACAGGAGAAGAGATAAGGCAGTGTAAAGTCATGATTGAGCCAGGGGCTGTGGTAAGAGCAAGTAGTTGGTGGCTGGTAACCATGACAACAACAAAATTGTTTGAAAAATAGTGTAAAGGTACAGCCCTGGGACGGCCCTCTGCAGCTGGGAGCTGGGAGAGCTCTGCAAGGGAGCAGGGACAGCAACTCAAAGCTTCTCAGTGAAGACTTCTGTGCTTTAGTGTAAGCCTTCCTATGAAAACTTCCATGAAATATAAGGCATTTGATCTCTACATAAAAGCTTCACCTAAGTCTGATAGTTACAATTCTGGATAATTATGTCTCAGAGAGCTGAGAAAGCTAAGAGCTTGCCAGAAAAAAATAAGTAGATTTAGCATAAGCAGAAAAACAAAAGAAGGTCTGTAAATGTGCTCTACTTGCTTATTCATTACAGGTAATTTACTAAGGAACAGGACTTCAGTGGGTCTTTTCAAGAACCATGTAAGGGAGTAAGAATTAAAATATCAGAGTATTATACAATTGCAACATAAAAATTGTAGACACTGATAAAAATCCCACAAACTGTTATTCTACTACACAGTTCTGACTGGCGGAATGCAGTAGGGAATGACAGTAGATGACAATAATCAAGAATCACAGAATTATTAAGGTTGGAAGAGACCTCCAAGATCAAGTCTAACCATTAACCTTTCACTGTCATCTAAAACCATGTCCCTAAGATTAAACCAAGTTCCTAAGTACTACATCTAGACACTTCTTAAACACCTCCAGGGACTGTGACTCCACCACCTCTCTGGGCAGCCTGTTCCAACGACTAACAACTCTTTTTCCGGATTTCTGGTCTAAACCTTCCCTGGTGCAACTTGAGGCCATTTCCCCTTGTCCTCTCACTGATAGCCCCAGAGAAGAAACACAGTGAAAGCAATTAGTTACAGGGTAAGGAAATATGCAAAGTACATTTAAACCTGAGTCAAATTCAGGATGAAGCAGAAAGCCTTCAAGTTATCCTACACAAAGAAAAGAATAAAGTATTCGGCACTCAGGAGCACAGAAACTTTTCATTTTGTTTCCAAACAATCTCAACAGAATCCAACCATTCTCCAAAAGAGGAATTTTATGCTAATTACCAGTGTGAAAATGAGAGTACAAAGCAGGTACTTTATTCCTGTAAGAAATCTAATATGCCACCAGAGTCTTTTTTTTCAAACTGGATTTACCTGGCTCAGTGTGAAACACCACATACATTTCATTACTAGCTGTGCTTTATTTGCATATCAATGCAGACATGAACCAGAACTCATTGTTGGCCCACTTATTTTCTAACACCTGCTCAAACCTATACAGCCAATGCTTTTGCACCCTATCACTTGCTAAAGCATCAAATGAGCAAGCACACTAGTCAGAGAGGAGCAGAAACAGCTATGGGTATGATAGCTTTGATTTTTTGTTAGTAAGCACAATGCAAGCATTCAACACATGTGACTCAGTTGTGTTTGAAAGTCCTCTCCTCCCACCCATGCTTAGGTCAGATGTGCCTGTCTCAGCCATCACTAGATAAAATGTCAAGCATAGCCATTTTTTCCTTAAGGGGCACAAAATTCATTGCTTTTCTCCCTTCAAGGCATTTCTTTAGAATAGGAACTGGAGCAGATCTAGTCCTTCACAGTTTACAAAAGTCTTTCCTGACCTTAAAATTTGCCAAGGAATTATTTTGATGGGGATTTTAAGGTATAATGCTAGGTGATGTTAGCTACCTTTATTTAACAAAGACCTTCTAAAAACCTGAACAGAAGTAGAAGTAAAATTTTGCCTGTTATTGAAATGACTCATGTGAAGCTTTGATTCCATCCTATGGCTTCAAAAGTTTATTATCCTCACTTTGTTTTAATTAGAGCTTCAAAACAGCACTATTCAGGCTGAGCAAGCTGTGTCTGGTCCAGTTGGGACACATAGTGCACAGGTGTTCCCCATTGTGTGGCTGGGGCAGGCAGTATCACCTTGCTTCCTTGCTGGACTGGCAGCAGGGATGAGGGACACATTGCAGCCTGAGAAAGAGCAGGCAGTGGCAGCTCCTTGCCTGGTTCTCCTTTTCCCTGCTCAGCCTTAGCTGCAGCAGCTCTTTTGGTATACAGCCCTACTAACTGTGTTCCTTAGATGGTTGTTGCTGCAGCTGTAAACGCCAGAGGTGTGGAGCAGGGAGAGTTAGAAGCAGTGAAATAGCAACCCCGCTGTAGATTGAATGGTATAGTACAGGCCAGTGTACTCTTCTGACAAGAACGAGACCCCCGAAAGGCCTGCAGCATTTCTCCTTCCTTCCCTGGCTTGCAAACTCAGAGAGGCTGAAGCACTTCATGCCCCTTCAAATTCTGTATTCCTGCATCAGCCCACAAGCATTCTCTGAAACCACAATCCTGCCTACAGCAACAAAAGCTAAAACCACCTGGAACTAGTTAGCATCCTCTGTTACTCTAAATTTTAGGATAATCACAGTTCAAAACTTTTACTCTGTCCTCCAAAAATATTGAGTACATCAAAAAGCTCCAGAACCCATCCCTAGAAGCTTAACTGCTCTCAGGCAGCGTAAATATTATTCATCTTAATCCTGCCATACAAGATGTTCACACCTATCAAAATTATGTGCTGTGTAGATTACACAAATTTGCCTTAGGGATGACCTGTCTTAAGCACAGCAAGACTGTCTAAGTGTAGTGTTAAGCCTTCTGTAGAACACTTTGTTCCACCCATTTTTTTTTGAAAGTGGCTCAAATCTTCTGACAATTTTAAAAGAACAGAAAAAGCATAGCCTTATGAGCACCATCACACAGACTGCAGCAATTAAATAATGTATAAAATAATAACAATGTAGTAAAGCACTTTTTCTAGGCTCCTTTTTACCATGTCTGTAGTCTTCCCGCTGCAGGTTGTGAACTCGTTGGCTCTCACAGGGTAATCATGAACAGGTTGAGTTGGTATTTGGATATGAAATCCACAGGGAAACCTTAGCAGTCATTTAGATTATTCAGCTATGGAAAGAACACTTTTCTCTTTGTATTTGTAAGAATTCTTCCACATATCCTGGGAGGCAGCCCTGCCTTTCAAATAAAGATTATCCAAGAATTTATAAGCTAATTTTTTTATTCAGTTTTGTGGCTCCACAGGTATTTTTCTTCTATGAAGATATACAGCTCTGTGTAACGAATAGAAGTCTGCAGACACAAAGCTTGCTAAGCCAGCTTTTATAGATCTTTTAGTATTCCATAAAAGCAAAGGTGTTTATGAACTGAAAGTAACCCCCCAAAATCACTATTTCAAGCCACTTGTGGTTGTTAGTGTTCTTCTCAATCTTAGCACCTGAGTCAAATGCAGCTGCTGAAAACTATGTTTTGAAAATATAAACTTCAAGAGCTGTCAATAAAATGTGTTCTTTGCCTTCTGCATGTGTGTTATGAGATAGAATAACATTGTTAAGTCTGATTAAAACACTGCCATATATTTTACAAGGTAGATCCCCAGCATGGGCTGAATTTCAACCAGCAGGGCTGCCTACCTTTTTTGGGGAGTTCAGAATCGAAACCATTAGAAAGAGGGAAAATGCAGATCTCAAATGGTTACCCTATTCAAGGTTTCCATTCACCTGATGGAAATCTGGAGACACAGCAGGTAGGTAAAAAGCATCGGACTGTTTTTACTCTCTTTACCCAGGGTTACCTGGCCACCAGGCTAGGCCTCTGAACAAGTGACAACTTTGCCAGTTGACCTCTTCAGTGTTTGAGAATGCTGATGCCAATAGCAGTCCAACAGGTAGAAACAAACACTAATGCAAAGGTATTTTTGTCATGACCTTTTTTCCTAAGCCAAAACTCCTGCAATGGGAACCAGGATAAAGGAATAAAGTAGCTGCCACCATCTAACTCAAGAATCTACTAGGCGCCAAAGGCTGCATCTGCCTATTTTAGGGTTGCTTTCTTCTAAAGGAGGAGAGCAAAACCAGACTCAGCAGAGCAGAGAATGAGTTATTTCAAATATCATTAATATGTAATATTCAGGAAAGTGAATGATGCAAAATGCAAAGGAGTTATTTGCCTCAGTTTGGTACAGTGCTGAATAAAAATAAAATTCTCACACTCATTCATCAATGAAATGAACAATCACTGTCAATTACTACTTCCGTTCAATACTTAAAGAAATTATTTTACAGTACTCTATCTTCAGCATCACTACTAGTCTTATTATGTTTAATGTATACACCATCTCATTCAAATTCTGCCATTTCTGTTAAGTGCTTTTTATGAGTTATTGATGCTCCATTGTTTTGCATGTACTTCATTCTTTACCATCTGTGACAAGATTTTTAATCTTTATACACAAGAAACCAGGCTCAAGCAAGAATGACCTGTCAAGAATACTTACAGCTTTGTGGTTAACTCTCTCTTGAGTGCAATTTAATCAACATGGTGCTGCCTGACAACATACAAGATTCAGCAACGTAATAAAATCTAGATGTTAACCATTTGAGACCATCAAAGTGAGAGGTATAGAGGTTTGAGGATTTGCAATGCCGCAAAAATTGGGTCATCTGGGAGGTCCAAGCTAAACAAGTGGGTTAGAACAACATTATAGTTTACAAACTGCAAGTTTGTATATTAGCGCTGCTTGATTTTTCATATTGGCATCATAACAGACTGTGGACAGTAACAGCCAAGATTTCCAGGTGCAGTTCTGTCACTGTGCTTTATATTTATGTGAAACAATCCTTCCAGAAATCAGATCATTTTAAGCCATCTTTTCAGGTAGTCTTTCACCTCACTGTTGAGCAAACATGGCACTTGCTGCAATGTTCATTTACCTGCTATGGACTGAACCAGTGCCACCAAGCCAAATATAATATAGAAGTTAACGCTTGGAGACTTGATAGATATTTCAGAATAAACACTGTAGGAAGGAAACTCAGGGAGACTATTAATGTGCAGCCATGATAGGAAGAGAGGTGGGCTACTGTACTGATGAAAGACAGGCAACCTGGGACTAGATAAGAAGCATTCTGCAGTGCTTATAGAGTAATCTTCTTCCAGCCTTTTATTCTGCTTCCGTGGTTAAACAGTCATCCCAGGCTTTATCACTGAAAACTGCATGCCTCTGCTCCCCTTTTTCCAACACATCAGATTTAGACCTCCTGCTTTCACCTTCAGTGCCTCGCATAATTGCGCACTTTCTGTGTATACAAGTTTGCTCTCTCCATTTACCATTGACATCAGTCTTGATGTCCCACTTACCTAGCTCTCCTGCAAGCTTTCTATGTCATTCTGCCCAGTTTGTGAGATGCAATGCTGGTTCTGGTTCACTGAATTTAAACATTTCATTCCAATCCCTCCATTTAAGTTCAGTTTGGTGGTGCCTACAATTAGTGGCTCACTGATCATAATTATTTTAAATAAACCATTTAGTTAAGCAATCGAGGTGTTTACAAGCCCCAACAGCTTAACAGCTTGATCTTACTGCTGTAATGTGTGAGATAGGTCCTCACTTCATATCCTCCTGCTGTTTATTACTCTCTTTCAAATCTAAAGTTAGATGGTAAATTCTTCAGGGAAGCAACTATATCTTTCTTTTTGTTTGGTGTAGTGTCTGTCATGTTTTGAGGCACAATCAAATGTAATACAGAATGTACATAGACTGAAGCCTGTAATTCAACAGCGAGTCAGACCCATTAATACAATTATGAAAAAGTAAGTGTTAAAAGCCAAATGTGACAGTGTGTGTTCAGTAACCAAGAAGAATAGCAGAAATCCTTAAGAGTATAACTGTCTTATCTGAAAGGTTTAAGTTACAAGTGTCCCTAAAGAAGCAATGTGACATTTCAGGAAAACAGGAATAATATTCAACTAAACAGTTCTACAGAGGTGCTTAAAACTCAGTAGACTGAATGAATGTGAACTGCCTATTTTAGTCTATGTAAGCAGCCAAGAATGTCTGTTTAGAAACAGTTTTCCAGGACATAGCTGTCACATGCTTCAGATGAATGTTGTGCTTGCTTCTAGTAGAGGTGAAGTCTATGACTTAATCTTATCTGTTTAACATCCAAGAATCCAGTTTTAGTTTTTTGGCAGCAAGCATATGTTCCCCCTGTGGCAACTGCATAATAACATAATATAGTTTAAAAATCCAGATCCTTTAAGGCTCAATTACCTCATGAAACTATTTTAAAATTCAGGGTGAACAAAAATGCAGTATTTCAGTTTACAAGCATCATTTTAGTTTACAGCTGTTTTAAAGGACCCATTCTAATGTTTTATGTCTTTCACCACCTGCAGAGCTGAATGAAAATATTTATTCTCTTTTGCAGAGGGCTACCAGAACCAAGAAAGCAGAACTGAGTGAGAAAGAATAAAGTATTTAAAAATAAAGATAAGATCCAAGATAACTGACTTCATTACCACTCTGCAACACTGAAAATAGGTTAAAAAATCTTGCAAAGCCAGGATGAAAATAACCTATAGGCAAGTAAGAATCTTAAGAATGGCCCACTGCCTAAATAAGTATTTATATTAGTACTTATAATCCTAATACAACCAAATTAGATTTTTAATATTTTTAATCACTGTTTTTAAACAATGTATGCAGATAAAAGGATTGGTTTGTTTACCCTTTGGAATTAATTCACCTACATTCTAAATTCTTTGGGTAGGAACTCTCTTTTCAGTAATTAGTAATACCAGCTGAAGGCTCCATTGTAGTATAAAATAAAGAATAAGAATGGGAGGATAGAATAAGCCAGACCTTGAAAGAGGCAACCTCCTCCCCGAAATAAAAAAGGCTAAAGAGAAAGGATATCATTCACAAAAGCAAAAAAGAAGAAAGTGAAACAGGTAAAAGAACAAGGTGAAGGCTGCAGCAGGGGAATAGTGGAGAGGAAAGGCAGGAAAGAGCTGAAAGGAACTGGTCTCTTTGGTATGGGGTTAGCTAAACAGTTAACTAAAAGGATTGTGTTAGCACCAGAGGAAAGGGAGTTGAAGGCTTAAATAAATGTCCTGGACTGGGATGCTGGGCAGAAACCCCAGGCAGAGCCAACTTCTCTGCAAAAGAGTTGAAGGATTCAGTAAGCAATGCCCAAAGGAGCCCTGCCCAGCTGCAGAAGAGAATTAGGAATGGAAACAGCAGGTTTCCCTTCCCACCTTTCCCTTTGTAAGAAGTTAAGAGATGTTAAAAGATACTTCATGCTACCTTTGTTCTGACAGCACAGCAGGTACAGGTGTTGCCCTTCACACCAGAAAGTTTGTGCTACTCTACTAACATCTATTAAGTGCAGCTCATACCAGAGGGGCCAATTCTAATAGAGAGAAAGTAGGCAAGTGTCTATGTCCTTTTCTCCTCTTCACAAAGGTGGCCCTAAGGTAGTACTTGTGGTTTAGGCACCAGTGTACCTATTTACTAGGAACTGATATGAGACCATAGACACTCTTCATTCAGAACAGCTGTCTGGCTGCAAGGCTTTCAGCACTGCTGGGAAAATGATGGGCAGGGGGAGGGAAATTCTCTATGAATTATGGAGCTGGTCAAAGAGCAGAAAAACTGATGTTTCAAAAAATGATTTGAGGAAAAACACCCATATCCACAGAATAGTGAAGAGTTTCTTCACTTTAGAGCATATCCACCTAAATTTCCAAGCTCATTCTGAACCAGATGCAATTTCCATTCCTTCACATCTCTTCATGGCAGGCACTGATAATCTTTTCATAAATAGTTTTAGACCAAGAATTATTACATGAGGAAATGTATGAATAACTTTGAACTACAAGTAAGTTAAAGAGTTTCACAGTGAGCCCATGAACTATGTACTAGTGAGGGAAAGCAGCTATCTTCACTGAATAAATAATTTGTTCAAAACTATTTGCTCAGTCCAGACCTACAGACTTACGAATTTGGCCTGGATTCAAGCAGTCATTAAGTGAAAAACTGTTTCCTGAAACTTATCCAACAAAAAAGGTCAATTTTCATGAAACTTTCATGTAGTTACTTGCTTTAGATAAAACACGACTTTTTGTAAACAGCTCATCAGCACCCTAGGTCTGAGCAGTGATGTCTGCCTGCATCTGCAGTCAGCCTGGATCATTAACTTTGGGAAATGTGAAGAGCGCTATATGAATCTCAATAGTGTGTTAACAAAGTGCCCTCGGAGCCCTGTCAGCAGCCCCTTGGCAGGAGCGTATGTGGAGAGTACTCCAGCAGGTCCGAGGTAGTCACACTAGAGAGGGTAAAGACAGGGAGGCTTATCTACAACATTCTCTCATTACAGATGCTTTCCACCAGGGAAAAGGTTACTGCTACAACAAAGAGCCCTCCCACTAACCCTGCAGGAGCTGTGAAAGGAGCTTCTTGGTACTCCTGCCCCACAAAGGTGAAGAGAGACCCCCCTTGTCAGTGGCACTACAGTCCAAAGTGTTATTTTGTAACTGAAGCCTTCTTTTGGCAGCTATACCAACATAGGTAATTCCTGCTTCTTGTTCCTGTAGTAACGTCTCACTTCGGTCAATGCAAGGATTTGTTTAGCTAGATGGTGAAATCAGACCAGAAAGCTAATATAAACTTGACCAGGAGCTAATATAACCATGAAAATAAAAGTTATTTTTAACCAAGATCAGAGGGAGAGGTGCAAAAGGGCTTTCAGTTATGAATAGCTCTCTGCCTTGCTTCTGGAGTTAGAGAGAAACCAGTGTCCGCATTCTTCTTCAGTGCCCACTGAAACATACTCAGGGATGTACTACAATGAAATCATTATCAAAAGCACAAAGACAGAGACAGAGGCCATTTAGTCCTTCTCTCCCCATCTCCCCAAGTCTCTTGTGCACCTTTTATCCATGCTGGAGATCCAGTTCATTGGCTGACTTTCATATAAGTGTGTTTGACTGTTTCTCCTTTTTTTTTTTTTTTTTTTTTTTTTTTTTTTTTTTTTTTTTTTTATTCTCCATTTACTTATATGTTTGCTCAACATTTTAAGAAGGTTATCTAAAGCATATTTTTATAAACATATGAACTGTAAAATATTCAGTACAACTATGCTTAAATAACTTGAGGCAAAGTGATAAGAAAATAGAGCATGTGGTTGACAGCTGTGGAAAAGGGACAATGTTAGAGGTATTTTTTGTCAAAAACAGTACTAATGTTTCACACCTTCATTACATGTTGTAAGCATTTACTTGGTTAAACATACTTCTATTTAAACCAAGGAAGCTACTCACATACAGAAATTAGAAGGATACATAAGAACAACGTGGATTAGGCCTAAATTGACATGGAATGTAACAACACATCACACTTTAACAGATTTACCCCACCAAGGGGTCTGAGAGGAAAAATAATATTAATACCAGAATGACAAACCTTCCACTAATTGACTCCAGTTATAGATTATTCCTAGATTGATCTTATAAAGAGACAGTGAGATTTCCCAAGTATCTCAGAAATGGCCTCTGCAGCATTTGAAAAAGAGATTATGCTCTTCATGTTTCTTTAAAAAAGAGGTTGTACATTAGCAGAGACCTGCTAATAATTATGTAAATTATTTGACTCAGTATGAACTTATTTGTTCAATATGTACCATGCTGTTATGAATATGATAAGGTTTAACATTAAAGTGTTGAAACAATAGGAGAAAATCTGATTTCTTAATGGATCTGAACATTGCCATTCAGTGACCTCATTTCTTAATGATTATGAACTGTACCACACTGACCAAACACAACTGTTACAGCAGAAAGCTGAATAGACAGAGGAGTTTAAAATATGTTTCACTGACTCTAGCTCCATATGGAGTTGACTTTAAATGACTATGTCAACACAAACACTGAAGGGCTAGCATGAATGAAAACTTCTATAAAAAATACTTTTTTTAAAAAATAGACCAAACCTCAGATATATGCAATTTCCCTAAGTGAGCTACCATCCAGCTGTCATCAACAGAAGTTTGTGTGAGGTGCTTGTTGCCCTTATCACTAGCAGGAAGCCTAGAACAAATACAAAGCAATTCCTCATCCTCTGCTCCTCATACACAGATCACAAAGGTGGCCCTGGAGGCTGAAGGATAGGACAGGAGATGACAGCAACACTACATTAACCAGTTACAGGATAAATAAAAGAAATAGAGGAGAACAGGAAGATTTTCCAGTCTCAATAACACTATTTATTTCGCTATGCACCAAGTGTTCTGCTAACACCAGAGAGCATGACAAATTAACAGGATATTTTAAAGACCACTGTGCTGTTTCCACAAACCATCATAGTAGGACCCAGAAAATCAGACAGTTTTCCTCCAAGACTCATCTCCTTCACATGTGGTAGTCATTTCTGCACAACATAGTTTTGTTCCAGCAGTAACAGCAGCATACTATTCCCTCCCTGGTCCCTTGCCATGATCTAAAACCATGTTACCAGCTATTGACTTAGGTCACATCTGAACATAAATTTATGGGCAGGAAATAAAAGCAGGCAATTGAAAGCAAACTTTTGCATGATTCTACCTTTTTCATATAAGAACTATATTTTTTAAATAATTGGAATAAAGCATATCACAATCTCTCAGCTTGATATGTAGTTTTGAAGAGCATAGAAGAATTATTACAAAACTTCTAGGTCTTCCTGGAAGAAACGGTACACACCTGACGGTAGCAAAGGTGAAAACCTCTGAAGCAGCTGCTTGAAAATCTCCTGTGAACCCTGGGAATACAAAAGATACTCTAATCTTCTGGCAAATTCACATTTTCACAGAATTTTTTTGTGAATCATTGTGCTGGAAAAGCAGCCTCCTCAAGCCAAAGTCATGAATACTGACTCAACTCCAGCAAAGGTGAATTTTTGCAAACCATGAGATAGGACTATGCCAATGAAATTCTGGCCTCTTTACAGCACTTATCTATGCCGTGTAAAACAACCTCTAGTGAGGATTCACCCTAAACCACCTCTGCAATTAGGGGTTAATTGAATAGATGCAAACCAGAGCTAAATAAAAGACATTGCAAAAGAAAAAAACAGGATTTTGCCCACACACTTTAATTTAACCCTAGACCCAAATCCTCCTAAGCAGGCCTAAGCAATATTGACATAACTTGCTACGTCTAAGCATTCAAAAATAGTGAGGCAAAAATCACTACTGTGGCTTGAAAAGCCTGGCACTATAGGGATGGGAGGTGCGTTTACTAAGGATTTTGGGACTGTAGGATTCACTTTGTCAAACTTTTCTTCACATTGTATGTAAGTCTGAGATTCTCCCCACAGTCTCAGAACATCTGGAGCTAATGCCTTCAGGAAAACACTATACATCACTAAAAATGTTAATACTCAGACTGAGGGCTTGGCTCCAGAGTGCTACCAGCAGAAATCTTTCAGGGTTGCAGGAGGCTCGGTTCGGCAACAGAGGAGAGTGGTAGCAGTTCTAGCAGGTGGGAGAGGAGAAGTGAAGGGAGATGGAGCTCCTATTAGCTCCTGTTACTGGCAAAGTACACACAACACTGCCTGTGTGACAAAGGGTGGTTACACTGCTCCATGTCTTTTCTTCATGCATTTTGCATCAATATTTGATTGTGGCTTGAAAAACTTCAGTGTTCCAAATGTGGCTAAATTGAATGTCCTGTAAAATCTACACGGCAGCAATGTTTCTTTTCTGATTTACAACCTAAATGGGCATCACTGGACAAAGGTGACAAGAAGGCTGAGGCAAGTGAGTTAATGATGAGCTGGGTGCAATTTTACCATGGCAACTGAAGCTGATTGTAAGAGGGTTACACACACAAACACAGTACTGATGTGGTGTATCACATTTGACTATATTCTCTGTCCCAGTCCTCACAACTGATTCCTGTTGTGGTCCAGCATCTGTGGTGCCTCCTGAAAAATATTTGGCAACCCTCAACTGTCTGATTTATTCTGATTTTAAAATAAACCTTTTGTAAAATCATTGTCCATTATTCAGTTTCTATTAGTACTTTACAATGCACTTTCTCAATACAGATTTCTCAGGTATTGGAGATTAAAAATGACATGGCATTTAGTGAGTGCAAAATTACTCCAGTGGTGTTGGCTTAGCCATGCTCATTCCTGTAGGAAGTGCCACATACCTGGAAAGCAGTTCTCTTTGGCACTAGAGGGAGACGAGAGGGAACAAAAGCAGCAAGTGGGTGCACACTGGTTTCCCACTGAGCCCCTGCATTATATTTTAATTTTCTGCTTATTTCCATATATTTTTCCTTTCCTCCATATCCCTCTTCCTGTGACTGGGTCCCAAATTAGCAAGGGACCACCAGTTAGCTTCCAGTTACAAAAGCAATCCTAGATAATAATGAGAAAGCAAAAGCCCACACACAGCTTTTGTGTAAGGGGCTTCTGGTGTGGGCTACAAGACCTAGACAAACTGCTGAGCACAGTGCCTTCCACAGTGCAGGTGAGTCTCCTTACCTCCTAAAAGGAATAAGGAATCACACAGGAGAACAAATCTCTGCATTATCCCTTAAAATAACCCAGACTGGCACTTTCCAGTGGGTTTTAAGACAAGGCAATCAGCCCTATTATTATTTCACTGCCATAAAGGAGCTCTCTTCAAAGGTCTGGTGATAGAGAAATAATCTACTATGTACATCCTTATAAGTGAATCATATAAAACTCCTCCATTATCGTACACCATAAAAAGATTAAACCACATGCACATTTTAAAAGGTAATTATTACATTTAAAGAAATGAAACCACATTCTGAATGATCTCAGTACCTTATTTAGCACAAGAGACTGCACCAATTTTTTTTAAAGCAGTTTTTCACAATTCCTCTTTGTGAGGAAATAAAAGCTTAAAGCCAAGCACAGCTGCTGAAAAGCATTAATGAAACCTATGCCTGCATAACAGAACCAAAGCAGTAGCAGAGGTGCCAGCTAGCCGCAGAAAAGGGCAGATGAGATAGGGAAAGCAGTAACAAGGGAGGCATGAGATAGTAGCAGATAGCAAAGATTTACAAATAGGTTACTTGTTGCCATCCATTACCATCTATCTACATCAGGGTAAAATACACTTTAGAAGATGTGCAGTTTTGGAAATGTCAATGCATTATGATTATATCAAAACCGAGCATCAAACTCTTCAGCATGACTTACAAGCGTATTACATACAGCAGGTTATATGGGATCTGTTTAAATCTAAATAAACGTGCATTTAGATACCATCATTTCTGTGGTTGGGTGATTTCTTAAAGGCTTAGGTACAGTCTGTTATTAATCTTTGGAAATCAACTGTGTTTCTTACAAATAGACATTAATATACTAACTTTTACATTTCCAAATTACATTATGTAATAAAACACATCCTTTCAATCAAGGTAATGCAATCTGACATGTGCTCTCCTTAGTGAAGCAGATGTTTTAATTGTTAGATAAGCTCCTAATAGTTTGCTTTTTTGAAAGGAAAATAGAAGTATACGAACGACCTCTCCCTCCCAAAGGCTTTCAGAGTAGCTACTTTTATTGAAGATTAGGACTCTTTTGGACTCAAGCCCTAACTCCTCTTGAATCTGCAAACTAAAGTCTGAATTAGTTTTCTCCTTTAACAAAAACTCCTGCTGTGCTGGAGAATCTCTTAATTACTTTTCAAGCTTCTCCTGTTATTGTTGAACTCTGTGGAAATCTGACTACAGTGCTAATAAAATGAGTGAATAACATATTTTTTCCATTTCATCTGAAGGCTTCAAACTACAAAGATACACAAAGTCACATAGCAAGATTGCGTTCATATCAATACATGAATGATGCCAAATGAGAACCTCATGTCATGAAAATGCAACCGTGGGAACTATTCAATGCACGTCTGACAATTAAAGTACGAAGGAACAAAACTTGACAATTTAGGTGTTCAGAATTCTTTATCAAGTTAGGTTATAAGACTGAAGATTTGTTCCCTCCAAGAAAAAAAAAAAAAAGAAAAAGGTAGTGGTGCTTCAAAGGCCACCAGCAGCTTCCAGTCTACCACAAGGCATAAAGATTCTGAGCACACAGTCAGAAGTGCTTCAGTGGGAGCTGCTGTCTATCTGATAGCAAATACAGACTTAAAAATCTGCCCAATCAAAATTATATAGTACAAGGCCGAAACAAAAAACAGAGCTGTACATCAGGGAATTGTAAATCTGTTATGATTTAGCGGGTGCTCCAGTAAACCTTCATATCTTCTACATTAAGTGTTTTTCTCTTTGCCTAAAAGTTTCTATATTACATACCAATGGCAAAGAAATTCACAAGCCTTTGAACCACAACTGAGGTAACCTGACTTGAACAGAGTAGGCCAGGATAAAAGTATTTAATTCTTTAAAGATTTTGGAATCGATGATGCCAACACAAAACTAGAGAAACATGGCTGGATTCCACAAGGGCTTTGCCTTATTTTTAGAGAAAATAAAGTGAAGGAATGCTACTTCAGCAGGAAGTACCTTCTGGATCTACCTGGTGACTGTCAAACCAGGGTGCTCTGCACTCCCTGCAGGAATGTAGCAGGAGCTGAAGACGTTGCCTTGTTGGGAGCCACTGATCACTGTGTTTGGGCTGTGCTCCCACAGGCACTTTTTCAGAAGCCAGATGTCTGCCTTAAAGGGCACTTCAGTGTAATCCAAAACAAAGGAATGAAGGCAAGGCATATCACTCTTTGCAAGCATCAGGCATCTGCATGTATATAGTGCCTGTGTTCTCACTCTAGTCCCATGAGTCTTTATGCTATCATTCAGCCACTGCTCCCCTGGCCTTGCAAGCTGTCTAGGTGCATAGGCTGCTACATGTAAATTAAAAGAGCAGTAACTTCTTGTCCATCCCCATTGAGAGCTTGGTTGCTTTTCAGGGGCATTGTACTGACTTTGACATCTTGCATTTCACTACGGACCACAGAGCCCTTCTTCCCTGCCTCTGAGCCCCAAATCCAAAGAATCACTGTCACATGGTATCATGGTATCACGTCATAGCCCTCCCTCCTGCTGCATGGCATCTGCAGGCACTCTTTATAAAAAGTCACTTGTGATACAGCTCCACAATTCTAAGCACACAAGCCACAGCACCAAGGGATTCCCGGGCACTGTTGTTTACTTCTGAAAATGAAGTGGAAAACATGCATAAACACTACTGTTTTGTTAACATTTAAATCTGTCTGCTAAACTTAATGTGCCAAAGGAGGGTTAAAAAGAAAGTAGAACAAAGGTTCGCTGCTGTGTTGGTTGTTTGTCCTCAGGAGAGTGATTTCCTGATGTCACAGGCACCGACATGGGCAGAGCAGAGCTTTCTTCTTTTGGTTCTTTTGCTGCTCATTCGGAGCAGCAGCTCAGTGCTCGAGATGCTGCTGTAACAAATGGGAGACAGAGCACTTTTTAATGTTTTCTTTCTCCTGTAAATTCAGAGAAAATTAGATTTGGTGCTCTGCCAAGAACAAAAAACTGTCTACTATTGTAAGGACTGTGATGGACCAGATCTTCAAATCTTTACTACTGGCAAAGTGTGTTTGTCCAACTATCGAGTTAGTAAAGATATCTGATTTGGCCCAGTATCTTTAACATCTATACATTTAAGTCTCTTTCCTCCCAGAACACACAAGTGAATACAGTCTTTATTATAAAAAATAACTGGATCTGCTTAAATAAGCAGTTCAGAATTTCCTGCTATAACTATACCTGCCTTGGCTGATTACAGATCTTTGTTTTAAATAGTGCAATTAATTTCTATAGTATACAAATATGAGCTCTGATGATCCCAACATTATTTGCATGAGTGGAATAAAACTAATCCAATGTAAGCACCTAACAGGAGAATGGAGGTCTAAATAATGTAATGTCTAGCAGCCACAATAATAATTGCTTTGTGGAAAGTTGGAAATGACTTGTTTTCCATGCTGCTTTTTCTAATGCTTGTCATTTTTTTTTTTTTACTCCAAAGCCTCTTAGAGTCTGAATAAAATAATACTTACAACGTTTATTAAAATTTCAAAGTGGATCTCCCCACAACTTTTTCATGTTCTGCAAACACCGTGCATTTCTAGCCAAAATCTTGCACTTCACAAAGGGGACAGAGCAGACACCTCAATCTAATCACAAAAGTGAAAATTTCAGAGTAATTTATTCTTTATGAGCCTTAAAAATAATTTTAAATTATTTCAAAACAACTTATACATATGTGGTATATGTCCAGGCATTAAAATCCAACAAGAAGAATTCAGCAAACAAAGGTTTCATTATAATTCTTTTGCCTATCTCTGTTTCACAAAATTTTCCCAGCATTGTCTGGATGCAATGATGGCTGCTGTCATGAATAAAACTTGCATGGTTTAATATCTTCTCTTTGCTGTGAAAAAGTAATTAAAATAGAATTTTAAATGGAATCAGTTTATAAAAAGGTTACAAGTTATTAAAGAAAATTTATTTTTACTGTAGAATTATTTTTAAATGGTTCATTTTAATGATGGAGAGGCATTCTACAAAGACCAGAGAGATATGGAGGAATTTCATTGTTTTCATGTGAAAAACCTGGTGCTTTAGTAATAGTCTTTAATAATGAGATTTGTTTTAATTAATAGTCTGTTTAACATGTGCATTCCATTATCAGGAATTACTGTTCTTCAGAGACCTCTTTGTGGAAGTAAAGACAGAGTAGAGAGTGGTGTAAAGAAGTCTGAGGCAGAGGAAGCCACACTGGTTCCACAGCTGGGAGGAAAAGATTCATATTAACATGGTGCTGAGAACAATGACTTTCTGCCAAGAAGTGCTTTAGCTTGGAGAGAGAGTCTTTACACCAATGGGATCACCCATGCCAGGCAAACATTACCTTTTTAAGATATGGACAAACCCATTTTCTACCAGAGTAGAAAATAATTTGGAATAACATTGTGCAGTAATATAGTTCCCAAACCCAAAATGGCCAAGGTGAACTGGGTAGCAGCTAAAAGGTTGTTGAATTTTTTGTTTAGTGTAAAGGGACAGAAAATGAGAAATGACTTGCTGTCTTAATGTGTTCTCAAGAGACATGAGATAAGGGGCAAAAAAGCTAAAGCCTAACCTATATGGAATAACTATTGGTAACTGATGCCCATTACAAACAAAGCTGAGTGCTTCACTCTGGCATAGGAAATGTCAAAAATGCTGCTGTTTTCTTTACTGAGAATACCATCCTGATTAACTATGATGACCTGTATCTTATGGAGTCAGCTAAATTAATTTGGATTTACAGTGGTGTAACCGATTGCTATATTTTGCTAGCATTCCTGATGCTCAGATGTATATTACTTTCCTAGGCCCAGATTCCTCCAGTAACAGTGTTTAAGAATGTCTCCTTGTACCCATTTTGTACTACCATTAATTACAGAGGTATGAACTGTCCCTGAGTGATCATGATAATTTCCTTCAGTAAGTGGATATAGAAGAGTGCTCAGCCTAGTAAAGGCAATGTCAATCCCATCTGAGTTGACCGAGTTTATGTATTAAATCATTTTGTGACTGCGGAGTGTTGACTATAAAAAGATTGAGACTCTTCTGGGTGATCACCATCTGGGATTTCTGATCTGAGACAAGAGTGTGAAAGCAGGCAGCCTCTGTGAATTATCTGTATCCTCCCAGTTGCTGCTGCTCTGTGTCATTTAAGTATTCCCCGAGGAATGGCATACTACCCAGCTGAATCAAGCATGGTTAAGGCTTGCCATATCACATTTCCAAAACTGGTCTATTTCAGCGTGAAATAAGTTATGTGCCCTTTGTTTGTGTATCTTGTTTCTAAACCTAACAATATTTCTTTTACAGAACAGAAAGAATCCCCCCCGAAAGTGTGTTGAAGATGTGATAAATCAACTAGCAATAATATACTTAAGTCTAGCTTGTTCAAACAATTCTCCTCTTGACCTGTGCTTACTCTGTGAGTCTTGCTGAAATTCAGTTAAAGAATATTCCAAAACACTGATCCTGGAAATATGCCTGATGTTTTGTGTTTAATCAGATTGGTTTTGTTCTGCATGTAAACTGACTTTAAGGTGTTACCTGATTATGGCTGAAATTTAAAGGAAACTTTCAGCGTTTCACAATGTCTCCCACCTTAGTAAGGCTGATTTATCAAAGCATTCCAGTTCAGCACTTCAATGCTGCCATGGACCAAAGTATTTGTGCTGAACTATAAAATTATGGCCTGGGTCATGGCAGAACACACAGGTATTGCTCAGAAAGCACTAGAAGAAAAGACTCATAGAGACAAGTGTCTTTGTTATTTCATTGCTCTAATACTGCTGACCTGTTCAGTTTGCTGACTGGTTAATTGAAGCAAGTGGAGAATCTCCTAAGAGTTGAGGGGTTTTTTTGTCTTGGGCAGTGCCCAAGGAAGTAATGGAAAAAGTAAGACAGACAACTTTGCTTTGGCCTTTCAGCTCAGATCTAATAGTTTATGTCAGGCCCATTACCCATATAACCCCACAGAATTATAATTACTTACAAAAGATCCTCTTCTGGCAGTAGTACTGCTGTTTTAACCTGTGGTGGGTTTAAGGGCTTCTCCCAGCCCCCCACGCACAGCAGGTAAAGGAGAGACTGGATTGGAAGTTAAAAACTAAAAACTGCTTTAATAATAATAACAGATATAAATGAAACAAAATATAAACAGGTACAGGACCCAAAATACTGAACCGTCCCGATGCCAGCTCCCAGTGGAATCAGCACAAGCAGTCCAAAGCAGTGAGATAGCACCCGCAGGTTTCAGCACAGGCAGACAGCACGCAGCTCGGCCGAAACTCCCAGCAGGAAGGGAGCTTCCTCGTGGTTCCAAACAACAAAAGCCCCCCGGAGAAACCCAGCATTCCCCCCCCGCCCCCCGGAGGGGGGTTTGCAGTGTCCTCAACTCAGGAATTTCAGGTTTCTTAAAGGGACAGCTCAGGCAAGGTGTGTGTGTGGGGGGGGGAAATAACTAATAACAGTGCTATGTATGTGGTGGTGGAATATATTTTAGAAAATACAGTTACTGAACAGAATTAATTCTGTTCTAATCCAAATCATCACAATACCAAACTCTCTCCCACACAGTACTTCTAATATCTTTGGGAGGTAATCTATAAATGTTTTCCGCTTCTGAAATCAGTCATTAACAAGACTGTGTATTACTATCCGTTAGAATCCCATCTATAGGTTTCCAGATATGTTAACATATGAATCAAGACCATCTCAAGGTCTTCAAACTAAAAAAGAAGACTACCTAGTCATGAATGTTGTATTTTGAGAGGTTGGGGGGCACTATGTCACTACATTATTATACGTCCCAATACAGACAGAGCTGCAATTTCAACTACAGCCTTGGATTTTTAGCAATTCAATGTGGATGACATCTTAGTAGAGTTCATGCCAGGAGAATAAATATCTGCTCTTAGTCACAACTGCATAGACTTGTACCGTTGTAACTGTTGTGACAACATCTGTAGTTATGCAGGAAATAATACTAGATGGGTATCTGTTGTGCTTTGTATCTGAAGGTGGTTTAGATACTCAATAGCTGGAAGAGAACAGTTCTCTCTGATTAACAGCCTCTCAATTTGTCACCAACCAACAATCTGTGAGTTACAGTTTGTGAAGTGAGGAACTAAGGCACACACACATCTGAAAGGAAAAAATGCACAACAGATTATTGGACTGGGTAGGTTTTGTGGGGGTTTTAAGCTGAAAATACTCAGCTCCATTGGTTTTCTCAAGGTAGATAATGAAAGAGAACTTCATTCCAGATGCCTAAATCTGTTTGCTACTAAATAAATAAGTGAATAAGGTCACAAGATGACAGATGAGTCAAATTTATATGCATTGTCATCTGTTCACTGGAGGGATAGAAGGAATAAAATGGTTTATTCATTCAAAGACACATTTTGTCTTGGCTCACAACCTTTTAAAGTGACATCATATGGAAAGCAGGTGCGATATAGAGTTGCTGTAACAGTCTCATTGGTCTCAGAAGGCCAGCTTGAAAGTAATCCCTGTCTTCAAACAATAAAGTGTGAAGCATTGTATGAAAACACAGGGGAGTGAGATGGGGCTGTGGCTGTACTACTGGGATAATTATGTGAAGAGACAGCAGACTACCTGGTGCTTTGTGTACCTGGCAAATCTAAAAGAGACTATGACCAAAGGAAGAGGAAGGTTTTGCTGAGGCATGTGCCCTTCCATGGTGCTCTTGCTACCATGAGGCTTTGCAGTAGTCTGTGGTTTTAGAATATAAACTGTGGTAGAAGTGTGGTTTGGACACAGAGAGATGTAAAAAACTGTTGGGTTGATATGAAACACTGGCAATAAAAAAGAGAACAGAAACAGGCTTCATCTGAAACACTAAGGTATCCACTCTGGACAAAGGTGACAGACTTGACTATGGGACCTGCCAGGCACTCATGCAGAGGACAGTACCTGGCAAGTGACATGTTTGTTGACTGGTTATTGTTTCAAAATAATTTTTTTCCTTAATAATTTTTTTCCATCGCTAAATAGTAAAGTCGGTTGATTGTTGATTAACGATATCTTTGTCCCAGAGGTTCAAGGCTAGATGTTGATCTAAACTGAGACCTCCCTGGGATAACACATCAGGTCATGCAGCCATAAATCTTTGCTATGAAAAGCAAGCAAAACAGGTCCTAATCTTGATTCCACCTAAGAGAATACAACAGCTAAAAATCTACAGCCTGCAGTAAATGGTGGAAAACTAAACTGAAAGGGTTCACATGTTGGCTGCTCTTCTCCCAGAAATCTTTACAGAATTTACAGTTTTCCAGAGGTTGCTACCTCCTAACAACGGAGAGTTGAACAGCCTTTGAATCAGCTCTAAACCACTGCAGCTTACAGTTTGGCCTATTGTAGTAAATCAACATTGATTCTGGTTTATGCTAAACCAGAAGGAATCAGAAGCTGATCCGTGAAACATACAGCCACCCCTGCAACAGGGCAGCTGCCCCTGGAAGACAGAAGGTTTGGGGGCATTAATTGCTTCAGCTGCTAACTGCCACTAGCTGTGTGCCAGCATGTTTATGGGGAGTTCCCTGTGGAGACCACGAAAAAAACCCAAGCAAACAGGAAGTTAACAGCTTTAGTCTGAAACTGTGATAATAATCGTTTGTAGCTTACTTAGAATCCTTGTCTTTCCATATCTTTTTTTAAAAGTGCACATTATTGTTGCTACCAAGAATACAACTGCAATCTGAGATCTTGGATGTATGTTTCCTTCTCTTCCTGGATTAAAACAATGTATCACAACTCACCTTTACAGTTATGCTGTGGAAAATTAAAGCTCCTGTAGTATTCACTGATGCTTTCAAGAGTTATAAAATATTTTGCATCTCGACCAAAAGGACTCATAAGTCTATAAAATACCAGGGGGTCATGAACTTTTTGACATACATATGTCTATTATGTGTATTTTGTGAAAGGGAAACTGAAGAAAAGTGACTCAGTTTGTGTAGTTACACAAGTTATTTTAGTTCTCCTCAATTTATATTCTAAGTTTTACCAGAAAATACCATTTTTCCTCCAAGATACAACAAAATCTGAAATCACATGAAACTAGGCTGGTTTAAAGTTTCAGTACAAGTTTAAAACTTAGCCCATTGTTAGAAAAAGCCTTACTATGACATTCATAAATTTTTGAACTAATCTAGACACTGTTTTGAGCAAACTTGCCTATAGATCTGGTTTTGCAACCAAACTATGTAAAGTACATGAAACCAGATCACTCAGGCTTTGATGTTTCTTAGTTTTGGTTTGCATTTTGAGTTTCAGACCAAAGTCATAGCTTAGGGAATTAACTGTTATTATCCAGAATAAAGAAAATGCTTATGTGATGTTCTCTATTTCACAGTTCTCTATTTTCTGCACAAAAGTAAACAGTGCTTTAAGCATGTATTTCCTTCAGAAATAAAGTAAAACTAAATTCTCCTGTCAGAGAGCTTACCCTTTTTAGAGTTTCAAAAAGGATACCATTTTAAGGAGTACATTCCCTATGGTACATTCAGGACCACTTTATTAAAATACATATATGGCACATAATGTATGGTATCAATAAAAAGGTTTTATAGTGGTAATTAGGATTTGATCCAAAGTCCATTAATGTCAATGGGAATGTTTCAATTGATTTCAAAGGAGTCTGAAGAAGGTCCACATGAAAAAAAGATGCACAGCTGTTTCTAGGCCTATCCTAGTCCATCCAGGTGAGAGGAAAACTATGTATGTTTCACATGCCTCCTTTACCTTCTGGGGTCTCACCAATGGATTTTTAATTACCAGTAATGGCCAGACAATTAAATTTAAATTGGCAGCCAATTCCTGGTCCATTGTTTCAGGTCTGTGGGCTCTGCAAGCAGATGCCAAGGCAGCTGTGCAGCTCACAGTTTTGGTGGCATTTCACCTCACAGGAGATGTAGCATAGCAAACCACTTAGCTGCTATCCCCCACAACTAGGAACTCTGGTCTGGTAACACAGTACAATCCAAGCTGCTGGCATGCAGGAGTGAAAAGCTATGATTGAAACTCTTCCAAAACCAAATTATATCTTCCATTGTCTCAAAGGAATAATAAACCCTGCCTGGCTGATTGTGGAATATATAATAATCTAGCTGAATTAGTGGGCATTCCTGGGAGTGACTGATTTCTGCTTTTCCCAAAAGGCATTTTTTTCCAAGATAATAGTTCTTATCTGAAAAACAGGATTTCCTTATATATAACTACAGAAAACCTAAAGAAATTCAGGAATTGTTATATTCAGAATTACCCTCTTTGTGTGTTCACAGCCAAAATATAATGCCTTTTAGCAAAAGCATGGCTGTTAAAAGCAGTTTCCACTGACACAGTGTCAAGGCCCTGAGTGCACTCACCAGCCTGGCTCCCCTTGTCCAGCCTCCCCTGCGGATGTCCTCACCCTGCCCAGGGCCCAAGGTCCCACATCAGCTCCTCCAGGACGGTGAGCCCCTGCCCCAGCCATGCCACAGGAGGGTTGGTCTCCAGCTCCCCACAGCCCTGCTGAGCCAGCCCCACAGCTTTGTCCTGGCCCCATCCCCAGGGAGGTGCCCAGTGCCCAGGGCAGGGCAGTACACAACACTGCAAGAATTTTTAAACAAAGACGTATTCACTGAGACTGACCATTCACGTGTCATGACAGGTCTCTTAGTCCTTCTCAGTCTGAACTGGATGCTTGAAAACCTCACTGCTGCACCAGCACACAGTCACACACCATGTTTGAATCAGTAACATACATTTTGTTACTTTAATGTATTTTTCCAGGTAACGAGGGATTGTAGTGGTTTCTGGTTTTAAGTAAGCCACATCTTTGATCTCCTGAGTAGAAACCCAAAGTCTTGATGCCACTTAGTAATTTAACACCTGTTTGTGGTCTTAACAATGATTCACAAGCTAAGGATCCTGCTGTCCTGCCTGCAGATGTTGGCCTTCCAGAGAAAGCACTCTTACCTTCAACAGAAGCGCTTCACAAAACGTGAAGCAGTTAGACCTACCACTGAGGATATCAGAGACACGGGCGCAAAACACCTGTTTTCCTCAAGGGACATGTTATCTTGGATTGCTGCCTTGAAAACAGGCAATGGTGTGGGAAGGGAACAGGAAACTTCTTAATTTCTCTTGCTAATGCTTTTCCATTTTGACTGGTTTCATTAAATATTAAAAGAGTGAAAGATCAAATGATATTTATTTTTAGCCTGTTTGTTAGGCCTCCCATATTTGCTGTTCCAATCCAGTGCAGAAGTTGAATTTTTCAGAGAGAGGAGATGCAATGAGAGAGAACAAAAGCCAAACACCAAAATGCTACAGTGGTTAGGACACACTTCTGGGAGTTAGAAACTGTGTGGATTTGTCCTTTCAGTCAGCAGACAGAATTAAATTTCCATTTCCCACATTATCAGTGATGGCTCCATCACCAGAATATTGAATGGGCAAGTATCTTCTGCTAGATCCAGGGTACATAGATCTAGGAACCTTCTAACTAGAATTCCCAGCCAAAGATAGGTACTTGTGTTTGTGGAAGACACTGTGACAGTGTCATCTCTCTCCTTGCCGCTCACTAATGACTAGTGTTAAGTGACTCACTACTCAGCAGACCATGTGTGGACCTCCATTGTCCAGATATCAAGTACATCTCTTGAAATGTATGGCTTTCACTGAGAACTGTGAACCTCACTAGACAATACAGCATCATTAATAAGAAATTGCAACAGAGATAACAAATTGCCTTTGTGGGTCTAGTCCTCAGTTATGCTGTGGGTTCCAGTTCTAACAACTCTGTCAAACATAGGAAATCCTGACAAACAAACATTTTGAAAAGAAATAGTGTGATGGATTCTCTAATTATTTTTTTAAATTTCTAAATAAACTCTAAAATGTAAGAAGCATCCACTTTTCAGAGGTAGAAATGGCTATGTAAGATGCAAAGCTGGTAAAAATAAGGGTCTACTTGGATTACAATACAGTAATGAATGTAGCTGAACTTATAAGGTTAAGCAAATTTCCTTAAAACACTCATTATGATTAGATTGAGATGTCCAAGAGCCCCATTTGTGTTGCTTAAAGCTCTGAACTGCAGTAAGGATACTGAGTAAAAACTGGTTGCATAGGAAGTAGACATGCTGTGTCTTACGGTTTATTTAAATGAAGGATATACCTCACCTGTCACCTCCCCACTGCCTCCCTATGACTTTGCAGCCTCAGGAACAATTTCAGTGCGATTAAGAGGGTATGTCCCTTCCCTGAATTGGCTGCTTCTACTGCTTGCCTGCTACATTTCAGGTAGGTGAGGAAGATGTGCACTAGCTGTTCTTCTTCCAACTCCCTGAGGTTCTGCAGAAGGAGCTTAGACACGAGCAGACAGGATTTTGTCAGGCTCTGCCTAGACCTCCAGCAAAAGATGTCATTTATTCCCTGCAACATTTACCACCAAGACTGAGACAAAAATTGTTTGGCTCTTTTCTTCTTCTGGTTGTCCTTGGACTTAGCCATTGGGAGCTGATGTATTTAAGCACTAGTTGGGTATAAGGTTCCGTAAAGCAGAAGGGATCATTTAGGTTTAGCAAACTGCAGACGTTCCCCTTTTGGCCTCCCAAGTACAGCCCAAATCAGGCTCTTTGGCCAGGATCTTCAGGAAAGAAGTGCAAACATGACTAGTCTGACTTACTGCTGCAGGGGACTTCCATTTCACTGGGGGAATCCCCTGCAGAGAGCATATGGGTAATTTCCACTCTGTACAAGACAGACAATCTGCTTCAGACTGATTGTGGTCCCTTGGGTTCCTGAAATATATTTGTCCATTTATATTGAAAGGACTGAACAAGCCTGCTGTATGTGGTTTGATTTGCTGTGGTGGATGCACTTGCCTACTCCTTAAACATGCATTAATCCCTCATTAACCATAGGGACATTAGCTCATATTCTTCTGGAAACTTAACTTTATTAAAAGGGAACATGAGTGTCCACAGCTTCTCTTTCTGTGTGAAGAAAAAAAAAAAAGCTTTCCCTACAGAACCACAAGAGATCCCAGAATTTTACCCATCCTTAATCAGAAAACCAAGCTCTGATCCTGTGAATGAAGATGTTATGAAACCAACAGAAAATAATAGGAATGCGGAGATGCTGAAAAGTGTGTGGAAATAACACCTAAAACCCCCCAATTTACTCTTCTAACCCATCTTCACTTTTCAACAGTCTCTCCCACATATGGTGATGAATTGAGATAGGCAGTGCAGGAAATTCTTCCAGTTACAGGTCACTGCATTACAATAGCTTTGGAAATAAAGATTTTTCCCTTCAGTGTATACAAGATAAGATTTTTAAAACAGTGGCTTAGTCTAAGATTTAGTTGTCAAAAATTTCTGTCTAGAAACTACTAGAGAATTATCCTGCACAATTATCTTAAGTTGGGCTCTAAACCAGCAGGCTTCTAAACATAGAAACAAACCTGTGTTCTGGACACTAAGTAGTGATTTATTCCCTATCTTAGAGAAAAAGCCAGGCTTTCATTAAGGACAAGGAAACAAGTTATTACCTCCCACCCACCCATCCTTAATATGTTTTATCTTTATTCTTTACAATCCTGGATAGCAAAGCAGCTGAGAGCTGTCAGGATCTCTGATGTCACATGGTTCTTTTCCTAGCTGTTTCTTCTGGTTCCAGATGAATGATAGTGGGAGCTGTTCTGCTTCTGAGCAAAGAGGAGGAGGAGGTGCAAATTCTTAAGTTTTTTAGGTTAGAGTGAAAGAGATCTTAAAAGTTGTTTACCTCACAACTTACAACTCTTTTCATATTTAATGGCTTGAAAAGATTAGGGTGAATAAATTCTAATGATTTGGGGGTTTACATTGTTGTAGAGCAAATAAAGAAGTCAGGCTAGTAATAACTTGTTGCTGTGCCCACACAATCCTTTTACTTCAGAATGCCATGAAAATACTTTAAACAGATTTCTGTCAAGGCACTATTTGAATAATAGGCTTACCTGCTGTTCAGGATTCAATCATCTTTTCCTTGATATAGGATGTCATTTTCTAAGGGATGAGGACATACACAGATAGCTGAAAACTCTAATGAAATTTCTGCTGCAGATATCTTCCTTGCTACTCCACTCGATACGCTGATAGCTGAGGGAGAAAAAAAAAAGAATCATCCTGGTCTCTGAGTCACTCAAATGTTGTATTTTCAGACACAGCTGGTGCTTCAGAGATCAGGGTACCTGTGAACTTCAGTTTACATTTGCCAATATACAGAGTGGGATTAATTGAAGTGGCAACAAAAGCAAAGCAAGATTGTAGGGAAAAAATTAAATAAATTAGATTTAGTGTGAGAATAAGCTATCTACAAATGCAGGGAAGAGATTAGAGAGGGGGAAAAGAATAAAGAACAGGGCAGATTCTCTGGACTATCCTTGTGGCTTTCTGCAATCACAGCAGTGTAAGTAAAGCCAGCTATTGGAGAAGAAACCCATAACAGCACAAAGCTACTGCAGAAACTCACGCTATTCTGTGTCTCTGCCTCAGCTCAAGGTGGAGGACAAGATTAGGAAGAGAGGTCTGCTGCCGAGAGCCACCTGCTCTCTGAACAGCCCCATGGGGCCCAAGACTCAGCAGGGAAGAAATGTGGGGAATGACATAAACTGAGATAGTTCCTGCAGAGCTGAAAAGTGGAATTGGGTAAAGGCACAATAAAGGCATCTTTGTCCCCATTCCTTCGATCCTCTGCTGATAATAATTCAAATGGATGAAATTTCCTGGTTCATTACGATTTGGTTGAAAGAGATTGATAGAACAACAGAGGATGGCAGGAACAACTAAATACTGCCATCTCACTTTTAAATATAGAATAGTAAAAGTTTTGAAAGTGAGATATGCTATCTCAAGAGAGATTCTGTTATGTTCTCAAGCTGCATCACAGTTGAGATAATTCCTCATCTTTTCTCCACCTCAGAAAACTAATCCCTTTTTATGAGTTATAACTTGATGACAATGTTCATTTAACAACATAAATAACAATATTAAAATGACATGTCCTTTTAAATGGGAATGAACACTTATTCATAAATAAAAATGCAAAAGAAACCTCAAAGTTACATTTTCCTATTTCTTATTTTGACATGTAACAATAACTCATAATTTAATTTCCCTGTTTTTTAACTGAAGAGGATAAAACTTGCCATAAATGACATCTCTGTACAACTAAATAAGCCTAAAAATCTAAATTCATCCAATACTTCTTTAATTTAAACACTCTTAAATGGAAAGTTGGCTTGGGTTTCTCCAACTTCATGCATTTTGATTGACATACCTCTCCTTCAATCAAGAGGCCTTAAGAGAAGTGTCCTTATCTATGACAGTCTTGAAGCGTGACTGTCTCTGTCAGGTGAGCTCCAGTGTGCTTCTCAGAGGAAGCTGCAAGCTTCTGTGAGAGTAAAGAACTCAGGTTGGTTTGGATGTATCTGGTGTTGTAAATAGTGTCAGCTTTTCGAAAGAGGCTGCATAAAACTAAGTAGGGGAAAACAAAACCAACCAAACAAAAAGCAATGAAACCAAACAACACAACAACAAAAACCCCAACACCACCATAATGTGTGTGCCTTAGCACTCCAGTGTGGGTGAAACCTAACACTTGAGTAATGCCACCCTCTTCAAAAGGGCCAGGATTTCACCCAACATGATCCAAAATTTACAAAACTCTTCCAAAGGATTTTGAAGAACACAATATTATGCAACCTTTAACACTGGAGGGCCAAACATGTTATTTTGAAAGGTCAAAAGGATAAAACTGGGAGCAGTTGACTGCTCTGCCCTACTCTTTGCACAACACAGGTAGAGCTTATTCAAAACCTCCACTTTTAAAATGACAGGGCACACCTCAGAAGGCCTGTTCTATTCATAAGGCAGGACAAACCTTCTCCCTAGTTTAGTTGTCCTTAATTTAAGCCCTACCATTTAGGGCTTTGAGCCAGAGGTTACACACCAAAAGAAAAATCAGGGCCTGACTCTTGATGACTCAAACCCTTCACTTGGTGCTGGAACACTTTAGCACTCCCTTGATTTTTTTGGCACTAGGAATTTATGACCCAGATTCTGAGACACTGTATAGTCCCAACACACCCCTGCCTGAATTAGTCTATTCACTGAGCTTCTCTCTGAGATCGTCCTGTGGATCCTAGCAGAAAAGAACTACAATGAAGCAGACCAAACTGTCACTGATGGGAAATCCTGAGGCGGGCTGAGGTGTTTCTATAGACGGGGTGTTTGAACACAAAAATGTATGCCTCCTTTAAGGCACCTTTAAGTAATCAGAGCAACATTAAGGACATATGGTAGAAGACTCATTTAGAATTCAATTTAATCGCTTCCTGGATGGTTTTCAGGAGGTCTGTTTTGGAATGGCTGAAAGGAGAAGGCATAGTTTAAATGATTTTAGAAAAGGGGATCGTGATGTCAGAAGGATGCAATGCAGCCAGCAGCCTTTCAGTGTGATGAGAAGTACTGCTTGCAGGAGATTTGCATACATTAAAGGATTTTCATGTATCATATTCTGTTAATTACTTAGTTCTTTGGAGAAGTCAATGCATGCCAGCAGATAGAAACCCACCTAGCTGACTTTAGGAGCTTTTCTCCATGACTTCATCATAAGCAGAAAAATATCTTGTAAATGTACATGAAACAGGAAGGACGAGTTGTTTGCAGCATTTTTAAATTCAGGTGAAAATGTCACTGGGATTATTTAAGAAAGAAATAGGAAGAGACAATAAACCAAGTTATTTGAAGAAAAAGTTAAATTTTATGTTTGGGAAACTTAAAAAATCACTTATGTTGTCTGGATATAACATGAGAGCAGGTGCCAATGATGTTTCTGATGTTTCTAATCTTTAAATCTCTCATCAGTGCTTCAAGTTCTCAATTTCTGTATGTTTGGTAGCAAGAACTCCACCTACACCACATTCATGAGTCAGAAAAAGTATAATACTTCACAGTTCAGGGAAAAACTTTTCCTTGTACATGTGGAATGACAAGAACACATTTTATTTTCTAATTGTCTTTAGTTGTTAAAAAGGGGAAAATATTTTTACTTGCCATTACTCCTTTACCCTTGGCTGGTACTTTTCTCTGTTAGACAACAAAGGTTTGAGGTGGTAACAGTTACATAACGTAGCTAAGCATAAACTGCAGATTATGTAAAGATTAAAGCAGCAGTGTCAGCACAGGGACAGAAGTATCTCGGGTAGGCCAACACAGCTGGTTACCTGACAGACAGTTCTGTCAGAGGTTTGGTTTGTTCCTAGTTAATATTACTCATACTAAATACATAACATTTAAGCATGGCTCTGACTTGGCCTCTCTCATTCTCTATTTCGATGCTTGCCACGGAGGCAATGCCTACTTGCGTGGGAGGCGAGATTCATTTACCTGACTGTAATCACGCTACAGCACCTATCTCCAACCGGGATGCTGTACGTCACCCGATGTTGTTAGTGGCCGGGGGCTGTTTGTGCCATCAAGCTGTGCTAATGCCAAGCAGTAGCCTTGTGGTCGAAACTACCATAATAAGCATAAAAGTATGACCATGAAGTACCAGCCTCCTCCGCGCTGGAGAAGGCACCTTATACGTTCGCCGTGCCCCTTGCCAGGTAACACGTCCCTCCTGCCCGGCCACTGCCGGCAGCAGCCCGAAGCCTTCACTCCTCCGGGGACACCCGGTTGCTCCATGAGGCGGAGAGACGCGGTGGCTTTGCGGAGACAAAGGCCGCGGGGAGGTGCGGGCAACGGGCCGACAGGCCCGGAGGGGCGGAGGAGGGGGCGACCGGCGGCGGCAACAAAGAAGCAGAAAAAGACGGAAAGAGCAAAGAAAGTTGATCCTGATCCCGGCCCCAGCACGCTACGGCCGCCGCCGCCACCGCCCCTCTGCCCCAGCCCGGCTTGCCCGGCCAGCCACCTCCCACCCGCCCCCAGGACTTTCACGGGGGGCCCGCGGCGCAGCCGGGCACACGCGGTGGTGTAGGGCCGCCGGTAACCTGGCCACAAGACAGAAATAGGCGAGGAANGCGCTCCCGCCAGCGAGTCTTCTGCCTCCCTCCCCCGCCCGCCCCGGCCTAACCCGGCGGCGCGCCGCCTCCACCGGCCCTCGCGGGCACACGCGCGCGCGCCCCATTTCCCCCCCTCCGCCCGCCTGTCACTTTCCCCTCTCCTCCGCCCCCTCGCCGATAGCGCGCGCGCGTGCCCGCCCATCCCGCCCCTCCCTCGGCGGACCGTGAGCGCCTGGGCTA